>CM043322.1:34445232-35130649 GCA_023736055.1 Quercus glauca
CCCAATCAATCTCATCTTGCACCTAGTTCTGATATGAAGGAGGAGCTCGGTGATAATCAGGTAAAGGGTTCTTTCTAATGTTAGGCTTGGTAATGATGTTGGGATTTGGGAGGGTTCCATTGTCTATGAGGTCTTGAATTTCATATTTGAGGTGGAAACAATTGTTAGTTTTATGGCCATATTTTTGGTGGAAATGGCAATATTCATTAAGGTTCCGTAGAAGGCACAAGATTGGGCATAGGTGTGGGATCTAGAGGTTTGATGAATCCTTTGGAGACCAGATTTTCATATGCTTAGGCGAGGGTCATTTCTAGGTCGGAAAATTCTCGGCGGGTCTTCTTTGTGAAGCTTGGGAAGGCTAAGGTTTGTTAAGGTATAATGGCACTTACATTTATGGGATTGGGTGCTTTAGAAGTAGTTGCTCCTCCCCCTTATGTCTTCTTCATTGGAGGTTTGCTTTCACCCTTCTCCAATTGCCGATTATTGATAGCATCTTCTATCTTAGTTCCACAATCATACAATTCACCAAAAGACGTAAAGGCGATGACAGGAGCCTACTATTATATGCCGGAAGAAAATTCTTGATAATCATGTTGATTTGGTCTTTCTCAATTGGCCTATTAACCATCCTAGACCTCTTTCCCTTCCACCTTGTCATATATTCAGAGAATGTCTCCCCTACACCTTGCTTAATGGTCTTCAAGTCCCTTAGGGTCACATCAATCATGGTGTTGAAGATGAATTGATCTACTAACTCCACAAGCTCATTCCACACATTGGTCTTATTTGGATCTAAGCTACAGTACCACCTTGATGCACCTCCCATAAGTGAAAGAGGAAATGCATGCAAGGTTTGTTTCTTATCCAACCCTTTCATTTCAGCAATGCTTAAGTACCTCTTAACATGTTGCTTTAACATGTTGCTTTGGGTCTCCAATCCCATCAAACTTTTCCACATCAGAAATCTTGAACTTTGGAGGTAATGCAATGGGAGTTTTTGAACTTATGCCCCCCATGCTATAGAGACAATCATCCATCCCTTGGGCCTTGAGAAAGGCTTGTTGCATTTTCTCCATCTTTTCTTTCATGGCCATGGTACCCACGGTGAGCTTCTCAAATTGCTTGTTTCTTTCATAATCGGCCTTATACCTTTCATCCCATCCTTCCCCCTCTTCATCATCATGAATCTCCATATATACGTTCTTTTTGAGCTTGGCCTCTTCTAGTTTGGTGAGGCGACTCCCCATTTTCTTTATAAAATAGCTTTGCTCTTCCATTGCTTTGAATATCCTTTACATGGTCTCATTATTAATTGGAGTAGCCATTGTTACTTGAGATGATTCTCCCTTTTGAAATACTTCTTCATGATGTGTGTCCTCAATCTTGACCAAGCATGTTCCATGTTTCTCTCGGACCCAAATTGGAGTGGGGACGTGCTTTCTTAATCTTGGTGGTGCAATGGTGCCTAAAAAGAAGTCCCATCTTTATTAAGTCCATGTCCCAATTAAAAGGTTATTTTTAACTTTAGATATTCTTAGAAAGTCTTTAAGTCCATTTTAATGAAGGCCCAATTACAAAATCACTTCCTTTTCTCTCATGAACTTTGCCCTTTGTTTCATTTGGGCCTTAGTCCATTCATAATAATGATCTCATCTTACTCTCATGGACTTTCATTAGAATGTATTTAGAGATTTTTTACCCTTTGTCTCAAATATGGGCTTAACAATGTATTCATCATCTTTGGGCTCTTCTCTCTTTCTTTTCATTCTTATCAATTTTGTTTCTGAAGTGGCCCTCTAGCTAAAATATATTGTAGCCTTCCTTTCAAAGTTCATGAATTTCTCATCATTTTTCGCCTAAGCATGCAAAAAATAGGCCCATGATTAGAGAATTTCATGTTGGCTTGTAGGATGTTGGATGCTAAGTCCATAGCATACTTGTTACCTTAAGCCTAAGGTTCTCTTTTTCAAGAGGCCTTTTGATTTTGGCTTATGATAGCAATTAGGCTATGGTCTTATGAACCTTTCAAGTTAAAATATACCTTTGGACCTTGGGATAAGCCTCTTATATGTGAGAACTTCTTTTCTTTCATCCCAAATATCTTGGGGTATGCCATAACTTTTGGGTCGTCCTTCAATTTTACATCTTTTATCTTTATTTGTCCTTTAGAATTAGGTGAACACAAGATATATGATTAAACAAACAAGAGATATAAAGGGTACCCTTTTTTATAGGATCTAGGATTTCTCTAAGTATGGGTAGCTCCTTAAAGCTAAAGGGACAGATCAGTAGATCACTCATAACTAGGTGGGCCGTGATTCCAACTGAGGGCCTAACCGGACCTTTGTGGATTGGTGGCAAATCATTAACGTACTCAAAGCCCATCATAGGCAATGACACACATTATACATTGGTGGGATGAACTTCGAAAGATTTTGGCCCCAATGGAGCATACTCATCTTCCCACTCATCACCAATCTAGGTAAAGGGACAAAAGAACCAAGTGAAGTGTGTGCAAACGAGTATTGAACAAGCCTTTATTAAGATTAAGAGATAAGACACATTGGAATCAAACTCTCTATCCCCAGTGGAATCGCCACTGTAGGCACAACGCGTGTGGTGTGGCCGAGTGGACCAAAGCGTAGAAAAGAAGTTGCCACTTAGTTTTATGGTCTTGGAACCATGAATATAGCGCCCTTACGTGAAAGGACTAATCTTACTACCAGAGTATGGGTTTGGAGTTTAGGCAAGATTTTGGGAAGGTGTTAGGTACCAAAACCGCTCGACCCGGGGGTTGACTTTCACTCATTGTGTCTTAAGTCTTAATCTCATTAAAGGAATGTTCAACATTGTATTATATACTCACACAAACACTAACATGAATCTAACAATCAACATGGCATCAAATCCCATAACTTTAACATACATCTATTATGGCATCTCATAGCATCACGACCCTAGCATGCTCTTATTGTTGGGGTTTGTGCCCTAAAATCCAATTTATTGGCATGTCATAAATAATGAAATAGTTTAATTATATATGACTATCTATAAATGAACTAATGAGACATTATCTTAGTCCATGAGATGCATAGTATGTGATTTATGTGAAAAGTCACAGAAGATATAAATCACAAGTTCTTTGTAAACTCAGAATTTTATTTGGTAGTTGGTAATGAAATTAGGCGTTTCATTTGCAAAGACTATAACATATCAATTAATATGATTTTTCTTGATCATAGAAGTGAAGACTTCTAGTTGATATGTTGATGTGTTTTAAGAGTTAAAACATATTGAACTGGACCGTTGTGAGATTTATTATTCTCCTAATGACTGTCAAATGAATAATAAATCTCACGACTTCTATTTACATCAACTCTAAATCTTGAGAGAATAATGGACCTGATCATAAGGTGTAGGTTTCTTTGATATATCAGGAGTGAGATCTATAAGTTACAATTAAAACATCAGTATGTTGGGCAGCCGCATTTAGTGTTAATGGAACATATATTCTCAAGATGGAATTCATAATCTCCTAACGGAGATATAGAATATTCCCTTGAGATAAGCTTAATGGGTTTGGTTATTCAGAGTGTTGGGTCCAACCACTTTAGTAAGGAGTTACTAAAGTATATATTTGTGAAATTTGATTTCATAAATATATAATGAATAACATAAAGGATTAAACCGGGTACTCAAGGATTAAGATGTAGTAATATTCAAAGTGGCAGTCTATATTCATGACTTTGTATTACTACGAATATTTTAAGGAAGGGGTTATATGTATAATAAAGTCTTGGGATATAATTTATTAATAAGGCCTAGAGTGCAATTATATTCTTATAGTGGTATTGAATATAATTAATGGTAACTTTGGACTTGTTAAGAGTTGACAGAAAAGTCCAAGGCCCATTGGAGCTAGTGTCTTATTTGTTCCCTTTGGTTCCATCTCAAGCCACAAACTAAAGCCCAATTGGGTTGGCCCAAAAGGCTAACCCAATTAGATAATCAGTTTTTTATTTAATAAGATTTATTAAATAAGGAACTACCAAGGTAGTTAGAATGTACGTATGATGAAAAGAAAAGAAATCAGTTTTTCTCCACAAGGAGAAAAAGAAGAACTTTCTTTGAGAATCAACGTACAAAAGGACTGATTGAGAGACCACACATCTTGAGCACCATGTGGAATTAAGATGAAGATTAAAGGTATTCTCAAGTTTTGGTTTTGAATTTCAATGCATCAAGGTACACTTTCTATTCTTTGTTCTAGAATTCAAGGTTACA
Organism: Quercus glauca; assembly: GCA_023736055.1. Lineage (NCBI taxonomy): Eukaryota > Viridiplantae > Streptophyta > Magnoliopsida > Fagales > Fagaceae > Quercus > Quercus glauca. The sequence continues at coordinate 34,449,517 of CM043322.1, forward strand.
TGTTATCTCTCATGAATGAAGTAGATTTGTGATTGTTGCTTCCGCTGTGTGTTTTGTATGAGATGCAAAACTAGATTTTCCAACACTTATTATACATATCATCCAAAGCAAAAAATAAATCATGGCAGCAAGCATAGGCATGGCAACAACGTATTAATCATTAAATATATCCCAAACATCTAGACATGAAATCAAGCATCAAACAAACATATTCATCATCAAAATGCATGTTCATGTGAATGCGTGACTTACCTCACTGCATCACAGCACTCATGGCATCATTGCATGATCATGTTATATGCATGTTGGTAAAACAAAGAAAACATAAGAGAAAACCCTAATCTAATCATGTTAAGGACCAACAAACATTTAAACAGAGAAATAGATACTTAAAAACATAAAAAGGAACCAAATAGAGGCATATAATGTAAAAGAAACAAGGCAAAAATCGCATTCTAGTCCCTACATTTTCAGGCGATTCCCATTTTAGTCCCTACATTTTATTTTTACCGCTTTTAGCCCCCATCCTGAAAAACGCTTCCCGTTTTGGTCCCTACCGTTACATCAGAAACAGAGAAAGCTGATGTGGCAAACGGCAGGAATAAACAATACTAAATTAATGTCCACGTGGCCTATCTTGCAACTGTTAGTTACATCCCCGCCCTTAGTAGTCACATGGCCTTCACGTGACAGTCCCTAACCCAAATAAAACCCCAAATCACACCAAATTGAAATCCCTAACCCCCAAATTTCCTCAGCTCCTCGCTCACCAGTTACCACACAACTTGAAGTCCTTCACCCACAAACTCAAAAACATCATCAAATCAATTGCTCCTCACTCACCACACAGCCCAAAAATATCTTCAAATCAACTGCTTTCCATGGATTCAAGCTTGAAGACATTGAGTAGAAGCTTGAGGAAAAGGGGCCCAACCCAATGCTTCTACTCTGAGAAACCCATTTTGGTCGTTTCGTGGACACTTGACAACCCTGGAAGAAGGTTTTACGGGTGTCCAAATTACTGGGTAAGGTAGTATCTCTCTTTGTAAAGTTTTTAAATTTCTATTCAGTTTCTGGGTTTTTAACTTTGGAAGCACTTCAGGTTCCAATTTCATTTCCCTTTTGCCTTTCGCTTTTCCTTCTTCATTTTCGTTTCAAGCTCACAATCTCTGGTCTAAGTCTAACCCCTCTCTCCTTTTATTTCTCTTAGTTTTCGTTATTGTCTCGCTAAGATGATAATCTTTCCCTATTCATGTTGCATGCCCAACTTAAATGATGTGCTAGACCGTCATTTTGATCTTAAACTAACACAGCTTCATAATATTTGACAATCCATTTTTTTGCTAATTCCTAGAGGAAACCCAAGTTGGTTTTCTTGTCTTGGGAACCCAGAATTTCTTTTCTTAAAAAAAAATTAAAAAAAAAAAATCTTAGCTTGAGTTGCTGACAATATAAATTGGTTTTCTTGTATTTTGCTAATACAAGTGTTGGAACATTGTGCTAATACAATTTTAGTTTCTGGGTAAGGTAGTATTTTGCTAATACTATTTGTTGTTGTTTTTCATGATTTTGGTTGAAGATATAATGGCTTTTTTCTGGCTCTTGGGTGTCAAGTTGGACGCAAATGTAAATTTTTTCAGTGGCGTGATGATGAAATTTGCAAGAGTGTCGAGGTGCTGATTCCGAAGTAGAGACAACAGATTTTGACCCTTGAAGTTGCCATTGCAAGCTATAGGAAGAGAGAGAAGAGGCTGCTCATCTGCATGGGCTGTCTCTGGTGATAAATAGGATGCTGCTCTGTTTGATGCTTCTTTTGGTTGGCTAAATAGGTGGGGGGGGGGGGGGAATGGGTCATTAGGTGGGTAGGTATTAGTGGAAAAAGGCCATAATTTGTGTTGGTATGTATTAGTGGGAAAAGGCCTAAATTTTGGTGTAATTTTCTCTGTAATCCGAGACTTTAGCAATGGAACATTGTCTTTTTAATTAATCTATGACTTATGTACCAATTTATTGCATTGTTGTGAAGTGTTTGTGCCTTGTGTGCACTCAACATCAAAGCAGTTTGAACAGTACTTTAAAAAGGTTATAACAAAAATTTTAGTTTCATACACAGATAAAAGGCTTGTTTGTGTTATTAACTGTGCATCAACTGTAAATTTTGAATGTTTTAAATGTCATGTTTTAGACAGTAATTTGAGACAGCAGAAACATCATGTGTGTCTACCAAGCAAGAAAATGGAGCTGATTGTAGAAACATCAGTTTTTAAAACTTATGAAGTAAATTTTTTAATATATTTAGCATCACTCAAATCAAAGGAGCTGACTGGCTGCAAAACTATCAGTTTATTCCCCTTGATTACTTAAACTCAAAAGCATACAAGTTATCAAAATAATGCACAGGATTAATATGAATCAGACACTTGGATGCCAGTTCTTGTCACATTCTAAATACACCATATCTGGTATCTTCTTCTTCTTCCTTATTGTTCCGCTGCATTACATCATGCAATAAATTGGCAAATCAAAGCCTGATATTCAAAAAGATTTATGCTTTATCTCATTGAGCAAGCACACTGGCAACCTGCTTTATCAAAAAGATTTACCAAACCTGCATAATTTACATTTAACATCATTACATATTAAACTGCATATTAAACTGCCATTTACAAATTTAACATCATTACATATTAAACTGCCTAGCACATTCACCAAACCTGCATAATCACCAAGCTCAAGCTCAAGCTCAAGTTTTGCAAGATTGAATATTACCTGCATACAGGTTGACTATATAATACACTCAAGCTTGATCCAAAAGACATGAGTTTAAGCCTTTTAAAAACCAAAGCTAAAAACCAGCAAATCTAAATAATGGAAGCTGAATCATCACAATAATGGGAGAAATGGTAAATACTAATGAACACAGAAACACAACATCACCTGTAAATACTAATGATCACTAATTAACACCGATGACAGTTTTTGGTAGACCACAATAATTACAAAATATAGGACAAAGTCTACCCATCACATTCATACAAAAAAAGGACTTGGTCAACCATTATATAAGTATACCAAAATGCCAATTGTTCTGGCAGTTACATAAACATATGAAGAGTGCTTTCAACAGATAGCACAACAACAAAAAAGGTCATGTTTCAGCTTGCTATCTTCCAGCAAATCTCATTGCTACCTTATATCTTGTTGCATTCCCAGTTGCATTAAAGGTCTCAGTGGTGATTGCACTTCTCTTCCTCTATCTTTTTGGTCTTGGATTGGACTGGTTATTAGTGGGGGTGGAGGTGCACTTGTTGTCACATCATCATTAGATCTTGGTTGAGCCCTATGTACCGTTGGCTGAGCATTGGAGCCTGGTTATGAACTGCCTACAGCTGGGCTGTTTGCATGACCATCCTTGGCTGCCTGCAAGTACAAGCACAATAACAATTAATAGTTTGCCAACTGAAAAACAAAACAATGGGGATATCTAAGTCAAAGTAATATATTTACCCTCCTAGTGGTCCTACTGGCTTGGGATGCACTCCCAGGCAAGGAGGAGTTCCCTCCTACTTCTCCCTTGCAACTTCTCTTATTGTATCCTAATATCCCACATAACTTGCATTGTTTTGAGATGCCTAGACCTCTGTTTTTTCTGTGACTTCTAGTTTCATTAGGCTCTAGTGCCCTTTTGTTCTTAAGCCTACGAGGAGGTCTCCTCTTGATAGGGGGTTGCACAGGTGGCAATCCACTAGCTCTCCACATATTCTGGCTATTGATGGGCTCTATAATAAGGTCATAGCAATCAATGTAGGTAGTCCTTTTGTAGCAAGCATTGACATACTTTTCAGAAACTTCTTTGTTGAAAAAAATATTGGAAATGGCATGGCAACATGGTATGCCAATTATGTCCCACTTCCTCTAGCTGCACTTCTTCTCTTCCAAGTCCACAATGAAACTTTCCAGCCCATTCTTCACTTCAAATTTGGTACGACCAGCCCAACATGCTAGCCACTTGCAGCATGCCAACTTCTCCTTGTACAGTCTCTTCCTTATCTTAGGACACAACTCAGATTCCATCTTCATCATCATTTCTCTATTTGCTTGAAATCTAGTCATCAGATATAGCATAATACACTCAAGCTGCAAGCACATAGAGAGAAAGTGAGAATTAATCATTCCTCAATCACACAGGTCTATGGATCATAATGCACATTTACGCATACCATGGTGATTATAGGTTTGCTGCTGAACTTAACTATCATGTTGTTGAAGCTTTCACACATGTTGTTCAGGACTGTGTCACTTTGGCCATCACTTTTGAACATGTGCCTAGCCCAGATATTTGTTGAGTGAGATTGCAGCCATTTGAATGCATCTTCATCCGCCTCCTTTAGCTCATTCATTGCCCTCTCATATGCTTGCTGATAGGTAGCCTTGGCTGCTTTCCAAAAAAGGTCTCTAATAAGGACACCAGGATGATTCTTCCTTAAATTATTGTATAAATGTCTGCAGTAGATCCTGTGCTCGTACTGTGGCCAATTGTCAACAAAGGTGTTCACCAACCCCTATAAAGCACAATCATTTAATTCAGCAAGCAATAAAGCTACCATCATACCTTCTGCTGATCAGATATGAACGCCTATTTGTTGCCATCTCCTATGTCAGCAAGCAATAAATTAAGAAACCAGGTCCAAGTGTCCTTCGTTTCAGCCTCGACTACTACATATGCGAAGGGAAAGTATTCATCATTGGGATCTCTGCCAACAGCACACATTAGCTAATCACCTGTCTTGGTCTTTAGATGGCATGCATCTAGACCAATGATTGGCCTGCACCCTGCCAAGAAGCCCTTCCTGCAACCTTCCAGGCAAATGTAGATTCTTTCAAAATATGGCAGCCCAATTGCCAAGGCATGCTCAGCTGCCAAATCACCATCATTATAAGTATGCACCTTCATTAATACTATGCTCCCAAGATTGCACCTTCTCAACTCATCACAGTACTCCCATAGTTGGTTGAACTGTGTAGTATGGGCCCCATCAACAGCATCTTTAGCTTTCTCTCTAGCCCTACTTGCCTTGCCTGCATTTATGTTAACCACATACTTCTCACGCACAGCATCCTAAATGTCCTTGAGCTTTATGTCAGGCTGTCTCCTAACCCTCTTCACTAACTTCTTCCAATGTATGATGTTGTACACCTTGGATTTCTATAACTTCTGTTGCATGTGTGTTCCAAGTTCAGTGTTTTCAATCTAAAACTCTTCTCCCTTGGCACCTTTGCAAGGTAAGCAACAAACTTGCACCCTGGCTGGCATCGGGCTCTCACTCTCACCAAGTCATTTTTCACAAATTTTATACCCCACCCACCATGGACTACATAATCTGTTATAGCATCTTTAAATTGTTTAGCTGAGATGAACAACATATCCTTTTCAAACCTAAGGTGCTCAGCTTTGGCCACTGGCCTAAAGATTGGGTATTTGCTCCTCCTAATAGAATCGTCAACCTCAGCAATATGGATGTCATCATCACTTGAATCATAACCATCCTCATTGCTTGATGATGATTCGTCAAGGTTAAGCAGCTCCTCACTTTCATATTCAGAATTCATGACACCACCACCCATTTGTCCTGGTTCAACCTCATCATCTTCAGCATGATTGTCCCAACTATCAGTACTATCTTCACCAATGTTCATTGGTTGCATTTCTAGCTCTTCTTCTAAGTCACTCCTCTCATGCTCACTACCCTCACTACTCTCCTCAACTTGGTCATCAACAACTAGTGCTTTGCCAGCCCTACTAGCACAAACCTACTCAGTATCTACCTCATGTGGCTTACCATGATCAACATTAGTAAATTCAGCATTATCATGGCCTCCAAATTGTGAAAAATCAGGTCTGTACTCTTCATCACCATACTCAGCGTACTTATAATAGTGATCATTTTGAAGCTCACTGTCACTAACAAAAACCTTTAAGGCCTTAGCATCTACACCTTCTAGTTCACTACCAGGTAGTCTAGCAGTTAAGGGCTCAAAATCCTCCACTAGTAACTCAAGTGGTTCATGCACTGGATGCTCCACAAAGATATGAGTCTCCCCATATCCCTTCACCAAGCCAGTCATGAACATAGTAGCATCATCATCAACCACCTGATGGAAATTTGACTACTCTGGGTTCACACCAGACATTTTAAACCATAGCTTAGCCACTTTAATGTAGCTAAACTGCCTATAGATACTCTCAATCTCTACTTTTGACCACTTATCTGGGTCACAATTATCCATTATATCAACTGTCCCTCCCACATACACTTGAGGGTCCCACATGAAATGCCCTCCATGGTGGACATGCAGAGTAAAAAGCTCATCCATCCTGCATGCAAGTCACGGGAAGAAAACATAATGAAAACAGATATCCACTTTTTGAAATTAATAATACTTTGTTAAGCTAATAAACAAATAAAAAAGTATACAATACAGACTAAGGAACACATGGACCCGGCCACTTCTTGAAAAGCAAGACATAATACAGACAATCAATGCAAATACCAACACAAAGATTCCATGGTTTATCAAGGTCAATATAGTGGTCCTTGACCTTGATAAACAATAGTGACACATAATACAAAAAAACAATGCAATTACCAACAAAAATATCCCATTGTTTATCACAGTCAATATTGTGGTCCCTGATAAACAAAAGTAAAACAAACAAAGCAGCAAATACCAAAAGCAACACACAACAGCCAAACAATGCAAATCCCAAAAATATTCCACTATCACAGTCATTATTATGTCCACTACAAAAGCTATAAAGGGAGAGAGGAAGAAAGAGTGTGAGAGTGAGACACAACGAGAGAGAAATAGAGATAGATTGAAATTCCAGAGCAATAACAAAACACAACATCTCAAAATTCCCAAATTCTCAAAACCCAACAACTAAGATTCAGACCTAGAACAATTACCCAGAACTTAAAAATGGCATTCATAACATAGAGAGAGAGTGAGACATAACGAGAGAGAGAGAGAGAGTTGGAAAGAAATACAACCTTTGCAATCCGCTCAGCACAAACCACTCTGAAGCTATCTGTGATTGTGCTTGTCGATTTATGGTTTTTCTGTGCAGGTCTATGGTCATGTGATGAGCAAAAGGTAAGGTAAGAGATTAGGGATTCTGCATGTCTGCGGTCAGGTGTGGTCATGTGATTTGGGGTTTTATTTGGGTTAGGGACTGTCACGTGAGGGCCACGTGACTACTAAGGGAGGGATGTAACTAACAGTTGCAAGATAGGCCATGTGGACATTAATTTAGTATTATTTATTCCTACCGTTTGCCACATCAGCTTTCTCCGTTTTTGATGTAACAGCATGGACCAAAATGGGAAGCGTTTTTCAGGATAGAGACTAAAAGCGGTAAAAATAAAATGTAGGGACTAAAATGGGAATCGCCTGAAAATGTAGGGACTAAAATGTGCTTTCCACAAAGAAACAAAGAAACAGAAGCAAAAAAACTCAAATTAGGGTTTCTAGGCACAAGTATGCGTACGCAGGCCAGTTGTATGCGTACGCATACTACGAGTTTGCATATGCATACAGAATCATGCGTACATAGACATGCCTAATGAACCCTAACCTAGAAACTCAGAAACACATAAAACAAGGCAGGACTTAAAACAACAAATCTAGCAACCTAACATGATTTAAAACAAAAAACAACTAAACCCTAGGGTAAACAAACATATCTAAACACAAACAAATCAAGGAAACATGATTAAAAAATAAGATTATGGCAGAAATGAAAGAAAAGAGTTTAGAACTCAAAACCTCAAAACAAAAGCTCCTAGGCTTGATTTTGACCGTTCCCCTCAGTCAAATCTATTCACAATCAAACAAAGAAGTGATTAGTAATCTTAAAACTCAAAGATCAATCCCAAAAAAGGCCCCAATCAGAAAATATTGAATTAAGGATGATTGTGAAAAACTCCCTTTTGGATTCATTATTTCTAGTGAATCTTATGTTTTCCCTTAGGATTTTTCTATTTGTCTTTGAAATATACCATATAAGGCTTTAAATAGTTGAAAAATGGGAGTTTGAAATGGTTCTCAGACGATGTGGGATTCATTCCAAACCTCAACTTTAATGCAAAAAACTTGCCTTTCATAGGTTTTTGAAACCCTAACTGCATGTGCAGGTCTGTGCCTGTATACGTATGCATCAGACCTGCGTACACAGGTCCTTGCCTGTGTAAGCAGGTCGAGGGTTTCCTTGGCCTTTATTTTCAAAAAATAGATTTATTTGCTCATAAAAGGTTATATTTTCTATTTTAACATTTCTCAAGTCAATTTAGAATATGATTGGGCCTTAAACTAACCTTGGGCCTTATAATTTCATCATCATTGGGGAATGAGGGCCCGAGTCATAAAGGGTACAAAATGCAATATCAATAGGGGGCCCGAGTCATAGGGGTACAAAATGCAGTGTCTACTCTAAGAAAGATATAAAACATGTTAGGAAGCAAGATAAAGCAATAAACATCCTAGGAAATTAAAAGAGAGCAATAAACAAGCATAAAGTTAAATGGGTGTAGATCGTAGCTAAAAAGCTACGTCTACACCCCTAAACCTCAAATCCAAGGTAGAAGGATCGAGGAGAGGAAGGTAAGATCAAGAGGACTACCTCTTAATTGATGGGAAAAGTGAGAAATCAAAGGTTTTTGTGTGTGTTTGGTAGAGAATTTAGGAAGAGAGAGAGAGAGAATGCTCCAAAATGCCCAAAATTTGTTAGTTTGTTTTTTTTAATCTGGGGGTGTTTATAATGCTAAGCAAACTTCTTGAGGCTTAGCGGCCTTTGAAAGTGCGCTCGGTTGGGTCGGCAGCCCTTTAAGGTGCGCTGGACCTATACGTTGACGTCAGCAGTTTTGTCTTTTCCTAGTTTTGAATTTGATCACAAATTTAAAGGCCTTCTTAGACTCCGATTGAGCTCATCTTGATGTCCCTAGAAAGGTATGATTCTCTAGTTTCCTAAACACTAAAGAAAATGAAAATCAAACGATCGAGTCAAAGTTATGACCTCGGGAAGCAAGCTGACATGCCTAACATGGTTTTCAAGATATCTCAACTTTTTTTAACTCTGATTTCAACCCATGAATAGTCATTAGAAAGAGAATTCAATAATCTTCACAATGAAATTGGTTTCAACCCATTTCGATGGTCAGATTAAAATTAGGCTTTCGGGTGCTCCTAGTAGTCAACATTGGGTCAAAGTTAGTTAAATTGATGAAAATCTCCGATAAACTCGGGTTTGATGTAAAAACATGAAAATATTGTTTTGGGGTGGTTTTGAACAACTTTGACTTTTGGTCAACCTAGGGTTGACCAGGGGGCATTTTGGTCAATTTGACCTAAAATGGCATTTGAGTGCTCTGATGCCCAAACGGATTGTGTCATGTCAATCTAGATGTTCCCACGGTCCCCTAGTAAACAATTGATATTTTTGAAATTTTCGAGGTCCGGTACATAAATTGATGGCGGACAAAATACAATATCTACAATTAGCAATAAAAAAATATAAGGAAAATATTGTCTTAATCTTGAATGTTTTCTCAAACATGGTATTTATTATGATATTTAAGGTTTAGATTAATTTTTAGAACCAAAATTTTAAATATAAGTATAACAAGTAGAGGAAAAATTATTTTAATTGATGACTAAATTATATGGGAAGACTAAATTACTGGACAAAATGGGCTTCTACCCTTTTCAGCCAAATTAATTAGCTTTATGCCCCCCTTTCCAAACTAAATAGGAAAATGCCCTTCTTTTAATAAATCGAGTTTAGGCCCTATGGTGGTGTTTTTAAGGAGCCTATAGTGACGTTTTAAGGAGCCTATAGTGACGTTTTCAGGACCTATAGTGACGTTTTTTAACTCGACTTTAGTGAAATCGAGTTATAGGCAATGAAATTGACCTATAGCGGCTTTTTTTTTTTTTACCTATAACTCGATTTCATTGAAGTCGAGTTAAAAAAACGTCACTATAGGTCCTGAAAACGTCACTATAGACTTCTTAAAAACGCCACTATAGGGTTTTAGAAATTTTTTTTTTTTTAACTCGATTTATCATAAATCGAGTTTTAAAAGAGAGGCATTTCCGTATTTAGTTTGGGGAGAGGGGCATAAAGCTAATTAATTTGGCTGAAAATGGCAGAAGCCCATTTTTGTCCCTAAATTACTATATAATATTTTATTTTATTTTTTGAGAATTCTTACAAAATTTTAATGACATTACATTTTACAATTGATAAAAAGAAGTTTTCATAATCAAAATTGAAAAACAAAACTAACTAATATTGGCTACTTCACAATAAATATTAAGGATTGGTCACGAGTAGATGTTAGCAAAACTTGAATACACAATTTTTAAAATTTTATAAAAAAAAAATATTAATAAGAAATTAGGGAGAACTAGTCTTCAAATTTTTCTCTGTCATTGTTGTAACTACCAAATTATTAGGAAAAAAAAAAAAAAAAAACCATAGTACTTTGACGCTTGTGTGTTCGTGTGGTAGGAGTATTATTTAAAAACATTATTAATTTTATAATATTTTAATAATAAATTATTATTTAATAGAAACATGAATTCTCCAGTGACATAACAAAAAGCAAGTTGATTAAGTCGATTGAAAAGTTTATGTAGAAATTGTAAAGTTTATGTAGAAAATTATGCAATTAAGTACAATCTTTTTGATTGAATGATGTTCTTCTTGCCGATATCGGGTAATTTTCTTTTGATTGAATGCAGTATTTTTTCTCAAAAAAAAAGTAAATTCTTTTTTTTTTTCCTTGCGTGGGTCTGATTATATCTACTCCTTTAGTTGGATTTTTATTGTGCTAGGATTACTATTTAAAAATTTATTAGTTGAATAAAATTTTGATAATAATTTTTTTTTATTCACTAACACAAGTTACACAGCTAAACATAATTTCTTTCAGCATAATTGCTTTGTAGTGAGATTTTAGCATAATACTAATGCCATTTTTCAGCAAAAATATTTTCTACCAAAATTCGTTATGCCATAATTTATTCTACCTGAATTTAAAATCTAATTAGAGTAGGTTCACCCAAAAAAAATCTCTAATAAGAGTAATGTTACCAAAAGCATCCGTACGCCCAATGTATTCATATATATATATAGTATATATATATATAATATATATTTTTTTTTTTTTTTGAAGTATCATTTTATTTTATTTTTCTTCTTAAGAAAAAAGTAAATAATAAATTTGGGCCATGAGGTAGATTGGGCTACAATTTTTAGTTCCAATTATGTTTTTCGGATGGGTCGTAGTTGGAACTGCTCAGGCATAGCCCACCCCATTTCGCTTTAATATCGATTTCATGTTGGGCAGCTCATGTCTTGTAGTCTACTAGTCATGCCCTACAATAAGGGATGACAATGGGGCGAGGCAGGGCGGGGCGGGTCCGAAGGATTGGTTCTTCAACCCCGTCCCGCATGGTTTTGTCTTACTCTATCTCAGCCCCCGCCCCGCATGAAGGGAAAAATTTTCTTGCCTCATCCCTGCCCCACCTTGTAAAACTCTACTTCTTGTTAATTTGCCCACTACTATTACAATTGTTTTTAATAAAATCTGTTTCGTTGATAAAAATATATTTGAAATTACAAATAAATTTATCACATCAAATCAAATTAATTTTTAGCAAAAATTGAATAATATTATTAAAGTGTTGAACAAGATAATAAAAAAAAATCTCATAATACAAAATTAATGATTTAATAGTATATAAATTTTTTTATAATAAAAACAAAAGAAAATGTTAAAATTGGTACCTTATTTCCAATCTTGCTAGAGAAAAAAAAGAGGTAGAAAGCCTTGTTGGGTAGAATAAAATAAGCTGATAATATGTTTGTTTAAATAGTAGGGTTTTAGGGTATGGAAAAATTTACAATTCAATCCTTATCAATGCGGGGCAGAGTGAGGGGTGGGGCGGGGCGGGTTGTGTCTAAAATGTCTAAACCCATCTCCGCCTCGCCTTGTGATACAGGGCTAAAATCTCTCCCCCATCCCCGCCGCACCACCTTTACGAGGTAGAGAAAACCCATGTGGGGCGAAGCAGGGAGAGCCAGGTCAAGCGAGACAGGGCAACATTGCCATCCCTATGCGTACGGTATAACCACCAATTTTTTGTTATTTAAGTAGTGTTATGGATACTACAATTCTTACTACATCAAGCTTACAAACTAATGTATTACTAAGTATAAAAAGGCGATTCAAATATTTATTTATTATGAGATGCTTGAAACCCACTAATCCCATTCATTGCCACATTAGTCTATAAGTTTTATTTAGTAGAAGTTGTTGTACTTTTAACTTCTTCTTTTTTTCATACTTTAGTGTTCATTGGATCTTCATCCCCATTTTGTAATTATGCATTCTCTTGTTTATTAACTGGGTAAGGCATTCGCATAGAAACTCCATTATGTGGCAAATGTTACACAATAATCTATATTTGATTCTGAAAAAGAAAAAAAAAAAAAAAATCTGAAGAAGATGGCCCCTTCTTCAGCATCGGAATACTGAAGAAGGGGCCATCTTCTTTATTAGTTGTTAGTCACAAAATCCATGGCATCAACTATAGATAACAAACGTTCCACACGACACCCCCACCCCCCCACACACCCCCCCCCCCCCCCCCCCCCCCCCCCCAGATGATAGACCTTCTGCCTATTAATCTCAATCATAAAAATAAAGATCATTGAAATGTTTGACAAAGCAATATATTTCTCTCATTGCTTCACCAATGAAAGACCATTTGAATAAATGTTACTGAGGCAAGGAATTTTTTTTATGTTGGATGATCCTTATTCCTTGCTAAATAGATGTGAGGTTCGTGTGAGATCGTAAAGCTCGATACCGTCAATAAGTATTTTGAATGGTTGATGGCGGCTACAAGTGCACTCTTTGTTTTTGTCATGTCAGAATATCTAGAAAGGGAATATGATAAAGATGATACTTATGCAAATAGTAATTTTCATGCTCACATTTAATAATGATAAGGAAGATTGTGAGAGTTAGGTGAGAAGTAGGACAGCGGATACTCCAACTGTGTTACTAAATGGACACTCCAACAGTTTCGTATAGATGTTATCAATGGACCATTCATTGCTTCTATGTGGAGTATCTAGGACTATGTTCATATACTACTAAGTTGGCAGCTCTTTGTCAGTAATCTATTCAATTCAAATGTGCTCCTAGAGAGGCAAATCAGCTGCTCATGATTTGACTTCTTGGTCTTTTGAAAACAAGTATCCAGGTTATTTTGTTCTTGGTTTTGCCCCCTCTTACTTTTTGTGATGTGTTAGCTCTTGAGCAAGGTAGAATTTGTTTCTTAGCTCTTGTTTCTAGCTCCTTTGTTAATAAAATTTTTTTATTTAAAAAAAAAGGGGGTAATCCCAATTTTCCGGACAAAATGGTTCTGCCCTTTTCGGGCAAATTATATAGGGAATGACCCCCTTTCCAAAGTAAATAAGGAAATGCCCCTCTTTTAAAACTCGATTTATGATAAATCAAGTTAGGCCCTATAGTGGCATTTTTAAGGAGCCTATAGTGACGTTTTTTTAACTCGACTTCAATGAAATTGAGTTATAGGCAATCAAATTAACCTATAGTGGCGTTTTTTTTACCTATAACTCGATTTCATTGAAGTCTAGTTAAAAAATGTCACTATAGGCTCCTTAAAACGCCACTATAGGGCTTTAGAAATTTTTTTTTCCTAACTCGATTTATCATAAATCAAGTTTTAAAAAAAGTGGCATTTCCCTATTTAGTTTGGGAAGAGGGGCATTTCCCTATATAATTTGCCCGAAAAGGGCAAAAGCCCATTTTGTCCCCAATTTTCCAAATATGATAAATCAAGAGGCAAAGTTGTTCATGCATTGCAGCCCAACTTTGCCTTGGGAGGGAGGGAGGAAGAGGTAATTCATGGCAGAGCTAGAATTTTTTGTCAAATTGTGGTACTTAATTGTATATTAGTTAAGACAAACCCTTTCCACACATACACACACTCCATTTGACAAAAATGCACTTTACTTATAATTGGGTATATCTAAGATGGGTTTAGTACTTCAAGAAACATGTTGTTCAAGTCAAGTATTAAAGACATGAAGATTGATCCAAGAAACAAGTGAAGAAAAGCTGTTCATTATGTCTTGATAGATAGCTCGACAGATGCCTGCTATCGAGACTTAATGTGAAACTCGATAGATAGCTCGACAACAGCTCGATTTATCGAAAATTACGATTTCAGAATTTCCAGATTTGAAATCCGACCCTAGCTTTTGTATTTGTTTAGGGTTTCTTTTCTCACAACTGTAGACACTGCATTTTGTACCCCTTACGACTCAAGCTCCCATTCCCCAATGATGCTCGAACTCTAAGGCCCAAGGCCAATTTAAAGCCCAATCAAATATCAAATTGACTTGAGGAGTGTTAAAATGGAAAATATAACCTTTTAAATAAGCAAAAATATATTTTAGGAAATAAAAGACCAAAGTGGACATCGGCCCATGTACATGGGCAGCAGCTTGCGTATGCAGGCCAAAGCATGCCTATGCAGGCACAATTCTGTGTACGCAACTAGGGTTTTAAAGGCATGGAAAAGGCAAGTTTTCTGCAATAATGGCTGAGGTTTGGAATGAATCCCACATCGTCTGGGAGCCGTTCCTAACCCCATTTTTTCCACTATAAAAGCCTTACATGGTACATTTCAAAACACACAGAAATTCCATAGGAAAAACCTAGGATTCACTAGAAAATAGTGAATCAAAAGAGAGTTTTTTACAAAACATCTTCAAGTCAATTTTATTTGATTGGGACATTTTCTGGCCCCAATCCTTTTAGTTTAACATTGCTAATCGCTTTTTTGATGACTTGTGATAGATTTGACTAAGGGGAATGGTCAAAATCGAAGCATGGGAACTCCTTTTTAAGGTATCAAGCTTCAACCTTTCTTTTCTCTTTCTAGTTTTTCTTTTGCTGTTTAATCTGTTTTTCTTATTTCGTTTATGTTATAACCTGTTTGTTTAGAGTAGGTTTATGTTTTTCTTGCATGTTCTAAGCATGTTAGGTTGTTAGAATTGGGGTTTTCTGTTATGCTCTGTTCTTCTGTTTCGTGTTTCTGGGTTCAAGTTTTGAACAAGTCCCACACACGCATGCCATAAGCATGTGTACGCATATTAGACCCTGCGTATGCAAGCTTCTAGCTACGAACGCAAGTACTTGCCTAGAAACCCTAATTTAGATTTCTTGTGTTGTTTGGTTCGCTTGTTCCATATGTTTTGTCTCTATTTAAACGCTTTCTTATGTTTATACATACCTGAGTTTCTGTCTTGTATGCTTGCTTATCTTTAATGTGTTTGGATTAGGGGTTTCATGTTTATATGTTGTTTAAACACCATGATCATTCATTCACATGTCCATGCACAATGCCATTGGTGCTGAGATGCTGCAAGGTAAGTAAGTTAGGTTATTCAATCACATGTACATGCATGTTGTTTGTTTAATCCTCTCTTGATATGTGTACGAAGTTGATACCTCGCTTTTGATTCATGATATGACTTGCTTGTTGCCATATTGATGTTTATTGCTTTGCTACCATGTTTGGTTTGCTGCCTTGCCTTAAGATGTATGATAGGGTTTCACATGCTAGGCTCATATGTGTTTTGGTCTTTATTACTTTATGGATAGATATGTGTTTTGGGATGAATGATGTCATGTTGTATGTTAGATGCATGCTAGCATGTGTGTGAGTTAGAATACAAGTGTTGCAATTGTTTTTAATAAGGTTAAGACATAAGACACAACGATGGGAGACCAACCTTAGGGTTGGGCGATCTTGGGTGCCTAACACCTTCCTAAAAACGTACCTAAACTCTAAACTGATACTCTGGTAGTAACATCAAAGGTCCTTCCTCGAAAGGACGCTATATATATGGTTCCTAAACCATTGCAAAAACTAGGTGGCGACTCCAAAAATACCCCTTGAATCCACAACGATTTTAAACATATATAAGGCTTATTTTAAGAACCAACACACACAGATACAGAGACCAAGAGACTTATTTTCTCCGTGAGAAGCTACTGCATTTGTATGTCATAGGGTTTTGTAACCAAGTGCTTCCAGATCTTCATTGTTGATGAAGTGAAGAACTTTGCAGCCAACAACATCTGTTCAAGTTGCTAAAGTTAGTCACATATTAGGATCCGTGCAAAGGGTTAGTCACAAATTGGAGGTTTGTACATCAAAGGAAAGAAGACTACTACAAGATCAAGTTCAATTGGGTATTGGAGCAAAGGTTCAACTATAGGTTGGTATTTCAGGATAGGCCAAGGTAGTTGGTAAGATTCCTTATACTTGTAACCGCTTGATTGTTGATTAGTAGATTCTTGGGAATGGTGACCTTAAAATCACCTAGTGAGGTTTTTGCCTTGCAAGGTTTTCCCCATTTGTCAACAAATCTCCGTGTCAAATTTTTTTTTCTGCTGCATTTAGTATTTTTGGTGATTTGTTGGTGCCCTCACGATTTGTATGCAATTGAACCTAATTAATCAACTTGGGTAATTGAATTAATTAACTAGGGTCAAGCTTTCTTAGCCCAACAAGCAAGAGACATTGGGTAATTGAAACAAAGTTTCTCAACTTTTTATCATTTTTAGCTTAGATGAACATCTTTGTGCACAACTAAGCAATGTAAGCTTTGTGGATCTTTTATGTGATTTGTATGATTTGGTTGATCGTTTATCTTTCATATCTTAAATCACTCTTTTTGACAGGAAGGATTAGAAAATCTTAAGAGAAAGGCATAAATAACCATCTCACCACTAAAACTCGTCAATCATAAAACATCTATGTGCAATTCATAAAAGCCCTGCTCGATAAGGTGTAGCACTTGCACAGCAAAATCAAGATGTTCATCTTACACAATTGGGTAATTTCTTTTTTCTCCTATATGCCCATGCATGATATGCTTAAAAGAAAAATATGCAAAGAACATGAAAAGCAAAAAGAATCAAAATGCTTTTAATATGGTTACAAGTGTGTTCTAGGAGATGTGGGAGTTATATGATGTACCTTGAAGGTGATGCTCTCTATCAAACAATTATGATTGTGTGTGAATGTATTTGATCCTCTTATATCATTACCTTTCATATAATGATTTATTTATGCTCTCTTGCAAAAGTTTCACTCACAACATGCATACTCTTTGCTACTCTTGACACTATTGTATAGGCACAATGTGTTTTGGCCATCATAAGGAATACATGTGGTAGTATATGCTCTCTAAACTGTCTAAACATGTTTTTTCAATAAAATTGGTTAGACTTGTTTAATGTGTTTTTGATCTAGGAATGCTTTGCATCTAGAGTTGATGATGTGTTTTTATGTTAAACATGATCTTTGATTGCTTGTTTTGATGTCTATCTTGATTGCATTCATCTTGTGCTGCTTCTCTTCCTTGAAAACTCCTTTTCAAGCCTCTCAATAAAAGCTTAATACCTCCTCGATAGTTGCTCGATAGCTCCTCGATACATGCTTCTTCTATCAAGATTTCTGGGTTTCTTCTTAATACCTCTCGATAAATAGCCCGATCCATCGAGCCAATTCTTTGGAGCCTTTGTTTGCTTGATAGATGCTTGATACCTCCTCGATCTATCAAGATCATTCTGCCATCAATACCCCCTTGATACCTCTCGATCTATCAAGATTTTGTTCTCGATAGATGCTCGATACCTTCTCAATTTATCGAGTTGCGTTTTCTATATATATATATATATATATATATATATCTCTCTCTCTCTCTCTCTCTAAGGTTCGACCCGGTTTTGCTTAAAATCAAATATCTCAATCTCACTATCTTTTCTCTCGATCCAAACCTTGTCTTTTCACCAAAATCCTTCTCCCACTCAAGATTTCGACGTAATCCAAACCTCAATCCCTTGGTAAGTGTTCTATATCTTTCCTTTTCTCATTCCTCATGCATTTTGTGACCTAGGTTATAGTTTTTAGGAAATTTTTGGGATTTTTTAGGTTTTATGAAATTTTTTTGGTCGGGTTTTGTTTAATTGTTATCACATGTTCATGCATTACATTCTATATTCATTATAACAATATTTCATGTATTCTAGGATTATGTGACTGATTATATCTTATGAGTGCTGTTAGTTTGGATTGGGTTTTTTCCCATGATGCAATCTCTTTAGCACGTAACATGCTCATGCATAATCATGCATTGCACATTGTTTTTTTTCTTCTTTCTTGTGCCTTATGTTCTTGCTGTGTTCTCTCTCTCTCTCTCTCTCTCTCTCTCTCTCTCTCTCTCTCTCTCTCTCTCTCTCTTGTTAGTCTTCTTCTCATGGCACCTAAACAGTCCGTCCCTTCTAAGAACCCGATAAGACATCATGGTTCCTCTTCCTTTTCTTCTGCTCCCTTCCCTCCTAATTTTGTTCGGTTTCGTGATGAAAAGGCACAAGATGGCTTCTTTAAGAACTTTTCTGACTGAGTGATTCATTCGAAACGCCAGGTCATTCTGTCTAACTTTCCAGACACTCCTCTACTCGGTGCGGTTAGGTCTTGGGGATGGGCTTCTCTATGTGAGAAACTCTCGAGGTGTCCCGACGTGTTCATACAAGAGTTTTACTCCAACATGCACGCCATCGATACCTCTGTACCTCAGTTTACTACAGTATTCCATGGTACACGTATCGTAGTAACCTTGGAACTCATTTCCGATGTACTACGCATCCCTAAGGTGGATCATCCAGATTACCCTAGTCATCGTCATCTCTCTTTTATCTCTAGAGACGAGTTGACCTCACTCTCTTATGAGAAGACCAAGTTGTGGGGAGGTACCCTAAATTTCTCCACAATTGAGTTTGCTAAGGGTCCAAGGATCCTTAATATGGTGATGACCTTTGTTCTCACTTCACAATTACACTATAACACCATCACACATGATAGTATCTATTATAGATTGCTATCAAGACACAGCTACATGTGATAAGCTCATCTTTCCTTCAGCTATCACACGCATCCTTACACATATGCACATCACCATTCCTCCTTCTCCTTTCTTCCATGTCATGGGTGCCATAAGCAAGGAGTCTATCCGAAAGACTGCAACGCAGCTGGCTACAAATCGGCCTCGTGTGGAGACAACGAATGCAACCCCTACCCCTCGACCCTCCTTTACATCTGCCCTTTCTTCCTCCTCCAGGGCAGATGTCTCTCTCGCTGACATCATGGATTAGCTTTAGCACATACATGCTGATTTTGGTAGTCGTTTTAACCCTCTGTCTGATAAGATGTGTTAGATGAACACCAGAATCAGTCGCATCGCTCTCCACTAGTCTCGCCTTGATGGTTTTACGCCCTTACCTTCACCCGAGCCTGTTAAGGAATCCTCTTCTAGTGGAGATGATGTTGATTGTTTTGGCTCTTTTAGTGATGATAAGATGACAACCTCTCAGTAATGTACCCGTTGTCACTCGTGACAAAAAGGGGGAGTAGTTTGGTATATGAGAGTAGTCATTATGTTA
The DNA here is from genome assembly GCA_023736055.1 of Quercus glauca. Taxonomy (NCBI): domain Eukaryota; kingdom Viridiplantae; phylum Streptophyta; class Magnoliopsida; order Fagales; family Fagaceae; genus Quercus; species Quercus glauca. The sequence goes on from CM043322.1 coordinate 34,469,133, forward strand.
GGAGAAGAGCTAGCATAGGATATACTAGATAGGGGGAGAGTGCTTTGAGGGATGTAGTGTGGTTTTGTTGTATCTTTCTCTCATTACATGTACTGCGGTCTTGTGACCATTTTTACATACATTGTATTCTGCGATATAGATATGATGATGTATATATTTCACCTTATCTCTTATGTGTTGTTTCTTTTCTCTTTTTATACACATGTTTCTTCTTTTATACAACTTGTCTATGTTTCAAACTTAGTGCCTTGATGAATCTTGTTTAAGTGTTTTAGTTAAGATAGGTTGCAAGTCTACTATACCATGATCTCTTTTCTTGCAAAGTTTTTCAAGAATTCGTAGTAGGGTTAGACTTATGTACTTCTGTAAGTTATGGGATAGTTGTGTTAGACTTCTCTCATAATTGGTGTTTGTAGTTTTGTCACAGATTGCCAAAGCGGGAGATTGTTAGGATCATATGTTTTGTGATTGGCTAATCCTTTGGCAAAATGCACTTTACTTATAATTTGGTAGATCTAAGATGGGTTTGGTACTTCAAAAAACATGTTGCTCAATTCAAGTATTAAGGACATGAAGATTGATCTAAGAAATAAGTGAAGAAAAGTTGTTCATTAAGTCTTGACAGATAGCTCGACAGATGCCTGCTATCGAGACTTAATGTGAAGCTCGATAAATAGCTCAATAGCAGCTCGATCTATCGAGAATTACGATTTCAGAAGTTCCAAATCTGAAATTTGGCCCAAGCTTTTGTATTTGTTTAGGGTTTCTTTTCTCATAACCCTAGACGTATATAAGGCTTATTTTAAAAGCCGTCACACACCAATACAGAGACCAAAAGACTTATTTTCTTTGTTAAAAGCTACTGCATTTGTATGCCATAAGGTTTTGTAACCAAATGCTTCCAAATCTTCATTATTGATGAAGTAAAGAACTTTGCAGCTAACAACATCTGGTCAAGTTGCTGGAGTTAGTCACGTATTGGATCCATGAAAATGGTTAGTCACAAATTGGAGGTTTGTGCATCAAGGGAAAAAGGGCTACTATAAGATCAAGTCCAATTGGGTATTGGAGTGAAGGTTCAACTGTAGGTTGATATTTCGAGATAGGCCGGGATAGTTGGTAAGATTACTTATACTTGTAACCGCTTGATTGTTAATTAGTGGATTCTTAGGAGTGGTGACCTTAAAAATCACACTGTGAGGTTTTTACCTTGCGAGGTTTTTCTCATTTTTCAACAAATCACTGTGTCAAATTTATTTTTCGTTGCATTTAGTATTTTTGGTGATTTGTTGGTGCCTTCACGAGTTGCATGCAATTGAACCTAATTAACCAACTTGAGTAATTGAATTAATTAACCGGGGTCAAGTTTTCTTAACCCAACAACTTTAATAGTTTAATACTAGAGTAGTTTGGTTTGATATTAGACATGCACAAAAATATCAACAACAAAAAAAAAGTTTAGTATATCCTATAAACTATGTGTAGTTTAGGCCTTACCACTAAACTACATGTAGTTTAGTCATAAACAATATTAAAAAAAAAAAAAAAAAAAAAAAAAAAAAAAAAAAAAACTCAAGAGTGCCCCAATTAGGCACAAAGTCACAAAGGACGGACCCCCCAATGATATGCAAAGGAAGCAGAAGACTCTTCCCCCGATGAAGCATGCACATCCCAAAACCATTTTCAACAAATCACATAAACTCAAGAACACTATCCCTGGTAAGGAAGCAGAAGATTCTTCCCTAGTTGATCAAGCATATCTAGAACATCATCCCATAAAGGAGGCAGAAGATTCTTCCCAGATGGATCAAAGCATATTTAAACAATCCCCAGTGAGAAAGCAGAGGATTCTTCCCCAGTGGTTCAAGTACACCTAAAGTATCCCCAACGAGGTAATGGAAGATTCTTCCTCAAAGTCCTTAGCATACCATGAAGGAAGCAGAAGATTCTTCCCAAGTGGATCACACATCTACAAAGTTACACTACTCCTCAGCGAGTCCATTTCTACTACTCCTCAGCAAGTTTCTCATCTCTAGGTAAGTCATGGAAGAGGCAAAAGATTCCTCCCCATACATACCTAGTCCTCAGCGAGTTTTCACCACCCTTAGCGGATCCAACAGTCAAGACTACTCGTGCACATATCCTCTTGGAATTGAACATGCAGGCACGGTAAAAAAGGTAGAGATAGAGATAGAGAAAGAGACCAAGGTTAACCCAAGGCAAGAGCCTCACCAAAAAAGGTAGAGAAAGAAGTGAAGAAGATAAAAGGAGCAAGTCACCTGGAGAAGTTTGAGGCAAGAGCCCTAGATGGACACCACAGAGACCGTATCCTTTTGTCATTTGTTGGGTTAGCTCAAAGAGCGCCCTTGTTTGTTTCTTTCTTCTTCTTTTTTTAAGTGACTCTAGGATAGTAAGTCACTCACCATTTGCTTGCAAGTGACAAAACAGGTTCTAGGATAGCGAACCTATCGTTACTCGTTTCTCAAGCAATAAAGGTGGGACTTCGAACATACGAATCCCATGCAACTCTTCGGAGTTGCACCCTGCCCTATGTATGCGTGATGTGTGTCGTGTGTATGGGTTAGGTCCGAGCCGTACGTCGATGTTTTGTCTCTTACTATTTTGATTTCGTTAGCGAAGCTCACAAATCAAAAGAGGGGCATCTGTAGACATCGTATTTTGTACCCCTTACGAATTGGACCCTCGTTCTCCAATGATACCCGAACTCTTAGGCCCAATGCCAATTTAGAGCCTAATTGGATATCAAATTGACTTGAGGAGTGTTAAAATGGAAAATATAACTTTTTAAATGACCACAAATCTATTTTTGAAAATAAATGACCAAAGAGGCCCTCGGCCCATGTACCTGGGTGGCAGCCTACGTACGTGGGCCAAAGCATGCGTATGCAGGTTCTTGCCCAGAAACCCTAAAAACACCAAAAACAAGGCAGAACCTTAAAACTAGAATTCTAACAACCTAACATGCATTTTAAACATACAAACATACAAACCTAAACTATATAAACATGTTAAAGCATATTAAATCAAGAAAAAAAAAACAAACAAAAAGATTTAAAGGTAGAAAACGAAAGAAAGGAAAAGAAAAGTTTAAAACTATTCCTCAAAGAAAAGCTCTTCAAGCTTGATTTTTAATTGTTCCCCTCAGTCAAATCTATTCACAAACCAATAAGAAAGTGATTAGCAATGTTAAACTAAAAGGATTGGGGCCAAAAGAAGTCCCAATCAAACAAAATTGACTTGAGGGTGTTTTATGAAAAACTTCATTTCGATTCACTATTTTCTAGTGAATCTTGTATTTTTCCCGTAGGATTTCTGTGTTTTGAATCTTGTATTTCTAGTGAATCTTGTACTTACATGGTACATTTTCAAAACACAAAGAAATCCTATGGAAAAAATACAAGATTCACTAGAAAATAGTGAATCGAAATGAAGTTTTTCACAAAACACCCTCAAGTCAATTTTGTTTGATTGGGACCTCTTTTGGCCCCAATTCTTTTAGTTTAACATTGCTAATCACTTTCTTATTGGTTTGTGAATAGATTTGACTAAGGGGAACAATTAAAAATCAAGCTTGAAGGGCTTTTCTTTGAGGAATTAGTTTTAAACTTTTCTTTTCCTTTCTTTCGTTTTCTACCTTTAAATCTTTTTGTTTGTTTTGTTTTTCTTGATTTAATATGCTTTAACATGTTTATATAGTTTAGGTTTGTATGTTTGTATGTTTAAAATGCATGTTAGGTTGTTAGAATTCTAGTTTTAAGGTTCTGCCTTGTTTTTGGTGTTTTTAGGGTTTCTGGGCAAGAACCTACGTAAACATAATCTCACCTACGTACTTATGCATACGTAGGCTTGATTATACATATGCAAGGTTGTTCTTGAATGTGCAAGCTGTTTCCTATAAACCCTAATTTTTTTTTCTCTTTGGTTTTGCTTCTACTTTCACATGTTTGCCATGTTTAGCTTCTTTTCCATGTTTTTATGCTTCCAAAGTCTCTATTTCACATGTTTGTTTGCTTGTTTGTTATCACATGTTAGAATTAGGATTCATCTTGTGTTTGCTTTGTTTCAATGTCATGATCATGCATTCATATGCTCATGCATAATGCCATAGGTGCTGAGTTGTTGTAAGGTATGTAAAAGGTAAGTCATGCATTAGAAATGCCCACGGATCTGTGATATGGTCTTGCCATGATGATAGAGATGAACATGCTTGTTTGATGTGTGATTTCACGTCTAAGAGTCTAGAATACATGTGATGATCCATGTTTGCTCGCCACATCTACTTTGCTGCCTTGTTTTGCTGCTGCCTTGGTATAATATGATGGAGTTTAAGATGGATCATGCTTAGATGTATGACTAGGGTTTGTAATGTGATGAATGCCTTGATGCTATGATTAGATGAATGCTAGGATTGTATATGTGTGGTTGAGTTCCTTATGCTTTATAGATGGATATGTATGTGTTTTGGGATAAATGGTGTCATGTTAGATGTATGCTAGTGTGTGTGTGAGTTTAGAGTACAATTATTGGACATGATTTTACCAAGGTTAAGACGTAAGACACAATGATAGGAGGCCAATCTTAGGGTTAAGTGGTCTTGGGTGCCTAACACCTTCCCAAGAACGTACCTAAACTCCGAACCCATATCTCTAGTAGTAAGAATAATGGTCATTCCTCGAAAGGACGCTATATACATGGTTCCTAGACCATTGCAAAAACTAGGTGGTGACTTCATGATTCCGTTGTATCCATAGGTGGTCTTGGAGTCATAGACTGGAGGTCTATGTTGGAGGTCTAAAGTGTGAACTGGAGGTTCATGTTGAAATAGATCCACATCAAAAAAGTCTAAGCACAATCCTAATAACATAGCCCTAATTGATACTTATTGGATTAGATTGAAACTGTGTTTAATATGACGTGAAATAAATAATAATTTTTAATTTGAGATAAAAATCTATCTACATTAGCCTAATTTAAGTGTATGTGTGTGAAGCTCCTCTTGGATATTTGAACCCTACATCACACGAATTTATACTTATAGAGTGACTATTATGCCAATGGTGCGTGTTGATGTGAAATAGCTAGATTATTAGACAGTATACAATTTTTTTTTTTTTTTTTTTTTTTTTTTTTGAGAATCAAGTTTGGTATTTGATAATAAGTCCTAATAATATTTAAAATTATAATGAATAAAAATTAATTCCAAATTATCTATAATTTCTCCACACTTATCTATAATTGCCTGCATTTTCACTCTGACTTTTATATAATGGAAGATCATGTAAGATACATATTTATCTATCTATCTATTTATATGCTATATAATAAAAATTAAGTACTAAAATCATAGTTATGCTAAGTGGATTTCTTGCCTAATTGTCACACGTATTGCTTTTAATAATAGTTCTAATATTAATTTTTGGTAAGAGTGTTTTAATACACAACTTTTCTAAATAAAATTATATATTCTATAAATTCATGACCAAAACCGTGTAATACACAAGCCTCCAACTAGTTCTATATAACAATATAAAATGAAAACCTTTGACTTTGTGTTCACTTCACTTAATGTTGCCACATATGCTTTAGAAAGTCCACATTTTTCATTATCAATTATTCCAATTTTTAATTTAGTTTTTAGAGGTACAAACAGCACCTATAAGTTTTTTTTTTTTTTTTGGCATCAGAACAGCACTTATAAGTTATAACTATGTTAGTTTAGAACCTATCATCTTTTTGGATTAATTACTCAATCTGATACTAACAAATTTTAATTAAACTAGCTAGGTTTGATGATCCCTAAATAAATTATAATTAAATCAATTTTTTTTTTCTATCAAATCTATATTTTTTTTTCTTTTATTTACACTTATTTATTAAATGTGTATCATACATATTTACTGTTAGACTTTCTCCCATATTATTGTATAAGAAGCAACTAGTTTACATAAAATTCAACTTTTGGTCTAAAATTTGATAGCTAAAATATATTTTCTAAAATCCTTAGAGCTTGTTTGGTAGGAGAATTTTTGTTTTTGTTTTTAAAATAGTGTGAAAGCAATTTTTCGAAAATTTTCATTTGAAATTAACTTGTAAATAATAATTTTTACATTATACATGTTTGGCCCCCACTTTTAAGAATACTTTTCAAAATACTAGAAAAAAAATGATGTTTGAAAGACAATTAAAAAATTATTATTATTATTATTATTATTATTATTATTATTATTATTATTATTGTAGGGGCGTTAGGCCTAACAAATTGCATCTGTGTATATATTGGGTCGGGGGCCCAATCTGAGGACACGAAGCAATCCGAGAAGGGGTGAACATTATCAGGGGAGTCTGTGTTAGTAAGTGAAGAGGTTAGTTTTGATTATAAGGGTGGTCTGAGGACGAATGCCACTCGAGGCAATGTTCCAAGAGATTCTATTGATACGGATAAGCATCACAGAAGTATAGGATAGAGGGAAGTCCTAAAATATCTAAAGAGAAAGCTACTACCACTGCATTGAATGTTCTGCACCTAATCAACTGGCCGCATTTATGTGAAGGTGATACCTAAACAGTAATCTTTAGCCTTACAACTACTACCAGGGACTTCAAGAATGTGCTGATGGGACAGGGATTAACACCAACGATCTACCCTACACGTGGAGGGTAGGGATGAAAAAAGAAAGGTAGTATAAAACGGAAAGAAGACCCTGAAGAGAGGGGATCGGAGAATTAAAAAAGAAACACTGTAGCCACAAGAACTGTATTTGTAACCAAGTTCAAGTAATATGCACAATAACTGATCTCCTCAGACTATATCGAGGACAATTTTCTTTAGATAAAACCAGTCTTCTTTTACTTTATTGTCATCTGGATTTATTATTATTGCAACCCAACTCGTTAGAACCCAGTTTTCCAACCCACTCTTTACAAATTCATTGTATTAGGCTCTTTGGGCCTGGATTCTCATAACTTGTGGGCTTAGGACTCAAATCTAGTCCTTACAATTGGCGCCGTCTGTGGGAAAACTCTTGTGTTTTAGTGAGTTTGACGTCCAACTATGGTAGGTTCAGGTCCGAATCTGGAGGAATCTATAGGGTCCCAACGTGGAGATCATTTTGTCAACCTTAAGCGAAGAATGGACCGGGAGGTTAGTGTGCATACCACCCATACTAGCAGGAGCTAGTCTCGAAAAGGGAGCCACCTTACTCATGAGGAGGATACCAGAGCCTTGCAATTGGAGATTAATCATTTGAAGAGAAATTTACGCCACGAACGGCAAAGGCAAACTCCCTCTAATTCTGAATTCTCTTCTGATAATGAGGAGGATGATAGTTTTAGACCCAGGTCAAGAACTCCTCCTAGTGAGCCTTTCTCGTATGATAAGGACTACCACCATGAACACAAAAACAGGAGCTCATCTTCCAAAGGCTTGGGAAATGATGCAATGAGCAAAGTGCTCAACCAAATTTTCAGATTGCCTCTCACGCGCAGAATTGAGGAAGGGAGACTCCCTCAACGGTTCTCTCAGCCCACGTTCACCATGTACAATGGTCGAACCGACCCTATGGAACACGTAAGCCATTTCAACCAAAGAATGGTTGTGCACTCCAAGAATGAGGCCTTGATGTGTAAGGTGTTCCCCTCCCATTTAGGGCCTTTGGCCATGAGGTGGTTTGATGGCTTAGGAGCAAGTTCCATTGATTCCTTCAAAGAACTCACTCGGGCGTTTAGATCTTGCTTTATTACATGCAGTAGGGTTCCTCGACCCTTAGATTCCTTGATGTCTATGTCCATGAGAGAAGGAGAAACCCTGAAAATGTACTCGAACAGATACTGGGAGATGTTCAATGAGATAGATAGTGATTTTGATGACGTGGCCATAAGAACTTTCAAGGTTGGCCTACCTACCGGGCATGGTTAAGTCCTTGATTGGGAAACTTGCTAACAGTGTACGTCAACTCATTGACCAAATTGATAAGCATAAGCAGGTCGAGGAAGACTAATAACAAGGCAAGGGAAAGGCCAAGGTTATTTCTCAGGAGAGGAGGGATTTCAGGTCGGACTACTACAATAACAATAGGCCCCAAAGGGATTTTGCTGGGCAATTTGGGTCTACGACTCTTCAGGTGATTAACACGGTGTTCTGAGAGCCAGTACATCAAGTCTTGGAGAAGATCAAGAATAAGTCATACTTCAAATGGCCAAACAAGATAGAAGGAGACCTCATGAGTCACAACCAAAGTCTTCATTGCCAATACCACCAGGACCGGGGTCACACCACAGAAGACTGTAGGACTTTGAGGAGTCATCTAGAGCAACTGGTCAGAGAGGGAAGGCTAAAACAATTTCTAGATCAGCCCAATAGACCAGGAGGTCAGGTAGGATCAGGACTTCAGGGGAATGCTTTTTCCAGAGACCCTTTGGGCACAATTAATGTCATCTTTGCTGCTCCGAGGAGAACTAGTTCTCATCCCTCTAGGGTGATGTTCGTAGCTCTGCCACCTGCCAAGGACTCTAATTCTGAGCCGAAGAGAGCTAGAATGGAGATTCGACCGGCGTTGAATTTTTCAGATGAGGACAAAGTTAGGACCATACAGCCACACAATGATGCTTTAGTGGTCACCCTCAGGATAGGGTGTATGATGTAAAGAGGGTGTTGGTAGACCAGGGCAGCGATGCAAAGATCATGTACCCTAATCTATATAAGGGGCTAGGAATAAAGCCTTGAGATTTGACAGCCTATGATTCACCTTTGGTAAGCTTTGATGGGAAAGTAGTCATTCCGAGGGGCCGAATCAGATTGCTGGTACAAGTATGGTCTGAAGTAGTGGAGGTAGACTTCATTGTGATGGTGGCTTATTCTTCCTACATGGCCATTATGGCAACACCCTGGCTCCATGCCCTGAGGGCTATTTCTTCCACCCTACATTTAAAGGTAAAATATCCGTTCGGAGACCAGATTGTAGAGCTTATTAGGAGTCAATCCATGGCTAGGCAGTGCCTGGTGGCTGCAATTATGCACCAGCCTAAAGCTGAGTCCTCGGCCTCTGCTGAGGGGGCCTCATAGTAATCAAGGATTCCGGTCTTATCTACAAATGCGGTGTCGAAAGAGGCAAAGTGTGAGAGGTTGGAGGAAATTGTTATAGATGATGATCCGGAGAAGTTTTTTCAGATCGGAGCTCAGCTGCCTCCTCAGGAAAGGGAAGAGCTGGTAGCATTTTTAAGGAGGAATATTGATGTGTTCACATGAAATGCTTATGAGGCCCTTGGGGTGGATCCATACTTCATTTACCATCATCTGAATGTCAACCCAGCTGTCTTCCCCAAGAAGCAACCACCTTAGCGCTCATCTAAAGAGCATTCTAATGATGTCAAGGAAGAGGTAAACAAGCTTAAGTAGGTTGGGGCTATTAAGGAAGTGTTCTACCCTGAGTGGTTGGCTAATACAGTGGTAGTAAAGAAAAAGAATGGGAAGTGGCGGGTATGTGTAAACTTCACAAACTTGAAAAAAACCTGTCCAAATGACCCCTTCCCCATGCCTCAGATTGATCAACTAATGGACGCAATCGTAGGCCATCCTAGGATGAGCTTTTTGGATGCCTTCCAAGGGTACCACTAAATACCATTAGCTTTGAGTGATCAAGAGAAGATAACTTTTGTCACTCCCACTGGAAATTACCACTACAAAGTGATGCCTTTTGGTTTAAAGAATGCGAGGGCTATCTACCAGAGGATGATGACCAGGATGTTTGAGCCACAGTTAGGAAAAAATATTGAGATTTATATAGATGACATGGTGGTAAAGAGTAAGGTAGAATCCAAGCATATCAATGACCTCGGGAATATCTGTGGGATATTAAGGAAACACAAGTTGCTCCTTAATGCTTCTAAGTGTTCTTTTGGTGTTGATTTAGGAAAGTTATTAGCGTACATGGTCACTCACCGCGGGATTGAAGTCAACCCTGACCAAATTAAAGCAATTAACAATTTATAGCCACCACGGAATCCTAAAGAGGTCCAGAAGTTGACAGGGATGATTGCTGCTCTACACCTATTCATTTCTCGGTCAGCAGACAGGTGTAGGCCTTTCTTCCTTTTGCTGAACAAGTGGAGGGGATTTGAATGGACCGAGGAGTGTGTCCTAGCCTTCCAGCAATTGAAGGAATATCTATCTTGGCCACCCATTATGTCCAAACCTGAGATGGATGATGTTTTGTTTACTTACAACGCAGTGGCATCCTATGTGGTGAGCTTGGTACTGGTACGGGTTGATAGTGGTGTGCAGAGTCAAGTTTATTATGTGAGCAAATCACTGCATGAGGTCGAGGTCTGTTACCTACCACTGGAGAAGGCCATTTTGGCAGTGGTGCATGCTACGCGTAAGCTTTCCTACTACTTCCAATTGCACACAATTGTTGTCCTAACCCAACTTTCACTCAAATCTCTACTTCGAAGTGTTGATTACATAGGGAGAATTGCCAAGTGGGGTATGATCCTAGGGACTTTTAATATCAAGTACATGCCTTGCACCTCTGTCAAGGGTCAGGTCCTTGCTGATTTGGTGGCCAAGTTTGCTGAATCCCCATTAGAAGAAAGAATGAAGAAGCAGGACATGGATGGAAAATCGGTTGGGGTAGTCTCCTTACAAGAACCTTTGTCCTGGAGGGTATATGTTGATGGTGCATCGAATCATAAAGGATCTGGAGTGGGGCTAGTCCTGATATCTCCCGAGAGGATCATAATTGAGAAATCCTTGAGATTGGACTTCTCGGCCATAAACAATGAAGCTGAGTATGAAACTTTGTTGGTAGGGATGACCATGGTTCAGAAAATGGGAGAAAAGGTAGTAGAGGTTTTCTCGGATTCAACGTTAGTAGTGGGCCAAGTAAAAGGAGAGTTAGAGGCTAGGGATGAAAGAATGCAAGAATATTTAAGTCAAGTTAAGCAATTACAATCAAGGTTTGAGTCTTTCAACTTACAGCACATTCTTAGAAATGGAAACACCCAGGCTAATTCTTTGGCCATGCTTGCAACCTCCTCGGCTCAAAACTTGCCTTAGGTTATCCTTGTTGAAGACTTGTGCAAACCTACTAAAATGAAGAGTGAGGTGGTCCATATCCATCAAATTAGGGTGGGGCCTAGCTGGATGGACTCATAGTACTGTTCCTTAAGGAGGATATCTTGCCTGAAGAGAAGTTAGAGGCTGACAAGGTACGAAGAAAAGCTCCTTGGTTTGGCTGTCCGAGGACCAAAAGTTGTATAAGGGTTCTTTTTCTGGGCCATACTTGCTATGCATAGACCTTGAGGCATCAGAGCTACTTCTGGAGGAGTTACATAAAGGGATTTGTGGAAGCCACACAGGAGGCAGATCTTTGTCTCATAGAGCCCTTACAAAGTGATATTAGTGGCCAAACTTGCAGATTGAAGCACAAGAATATGTGAAGAAGTGTGACCAATGCCAAAGAGTTGCCCTAAACATTTATCAACTATGGGGAGTCCTTAATCCTCTATCCAGCCCTTGGCCCTTTGCTCAATGGGGCTTGGATATTGTTGGACCTTTCCCTAAGGCAACAGGGAATAAGAGATGGTTGCTGGTCGGCATGGATTACTTCACCAAGTGGGTTGAAGCTGAACCATTGGCAAATATCAGGGACGTGGATGCCAAGAGATTTTTTTGGAAAAATATTGTCACTCGGTTTGGGATCCCCCACACCCTTATCTCTAATAATGGTCTTCAGTTTGATAACAAAACCTTCAGAAGGTACTGTTGTGACCTGGGAATTACGAATAGGTATTCCACTCCGGCTTATCCTTAAGGGAATGGGCAGGCCAAGACTGTTAATAAGGTCATAGTGGGTGGACTCAAGAAAAGATTGGATGATGCAAAGGGAAAATGGGTGGAAGAGCTGTCACACGTACTTTGGACATATCGGACCACTCCTCGCAGATCAACAGGAGAGACACCATTTTTTACGACTTATGGAGCCAAGGCTGTTATTCCTCTGGAGACTAGATTCCCAACACTGAGAACGAGTTCTTTCACTCCAAGCAACAATGATAGGCTGTTAGGAAAGAGCCTAGACTTAATTGAAGAGCGAAGAGAAAATGCCATAATCCAACTGGCGTATTATCAGCATAAGCTCAAGCAAGGGTACGATGCCAACGTAAAGTTAAGACCATTAGCACCTAGAGACTTGGTATTAAGAAAGGTATTTGGTACTGCAAGGAACCTAGCATGGGGAAACATAGGGCCCAACTAGGAAGGGCCATATCGCATCACCTTGGTGGCCGAAATAGATGCGTATTATCTTGAGATCTAGATGAAAAAGATGTACCATGTCCCTGGAATGTAAGCAACCTGAGAATGTATTACTATTAATGAAAGTTTCCATTACCATGTTTTGGTTTATTATATTATGTGTCGTGTGTTCTAATATTTGTTTGAATATCAAATAGAGCCTTGGTCATGCTTGGCTCCTCGGACCACATACCTTGGGTAAACTGATATTTTAAGTTATCTAAGTATTAAATAGAACCTTAACTATGCCTGACTCCTCGGACCACATGCTTTGGGTAAATTAATACTTCCTATTATTTTTCTAAGTATCAAAAAGAGCCTTGGTCATGCCTGGCTCCTTGGACCATATACCTTAGGTAAATTGATATCTTTTAATCATTTTTCTAAGTGTTAAACAGAACCTCAGTTATGTCTGGCTCCTCGGACCACATGCTTTGAGTAAATTAATACTTCCTATTATTTTTCTAAGTATCAAACAGAACATTGGTCATGTCTGGCTCCTTGGACCACATACCTTGGGTAAATTGATATATTTTAATCATTTTTCTAAATGTTAAACAGAACCTTTGTTATATCTGGCTCCTCGGACCACCTGTCTTGAGTAAGTTAATACTTCCTATTGAGTATTTAAGTGTCTGATAAGATCAGCCATGCTGAATGATATAGATTTTCATTGAAGTGACATGATCAATTGCATGCACACGAGCATCACTTAAAGCATTTGAAAGTATACCCATGATCTATTTAAGAGCTGGTTATTGTATCTAGCTCCTTAAACTTAGTAATGGGAGGAGAGTTAGATGGAATCTGACATGAATGGGTACTTTACCATTTATATACATGAATGGAGTTGTATCTCACTTCCAAGTTAGTTGAGTGTTAGATAAGACAGAAACTGTGTTAAGATCAATACAAACATCACAGATATGAAAGAAAAGAACTTATATTTTCATTGATCTAAGCCTTGGAAAAAGGCAAAGTTGCTTACAATAGATCGAACTGAAGTACAAGTCTTGTAAAAAAAAAGGGGGGGGGGGGGGGAAATGAAGAAGACAGGATAGCTCGGGGCTTCATTTTTATCACAAGCTTGTCCTTGGGAATCTTGCCTAGCTGGGTAGTGGCTACCGTGGAGAGTGCTAGGAATTTACCCTTAGGGTCCTCCTTGATAAGTATGGGGAGAGTTGCTAGAACAACCTCCATATTGTGAGGGGCCTCTTTTTTCTTGGATGGGTCCTTAAGGTCAGCTGGGGGCATCATGGGCTGCTTCTTTGCTCACCTCGGCTGGCTTCTCAGCAACCCTAGGTAGATTTGCCTCCTTGGGAAGGCTTTGAACTGAAGGGAGAGCTTTGGCTAGGCTCTCCTTCTCAGCATCTACTTCCTTAAAGGCCGCATTAGCCTTGGGGCCCAAAGAGCCTGAAGCGCGAATACTGGAGGGAAGTACACACTTTCTGCTCTCCTGAAGGCAAAAGAGGCCTTAACCCCAGCTTGGTTGAGGGCCTCATTCCATACTTGGAGGTAGTAGTTCCTACACACCTCCGAGACCTCAGTCCTAAAGGCTTCTTTGGTCTCTACCAATCCCACATCATACCCTTCTTGCTCCGCCTGATCTTTGGCCTTCTCAGCCTCTTCCAGTTTCTTTGATAGAATTTTCACTAGATCTCTGGCAATAGCAAGGTTGGCCTCGGTTTTGCAAAGTTGTTTGCGCTGGGCCTTAGCTTGTTTCTCTACCCCATCCAAGGCTCCCACAACACTTTTTCTTTCCCTTTTGGACTCGGTAGCTTAACGGTTTGCTCTTAGGATTTCTTGTCAGCCACCCTAAAAGCCTCCACAGCCACGATTCGCCTGGCCTCCTCATCCTTCATCATCCTGTGGGAGGCATCAACTATCTCCTCATCCCTTTTTAGACTAAGGAAGACCTCGTGCTTCCTCATTAACCTTAAGTCAACCATGTCTTCAGGCAGCAACAAGGCCTGCTCCACAACATTGACCACATACCCGACCTTCCCTTACCGGAAGTCTCGGATCGAAGCGTCAACAGGCAGAGGGGCTCCGTCCAATATCGGGGCAAAAGCCTAGGTAGGGATCCCAACCTGGGGATCGCTTCTTTTTTCAACCAGGTTTTGTGTTACCCTGGCCTGTTTAGCTCCCTTTTGGAGCTCGGCCTCTTTAGACCCCTTCCACTACTTCGTGGCCTCTTTGATCCCTTTTTCTTTTGTGGTCTGCAGGATCATGTTGGGGAGGCAGAGTGGATGGAAGACAGGGAAGCTTGGTCTGGATAATCTTCTCAGGTGCCTTGCTCCCAGATTGAGACTTCATGACTTCTAGCTGACTGACCTTGGGCCTACGTTAAATCCCTATGGTTTCAAGAACGGAAGCGTCTTCTTGTGTATGGCTTACTTAGGCCGAAGGCAAGTGGCTGAAGTCACTAGCAGGGACCTCTGGAGATTCAGGTCGGTTGAGAACCTCAAAATCATCCTCGGATTCGTCCTCAGAGTTGGGGACCTTAACCACTTCTTCTTCTTTTTCTTCTTCTTCCTTTTCTACGGCTAGCTGTGAAGGGGTGGCTTCATCCTCGGCCTTGAGCTGAAGGATTGGCTCTACCTTTAACACCCCTTGTGGTCTTAGGCCTGCATTGAGGAAGCTCGGCACGACAACATTGATCCGATGCAGGTGAAGGTCTTTTGCTTTTATTATGCACTTCGGTGCCTGGTAGCTTTTAGAGATGGGGGTGTAACCGAGGATCAAGTGTGCTGCTCTTAGCTGACAGTCACTATGGATGAACACCTCGGCCTTCAGTATCTTGTCTAAGCTCAGCTGGTTGACATAACTGAAGTTTGGAACAGCAGCATTCTTATTTGCAAAATCATTAGGAAAAATAAAAAACATTGTCAACAAAAAACAGTGCGAATCAAAGGAAAACTCATATACAAACACAAATAAAAGAAGGAGGGAAGGGGGTGACTTTGAAATAATCAACCTAGACCTAAAGCCCCACCTGGTTTCCCCTCTCTCATCAGGTAGGAGAGGCCATCGTGCCACTCCCCTGAAACGATCAAGAAGTCCTTGTTTAGGCCTTTGTTGGAATTGGGGAGGCATTGGATAAGCCTAACCTCAGGGTACCTAGACGTTAGGTAATACCCCTGCCACTTTAGGTGGTAGAGGTTGTAAACCCAATTGACATCATGGTGGGTAAGCCCTAAGCCCATTTTCTCATTAAGGTCATCTACACTCCCTAAAATTCTAAACATGTTTGGGGCACATTGGGTGGGAGCTAACCTATAAGCCCTAAGAGAATCCCCAGTGACGGTGCCCATAGGAATTTTCATCCCTCCCTCTATAAAGGCAATCATCGGGATTACCACCTCTCCCTTTTGCCTTTTCTCGTGCCATTCCCCTTCCTTTCAATACCTAATTGGCACTCCTGGCAGAATCCTATACTGAGCTCTAAAGTTCTCTATATTCTTCGTATAGTCTACCAGGCAAGCAAATCTACCCATATTTAGAGAAGGGTTGGAGGTGCTAAAATAGTGAAGGAGAAACTAATAAGGCTGAGGAGGAATAGACACAGAGAAAAGAAAAGTAGAAGGGAAAATAAATGGAAAGGTTTGTGAAGACTTACAAAAAGAAGAAAAGTCTCATCGGACAGGCTTTTGAAGTTTGTGAGGGCACGAGTAGATTAAGTAAGTGTGCAAGTTCGATGTGTAAGTGCTAAAGTAAGGTGAATGAGGTGTTTGGGGTAGTATTTATATCAAAGAGAGTGACAAGCGGGAAAACTCCCGCTCGAGTCCCAATAAAATCCTCAACTGTTGGATCCGCATCGCGCTGTAGAATGTGGGGAACATAGAGCCGCAAGAATTTAATGAAGGCACGTCTCGTATGTCGAAGCGTCAGGAGCGTGCGTGGGCAATTAAAAAGATACCTGTGCAGATAAGGATGAGCGATGACAAGGTATGGGGTCACTTTAGTGACATCAAAATCCTCCATTCTTCCCGAGGAGCCAGAGAGGAGAATTTCAAGTGGCTATTATAGGGGCATTAAGCCTAGCAAATTGCATCTATGTATTTATTTAGCCGGGGGCCCAATCCGAGGATATGAAGTAATCCGAGAAAGGGTGAACATTATCAGGGGAGTCCATGTTAGTAAGTGAAGAGGTTAGTTTTGATTATAAGGGTCCATGAGGGTGGTCCGAGGACGAATGCCTCCTCGGTTGATCAAAGCCGAGGTCCTAAGGGGTAGTCTGCCACCTGAGGTAATGTTCTAGGAGATGCTATTAATACGGATAAGCATCACAGAAGCAGAGGATAGAAGGAAGTCCTAAAATATCTAAAGAGAAAGCTGCTACCACCGCATTGAATGCTCTGCACCTAACCAACTAGCCGCATTTATGTGGAGGTGATACTTGATCAGTAATCTTCTACCTTACAACTACTACCAGACACTTCAAGAAGGTTCTGATGGGACAGGGATCAACACCAGCGATCTACCCTACACGTGGAGGGTAAGGATGAAAGAAGGAAGTTAGTATAAAACGGAAAGAAGACTTTGAAGAGAAGGGATCGGAGAATTAAAAAAGAAACATTGTAGCCATAAGAACTGTATTTGTAACCAACTTCAAGTAATATACACAATAACTAATCTCCTCGGACTGTGCCGAGGACAATTTCTTTAGATAAAATCAGTCTTCTTTTACTTTATTGTCACCTGGATCTATTACTATTGCAACCCAACTCATTAGAACCCAGTTTTCCAACCCACTCTCTACAAATTCATTGTATTGGGCTCTTTGGGCTTGGATCCTCATAACTTGTGGGCTTAGGACTTAAATCTGGTCCTTACAATTATTATTATTATTGTTGTTGTTGTTGTTGTTGTTGCTATCGTCATCATCGTCGTCATCATCATCATCATCATCATCATCCAAAAAGTAACGTGTACTTTGTAGATTACATGTTTTTATTTTTATTTTTTGGATAGTGATAAGCTTCAAAACTTAACTGTGAGAATACCTTTTTTTTGTTGTTGATAATGATAAGCTTCAAATTGAAGCGTTATAAATTTTCATGATAAAGACAAGCTCCTGAAAAAAGATGCACAACCAGGGTTTGAAGAGAACTCTGCGTGAGAGGGAAGGTTCCAGGCATGAATGGGAGGAAAAAGAGAGAGAAAAAGAAGTTTAGAGGCTTGAGAGAGAAAAAGAAGTTCCAGCATGAGTGGGGAGTCCCAAAACTTTCTATTATGTGTAGTCTCATCAGGATGGGGCCTACTGTTTTTAACAAATTTACAAAAGTGTCATTAAGCAATGTTATTTCAAAATTGAAAACTGGTAGGAGGAGTTCTCTAAATTCTGTGTTCAAACACCCTAAAATGAGAAACGTAACTCAAACAGTCCTAAATGAAATTTCTTACCAAACACATTTTTTTTTTTTTGTCCCATAGTTTTCAATATTTAAACATTGAAAACTGTTGTTTGGAATCCCTTACCAAACAAGCCCTAGAGTCCACAGTTTTCAATGTATTTACAATTACGTCAATTAAAAAAAAAAATTGTATCTTAAAAAAAAAAAAAAAAGATGTTTTGAAAATCATGTAGCCAAATAATAGATTCAAGTGTGAGACCTATCATTTATTGGTTTCCTAAAAAAAAAACCTTATTTAAATCCTCTTACAAATCAGACACTAGCCCTAAATTCAAAAAACAATTTATAATTAAATGAGGAAAACTTATAAAAGTAAGAACAAAGTTTAGCAACAAAATTGATTGTAACCTTAGCCTACAACCTTACTCAATAAAATAAACATTATTACATATTTTGAAAATCCAACCGTTGAATTGCATATTCTTTACACTTTTAATACACATATCAAATTTTGTGCCAATTGGATAGTATTTACCATATGATCTATAAGCTTATATTTTATGCATAATTTTAAACTACAAAAACTTGCAATTTAAACAATTTATTGATAACATATCTATTGATCTTCAATTTTCTAGAAATTTTGCAAGCATGGAATATATAAGAAGAAGATGTAATCCAATAATGGATTTGTCAAGATTCACTTCCAATAACACTACCAAAAAAAAAAAAAAAAAACTGGACTATTGTGGTGGATTTTTTTGTGGCGGGAACAAAAACGCCACTATATGTCGCCTATTGCAGCGTTTTCTATGGCTGCCTATGTATATAGGGTCTATTGTGGCGTTTTTTGGGACTGCCGTTGTAGTTATAGACTTTTGCGGCATCCTATAGTGGCGGGACATAAAACCGCCACCATATATATGTTTTAGCGGCGACAACGTAGATATAGCGGTGTTCCAGAAAACCTGTCGTAATAAATATATCATTTTACGCAAATGATACAGCAGCGGTAGAGAAAAACGCTGCAATATTCGAGATTTTGCGGCGTTTTATATGACCGCCACAATAGGGTATCCGCGCCCCTCCCCAAATCTTCCCTCTGTTTTTTTTTTTTTTTTTGGCTTTTCATTTTAGCGCCTCTTCATTTTTACTTTTCATTTTTGCGAAAAACAATGGATCTCTCATTCACTGTACCTCTATCTGATACACTTCAGAAACCCAAAATCCCAACTCTCTCTCTCTCTCTCTAGCTCTTACTCTCCCTCACAGACCCAAAATCCCACCCAAACACTATTTATGTCACTCTAGCTCTTTCTCTCTCTCTTTCTCTCACTCCCCCTCACAAACCCAAAATCCCAATCCACCTCGAGCTTTAATGAATCTGCACTTTCAACTTGTTTTCTTGAACAGACTTGAAAGCTTCAATACTTGATCTTGAAATATGGTTTCTTGAAGTATTTCAACACAACCTAAATCTACCCAAATACAAGTAAAGTGTGTTTTGTCTAAGGATTAGCCAATTACATAAAAGTATGATATATGTTCTTAACATGTGAACCACATATGTCCTAACAATCTCCCCCTTTGGCAATCCGTGACAAAACCACAACTAACAAATGATTATGAGAGAAGTCATAAATATCACTTAACTCATTTTCACTTGTTTAATACAATAAAATCTATCCTAACACAAACTCTTGAAAAACTTTGCAAGAAGAGAGTTTATAGCAAGTAGACTTTAACAACCTGTATTTCTGAAACACTTTAAACAAAACTCATCAAGGCATCTTTGTGTGAAACAGAAATAATAGATTGCATACAAGAAAAGAAACATGTGTATAAAGAGAGAAAAGAAACAACACATGTAAGAGGTAGGTGAAAGAAACAACATACATCCACATATAGAAAGAAATAAGTACAATGTATGTCAGAATGACCACAAGATCAAATGTACAAGAACAATGTATCTATATAAAAAAGAAAAGACAAGATACATCAAATCCTCACTACATCCCTCAAGTATCAACACTCCCCCTATAAAAAAATGTCCTATACTCACTCTCCCCCTAAGATGACTACTCTCATATCCCAAAATTACTCTCCCTTTTTGTCACGAGTGACAAAGGGTAGAGTGTCAAGCAGACATCTCATCAGAAGAGCTAGCATCTCCATCATCATTATCCGAAGTGTCATCACCATCACCATCATCATCATCATCCTCAGCATCAGAATCAGAAGCCACTAGAGGAGGTGGTGAAGGAGTAGCCTCAGGAGCAAAACCACCCATGGTCGCCTGAAGTTGCGCAATACGATCAACACGAATGTTCACCTGATACAATTCAGTAGAGAGCGTATC
The DNA here is from genome assembly GCA_023736055.1 of Quercus glauca. Taxonomy (NCBI): domain Eukaryota; kingdom Viridiplantae; phylum Streptophyta; class Magnoliopsida; order Fagales; family Fagaceae; genus Quercus; species Quercus glauca. The sequence continues at coordinate 34,489,162 of CM043322.1, forward strand.
AAGGAGAGCATCCATGCGCTGCAGCTGTGCCATAATGTCTCCAATAGATACATCACCTAAAGAAGAGGAGGGAGCAGATGTAGAAAGAGCAGATCGAGAGGGTGCTAAATGAGATGGAGTCGAACCGAAAGGAGGAGCTGCCGACTCCTGTCGTGACCTAAACTGAGCCTCACTACATTTTACGGTAGCGGCATCTATGGCACACATGACAGAGAAGTGATCAGAGGAGGGAAAATGAACAGAAAAATGGCATAAGATCCTCGTGATAGCAGAAGGAAAGATGAGCTTATCACGGGTAACCGTATCCCTAAACACATCTATGATGAAAAGAATGAAATGTGAAGGAAAATCTATAGTGAGGTGCTCCAACAAAGAAAGCAAAAATCGAGCACAAGGCTCTGTGATAGAGTTATAGTGAGATAATGGGTGCAACATAAAAGTCATCACCATGTTCATGAATCTAGGACCTTTAGCAAAAGGCCGACATGGTGTAAACTGACGCTCACCCCAAACAGATGGGTGCTCACAAAAAGCAGACATCATCTCATCTTTGGACACAGTCCTTAAACGCTCACAACCGGGGTAATCAGGATGTTTTATCCTCGGAATTCTAAGAACATCTGCAACAAGCTGCGGTGTGACAGCAAAGCCCGTACCTCGAACACGAGTGTGAAAGAGAGGTACTGAAGAATCAATCCTGTGCGTGTTGGAGTAAAAATCCTGAATAAGCACGAGAGGACAAGTGACCAGGACGCCACACAGTGACTCCCATCCCCAATTGTGAATGACATCGGGAAGGTCAGTGTCGGCAAAGTCCGCCAAAATGACTCGGCGTTCCGAATGAACACCTCGTCGAGAGAAGTTCTCCAAGAATGCTTTATGGGCATCTTCATCACGGAACCGAATGTTAGAAGGAGTAGGATCAGAAGAAGATGATGCCCTGGAACGAAGAGGGTTTCGAGACGAAACAGACTTACGTTTAGGTGCCATAGACACTACTAACGCAAACAGAATGAGAGAGAGGGAGAAAGAGACAATCAGAAAAGTCCCAAAGCATTTCAAATATATCAAAATATATTGAAAAAGGAGTACGTATGCATGGGAATTGCATGAACATGTGACATGCAAAAGAAATTCATCATGGGCTCAGCCCAATCCAATCCTACTAGCACACAAACATATTGCACACATCTAAATGCATGAAAATACTGTTATAATGCAAATGAGATGCAATGCATGAGATTTTGAACATATTTAAATGAAAACCCATCCCAAAATTTCAAGAAAAACTCATTAATTTTTAAAAACCCCAAAATTTTTCAAAAACCCCAAAACCTAAGATTCAAAAACATGAAATGCATGAAGTATGAGAAGAAAAAAGATCATTCCAAGTGATTTGAAGCAAGGAAGGGTCGAAAATCACGTGGGTTGAAGGTTTGGAGTGAAAAAATTGAGTTTTGGAAGATGAACAGGTGCGGACAGATCGAGAGAGAACGAGAAAATGAGAACCAAATCGCACGAGGGGTTTAAATAGAACCTCAGTAAATCTCGACAAATACAGGTATCGAGAGGTGTCGAGACATCTATCGAGAAGAATGGCCATCGACAGATAAAGGTGTTGAGGAGGTATCGAGGAATAAACACCAGAACCCAGAACAAAAGCTTGATCGATCGACAAGGTATCGAGAAGCTATCGAGGAGACAGGAGATTTCTCGATCGATCCACTAGGTGTCGAGGATGTGTCGAGATTGTGATAAGACAAAGCTTGAGAAACTCAACAGATAGCTAGGTATCAAGGAGGTATCGAGGAGGTGTTGAGCCAGCTTTTAAAAACAGTTTTTCGAGAAGTGAAAAACATAGACATGAATGCAATCAAACATGCAACTCAACAATGATCCAATCAACCCAATAGGCTCTCAAAATCATCTCTCAATGAAAAATTTTAAGCACATGGATCTCCAAAAACACACACACACACACTAAACAAGTCTAACTGATTTTATATTTCAAAAACAAGTCATGACAATTTAGTGAGCATACAAAAGCATATGTAAACCTAGTGATGGCCAAATCTCATTGTACCTGCACATGTATCATAAGTAGCAAAGAATATTGCGTGTTGTGTGTAAAAAAACATCGCAAGATTGCATAAGTGTATACATGTTATGACGATTTGAGATATGAGAAAATCACTTTAACTCACACACAATCATAACTGTTTGATGGGGACTATCACCTTCGAGGTATATCCTATAACTCCCACATCTCCTAAAATACACACTTGCAACCATATTTAAAGCATTTTTGATCTTTTTGCTTTTTATTTTCTTTGTATATTTTCTTTTTAAGCATATCATGCATGGGCATAAAAGAGAGAGAAAAGAAATACCCATTGATATTTGACATTCCAATTTTGCTATGCCGAAGCACACAAATGTCATTGACATCACACTTTTACTATGCCGAAGCATACAGATGTCATTAATGATTGGCAGGCAACAGTGGTGAGATGGTTATTTATACCTTTCTCTTAGGATTTTTTAGTCCTACCCGTCAAAAAGAGTGATATGAGTGTTAAGTCTAAGAGATAACTTAATCTTACTCATCACAAACAAGAGCCACAAAGCTCACTTATTTAGTTGTGCATAGAGATGCTCATCTAAGCTACAAAAGATACAAAGTTTAGAAAACTTTGTTTCATTGGCCATCCAAAGTACACAAGTACCAATGTACACAAAACACACACTATTTTTGTATTTTTTTTATTTTTATCAAAAAAAAATAAACAAAAACTGAAAATAAACAAACAAAAACATGTTATCAATGCAATGCAAAAACTAGACTGACTCAAAATAAAAGCAAAACACACAAGTAATGCAACCAAAAAAAAAAAAAAGAAAAAAAAAAAACAAGAAGATAAAAGAAAGTGATTTAATCACTTATAGTCCTTTTTCTTTCACACCTTGGAAGAACCTTTCCTTTGGTTGAAACCTTGAACAGGCGGCGAAGGGGAAGAATTGAGCCCGTTCAAGTTCGAAAGGAATATGAGGGCTTTCAGAAGATCTCCAAGAGGAGCAAGAGAGGATTGAAGCTGATTTTGGCTTCCAGATGCTATCATGATGTTGCTCTGTTGAGTGGCTAACCACTTATAGCAATTTGGTCGAGTATGACTGGCAACACCACAATGATGACAGAGATGCTGCTTCTTCTATTTGGGCTTTTGAGAGTTAACCTTCTTAGCCCTAGGGTTTTTAGTATCTTTCTTATCTAGCTTAGGGGGTGCTCCTAGGATAGATTTACCCTTGTCTAAGTTCTCACTTGCTAATTCAGTTTTAACATCAGTATTCTTAACTTTAACAATATTAGCAGGAGGAACAAAAACAGTAGCACTAGTAGAAGCAATATTAGAGGAAGAAAGATCATACCCTAAACCTGTTCAATCTGTAGCAGATTTCTGAATGCTGAGCATCTCATCAAGCTTTGCACTCAAGGCCCTCTCCAACTGAGCTCTAACCTGAAATAGCTCCACCTCAAGCTTCTTGGTCTTCTCAGCTAAGAAATTGTTCTCGAACCTCAACGCTCCAATAGTCTGATTTGCCTCATCAAACTTTGTGGACAACTCTTCACGGTCAAGTTCCATATTACTGAGCTTTTTGGTGGTCAGCCTATAGAGTTTCTCGTATTTCTTAGACAGCTTGTATAGTTTCTCATAGGCTGAATGGATATCGTCTTGATCATCCATCTTCTCACACTTAGAGTCCACCAATTCTTCTTCTTCTTCCACTTCATCAACAATCCCTTCAGTAGGATTGACTGTAGCAGTGAAGGCATTTAAGATTCCGTCATCCTCACTATCGGAATCGTCTTCAGGCTCAGTGTCACTCAAGGTTGCAGCAAGTGCCTTGCTCTTCCCAATGCTCTTGAGATATGTAGGACACTCATTTTTCATGTGTCCGAACCCATGACACCCAAAATACTTAGGTCTTGCGGGAACAGTGTACTGACCACCTTCCTTTGCATCATTCTTTCCTTTGTCTTGGCTCTTAAACTGAGAAGAACTGGATTGCCTGCGGTCTTTATCAAAGCCCTTTCCATTGGCATTATTCATAAATTTCTTGAACTGCCTAGTGATGTAGGACTTCATCTTTGAATCTTCATCATCTGAAGACTCGCCTGTCTCACTGCTCTTGGCCTTCAGTGCCATACTCTTGCCTTTACCCGATTTGCCGATCCTAGATTACCCTAGCTCGTAGGTCTGCAAGTTTCCAACCAACTCAGTCAAGGGAATCTTGTCAATATCCATTAATTCTTCTATCGCCGTAATCTTGGCATGGAATCTCTCAGGTAGAGATCTGAGCACTTTCCTCACAATCTTGGGTTCAAGGATGGTTTCCCCAAGATTGAAGGCTGAGTTCACTATGTCCTTGAGCTTGGCATAGAACTCATCGAACGACTCACCCTCCTCCATTTTTATTTCTTTAAAGCTTGTAGTAAGCCTCTGAAGTTTTGAATCTTTGACAGCCTTGGTTCCTTCATAGGTTGTCTGGAGAATGGTCCAAGCCTCTTTAGCAGTTTCAGTTGAGGATATCTTCTTAAATTCCTCATTGGTGAATGAATTGAACAACGCATTCAATGCCCTACTGTTGAAGTTAGCCGCCTTGATCTTTGCATCATCCTAATCGGCCGGCGCTTTCTTTGGCTTAATCCAGCCAATCTCAACAACTTGCCATACCTTTTCATCTAAAGACTGCAAAAAAGCTCTCATGCGTACTTTCCAGTATGCATAGTTAGTCCCATCAAATAAAGGAGGTATAATTAACGACTATCCTCTATCCATGATAAACAGGGGTCAATGGATCAAACACAGCAAAGATTAAAACCTAATCAGAGTGTGCCTGCTCTGATACCACTTAATAGGCCACAAACGAATTGACCCCTTGTGATTAATTAACCAATTAATTTAACCAATTTTATTAATTAGGTTAATTAACATGCAATTACGTGGCAGCACAAAAAAATCACCAATAAACTAAATATGCAGCGAAAAAATAAATAACACGGTGATTTGTTCACGAATGGGGAAAACCCTAACGGCAAAAACCCCACGGGGTGATTTTCAAGTCACTACTCCCAAAACTCCACTATTATCACAACAAACGGTTACAAGTAAAGGAATCACAAGTACCTTACCAACCTACAGTTGAACCCTTACCCCAATACCCAATTGGACTTGTTCTGTAGTGACAGTTTCCCCCTTTTAATGCACTGCTCCCAAGTACGTGACTAACCAGTTTGCGTGGATCCCAGTACGCGACTTCAATCACCAACTAAAAAGAAGGGTTGACTGCAAAGTTCTTCAGTTCATACACATGATGAAGATCAAGAAGATACTTTGTCACAAAACCCAAAGGTGTACATACACAGCAACTTCTTCAGAAGAGATGAACTAGGTTAAGAACTTCGTCTTCGGTCACAATTTGATTGAACAGATTTTGCTCAATACTTGTGCAACTTGTGAACTTTTTGACGACTCTTAAAACAATCCTTTTATATGTCTAGGGTTAGGAGAAAAGAAGGCCCAAAGACACATTTACGGATCCCAAGAAATCATATCAGAATTTTTGATTTTTATAAACCTTGACAGATAGAAGCTATCGAGAAGCTGTCGAGTAGGTGTCAAGCTACGGGCTTGAACAGCTTACTGAAGCTCAATAGATGCAGCTGTCGAGCTTTAATGAATCTGCACTTTCAGCTTGTTTTCTTGAAGGCTTCAATACTTGATCTTAAAACATGGTTTCTTGAAGTATTTCAACACAACCTAAATCTACCAAAATATAAGTAAAGTGCGTTTTGTCTAAGGATTAGCCAATTACATAAAATTATGACATATGTTCTTAACATGTGAACCACATAAGTCCTAACAATTTAGATACAATGTACCTTTGGTCTGAAATTGTCTCATGGATTCTGCTAAAAGAGGGAAAAAAAAATAATGAAATAAGAGAATAAGACAGTTGTGTAAATGCCACCCTGGTGAAGCCCAAATATCAAATTATGTTTTTGTTTGATATGCTGGATTGTGTGATTTAAGGGTTTATACTCTATTTATCATTGATGGCTTACCAGAAAAGGGAGGAAATGAATTTTGGATTCAAGTAATTTTGTTGTTAATAATAATTAGTTACATGCAGGACAGTTAATTTTCATTCATATTACATATTTCTGCTTTTGTTTTTGTTTTTGTTTCTTTTTTGTTATGTTATGTAATGTGTCCAGCATTATATTTCATTCATATCAACTTGTTTTTTACTTGTCGTTGTGCTTATATACTTGTTTTTAATTTACACTTTGACAGTTGAAATGGCAAGGCGAAAATCAGCTTTGCGCACGCATTCCAAAAGCGTAACCATGGAAGGAGCTTCTACAGAACATGTGGATGAAGAAATGAACCAAGAAATGCATGAAGCTTCTATGCAAGGTCAATTTGTTTACAATTTGTTTTTTATTTTTGCTGGGTTCTCATTGTTTATCTTTGTTTTTTTGTGTTTACAGTTTGTATTGTATGTGAAATTCTCATTGTATCATTTCCAAGCAATTTCACCTATAAAAAATATCTTGATAGATACTTATCTATAGCTAGTTTTTGTTAGGCCCAAGTTATGGACTCATTTCAATATCTTGATAGATATACAAGAGGTTTTATTTAAGAGACAAAGCTGCAGTTAAGGGTATACACATGATGAGAGCAGAACCACCTTGGGGTGGTTCAAAACTTGAAACAAAATTAATATAATTGTGACACCACATAGCTTAAGTATTTTGCTTCTAAAAGCTCTGCTATATCTAAGAAGCTACTTAAAATTGTAAAATTGGGGTAGGTGCTTGATGTTGTCAATTAAAAAGTTAAAATTTTATATGTAAAATGCTTAAACAACCCATTTTGTGAATATAATTCTCTGCTTTTAGTTTTTCCATATCATTTATGACCAATTTAAGGTGATAGTAACTCTCTAGTATGTTCTAATATACTTCATTTTTCAATAAATGCACCTGGTGTATTTCTTGTGTTTCAAAGTTATTTTTGCAGTTTTAGATTTCCATATACTTCAAAGAATTACTAACAGAGCCTGGTGCAACTATTGGTGTATATGTGCTACCCGTTGCTCTAAATAAATAAATGAATAAAGAAAGAAAGAAAACTTAAGATTGTGTTTAGGATTTGTTTTGATTTTTAGAAGAAAGAATGAATTTCGGTTTTCTTGTTGGAAGTGTTTCTGGTTTACTTACTTTAACGATATTGTCTCCTTTAAATTTCAGATGTGCAGCCACCTGTACGTAGAACTCGCGGGCAAAACAAGTACTTGGAGGTTTGGGATCTTCCCGACGACAAAGTAATTGAGTTGCTGCTAAATAGTATGCATCAGTCGGTTGATGAAGGGGCGAGGACTTTCACTGCTTTCTTGGGGATGATTGCGCAGAAACCCCCCATGTGCCCAATAAAATATTTGGATTGGAGGAACATGCCAGCAGATCTTAAAGAAGAGTGTTGGTGCCTTGTAGAGGTAAACCAGGAACTTATAATACTTGTAATTATGGCATTTTAGCATGCTTGTTGCTGTTCTAATTCTAACTCAACTATTTGATTGTAGCGAAAATACGTCATCCCTACTAATCCTATTGCATATGCGGGGTTGAAGACATTTACTTTACAAAAAATTGGGAAGGCTTGGAGGGATCACAAGTGTAGGCTGAAAACGTCTCATTACATACCGCATATAGGAAACAAAGCACAGGTGAAAAGCAACCAACCCAGGGGATGCATACTAGAAGATTGGGATATTCTTGTTGACCATTGGTATACTGAGGATGCAGTGGTATGTATTTTTTTAGTCTTGAAAGATATCTATGTAGTCTCTTTGATTTAGTTTTGTGGGTTATCTCTTATTAGTATTTGATGCATGTACTTCACTTTTGGTTCAATATAATTATACTTTCAAGGAAAAAGAAAATAGAACTACAGGCTAATCTTATTTGAGTGATATGAAATAGATTTTATGTTTCAGTAATTATAGAAAGTGCAGTAATTATGTGGAAGTGGAACAAGTATTGTAGAAAGAAAATTCTGGTCAACTCTAGCTTCACTTATTATGCCAGCATGCCGATTGTGGACATACTTCATTCAATTTAAGAATCAATTCCAAATTCCTCTAAGTAAAGCATTTAATAAGTTAATCACTCATTTCATATCTGGTCCAACATCCCTAGAGCACTCTTTTGTCACCGGCACAGAATATCATAATAGCCTTAGTTAGGGACAACTCTACTCCCCCAAGAACTTCTTTATCATTATCACAAAATAATAATATTAAAAAAATAAAAAATTATTACAGAGTATGAAGTACCCATAGGATGTGCTAATCCTTTTCAAAAATCATATAAGAAAACAACATGAAGATGATAAAGCAGTAAGACATGATATTTTGTAGAAAATTTGCACCAAAATGTAAAAGTAAGAATTCCTAGTGATTGCTATTCTGGTAATTTGGATGGCTAGATGGCTAGATGGTTTTATGATTTATCAAAGCCCATTTACCTTAGATGTGCAAGCTATTAGCACAAATGTTCCAACCAGAGCTTGAGGCACCACGAGGTGCTGGTTCTTAGTTGGCAAACACATTGACCATTGTTGCTTCAATGTTGAGTCATTGAATTAATACAGCAGCAGAAACAACAAGTAATGATTGAAATTCGAGATTGATTTGGGTTGGTAACTGTTTGATTTCAATCTGCTGAAACATTTATTCCTTTTATTTTTTTGGCATTTTGACATTATCATTTAGTGTCCTTGGCTGTTGAATTTGAATAAATTTGTAAGATTTTAGGGAAATTTTCATGCCATTCATCTGTGAAAAATTGCTATTCTAATGGTATTCTCTGACTCCATAATTTTGTAAATAGAGCAGAGAAGAATAGGGACCGTCGTTCTAAACAGAATGACTTACATACTGGTGGTTCATACAGCTTTGCCGTGCACGCTGCAAAGAAGGTAATAAGTATTATAACTAATTTTTTTAATGATTTTACTTATATTAAGTTTATGTGGAACCAATATGAATCACTATATAAATATGCTGTTCATATTGTAGGCAAAAGCGGATGGACGTCCTGTAGAGCGTGCAGCATTATATTCAATACTGCATACTCGTAAAGATGGATCCACAGTTAATGAAGTAGTGAAAGAAACAATGGTGAGTAATCCCTTGCAAATCTTGTTCCTATGTATGGAAAAGTTCTTCTATGTAGATTTATGGATGATTAAATCATTAAATTAATTTATTAATGGCATATGTGCACACATGGATGCAGAACAATTGTGACAATGAATCATGTAGTGCATTACTAGTTGATTGATCTTATACTAAGTCTGCATTTACATGATGATTTTGACCATCAATTTCATCGCTAAAACTTATAGGAAATAAGTATGCATTACACAGAGCATTTCTGTACATTGCATTTAGCATTTTTTTTTTTTTTTTTTTTTTTTTTGGGCTTTATTCCTCATAGTTTCCTAGATGGGTTATGCAAATTGAAACCTGTCTTTCCTTGTATGTGTGAAATTTTTCCAAAATATTCTTAGAAATTCAATGTTTGTGGAGTCAATGCGAAAAAAATGATTGATATCTTTGTTACTTTGTTTATAAGATAGAGGGCACTTTTTATTTGATTATTCATAACAAATATGTAGAAATATAATTTTCCTTACTGCCACTCTTGGATATTGATTTATGCTCATTTTATCTCTGTCCTGATTGTCAAATTCTTTCATCCTCAATGGATTTTAGGTCACATTCCCATGCACTTTTTTTTATTTTAAATGACACGGTTCAGGCAAGTTGTTATTTTGAATCACTCCCATGAATCTGTCCAGCATGTTAATGAGTTGGTTATGTTTTATTTGGGTTTAGTAGCATTAGGTGCATCCTCAACTTGGTTACTTTTGTAGTCAATTCCTTAGAATGGCTGAAACATTTTGTAGGGACACATTTGCACAACTTGGAAATTCAATGGCCCAAAATATACTTCAATTATCGACCATATCTGCTAAAAAATAAGGCCATCCAAGAGAAGCAGATTTACCACAACTAAGTAGAAAAAATAGTATGGGATTATATGAATAGACCTGTTCCCAACATTCAAAAAGTATCTAATTGATGGCTGCCCATCCTCCACTGATCCCCATTGATGTTATGAATGTATTCTTGTGTGTGGTTTCTGTGAACTGTGATCATGCGCGTCAAATAAATGTAAATACCACAATGGATCTATCAAATTTCTAAAAGACGTCCAAATATGCTATATTATTTTTTCTTTTTTATTTATTTAAATGAATTTATTGCTGTAAAATGGTATTTATAATGGATAAGGCACAAAGCCTTTAGCAATGATGATCATTTTAGGTGTACAAAAGCTCACCATTTTATGGCATTTCTCCACAGCTTGAGTAATCTGTTCAAAGCTTTCAGTTGCCATTCCTGTTAAACGACCAAGTTCACTTTCATTTGGACTTAAAATATCAATAAAATTTAATAATTCTTGTAGGAACGGTGCATCCATTCCCCCAGCATACAAGATGATAGGAACACCGGTACTTCTTGCAGCCTAAATACAGGGTGTGATATTAGATAAGTCAAAAAAGTTTTCTAGGCAAAACAGGCCCTGGGAGTGGAGCGGAGGGAACCTAATGATAAAATTGACAAACAACAAACCAACATAAAATTCAATTGTATTCATTACATTGTGTATGCTTCTCAATATAATTTTTGTTGTCTTCAATCAAATGATGTTGCTAATTTCTAATTATTTTATTTTGTTCAAACCCAAATATCAGGATAAAATGAAGGAGTTGTTGACTGAACCTTCGAATCAACTGCAATTAGATGACATAAGTGGTAGTATTGCATGGGCACCGGACGATGTGTTTGCCAAAGTGATGGGTAAGGAGTGCAAAGGCCATATTCGTGGGGTAGGATTTGGTCCAAGCCTAAGTGGCCGAAGTAGCAAGAGTACTATCACGGACCTTTAAATACGAAGTTGCACAACTGAAGGCTTCCTTGGCTGAGATGCTGGAGAAATTATCCGCTTTTGATGAAATGAAGGAAAGACTTAGCCAATTCGAAGAGATGGAGCAAAGAATGGCTCGAATGCTTCAACAAGTGCAACAAGTAACTTCACAATGCAGTCAGGTTGGCATTAATGATTTGGATTTAGGGCTTTCTAATGGTTAACTTCACATACATTCATAGGGCTTTGTGAAGATTCAAGTTTGTAATCTTTTCCTTGTGATCTTGTGACTTAGTTAACTATAAATTATTTCAGCTTATATAACTCGGTTTAATTCAACTCGATCAAGTTTGATGTTTAGTCTTATGCTTCAATATGTTTATGCACCTTCAATTTAATTTGATGTATAATTTGACTACTTAGGCTTTGATGTGTAATCTGGTTCTAAACTAGATTATAGATAAACAAGTTTAATTCTTCAAAATTTGGTAATTACACCTAGTGGTTGAAGGCTTGGGATGGTTTGTAGACCCCGACATCCTAGGTTTGATCCCCAATAGGCTGCTTATAGTTCTGGTTGATTTAGGCTGGTTTGTTTAGTGTGTTAACTGTAGGGTTTTATTTTTTGGGTGGTAGCTGGGTTGGGTAGTTCTGGTATGGTGGTTTGCTGCCTCAAGGTAATACTAATCAATAAGTCTAGGGACACAATATTTTTTGAAACTACTTGTATGGCATGTTGTGATGGAATGCATATATCATTAAGGCCTTGTACTTCAATCTGCATTGTGGCCTATAATGGATCATTAGGTTACCGCTCTTTATTTAACTGCTTCTTTTCTCTCATCTATTCTAATATTTCTAAATATTAATATGTTCTGATGCTAATGTTCTCTTCTCATGTGTTTATCTGTAAACTTCATGACCTTTAGTAAATCCTAGCATTCCTTAACATTTTTATGGTATATGTGCTTTAAAATGCTTTACATGTTTAATGCTAGTTTGGTGATTCTGGTGTGCCAATAGTCACTGTATAGCTCAATCTAAGAAATATTGGCTTCCATGTTCTTTATGTGTTTTAACTTTTGTGCTTATTTCCTATTGTCATCAATCGTAAGGTGTACCAACATGTGTGTGTGTGTGTGTGTGTGTACTATGCCTTGGTGAGGTTCCACGTCATCTAAACAAAAGAAATAGGAACCATACAAGGCTGTATGTAAAAAAGAAAAAGGAAATTGTTTACAAGGCCGGATTAAGTTGTAGTGTGAAATATGAAATTTTCTTTTTCAATTTTTACAGTTTCCTCTATCATGAGCTAACAACTTACAAGGCTGGCTTGGGATGCAGTCTAAAATATGGCATGTTGTGATTAGTGCATTGTAGAAATTGAGTTTATACTTTAAGGTGTTTGATAGTTGTATTGTGATTTCCATATTGTAGTTACGGCCTTTGAAACTCCAAAATTTCCCTTGTAATGATCATGCATTAAGCAATTTTGGATTCCAATATTTGATATCGTTGTGTCCTAATTATTGCCTCTTTTTTTTTTTTTTTTTTTTTTGTATGTAGGACGTTTCTCCAATCCTACAATCCCTAGCTCTCCTACAATCCCCAGCTCTCCAAAAATCATCAGCTGCATCCCATCAACTAGCTAGTTTATAAATTTTATGTTGAGGACATTTAGTGTACAAAGCACCACATTTGAACAAACACATTTTTTGCAAATGTTGAAAAGTTATTTTGAAACACTTTTAAAGGAATTTTTGTGTACAAAGGACATCTTCCTTTTGTTAATTTTATGATGATAGTTATAGATAATGTACGTAGTTAATATAATGTTGTGTAGAAAGGACCACATCTTTTCTTTTGTTATGTATTTGATAATATATTTTGATGTTAATATTATGTTAGTTTGGAGAAATTTATGGTGTTGTTAATTAGTTACATTTGTGGTATTGTGTTAATTAGTTACAGGTTTTTTGTAACAGGTTTGTAAAAAAAAAAATAGTGGTTTTAATACAGGCGCATGCGCGAGGGTGGGGGGGGGGGGGAATCTCTATAGCAGCGGTCGAAAGAGCTGCTAAAGGTGCATATATTATGATTTAAATGATTCCCTATAGCGGTGTCTTTAAGGTGTTTGATAGTTGTATTGTGATTTCCATATTGTAGTTACGGCCTTTGAAACTCTAAAATTTCCCTTGTAATGATCATGCATTAAGCAATTTTGGATTCCAATATTTGATATCGTTGTGTCCTAATTATTGCCTCTTTTTTTTTTTTTTTTTTTGTATGTAGGACGTTTCTCCGATCCTACAATCCCTAGCTCTCCTACAATCCCCAACTCTCCAAAAATCATCAGCTGCATCCCATCAACTAGCTAGTTTATAAATTTTATGTTGAGGACATTTAGTGTACAAAGCACCGCATTTGAATAAACACATTTTTTGCAAATGTTGAAAAGTTATTTTGAAACAATTTTAAAGGATTTTTTGTGTACAAAGAACATCTTCCTTTTGTTAATTTTATGATGATAGTTATAGATAATGTACGTAGTTAATATAATGTTGTGTAGAAAGGACCACATCTTTTCTTTTGTTATGTATTTGATAATATATTTTGATGTTAATATTATGTTAGTTTGGAGAAATTTATGGTGTTGTTAATTAGTTACATTTGTGGTATTGTGTTAATTAGTTACAGGTTTTTTGTAACAGGTTTGTAAAAAAAAAATAGTGGTTTTAATACAGGCGCAGGGGGGGAGGGGGAATCTCTATAGCAGCGGTCAAAAGAGCCACTAAAGGTGCATATATTATGATTTAAATGATTCCCTATAGCGGTGTTTTCCCCCGCAGCTGAAATGTTTACACATATAGCGGCGTTTCTACCCACCGCTAAAAGTTCAATGAGCTTGTTTTAATTCGTTCCCTATAACGGTGCTTAAGGACCACGACTACAGGTTGCAACAATAGCGGCGGGCATAACCCGTTGATAAAAGTCGATAGACATTAATTCTGACAGCATATGGCAGCGGGTTTCTGCCCTCCACAATAAACCACAAACGCCACTAAAAGTTGTATTTATAACGGCTTTTTCTTTTTTACCACCGCAATTGAACTATTGTGGCAGTGCATAGCAAGCGGGTGGAACCACCGCAATAGGCCAAATGGGCCTTTAGCAACGGTTTTTTGGGCTTTTGCGGCAATTTTGGCCCACCGCAATAGCCCAGTTTTTTTGTAGTGTAAAAAGATATTGAGTAAGGTTGTAGGCTAAAGTTACAACCAATTTTATGGCTAAACTTTGTCATAAAAATAAACCTTATGAGCAAAATATCTCAAAGAAAAACCCAAAAGTTTTCAATTTTTTTGCCAAACCCTTGGTAATAATCCATGTAGCCTGCACACCAACTTTTGCCACCATAGTAACTTGACTTTCGCTAGAAAACGACATCACTTACCTGAGGATAGCCCATTTATTGTCAATTTTCTTCAAACTCCATTGAAATGTTTTTGGACATGCAAGGACGGAACCAAGATTTGAACTTAGGGGGGCCAAAACATGAACAAAAAAATTTTCAAGTGACAAGATTTATTTTAAAGAAAAATCATAGTAGACAAAAAAATTTCACTTTATTACGTGAATATTTCAGTAACAAAGGAGATAATATGAATAAATAAAAAAATTGAAAGTTACTGCATTGTATTCAAACCCGTTATTTATATTTATATATATATATATATATATAAATATAAGAGGAATTAGTTTTCCAGATTTTGGGTATTTTGAAAGAATATGTTGATTTTATCATGTTGGCCAACATGATAATTCCATAATTCTGGATGCAAATCAAATCACACTAATAAAATTTTTCAAAACTTTGTTTGAGGATATTAATATTAAGGGTGACAATGCTACATCATCAATATTGGCTTCTAAAGAATTTGCATTTTTTTCTTTTGAAAAAAGTTAAATATTGTAATTGACTTTCCCATAATTTATAAATCAATGCATATAAATTATCTCATTATACGTGCATTATTTATTTTATAACTAAAAAATTAGAGTAATGTTACATCCACGATATTTTCATTTTTTACAACAAAACCTAGATGATAACTTATTATTGGTTCTAATTTGGATCCACCACTTACATCAATTTTTTATTTACCACTAACAGTTTGTCATCTATAAGTTGTTGTGAATGTCACATTACTCAAAAAAATTAGTTTATATTGAGTCTATTGACACCCAAAGTTCAAACAAATTGGTTGCATAGGGGAAGATGGTTCTTCAATATTTCTTCTTAATGATAACTACCTCAATATAAATGTTAAACAGTGGCCGTGAATGCTATAACCCTTGTAAGGGAATTGTTTTTGGTATGATATTGGTCAATTGGAGATTTTTTTGTCTTTTTCTAATTAGGTGATTTGGGGCTGGGTGGTGTTGTTGTTGTGTTGTACACTTGTATTTGGATTGTGGTGGGGCCACGAGCCCAAGAAAAGGGTCAGGTGATTACCAATCTTAAAATTTGAGGAGGGGCAAACTATAACAAGTTTACACTCAAACTCTAAAATATGATTATTCCTATATACTAATTAAAATTTTCAAAAAAATTGAGCCCCAGGGGTGGCAACCCCTTGGTGGGTCCGTCTTTGTGAACATGTTCTTTTACTATTTGAAGTTAATTTTTTTCTTCAATTATGTTGATTTAGTAGTTGTGTTTAAAAGCTTTTGAGAGGATATTTTTGTCTTTTTTTTTTTGCATTGTTTTAAAAACCAGACTGAACTATTCAACCTGAAACGAATCTTGTAAAAACCGACAAAAAACCAATCAAGCGAGAATTATTCCCTTTTCAATTTTTTGACCATTCCAGTTTTTAAAATTTTGCGTATTTTTTGCGGTCAAATGGTCATATAAAAGTATTATATATATATATATATATATATATATGGAAACTTGGGAATTGGAACCTCTAGGTTTACGACACATCCTTCAAGTCCATTAATTTGAATGGCAAAGTGCTAATTGATATAATTAGTCTAATTAAAATATTGAAGGCAATTTTTTAAAGTTCAGAATTCACATTACATGTTTGGAGATTAAAGAGTCAACATCTTACTAATGCACAAAATTCATTTCCTTCAAACCAAACACAAACGCAAGTTTCTCATAGTTAATTTTTGTCAAGTAACTTGGAACTTGCAACTTAGTGACATTGCCAGGTCTTTTTATAAATGGATCTTGAGTTCAAATCATCAGACATTATTATAAAACTAGTTTTGGTGGCATGTGCAAGGCATGTGCTGCCCCTTGAATCCTTGATTGCAAAAATTAAGGTAGCTTCTACCTAAAGAACTATGAAACCATATACTCAAAAATATATGTCATACAATGTTAATTTCATTCATATAAGAATTTTGATTACACACTAATGAGGTTTGAAAAATTAGTGGGCTGAATATGGGCTTCAATGGCAGTTGGATGACCTGAAAATGAAGAAATGACTATCGAAGGTGATCAGGGTGAGCCGGCCAAGGACCTTCCAACGGTTAAGTCAGTTTTCTCTCTAGAACACAAGGATAGTGAGTGAATGAAAAGTGAAAACGTACCTTGGGCTGATGGAGTTAGATCACTTTTATAGAGAGTTTTAATGGGTCTACTTGTTCAGATCCACTACCATCATGGGAAATGTGTGGGATTAGTGGGGAGAATGGGGCGGATTCCGGAGAATGCTCCCCATGTTCTAGAATGATAAAATGTGGTTTGATTATTTGGTGTTTGTAAAAAATCATCTAAACTTTACTAATTGTCATTTGGTCGTCCATGCCTTTTTGCGACATGGACGACTAGATTACCTTGGACGATCATAACATTTGTGGACAGAGCCTATTCATTACCCATGGTACCATTTATTCGACTCCCTTTCTTATGAATATAAGGTGTTTATTGCTTCATCTATCATACACTTGTCACATGCTTTGACATATGCTTCGGCGTCTGCTTGCATAAACAACTAATAGTAACCTGCATGAACTGTTAGGGCCATATTTTTTTTAATTGGCTAATCCTTTGAAAAAATGCACTTTACTTTTAATTGGGTAGATCTAAGATGAGTTTAATACTTCAAGAAATATGTTATTCAAGTCAAGTATTAAAGACATGAAGATTGGTCCAAGAAACAAGTGAAGAAAAGCTGCTCATTAATTCTCAACAGATAGCTCGACAAATAGCTGCTATCAAAACTTAATTCGAAACTCGACAGATAGCTTGACACCAACTCAATCTATTGAGAATTACAATTTCATAATTTCTAGATTTGAAATCTAGCCCAAGCTTATATGTACCCTAGACATATATAAGGCTTATTTTAAAAACCATCATATACAGATACAGTGACCAAGTGCTTAATTTCTTTGTAAGAAGCTACTGCGTTTATATGCCATTAGGTTTTATAACAAAGTGCTTCTTGATCTTCATTGTTGATGAAGTGAAGAACTTTATAGCCAACAACAACCTTTCAAGTTGCTGGAGTTAGTCACGTACTAGGATCCCTACAAAGGAGTTAGTCACAAATTGGAGGTTTGTGCATTAAGGGAAAGAAGACTACTACAAGATCAAGTCCAATTGGGTATTAGAGCGAAGGTTCAACTGTATGTTAGTATTTCGGGATAGGCCAGGGTAGTTGGTAAGATTCCTTATACTTGTAACCACTTGATTGTTGATTAGTGGATTCTTGAGAGTGGTGGCCTTAAAATCACCCGGTGGGGTTTTTGCCTTACAAGGTTTTCCCCATTTGTTAACAAATCACCATGTTAAATTTATTTTCCACTACATTTAGTATTTTGGTTGATTTGTTGGTTCCTCCACAATTTGCATGCAATTGAACCTAATTAATCAACTTGGGTAATTGAATTAATTAACTGGGGGTCAAGCTATCTTAACCCAGCACGAACAATCTTGTGGACGAAGGACCTTGCGCCTGAATGATTTCCACATGCTCCTTCATGGACATCCCTCATGACATAGTTCGACTCATCTGGGGTTAATCATCTCAAGTAGGGCTGAAAGAAACTCTTCTTGTATAATACTTTGTCCATAAGTATGAACTTACTAACCCTTAGCTTTCAAGCTTCTTCCTTATCCTCAGGAAGTATGCCATCCTTGAGATAAGATACAATTGGTGTAGTCCAGTTGGTTTTTCTGTCTATCTACTGTACTTCGAGGACGTCAATGCTTGGGATAAACTGGACTATAACCTGCTCATTCATAACACCATCCACAGAGGCGGCTTTGGCCAGGCTATTCGCTTCTATGTTCTCCTCTCTTGGGATCTGGTGAAACTTGGCCGATGTGAAACTTTTGATGCAATTCTTGACTTTGCTCAAATACCTCTTCATTTGTTCTTTCTTGGCTTCACATGTTCCATTCACCTGGCCTATAATCAACAGTGAATCTCCCTGGACGACAACTGACTCTGCTCCTAGTGACTTAGCCTACTCCAAGCCCTAAAGGAGGGCTTCATACTTAGTTTCGTTGTTAGTCGTCTGGAACTATAGACGTATCGCATGCTCTATATGATCTCCTCCAAGTGATTGTAAAATTACATCGACTCCTCCTGCATACTGACTAGACAAACCATCTACATGGATGATCCACTGTTTTGCCCCCTCTCCTCCACTCTGCTAGTCATGGGCTGGAGTGAATTATGTGATAAAGTCAGCAAGTTCTTGGGCTTTTATTGCTTCTCTGGGATGATGCCTTACGTCAAATTCACTAAGCTCCACTGCCCATTGAATTAGTCGTCCAGTTGCTTCCAGCTTATTCATAGCCTTCTTGAGTAGATGGTCTATCAAGACATTGATGACATGAGCTTGAAAATAAGGCCTGAGCTTCCTTGCTGTTGTCACCAATGAAAAGGCTAACTTCAGGATTTGCTTCGATTCCCCTCTATGAGACCATGAATCCAAGAAATTTCCCTGATGAAACTCTGAAGGCACATTTGCTCGAGTTCAACTTCATATTGTATTGTTTAAGATTATTGAAAGTCTCTTGAAGGTCGTCCAAGTAAGTGCGTCCTTTGTGCTTTTGACCAACATGTCATCCACATACACCTCCACATTTCGCCCTATTTGTGGACAGAACATATAATTGACCAACCTCTAGTAGATTACACCTGCATTTTTCAAACCAAAAGGCATCACTTTGTAGCAAAACAGACTTGACTAGTGATGAAAGATGTTTTCTCCCGATCTGCCTCATCCATGTTGATCTGGTTGTACCTTGAAAACACGCCCATGAAGCTCAGTAGTTGATGCCCTGTTGTTGAATCTACCAACTGGTCAATACGTGGCAAAGGATAGCTGTCCTTGGGGCATGCTTTATTCAAATCTGTGAAGTCCACGCATATCCTCCACTTGCTATTAGCCTTTTTAACCATCATTACATCTGCCACCCAATCCGAGAAGTAAACTTCCCGAACAAACTCTGATGTAACTATCTTCTAGACTTCTTCCTTAATGGCATAGTCTTGCTCTGGGGTGAACACTCTTCTCTTTTGATAGACGGGCTTGTAGGACTAGGACACATTTAAATGATGGGTAATAACACTTGGATCAATCACGAGCATATCTTCATGACTCCAAGCAAAAACATCTCTGCTTCTCTTGAGAAATTGGACGAGATCCTGCTTCGTTTTCTCCCCCATACTTATTCCGATCCTGGTAAACTTCTCTAGGTTGGACTCTTCTAAGGAGACATCCTTCAATACTTCCACCGACTCTACAACTATCCTTCTTTCCTCAATATTCATCGTTTGCATTTGCTCATCCATTGCTAACTTAGCCAAATAGCACTCTTTGGCCGCCAGCTGGTCACCTTGTACTTCTCATATTCCATACTCCATCGCGAATTTAACAGATAGATGATAAGTGGATGTCGCAACTTTCCAATTGTTTAGGGTTGGTCAACCTATGATGGCATTGTATAAGGACGAACAATCAACAACAAGGAAGTTCACTTCCTTGGTCACCTGTTGTGGGTAAGAGCCAACCACAACTAGTAGGGAGATAGTGCCTACTGGTAGAACTTTCATTCCTCCAAATCCGATCTAAGGCATGTTCACTGGACGAAGCAATTCCTTACTTATCTTCATCTGCTAGAAGGCTGGATGGTAGAGGATATCTACAGAACTCTCATTATTAACTAACACCCTCTTCGTTGTATAATTTGCAATCGTCAAAGTGATAAAAATTGCATCGTCATGAGGATAATGCAATCTCCTTGCATCCTCGTCAGTGAAGGAAATAGTTGGTTCATTTGCCCCTATCACCCTTGGTGGACGACTAGTAAGTTGGACATTTTGTACTACTCTTAGGTAGGTCTTCTTAGCTTTGGATGAACTTCCAATTCGATGTTCTTCCCACAATAACTCTTCTCTCTCTGAGTGGTGGACATAGTGGTTCTTCTGCT
Source organism: Quercus glauca (assembly GCA_023736055.1). Lineage (NCBI taxonomy): Eukaryota > Viridiplantae > Streptophyta > Magnoliopsida > Fagales > Fagaceae > Quercus > Quercus glauca. The sequence continues at coordinate 34,509,693 of CM043322.1, forward strand.
TTGCCCTTCATTGGTAACCTTTCGTCCTTATGATCTCATCCAAGGAAATTATTTAACTCTTCTTGCTTTATAAGGACTTCAATTTGTTGTTTCAAGTCATAACATTTGTCTGTATCATGCCCATGATCTCGATGAAAACGATAGTACTTGCTCTTGTTCCGCTTGCTAGGATCTCCCTTTATTTTCTCTGGCAATTTCAGGGATGGGTCGTCATTGATCTACATCAGTACTTGGTCAAGTGGGGCATTGAAGGGCGTATAGTTTGAACTCCATCTTGAAGATGGTCTTACCTTCTTGCCATCTCTCTCTCTTTTCTCCTGTCTTGGCCTTCTTTAGACGAGGGCCTTGTTTTGGATGATGCGAATACTCAGTATCTGCTCGTCCAGCCTTTTTCTTCCATTTAGCAATGATCACGTCTTCCACATTCACGAAATTTTCAGCTGAGTGAATCAGATCTGAAGTGACTTCATTATGAAAAACTGTCAACAAGATTTTGTCGTCCATTTCGTCTACCAACAGAGCTTCTCTATTAAAACGATTGATAAAAGACCGCAAACTCTCATTCTCCCTTTGCTCTACGTTCAGCAAATTAGATGAAGAACGCTTATGTCTTTGACCTCCGACGAAATTGTTGACGAACAGCATACTTAACTCTTGGAAGGAGCTTATAGTATGTGGTGGTATCTTACCAGATCATACCCAAGCCGGACCTTTGAGTGTGGTAGGGAAGGCTTTACATATTATCTCGTTTGGAACACTTTGGAGGTGCATAATAGTCTTGAACATGGCAATGTGATCACATGGATCTCGCGTTTCATCTTATAAGTCTAGGGTAGGCATTTTTAACTTGGATGGCACACGGTGACTAGTGATGGACATAGTGAAAGGAGAATCCGTTTTGAGAACAAGATCATCCACGTGGTTGGTCCTTTTCATGGAGTCTCACATCTCTTCCATGGTCTTTTTCATCTAATCCATCTCCTTTTCCAGATATGGCACCCTTCATTTGATGGTGCCTCTTGACTGCTCTCCACCCTTAACATTGTTCTCCGCTTCTCTAGCCTCTGAATTCTGCCCAAGACCTTCTGTTTGCCATTGGTGCCTATTAACTTCTCGAGTTAACTCTTGGTTTTGGCGCATTAAGTCTGCCATGGTAGCCACCATAGACTTCAACTGTTGCTAGACGGACGTTGGTAACGGAGCTGTCATTATTGGTATTGCACGGTTGGGATGACTGGAAGCATTTCCACTCTCCTAATGATCTGGACTCATAGCCATTAACCTAGTCCAGACCATGCAGCCTTTTTTTTCTTAGAAAGCAAGGTGATAAAAACACAAAGCTTCCCACAGACGGCGCCAACTAATGAGGTTTGAAAAATCAATAGGCTGAATGTTCCAGGCTTCAACGGCAGTTGGATGACCTGAAAAGTAAGCAATGACTATCGAAGGTGACCGAGGTGAACCGGCCAAGGACCCTCCAACGATTAAGTCAGTTTTCTCTCTAGAACACAAGGATAGTGGGTGAATGAATAATGAAAACGTACCTTGGGCTGATGGAGTTAGATCCCCTTTATAGAGAGTTTTTAGTGGGTCTACTTGTTCAAATCCACTACCATCATGGGAAATGTGTGGGATTAGTGGGGAGAATGGAGCAGATTTCAGGGAATCCTCCCCACGTTCCGAAATGATAAAACGTGGTCTGATTATTTGGTGTTTGTAGAAAATCCTCTAAAATTTACTAAGTGTCATTTGGTCGTCCATGCCTTTTTGTGACATGGACGACTAGATTACCTTGGACGATCATAACGTTTATGGACGAAGCCTATTCATTACCCGTGGTACCTTTTATTCGGCTCCCTTTCTTGTGAACTAGTCTAGACGTGGTTTGGTTATAGACGACCATCATGGACGAATGGAACTTGATTCAGCCCACCATCACACACAAACTTAGAGTAGTTAATTAACATATCAAATATCAAATTTTCTATGATAGTTTCTTAAAACTTATTTTCTAAAGGAAATATCTATTCACTAAAAACTTTTAAGAATGATAATGAATATCGTTATCTTACATTTTATGTGTCTAGCTAAGATATTTAGCTTACTTGGTTTTTATTAAACACCCTTTTATGCAAGAATATAAATAAAATAAAATAGAAAAAGATAAGAAAATGCAAATGTACAATATAAGTTCTGTTAAATAAAATTACAGGTCCAGAAGATTAAAACCTAGTAAATTAGTGTTTTATACGTAACAAATAGAACACCCTATATCACGATTTCAACTTCCTAAGCATGACTACTACATAAAACTTAAAATACGCGAAGAATATTTTTGGGATATTAAAATTTAACGGGGTATTTTAGATATAGCACAATTGAATATTCTAAAAATCATAAAATTTTATTATAGTTTAATTGAGAAAGTAATAGTAGGGGGTATTTGCTCGTTTCTACAATAGAAAAGGGGAAATTGCTTGGTTTTAAAGTTTATGGGAGAATTGTGAACTTCCCAAGTATAAAGGGGAGAAGTGGAATTTTCCCCAATTTTTGTGCGTAAAACTCTATATATATATATATATATATATATTTACTTAAAGTGGTGCATAAAAAAAAAATAAAAAAAAAAAAAAGACACCAAACAAAATAATTCAAATAAACAAAAAAAAACCAGTCCAATAAAACTGAGTGTGAAACAGTGAAATTTGGCTCACCAAAATTGACTAAGCCAAAAAAGAAGTCTAGGAACACTACAAAATGTCACAACAATTTCACAATACCTTTATTTTTAGTTGTGGTTGCAATTGATCTAATATTTTATTATTTTATTTTATATTTATTTTGACTTATAAGGAACTTACACCTCAATTGTTATAAAAATATTGTGACATAAACAAAATAATCCAACATTTTCACAATATCTTTATTTTCAATTGTGGTAGGTTTTGGTCTGATATTTTATTATTTTATTTTGACATATAAGGAATTGACACCTTACTAGTTGTAAAAATATTGTAATAACAACAAAATATCACAATTTTTTCACAATAAATATTTGATTATTTTATTTTATTTTGACCTATAAAAAATTAACTAACAACTCAGCAATTATGAAAATATGGTGACAATTTGTTGTATCATTATAACTATTCCTAAACCAAAACACTGTGTCAACACATATAAATATATTTTTTTAAAGCAAGCTCAAACCAATGTCAATATATATGATATATTAAAATAAAAAAATAAAAAAATAAAAAAGAGAAAAATAGGCTAGCTGAATGGTGAGTTTCGGCTAACCAATTAACTAATCACTAACCAAAAAGGGCTCTTCGCCCTTCTCATACCAGGTTTTTTTTTGTCCTCCGGCTTTTAAACTTGATTTCTCCTTATTTTAAGGCTTTTAGGTAATAGTATTAAATAATAAGTGCTACATCTATAACATTTCTACAATACTTTTATAAGAAATATTTAGTCATAAGTTATTAATGATTCAAATTTGAACTTACCAATGGAATTATTTTTTTCCCACCAATAATAGTTAATAATAACTTTATCACTTAGAATTTATTTTAAAAATATTATAGACATAACATTTTTTAATACTAAAAAATTTTCTTCCTCACCCAAATTCCCCGTTTTGGCTTGTTATAAAAGACAAAAGTTGAACAAATCTAGAGCATGATAGTTAGAGTCATTAGCTCTTTTTATATAGCTAATTACTAGATAACAAAAAAGTAACTAACAATTTTATGGACACACCCAATTTTATACTTAGTTTCACAATTAGATGAAATAATTGATTATGAGTAGTGGATCCATATAAAAATTGGAGGACAAAAAGTGTCATTGACTCTTGGTGACCACTTCACACATGTTTGTAAAATTGTGAGTAAAAGTAGGTGTGGTGCTATATTTATTCAAAAGTAATTATATAAGAGATATTGCCGAGAAAACAAGATGATGGCAACAAAAGGATTGTTTGTAAAAGTTAACTTTTCCATGGAAGATGTGGTACTTTTCGACACTGTTACACAAAAAATTAAGCCTCAGATAGTATTAAAAAAAGGTAGGTAAAAAAAATCAAAGATGCCCATGATTTTGCCCAAATCCAAGTGTCTATTGAGTGGGTCTCCTGATTTTGATTTTGTTAGGAGTCAAGACAAACGAAAATTTTTCTTTCACACTCAATAAAATAACAAATCCGAAGAAGAGGATTAATTTAAATTAATAAAATAGCAAACGCCTCCTGATTTTTTGGTGCATAAAAAAACTTTTTTTTTTTTTGAGAAAGTGATGCATAAAAAAACTGAGTGTGAAAAAAAAAAAGTCTAATAAATATATTTTTTTACTTAAAGTGGTGCATAAAAAAAAAAAAAAAAACAAAACAAAATAATTCAAATAAACAAAAAACCAGTCCAATAAAACTGAGTGTGAAACAGTGAAATTTGGCTCACCAAAATTGACTAAGCCAAAAAAGAAGTCTAGAAACACAACAAAATGTCACAACAATTTCACAATATCTTTATTTTTAGTTGTTGTTGCAATTGATCTAATATTTTATTATTTTATTTTATATTTATTTTGACTTAAAAGAATTTACACCTTAATAGTTATGAAAATATTGTAACATAAACAAAATAATCCAACATTTTCACAATACCTTTATTTTCAGTTGTGGCGGGTTTTGGTCTGATATTTTATTATTTTATTTTAACATATAAGGAATTGACACCTTAGTAATTGTGAAAATATTATGATAACAACAAAATATTACAATTTTTTCACAATAAATATTTGATTATTTTATTTTATTTTGACTTATAAAAAATTAACTAACAACTCAACAATTATGAAAACATGGTGACAATCTGTTGTATCAGTATAACTGTTCCTAAACCAAAATACTGTGTCAACACATATAAATATATATTTTTAAAGAAAGCTCAAACCAATGTCAATATATATAATATATTAAAAAAAATAAAAAATAAAAAGAGAAAAATAGACTAGCTGAAATGGTGAGTTTCGGCTAACTAATTAACTAATCACTAACCAAAAAGGGCTCTTCGCCCTTCTCATACCAGGGTTTTTTTTTTTTTTTTTTCCTCCGTCTTTTAAACTTGATTTCTCCTTATTTTAAGGCTTTTAGGTAATAGGATTAAATAATATAAGTGCTACATCTATAACATTTTTACAATACTTTTCTAATAAATATTTGGTCATAAGTTATTAATTATTCTAATTTGAACCCATCAATGGTATTATTTTTTTCCCACTAATAATAGTTAATAATAACTTTGTCACTTATAATTTATTTTTAAAATATTACAGACATAACATTTTTTTAATACTAAAAAATTTTCTTTCTCACCCAAATTCCCCGTTTTGACTTGTTATAAAAGACAAAAGTTGAACAAATCAATGGCATGGTAGTTAGAGCCATTGGCTCTTTTTATATAGCTAATTACTAGATAACTAAAAAGTAACTAACAATCTTATGAGCACACTCAATTTTATACTTAGTTTCATAATTAATTGAAATAATTGATTATGAGTAGTGGGTCCATGTAAAAACTGGAGGACAAAAAGTGTCACCGACTCTTGTTGACCACTTCACACATGTTTGTAAAATTGTGTAAAAGTAGGCGTGGTGCTATATTTATTCAAAAGTATTAATAAGAGATATTGCCGAGCAAACAACATGATGGCAACAAAAGGTTTGTTTGTAAAAGTTAACTTTCCCATGGAAGATGTGGTACTTTTCGACACTGTTACACAAAAAATAAAGCCTGAAATAATATTAAATAAAGGTAGGTAAAAAAAAATCAAAGATGCCCATGATTTTGCCCAAATCCAAGTGTCTATTGAGTGGGTCTCCTGATTTTGATTTTGTTACGAGTCAAGACAAACGAAAATTGTTCTTTCACACTCAATAAAATAACAAATGCGAAGAAGAGGATTAATTTAAATTAATAAAATAACAAACGCCTCCAGCTAGTCAACACCCCAACAAAACCGAACAACACATATCCTCTTCTAAAATCAGTTGGTGATGAATGCATGATGCTTCTTGACGTCATCGTATGAAAATGCTACAAATAATTTTCAGATAAGACCTTACGTGATTCTATTTAGTACCATCCAAAATCTTGTAATTACTTTCCAAGAAAAATGATAGAGATATCAGAGCACTGTTTTAGACCCCAAATTGATGAAGTAGTGGATTAATCAAAATTGTGCCGATTACGCTATCATAATTGTAACAATTTAATCATAACCACAACAAGTACCAAATTTGTAAAGTAAAAATGAGAAACAATAGATGACACTAGAGGTGTTAGCGGTGCAGTGTGGTGCGGTTTTGGGCTATTTTTAACACCGCACTTTGCGGTGCGGTTTACCTAAAACCATAACTGCACTGCACCTTATTTTTGCGGCCACATGTGCGGTGTGATGCAGTTTAGAGTTTAGCCAAAACCGTAACCGCACCGCACCTCATTTTTGCGGTCACATGTACGATATTATGTATAAGATGCGGTTTGAAGTCAGTATATTTTTCAAATTTTTAGCCTTTCCTACTCAGCTCAAAACTAATTTTTCCCTTTTTTTGGGTCAAGTTTAAATTATTGAGCTAATTTTTCTTTATTTTAGGTTGGTTTTTCTAGTCAACACTTGCTAGGGTTATTAAAAAAAAAATTTTTTTTGAAAACTAGAGTTATTAAACTATTAATAATATATTTAATATTAAAAATAAATAAATATATTAATATATAGAGAGGGTGCGGTGCGGTGCGGTTTGTGCGATTTTTTTATTATAAAACCGCAAACTGCAAACCGCACTGCACCATGCGGTGCGGTGCACTATTATTTGCGGTGCAGTGCAATTATGCCATTTTGCAGGCGGTCTTGGTGCAGTTTTTGCGATTTGTGCGGTTTATGCGGTTTGGTGAACACCCCTAGATGACACACAAATTTGTTAATGAAGTGAAAAAGAAAAAAGAAATGGAGAATAACTCTGTAGGGACTCAAATTGTAATGGACCCTGAACAATAAAATTTGTAGAGTGTGGGTAGAAGGGCTAGGCACTAACAAAACAAGCAATGGCGGAGGTGAAATTCATGGGAATGATTGCAAAGGACCTTAACTAAGTATTTTTGAGAATAATCATCATGACTTTGGTTAAGTGTTTGTAAGAATCTTTATAATGATGTTGGCTAAGTGTTGGTGAGAATCTTTATAATGATTTTGGCTAAGTGTTTGTGAAACATGATCATCCTCGGCTCCGTCCGAGGGTCTCTTTCCTTAGAACTGATAAAAACTAGAGTTGTTCTCGGATGCCTTCCAAGATCCCCCCCCTCGACCCCCCCTTCCATTTGGGGGTTCTATCTGTTATATATTCTCGTTTATTTGATTCTCTGCCGTCCACTTGTCGGTTATCCGAACTCTGTGTTTAAGGGTTTGTCCCATCATCTGCCTTTGCAGGCTTTCTGTTAGTTCCCAGCCGCCTTTGCAGGCTTTCTATTAGTTGAAGTGATCAAGGCATCTAGGTTTGCTGATCACTTCACCATTAAAGCGGCCAGAGTGTTGACGACATACGTTTAGTGGGTGAGTGACAGCTTCCTACCATAAATGTTGGTTTGCCGAGGACGTGAGTATCCTTGGCGAGGTCCTCTGATGATTTGAACTTTGTACGCTTATCCTCAGGTTTTGCTTCTCCTCGGCACGGACCTTGGGCCCGATATGGAATGGGCCGGGGTTGTTAAATACTTGAGGCCCCACAAACTCCAATGATAAAAACACTCCAAAGGCAACACACCACAAACAAGAAAATGTGAAGAGAAATCATAATCTAGACACAACAACCAATAGATGGACTTATTGATACAACCCAATAGGTGAAATAATAAATTATGGATAAATTACGAATTTGGTCTTTACTCCTTAACTTCTTCCACTGTGTGTCAATTTGACTCCTAACATTTCAAATGTGTTAATTTAGTCCATAATATTTTGATATTGTGACAAAATAGTCTTTATTGTTAAATGATGGATGAAAAATGTTAACACAGTTAACAGCCAAAATAAAATTAAAAAAAAAAAAATTATACCACATCAAATGACAAGTGTTTTGTCACATGGAATAAAAAATAAAAATAAAAATGAATTGTTTGGAGGTGTTAAGGGATTTTGAAATTTGTTTGGCACGAGGAGGAACTGGGTTTGTATGCTGAATTTTTTTTTTTTTTTTTTTTTTTTTAAATCTTGAAGAGCTGAAGATAATTAATTTTATCAATTGAACGAGAAACAACCGAGTTGGAACGAAATCAATTGAAAAGATTTTCAAAACCCTTAAAACAGAGAGAGATTACAAACCTATGAGTTGGGAATGTCTTCGGCTTCAAAGTTAAAACAATGAATGGGGCTGGCGAGGTGAAAATTTTCTCTGTTTGATCTATTTCTTATTTGGAGTACTATTTTGTGATTTGTTTAGCATTTAGTAATTTTGATTTCCAATTTTCAATGGTATTGGTGGTAAGCGGTAACATTAAATTAATTTATTTCATATTTAATTCAGTGCCATATACTGCTGGACCAAGAAATCTGGTTCCAAATTGGCTGTGGATTCCAAGAAAACGTTAAGTGGCCTTTAGGTAAGAAAATTTAGATATTGGTTTTCAAAATGATGTGAAAATTGTGATTTAAAAAGTGTTGTAAAAACATGTATTTAAATAATTCATAATGCAAAAAAGTATTTGGTGTCATGTCTCTAATAACATATTTTCAATTGTAAGATTTTCTTGTTTTCATTGTTAACTCACACAATTCTTAAAGAGCTCTATTCAATTAAATTTTTTAGAACCCTAGACCCTAGTCTTCGAAGTCAAATATTCACTTCAAGCTAACTAAAGCATCTCAATAATTACTTCGAGCAACTTGAAAATATAATTAAGAGAACTAGGTTAATCTAAAATTGGTTTCTACTCAAACAAACGCACACCAGCTTCACAACATCAAAACTCTTCGTATATGGAACCCTTCACGAAATACCAGTTCGTATTCATGACTTGAAATTCTGACCTACTCCAAGGATCCTCCTTATAGGTTTGATTACTGCAGTGGCAAGCTAGGATTGACAGCTCTATGGTTTCTATCTTGATCATAAATATGGCAGCAAATTGTTGTGAATATCGTCTCTCTAAACTCATGAGTTGAACAATCTAAGTTTAGAATATCTCCCTATAAGGTTAATGGCTACAACCTCTCTAAACCTTGTGACGTTAATATTATAGCGTGCCTTTTATATGTTGTACAAGAAGGGAATGAAAACTAAGTCAACTGAATTTAATTAAAATAGCTCAGAGTTCGAGTTCATGAATTCGATAGATTGAACCGCGATCAAATAACTATTGAAAATATCTTTCAATCATTTGTGAAGCAATCAACTAATTGTTGAAACCTAATGTTTGATCGAATGGTAGTCAAAGCCCTAACATAATGTCATCTTTAAGGTAAATCTTCACACTTTGATCCTGGACATTATGGTTGCGTTTAAAAACAGCTTATTTAGTTGAAATTGAAAATTTTTTATTAAAAATATTATAAATAAAACTAAAAGTTAGTTAAAATAGTTCAGTAAGACCTATAAATAGTACTAAAAAGTGCAATAAAATCTATAAATAGTAGTAAAAATAAGCTAAATAGTAAAAAAAATTGTCCAATATAAGCTATCCCAAACCCAACCTATATAACACATTATAAACTTAATGATTATTACATTATCATGAAATTTGATAATCTAAAACCTAGCAAGATATTTCCCATAAACTCAACTAAATTTACTTTCAATTTTTATAAGATTTTTTTTTCTAAATAAAAAATTTTGGAGTCTAATTATATTTTTATAAAGTAAACAAAGTAAACCAAAGAAAATAAGTTCTCTCATACGTACACTTTTTTTTTTCTCTTGATAAGACTCATACATAAACTTAAGTACACACAAAATGAAAGTGAAAAGTGGAGTAAATTTAATTAAACTTTTTTTTTTACTTAAGAAAAAAGATGTATATACAAAGTTGTATCATTAATTTCATGGCATATAACGTTGTCACGATAAAATTCACATTTATATTTTAATCATTGCAATTTGTATTCCATAGGTATACTTTTTTTATAAAAAGAAAAAAAAAGTTTAAATTGATCAATAAAAAAGAAAAGGTATTCTTTTTTTTCTTTCTTTTTTTGAGATAAGAGATGATGGTAGTTCCATATATTTTTAATCAACTTGTTGTGGATGCCGGATTTTGGACAGTTGGCCCCCCAAGTTTATGAAATTGAATAGAAGGTTAAGTATACGCACTTTTTATGGGATTTTACATCTTTAAACAAACTATGTCGCAAAACTCCAACCCTCTTAGGCTCTTACCCACCTTAACCCCACTCTTAGAGACTCTTTGGTTAGAGAATTCAAACAACAATTTTTAATGTTTAAATAATTAAAACTATGAGGCAAAAAAAAAAAAGTTTGGTAGAAGAATTCAACAAAGAGTACCAACATAGAATAAGGAAAGTACTAACATGTGAGAATGCATGGCATGACATAAAATTTTAAGTGCATAGACATTTTCTAATTGAAGTACATGATCTAAAAAGGTTCTAAGAAACTCACTTCAACCTTTTAGAGCAACTATTTTTATAGCTTACATGCAAAAGAGACATTTTTTTTAAAGCATTTTTGAAGTCAAGGATAATGTAGGCTTGATTTGCCTCAATTGATTTAAGTTAAGGATAATTTCTCTTTTTGAGAAAACATTTTTGAAATTGGTTTTTGAAAAGAAGGAGTACTTCTCGGTATTTTAGAGGACATTTTAAAAAGCTTTTCATTATTTATTTGTTGTAAAAGGATTTTTGGAAATTGAATATTCTCCTTGATGAGAATTGAGAATTATTATTTTGGGGGAATATATTTGTGAAAGTTTGATATAATACGTTGGAAGTTTAGGCTATTAGAGATTCACACCTAATATTGTTCCACATTACTTAAAAGAGTATGTTGTATGTAGTATAACTTATTTTACCCTCTCTTGAAAGCTAACATAACTTTTGAGTAGAATTTGTAGTGTGATTTTATGCTAGAACCTCTCTTTCTCTCTCTCTCTCTCTCTCTCTCTGTTAAAAAAAACACTCATTATTCTCACTACTATTCATATAATTCCATCAGTTAACTAATCTCACTAATCCCACATAAACTTTCCATGAAATAGTGATATATAATTTGTAATATGGTATGGCTATTTCACAACTCTGTGTACTTACCTCTTCAAAAAAAAAAAAAAAAAAACTGTGTACTTACACTATGAAGTAGATGAAATCATGAACATATTTTTCTAAGCATGTATAAGTTTTTTAAAATAGTAATATATGTAATAGTCATACACTATTTATTACATATTCATTGTACATACATTGTCACATGATTGAAAAAGACGGTATATACATGCCTAATGTGCAATAAAGAGAATGCAATAACATTTTCCTTTCTCCTAAGAGTAAAAAGGTACGTATAGTGTGCTTCTTGGACCATAACGTGTGGCTTAACTTAGAGCCAAGTACCCTCCTCGTAAAGAGACAAGAAAAAACCGTATGCTCTCTCCCTCACGGTTATAACGTACAACATTCCTATCCAGAAAAAACCCTACTTTTCTTTTTAAACCAAAAAAAAAAAAAACCTATTATTCAAGGGACTGGTTGGAGAAACAGCACAAGACCAGTGTACGAACGATTGGCATGGGTAGGGACTGCTGGACTGGAGGTGATGGAATAGAATTTAATGCAACCCAACTGAAAGCAAAGAACTGTAGGACCCACTCACGTTGCAGTTATGGTTCCCGCTCCACCAGCTAGCTTTTGAAGCCTTGGAGTTTTGGGAATTTGGACAATGAACGATTCCTTCGTTTACTTTTTATCTGTTTCTCGTTTTTCTATTAGTCCCTATCGTGTTTTTTTTTTTTTTTCCCTATTTTGTTTCCTTTATTCGTTTATCTAAGATTAATATAGATCATAATTCTTAATATTTATAGATATATCATAATCTTATAAGTCAATGATTTAATTAAATTTTGTATGAACCTAATGCTCTTTGTTGTTTTGGACAATCTAATGAAAGCAACAAATAATAAGGAAAATTGACATGTATATGATCATGTGTACACGATGACAGAAGACTAAGATGGTTTTCTTTAAATGTAGCAGTACTGCACCGGTTTATGTTGTTTTCACAGAACTATTTTTGAGGAATCATGTGGTGCAAGACTTGTTCATAAAATCAAACTTTAAATTCACCTTTGAAAGTTGGTTTTGCGTTAGGTTCATGAATGATCTTTTGGTGCAATGATAACATAATCTACCCTAATTCCCATTATATTAAAGTACATATAGAGACCTCTATTTCTTTTCTATCACTTTCTTTCTTTTATCATTGTTTTTTTCCTATTTGATTTGTTTCTATCTCTTAGGCAATAACTGGCCCCAAAAAAAAAAAAAAAAGGACCTTGGCAATAGAATAATCCTAGTGGCAATAGGGCTAATGGCCGACCTGATACGCTCTTCTTACCTACTCTTTGTATCATGCTTTTTTCACCTTATTATTGCGAAATAATGCTCTCTCTCTCTCTCTCTCTCTCTTTCTCTCTCTCTCTTCCTCTGTTGAGGAGGAATTGAAACCTTAATAGAGAAGAGCTGATCTAAGATGTAGGCCATATCATATCTGTTCATTTTGGAATTGTTGAGGGATCTTCTACTATTCTACATTAAGATAATCCACAAATACAGAAATACCCACTTGTAGATATGGCAAAACATGTGTGAATAGAGGCCAGACTCGTCATCTAACATGGAAGGACTACCCCATCTATCAACAAGAAGGGGATTCCTGTCCCTGTTCCTAAACGTCAACTCCTCCAATCCAACCCCAAATCATAGTTGTTATTATCCCCAAAATTTTTGGCTAGAATTTTTCAGAAGCAACACTCCTCTTCTAGCTAATGCCTATGGATCAAATATGGAAAGTGTGCATGCATGTAGATACATATGCAAATCTTGATATAGCTATAGTAGTATAAGACGCATGCACTGAAGAAATGAAAAGTGAACAAAAAAAAAAAAAAGGTAGAGAACATACAAGGTTGTGAACATAGAAAAGGGAGTAAACTATTGAGAAGAAGAAAGCAAGAGACACATACCAAGAGTTTTGTTGGTGGAGGGATGGAGAAGGATGCAAAAAAGGAGATATTGACGCGGCTCAATCAAATCACATGGCTAATTTTCTCCTTAAACCATGTCTTCAAATTGAGGCACGTCAATACCTTGGTTACATTTAACACCTTTCCATCTTTGAGCCTCCTCCTGCTTCATCTAATTCCCCCCACAAAAGCTCTGAAATACTCAAGCTCCTTGTGCAGATTTCTCTAATTCTCTCTATGTCAGAGTGATAGAGAGAGAATATTCCCCTATATAAAAGAGGTGGGTCACATAATTCAAGGGAGGACCCGTCTCTTCTCAAGAGGATGCTTTATAGAAACCCTTTCTGATAATAGTCTTTCTAGCGAGGATCTACCTTCATATATATCGGCTTTAGCTTTTGGCATCCACATCTCACTTGCTGCGTAAAGGGAAGCAAAGCAGATAAAACCACCACAAAGCAACTGTTTTTGTGTTTATGTACGTATCCAATTTGACTAACTTTTTTTTCTCCAATCTTACACGGAAGGCACCACGTAGGCCCTATTGATGGAATCGATGGCATGCCATTATTCCTCTTCCCCTAATTCATGTGGTTGTAAGCTTGTTTGACTCTTATTTTTAACTTTTTGGGTGAATTTTACTGGCTTTGTCCAATCGCTTTGTCATTGGCTTTGTTACTTACTACATATACGATCAACTCTATCTAGCTACCATAAATTTGTATTGACATTTCCTCGAACTTTCACACTGATTTTCCTTTATTGAAGTGTAGATAAATGTGTAAGGGTTTACAATTAAGTGAGCAATCCAAAATGTAACTCTAACAGTAATTAGGAAAATTATTGTATACTCCTAGATAATCATAAATGCATACTCTTCTATCTCATATAAATTATAAGTCTTACTATAAATTTAATTAGTAGGACCCACAATTATATGAAAAAGAGAAATATACATTTATGCTACTCCGAGAGTATTATATAATTACCCTAGTAATTAGGTGTCCACAAGTGATGTGTCTCACAATTCACACTATCAAGCATTGCATTTGCTTTCTCCAATAGATAAGGATGGCTTTGTAGGTTTTCCTACCTAACCCCACCCTAAACATAGGTGTTTGCGATAGAGTTTAATTAGGTTCTCATTTTTAAATTGGTTAGGGTTTGGGAATGGTAGTTTTATATCTTAAATACCTAAACTAGACTTAATTATTAATTTTAATATGTAAGATGCCTTTATTTTTACTTCTCTTTACGCAAAATAGGAGAAAACTAGACTATTTATATAAAAAGTAATAGAATATTCACTATTTCCTTCCAACAACTTTGCAATTCATTGGTGTTCCTCTCTTTGCTTTACGAGAATAATCAAAGTTCGAATCCTCCCTCCCCCATTACTTTTTGTAATTATTAAATCATAAAAAAATGGACAAAGTAACCTCATTCAACTCATTATGTAGCAATTTGTAAGATTATCCACGTGTATTCAATAATCTGATTCATTAAATCATTTAAATAAGTCTCATGACTATTAAGTAAGTTAAGTGGCTAGAAGCACACACGATTGATATTTTGACTTGCCAAATTTTGACTAAAAATTTTCATCATTTGCTAACAACTTATACTTTTGTGAAAACTAATAATATATTACGGTATGATAATAGGTGATTTTCAATTTGAACATTATCTTTGCTTTACTACCTATTAAAATAAATAAATAAATATTACACATTGGGCCCTATTTGTTATGGGAGAGTTTAGACCAACACATGAAAGAATAATGTTAAAATATTGGTAAATTAATTAAACTCATCATTTTCTAATAGCTTAAATTTTTAGGACAATAGGTAATTTATCAAAAAGTAAGTATGCCATTCCTTATATCTTAAAATATTATTTAATTAACTACAAAAGTGCTTTATAATGCTTTAATTTTATTAAATGGTACTTGAGATATTCAATTTTAGGTTAATTTGACTTGATATGACCTCATACAAATGGGATGAATTTGAGATAAAATTCCTTTTTATTTTTAGAAATAATTACAACATGCTGTTAATCCCGTAGCTTAAACAATTTCCCTCTTAAACTCCCAAACACTTTGTACATAGGGAGATGCCAATTCAACTATAAGACCTTTGGCAGACAAAATTCCTAAATTTCAATTAAAAGACTAACTAATAGAAGCGTATATTGGTAGGAATGACGAAAGGGGGTTTGGTGAAAAACCAATTTTAATTAAATCTTTTCCAAATCTAAAGTCTTGAATTATTTTATGTATATCAAACCCTATGAAATTTGTCCACCTGCCTTGGATATGGCCAATCACCCAAACTTTGCACGCACATATATAAACTTATAAATCCCAATCAAGGGAGGAAAAAAATTGCATTGACCCATTCTGTGGGATTGTTTATTAAGAAAGCCCAGGTTACTCTACTCACTCAACTTTGGGATCCTAAGCTGAGAAGAAACTGTATCACACTGAATTGCCTGTATTCAGTTATCCATAATCATTGACGAACATGAAATAGATCTTAATGACCCCACGAAACCAACTTTTTGTGTGATTTGGCTCCAAAATTGCTAAAGCTCTATGAGCCATAGCCAACAATATGAAAAGAATTTCTAAAGTTAGGTGAGTAGGTGCAACCCAAAAAAGATTTATGCAAAAGGATGTGGAAGAAAGTCCTCAGACTGCATGATTAATATAGCTTTTGAAAATGGAATTGGATAGAAAACCTAATACAGCATAATTTAGAGTGACTGATTAAGATGATGGCAGCTTTACACAAGGCATATGCAAGCCGTGAGTACTGTAGAACCCATGGTCCTACACGTGTTCAGGCCTACAATAATATTGTTTATTTTGGCTTTATCTACTATGAGTTTCTTCTCCTTTTATGGCCAAATAATAAAATATTCTTTGGTGGAAAGAGGAGGGTCAATAAATGACATTGTTGCAATCACGTGAAAAGAT
This sequence comes from Quercus glauca, assembly GCA_023736055.1. Lineage (NCBI taxonomy): Eukaryota > Viridiplantae > Streptophyta > Magnoliopsida > Fagales > Fagaceae > Quercus > Quercus glauca. Next base: position 34,525,914 of record CM043322.1, read on the forward strand.
GTATGGATGGAACAAATAAAAGTCTCGTTTCATATTGCGTAGGGTGGATTAGGTGATATCATTCGGTTTACCCTATTTCTTCCACCGAAATTTCGTGTATAAATTTTCATTTCAATCATTAATTTTAAAATATAAAGTAGCATATCACATCCGTTCATTCTAAAAAAACTATATAATCGTTCATGAAACTTTGTAAAAACTTTGTGCACAACTCTTGGTCAATGAATTAAACTCATGCATGCCTCTTGCATATATACAAAACCCATCAATTGCAAACTGTCTTCTTATCTCTTTTTCATTTTTTATTTTTGAATTAGAAGTCTGAATTTAAAAAAAATAAATAAAAACTAGGAGGTAGAAGTTTGAATTTGAAACAATTTTTATATGAAGATATCTAACCATTATATCAATACACAATTTATTCGTAAAAGAGTTCAAGCAATTCTGGCAATCTAGCCAGAGTAGAGCCTCCTTTACAAAAGGGGACCACTGTTGTTGAAAAATCACCGTCCTTTGTTGAGCAATCAATACCTGAATATGAGACAATTGGCTAAGTTTTCCATTTGACAATAATCATGATCTTACCAGTCATGGCATACTTTTTTTCTGGTAGATGTTATATTGTTATGTATCAACATCTGAACCGACCCTGCAAATTTTAGGTTCCTTATTTCAAGGTCAAAACTCTCACCAACCAATGAGCCGTCAGTGGCTAGCAGAGCAATATTGCATATGCAAAAAATTTCACAATATTTCTTACAATTGAATTGGTGAGTTTTTACTTGATTTTATCTGAGCCCACTACTAACAATCTACCATATTAGCAAATGTACAGTTTTTTAGTGTCTATAAATTTTCTCATGGTTACCAAAGCCTACATAACAAAACCCAAAAGCCAGACTAGGAAGAAATAACAGTCAATACGCACAAATTTGTATCCAGTAATAAAACTCTTTAGGTATATAAACAAGATTAAGGGGAAATTTTAGGTATAGTTTCTTAAGTATTTATACTTTTGGTTCTTCAATTGAAATCAATTATATGATTAATTGCATTAATCAATGAAACACATGGATTAATTTAATTATCCTTTAGAAGATAATTTTTTTTGTTAAGTAACAAACTATACCTAAATTTTGTTCCTAGAGTAAATGAAAGTGTTAAGAAGAGAAAGAATATAATTGAGTGATACTTGAGTACCGCATAGCCTAATACACTATCTTAATCATAAGACTGTGTATTTAGTAAGGTCCTTAAAATTCCAGACACATTCTTCTTGTCTTATAATCATGGCATTTTTGAGGCAAGATGGGGAAGAACAAGGGGTAAGTTAAGATAACTTAGCACAAAAAAGAAAAAAAGAAGTTAAGTTAATCCTAGTATTTCAGTTTTACATATATATTGTGATGATGATTTCTAGTGATAATTGATACATTAAAGTATGAAACCATTAGAGCTACCTTTAGAATTTCCCTGCTTCCTTTTGTAATGACTCGCCACCCTTGGGAGGCTTTTTCTGTTTACCTAGCTAGTTCTTTGGGCCAAAATGGGCATTTGTCCCTTTCTCACAAGCTTTCCAGTAAAATGCCCCATGTCTGAAACCATTTAAGGAAATGCCCCTGATTTGAAACTCGATTTTCTAAAAATCGAGTTTCAATTTAAAACTCGGTTTTTGGACAATCTAGTTATAGCGAACTGAAAATTTAAAAAAAAAAAAATTTGTGGAACTTGAGTTCCTTGAAAATATTCAAGTGGAACTCGAGTTCTAGAAAAAAAATTAAATTAAATTAAATTAAATTAAGTTCAATTTCACTATAACTTGACTGTCCAAAAATCAAGTTTTACATTTGAAACTCGATTTTCTAAAAATCAAGTTTTAAAATAGGCGCATATCCCTAAATAGTTTCAAACATGGGGCATTTTGCTGGAAAATTTGTGAGAAATGGATAAAATCCTATTTTGGCCTAGTTCTTTGAGATGGTTGCTTCCTTCGTGGAATTTTTCCTCTCTAAATCATGAAATTCCAGTAGGCCAGTTCTAATAAAAATTATATTTTGTCTTCTTTGTTTAGTTTTTAGACCCTTTAAAACACAATTGGATTAGCCTAGTTAACAAGCCAAGTTATTACTTAGTCCAAATTCCAGATCTAGGTTAACACAATAACAATCATATCAATGTAAAGTGCGGAATATAAAGAACACAAAGATATGATGATCTAGGAAAACCAAACCAATAAAAAACCTAGGGAGGATTTAACCTAACTATCCTCAAGGTAAACCTGAATCCACTATGAAAGAATCGAAGTTTTACAATAGCGACTTAGACCACTAACATCGTATTGCTACCCACCAGTAGATAACTTACTGACACAACCACGTGCAAGCTTTGAGACCACGGACTCCTTCTTTCTTAGATTCTCCAGCAAGTACAAGCACACCCGCTTGTGTATCTTTAAGTTTTTTAGTACAGCAACTGAATGATCATCAAGCTCTCAATGAAATCTCCTTCTTGATAATCCTAAGCATGTGTGAAGGCAACCACCTCTCAGATCTCACAAGAGATTCACACACAGCAAAATAGAGCAACCTTAGAGAGCTTTTGGGTACAAAACTCTAGATCTATAAAAGAGGCACAAGATGCACTTTAATCTCTCTAAAAATCTCTTAAAAACGTTTTAGGGTTTCCTTTATATATAGAACTGTTTTACTTGAAATCCAATATGTTTAGTAGAGTTTGGGCTGAACTGGAATTCAACAGAAAAATAAATTTGCACATGGTTCGATCGATCGAATCTAATTTTCGATCAATCGATCGAGCCTTGCAGATTTAGTCCAATAAATTCTACAATCACTCGATTCCAATTTTACAAATAAACATACTTTGAGCAAGCCTAAACCTAGACTCAATATTTTGATCATGGTTTGCCAACATAATATAAATTGAAGTTCTAATATATTAATTCCTAAAGTCTTAGAACCTAACATTCTTATACGTAACTTTTCAGTTAAACCCTTTCTCCTTATCTCTTTTCTCGTATTCATCTCTTCTTAGCTCTTAAGATATATGACCCTTCAGGTGAGGGGAACCTTCTGGCAAGATAACTGAAGGCTGAAGGTCTATCATGCCAGAAAAAAACCCGTACTAGATCCAAGCACAGAAGTAAATGAGAAGATCCAAATTCCAAAGAACTACTCTGGTAGGTAAATTTATTGTAGAGAAAGTCTTTTAATCCAACTAAAGTTGTGGCAATTAATAACATAAAAAGCTCGGAACCCAAGTAGGGGTGTTTCAGTCACTATGATGGGATCATGGGAGGAAATACTTTCCTATTTCAATTTAATTCAGAGGAAGATAAAAGATGGTTAATTTTGGGGAGCAACATAGATGGTCAGCATTTGATGTTAAGCTGTTAGTGATATGGACTTCTCAGTCAAAACATTTTGGATAGAACCTCAAAATTTATTAATAATCTAGGCAATATCCTTCATGATGAGATTGAATGAACAGATGCTAGGGGCCAGGGTTGGAAGGTTCCTAAAGGAAGAATTAACGGGGATGGTGAACTCCTAACGTGAGAGATATAAATAGATTTACAAAGTTTTTCTCCAAGTTGATTTGGATGAATCTCTTCTAACTCATTAGATGATGATTCATAAAATCATTTATGTTTATTATTTATGGTCCTGTTAATAGGTGCTGCACAGCACCCATTAAGAAGGAAATTAATAATAAATAAATTACACGTGGAGCTATTTTTACTGAGGAAAAAAAAAACATTTTTGAAAAGTTAAATTTGCTACTTACAAGACAAAGATGCCCTTCTTTATCTTTTAACTCTTCTCAATTTTCTCTCTCTAGTCTCTACCACGTCTAAAGCTGCTCTCTTCTCTTTCTTCTTCATGTCTCACTCCTCTCTCAGTCTTTCTCATGCTTCAATCCAAGAAACAAATACACCACCACCGCCAGATGCAACCCACCACAACCAAATCTGTCTCACTCCCTCTCTCAGCTATCTCGAATTTTCTCTCTCGTCTCAGCCATGGCCAAACCCTTGAGCTCCACCACCATTTCTGGTAGTGGTGCTCACCTGCGCCACCACCACCACTAGTAACCGTTGGCCTCCCCTTTCTCTCTCTGCCTTTATTTGTAGTTATCCTTCCCTTGTTTTTGGTTGTATCTAGGTTGTTTTGGTGACTGGGTTCAATTTGGGATGTGAAAAAGCTTTGACGATTTGGCTTGGGTTTGAAATTTGGGGCATTTGAGTGGATGTTTTGTAGATCTGGGGAAAAAAGAGAGTACAAAACCAAGTTGAAAATGTTGGTAAAGGAAAGGAAGAGGGAAGAACTTTAAAAGGGTATTTTGGTCATGTTGTAAAATGTGTGATTTTTTATGCTCTACTGACACTTTAACTACTGCTTTACTGTGTTCTTTTCTACTCCCGAAAAGCACACGATAACAAAAGCCATTATTTAAATAAGTCACATGACTTATTAAATATGACATGTGACTAAAAGTATAAGGGGATGGATTTATCAATCGCAACATAATGAATTGGATGAATTTTCCTTTCAACCGATTTGGAACTAAACTTTTTCCTAAATAGATTACCCCTATTTAAAGGCTTCTTTATGGAGAGAACAATTGTAGAACCTATAGGGAACAACTGGAGTATTAGCGTTTGTTGGGTATGATTTAAAACTTTAAGCCAATTAGTTTTAAATTGAAAAAGCCCAAGCCCATGATCTAGAGTCATATTAGCATGGTTTTAAAAACAGGACCAAAGGCAAATCCAGATTTGCCTTCGGCTCCAGTTTTTGACCAGTTTTTTCCAATTTTGACCGGTTTTACTTGGTTTTAGGCAATTTTTCAGGACCAGACTGGCCTCTAGTTCCCGGTTCAACCAATTGGACTGGCCAGTCCGGTTCCGTTTTTAAAACATTGCATATTAGATATTCACGTGGGTGATTTGGCAAAAGACAAATCTCATAGAGCGGTGTTTTTCTCACACAGCATGTTTTTTGTTAGGATTTGTGCCTTTAAATCCTATTGTAAGATGCTATGTATGATATTATGTATGACATTATGTATGACATGATGTATGACTTAATATTGTGATTAATAAAATTGTTTTACTATTATCTAAAATAATGGTAACATGAATATGGGACATTATCATTTAGTTCATGAGATGCATAGTATGTGATTTATGTGATTTAGTCACAGAAGATATAAATCTCAGGTTTTTTGTAAACTCAGAATTATAGTTCGTAGTCGGTGATGAAATTGGGCATTTCATCTGCAAAGACTATAACATATCAACTAAGATGATTTGTCTTGATCATAGAAATGAAGATTTCTAGTTAGTATGTTAATATGTTTTAAGAGTTAAGACATATTGAACAGAACCGCTGTGAGATTTATTATTCTCCTAAAGACTGTCAAATGAATAATAAATCTCACAACTTATATTTGCATGAACTCTTAATCCTGAGAGAATAATGGACCTGATCATAAGGTGTAGGTTGCTTTGATATATTAGGAGTGAGATTTAAAGTAACGGTCAAAATCTCAGTATGTTAGACAGCCACATTTAGTGTTGATGGAATATATATTCTCAAGATGGAATTCATAGTCTCTTAACGGAGATATAAAATAATCCCTTGAGATAAGTTTAATGAGTTTATTATTCAGAGAGTTAGGCCTAACCACTTTAATAAGTAGTTACTAAAATATATATTTATAAAATTAGATTTCATAAATATATGATGAATAACTTAAAGGATTAAACCGGGTACTCAAGGATTAAGATGTAGTAATTTACAAAGTGGCAGTCTACATTAATGACTTTGTATTACTATGAATATTTTATGAAGGGGTTGCATGTACAATGAAGTCTTGGAATATAATTTATAGATAAGGCCTAGAGTGCAACTATATTTATATAGTGGTATTAAATATAGTTAATGGTAACTTTGAACTTGTCAAGAGTTGACAGAAAAGCCCAAGGCCCATTGGAGCTAGTGTCTTATTGGTCCCACTCCAAGCCACACACTTAAGCCGAATTGGAAAGGCCCAAAAGGCCAGCCCAATTAGATAATTGGTTAGATACAAAAGTAAAAACGTTCAAAATAATATTTAGTGAGTAACATCATTCTGAAAGTGTATGTGAGTGAATGTCACTCTCTAATTATCCTTTGTAACTGATTAAGAGTCCACACTTCTTGGGCGTTAGTGGAATTGGAGTGAAGATTAAAAGTATTCCCAAGTGCTTCGATCTTTGTTTTGAAATTCACCGCTTCAAGGTACACTCTTTTATACTTGAATTCTGAAATTTAAATAGTGCATGTTATAGATTGTGATATGAAGTAGATCCGTTATAAACTTATTTTTCCGCTGCGTTCATCTTTATTTCCATCATTTTTATAACTTAAAACACAATGTGAAAGAGTTTTTACCTAATCCCATAATCTCTCATCTTCTCTTGGTAAGAAATTGCCTCTTTGGCAATTAGTGACATTAGAGGGATTAAAAAGCCCTCAATGTATCTTCCTTTCCTTACAATTCTCAATCACCTCTAAATTCTCTTCCTATTTAATTTTCAATTCTAAGAATATTGAGACGTTCAAACATTTTTGAAAGTTTAATTTCCAATTGGGGATTTTCCATGGAGAGCTCATCGTAAATCAAGTTTGCTAAAATTGTAAGTCTAGCTTCTCCCTATTCTATATGTTGTTAAAGAGTGACTTGTGAATTATGTCTAATTGATTTTATCTCATAATTAGGAAATTTCCTAAGGGTTTCTAAGCTTAAATTAAGGTTTAAAATTGCATCTCAAATAGTCAAACCATAAGATAGAGACTCAAAAGCTTGATTACTTAAGGGGAAGGTAACACCCATCTCTTGATGGTACCTTATTTTGATTTATTTCTATGGTCCACTATTTGAAAAGTAATTTTTACGTTCGGCATGACATTTTTTTGAAAAATTTTGATTTTTGGAAGTAAACTATACATACTTTTATATAACTTCTAAGTAGAAAATTAACTTTCATTTGAATTAAAATACATCTGACCTTATTCCTTTAGCATAGCATAGCAAATTAAATTTTGCAATTTATTCTTCTCTGTATTTTTCTTATGCAAAAAGTGAGCAAGAAAAACAATAGTTACAGTTAAGGAGGAGGGAGCTTGTTGGCTTGATTTTGGAGTCCATGTACTTAATTGATTAATTGATTTAAGCTATAGAAAAAACACAATTTTTGAAAACCATTTTGGAAAGGAAGGTTTTTACGGGAAAAAAAAAAAAAAAAGCTTTTGAAAAAGGATTTTCAAGGAAACATATTATTTTTATCTTTTTGTTATTTTGGAAAATGAGGATTTTTATGAAAGGGATTTATTGGGTTTCTTTTCAAGGAAAACCAAAATTTGAAATTCTTTTTGGAAATTAAAGGGAATTTCATGGTTATTTTGGGAAAAAAAATGAAGTTTATTTTCAAGGGGATGAAAAGTTCCGTGGACTTTTGAAAAATGAATGTCAATTTTTAAAAGATAAAAGTTTTGTGAATTTTGGAAAAATGCTTCCGAGAGATAAAAACTTCAAAGATTTTTTCAAAACAATAGTCAAGAGTGAATAGAGTTTTGCAAAAGTATTATCAAAAGGAAAGTCCCATAGGTTATGGAAAAAGTGTTTCAAATTGGAAAACTCCATGTTTTTTTTTTTTTTTTTTGGAAAAGTATTTTTTTTTTTAAGGGAAAATTCCTACGGATTTTTGGAAAAGTACTTTTCAAAGGTAAACTCCCATGGGTTTTCAGACAGCGATGCAAGAGTGAAAATTTCATAGAGTTTTAAGAAAATCATTTTCAAGAGAGTAATGGGTCTCATGAATTTTGTTTAGGAAAGAAATTCACTCTTTGAAAGTATTTTTAGAAAAGACTAGTTTGGGTGGCACGTATTGCCTATTGAGTAAGAAATTTAAGATAGAGCAGCTTCTATTTGAAGAAATTAAATATGAAACCATGTACTAAAAAATGCATGTCATGCAATGCTAATATCATTCATATAAGAATTTTGATTATATGCAAACTTAGCATAACTATTAACATATGAATATCCACTCACTAAAAAATTCTAAGAATGATAACAAATATCATCTTCCGACAATAAGTAACTAAGTTTTGTTAAAACATTGTTACAATATTTGAATTTTCATAATGAATGATATCCTATGCAATTGAAACTTTTCATCAAATATTTGCAATTATCCACAACGGAGATCTTTATTCATACTTCCTTCTTTATTGTCTTACAATTTATGCATGTAACTATGGCAATTAGCTTATTTAATTTTTAATAAACACTCTTTTAAGCAAGAAATAAATTTTAAAAAGAAAAAAAAAAGAACAAGATAGCAAAAGCCATATGTGTCATCAAATTATATAAAATTATAAATTTAAAAAATTAAAACCTACTAAATCAGTGTTCTTTAGGTAACAAATAGAACACTCTATATAGTGGGGGTAGTTTAGACTATCACATAAAACTCAAAAATTGTGAAGAAAAATTTTGGGATATTAAAATTTAGTAAGGGTAATTTAGACATTGCACACAGGGAATCATAACATTCTGTTAGGGTTTAATTAAAAGAGTAACCATAGGGGTATATATTTGCTTGTTTCCAAAATATAGAGAAAGAAATTGCTCAATTTTAAAGTTTAGGGGAAAAATTGTGAATTAACCCAAACATAAAGTTTAGGGGGAAAATTGTGAACTAACCCAAAATAAAGGAGGAAAGTGGTACTTTGAGTAAAACTATGTTGGTGCTTAATAAAACAAAACAAAAGGCTAGCCTAAGAAAACTATGAGTGAAACATGCTTACCAAAATTGTCTAAACCAAAAAAATTTAGGGACATAACAAAATGTCAATATTTTCAAAATAACTTTAATTTTATTTTTGGTCAGTCTTGGTCTAACTGTTTATTATTTTATTTTTTTTACTTTATAAAAGCTTACACCTTAGTAGTTGTGAAAATATGTGACAACAACAAAATGTCACAACATTTTCACAGTATATTTATTTTCAGTTGTGGTGGGTCCCAGTTTAGTAATTTATTATTTTATTTTATTTTGACATATAAAGAATTTGTTGGTGCAAACACAATAATAATAGAAATAACACAAAGAGAAACTAAATAATACTTCTAAATATTATTAATTTAAAAAGAAAAATTACACAACACTAATTGGACTCACTTTCTTTAAGGAACTAAGGTATAGCAATCGCTCTCTTTAAGGAGATTCAAGCCTTTGATTGATTAAACTTTGTAACTGGTGCTGACCTTCTTTGACTTGTCTTCCCAAGGATACAACAGCCCAACAAATGTCGTATGGCTAAAACAACTTTTGCACAAAGTGTTCAAGCCTAAAACTCCACCAAAAAGAACACCCTTCTTTACCAAGAACCTCTATATTTTTTAGTGTTTAAGAATGCTTGCAATAGCTAGATTTTTTTGGTGTTTGTAACGCAGTTACTAGTATAGGTTTAAGTGAGTCTATTTATAGGCTCAATGAGCTTCACGAAATTATTACCCAAAATAATCTGATTAATTAGGTCCATAATTCTAATATAATGGGTGTTACAAGATTAATTGCTAGACATAAATTTTATAGGCTGGAGTTAAACAATTAAATGGATGAAATAAGGAGTTTCTGAAGAATAAATAGGCCCAACAGCTAATCCATTAAGTGGGTGAATGACTCTTCATTTTCCATAATAAAAATGTCATTTACTCACAAATGAATATGGAAATTATTTTAAATGTATTTAGTTTAATATTTGCTCTAATACATATCAGCACATTAATCACCACAATTAAAAAGAATAAAATAGTTTCTCTCATTTTCAATGTGGGATTAAACATTCCACTAACTTCTTATCTTCCATATTAACTCTCACATATTTAAATTTATATTGTAATATAAATTCATTTTAATTAAATAATATTAAAATGCTCCAACAGAACTTGCACCTTAGCAGTTGTGAAAATATTATGACAATAACAAAATGTCACATTTTCACAATACCTTTATTTTAAGTTGTGGTGGGTCTTGATATAATATTTTATTAATTTATTTTGATCTATAAGCTATTGATAGTCTAATAACTCAGCAATTGTAAAAATATTGTGACAACAACAAAACCACCAGCTACTCTCATCCTTCATTGTCAAGAAATGCAAAAAAATAATAAAAACTAAATATACAACAACAACACTTGCGCATATTTGCACAATAACCATAGCTAAAATGAATTTTGCACAATATATACACAAGCTAATGTGGGTGACTTTTGGAATTGGTTGGGCAAAAATTGGCCCTTATGCCATTTTGCATGAACTAATGTGAATGCTTTGATAAACTTACACTATAGTTGTAAAAATATTATAACAATAACAAAATGTCACATTTTTAGAATACCTTTATTTTAAATTGTGGTATGTCTTGATATGGTAATTTATTGTTTTATTTTATTTTATTTTGACTTACCTCCTCAGTTGTGCTACAAATTGAATTTTGATGATTCTGTTTTTTTCTGCACCAAATAGATCAGGATATGGTGTTGTGATCAAGAATCATAATGGGGAGAGGTTATGATAGCCTTCTCTCTTAAAGGGGTGGCTGCTACTGAAATTTTTTAGGCCAAATCAATGGCTTACGGTCATGCTCTTGAATTTTCTGTTTAGTTAGGTTTTCTGATTTGGTAATTGAGGGTGATAATGCTTCTGTCATGCATTCTCTCTTGCCCCCTAGTCCTATGTGTTCTCATCTTAGCCATGTCCTTGCTAATATCCATGCACTCAGTGCCAATCTCCATTGATTCTCCGTCTCTAGTGTTCGACGTAAGGCCAACTCCGTAGCTCATGCTCTAGCCCGCTATGTTAAACATATTCTTTTTGATGTATTTTTTATTGAGGACTCTCCTTGCCTTTGCTATGGAGGCTTTGTATTTTGATTTGGTTCATTTATAGATAAATGAAAGTATGCTTCGTTTAAAAAAAAAAAAGATTCCAACCTTTTACAACATCGGTAATCCTATCAAATTCAAGAGATCTACTTGTATATTGACTGTGCAATTCAATTTTCATTTCCAAAAGTAACTTTAATTAAGATTCAACCGGACATCAAAATGAACAAGTCCCAAAAATGAAGAACAACAAAATTCAAACGAGAGAAAAAAAATGCCAACATTGAAACATAAGACAATCAATAATATTATTGTTAAGAGAAATGTTATGTCCATAACAATTTCACAATACTTTCAGCAAAAAAAGAAAAAAAAAATCCTAAGAGATAGGTTGTTACTAGCTGTTATTGATAAGTAAAAACGTAACTTCAGTGGTAGATTTAAATGAGAACCAATAACAAGTTACCACATTTGATTTGTTGTGCACGTACCACTTCCCTATAGTTAATTAGACATCGAAGTGAAGTGAGGGATGAAATTGATTGACGCAAAGATACGAACAAAGAACAATTGCCAAAGGACTAAAAAGGTACATAAATGGTGAAAACAAGAGGAAATACAGAAGAAAATGATAAGACCCTTGCTAGCTTAACCCACTTGAGGGACAAAACCTTGAATGAGAGGGACACAAACCCTGAACAAGAGGGAAGAAACCTCTCAAAACTTCCTAAGAATTGCTGGTTCTATCATTGGAACCTGTTAGGATTTAACATTTGATATTGGAACTGGGTTAGTTTCCTTTTTACGTGTAAAATAATTTTTATAATGTCAAGTCACTATTCTATTAGCCACGTAAGCAATATCGCTAATGTAAGATAACAAAATGACTAATAAAATTGAATTTTTAAACTTTAAAGATTAATAGTGCTCACTTGAAACTTGAGGGACCAATTACATTTACATAGTAAACTTTAGAGACTAATAATTTTGTTTCATCATTTTTTTAAAAACTAATTAAATATTAGCTACATTCATACTGTGCAGAGCTTGTCTCATCGATCTTGTTCATTAATGGCTAAGCCTTGGGCCCCCAAGCTTTGCTCAGCCAACCACTCAAGCCAACAAAACCTATCAAACCACACCCCAAGCAAAACCCAATCCCCAATAGCGAGAGTGCTACCTAAAAACCACTGTAATTAGGATCCAACCACCAACTCATCTATCAAATCCTATCAGCATTGAAAATCTTAGTTAATGAAAAATAATTTTTGAGGTGGACTAAAAATAATCTAAAAAGTGGGGGAAACGAAGTTTAAGAGCCCGTTTGGATAAGTTGTTCACAAAGCCTTAACACACATTTTAGCCAAAATGTTATTTTGTTAACCATTTGGCTCCACAAAATCAAGACGCTTGCTTTTTTTTAAACTAGATTTTTCACGTTTTAGAAAACACTGCTTCTCTCTAGTGTTTCAGAAATGTGTGTTTTGCAATTTTAAGTTACTGACAATTTTCTTTAGAAAATCTAAAATAGCGCCAACGATAATCTTAATTACCAAAATACCAGCCTATCCCTTCTATAAACACCTCATTTTGTACCCGGTTAATAAACTTTAATCCCCTATCCCAATGATGAGCTTGACATGTCTACAAAAGGTAATTGAAGTTATTTTAATAGTTTGGAAGTAATTACAACTTAAAAGTGCTCAAATCACTTTGAAAGTGATGCTGAAAAATGACCTTTGCTCACTTTTTTGACCATAACATTTTACACACAATGAATTTTGGGGTGAGGTTTGTTTCCTTGAAAAGTAGACATCCTGGGCTTCCATTAGAATACACAAAAGTTTCCTAATTTGAATTTATATTGAGTGATTTATGGCCATTTGAAGTTAGGCCATCAAAACTGTCAATTTAGGGATTTTAGGGACACATGCCCCGACCATGCGTATGCAGGGTCATTTCCAGAAACCTAAAACTTCAGTTTTTAAGGCCCAAAGCCTCCCTCTTTGATGGGCCCTGGCCCCTAGACCTTGGGAACATCCAAAACCTTCCAAATGAGTTTGAAAACCTACTTTTAACATATAAATACAACATTATGCCTCCAAACTTAAAACCTAGCTAGAGAGAGTTGATTTTTAACCTAAACTCATCCAAGAACACTCTCATCTCTAAATTTTCTGCACTCACAACCACCAAGCATGTTTTTAGTTCTTCAAAATCTCTCTCTCTATTACTCACTAGGGTAGAAACTATAGATCTCATTCCAAGAAATGTTTTTCAATCTTTCTTTCTAAAGCTTTTTCAAAAACATTTTTTTATTTTAAGTTCTGATTACCTATAAACTATTGAATCTTTTGATTTTCTTGATATCTCATTGAATCTTGTTGTGTAGGCACTGAAGGGCTGGTTAAATATCAACCAAGTTGTGTTCCAAAAGCAAGGTGAGTCTCTCTTCATGGCTCTTCCTTAATTCGGATCTTTTATAACTTGTGTTCTTGTTGATCTTGATTGATTCATATGTTATACATGTTTAGAAATATGATTTGATTTGTTGTGTCTCACCATATTTTGATTAGAGAGTTGAATGATTGGATGTTTTGATGAACATGTTTTGATGTGTTAAGTGTTGATCTTGTTTGTTGTTAGATCCAATGCATGTTTGGGAATAGATTTTGTTTTGCTTATCTTTGATATCTTTGTTATTAGTTTAGGTTGTTTAGTTTTGTATTAGAAGCATGCTAGGTTTCGTTTGATTGTTCTTTGTTGCTTACTTTAAAATTGTGTTTTTGGGCGTGTATGCATGCGCATGCTTTATGTATGCGTGCACATGCTTTATGTATGCGTGCACATACTCGAGGCATGCGTACACATACTTCATGTATGCGCACGCATACTCGTGCCCAGAAATGCAGATTTAGGGTTCTTACTATGTTATTTGTTTTGATTACTTTTAATCATATGTTTAGGTCTTGTTGAGTCTAGTTTTCACATGTTTAGCACTAGGGTTAGTAGAATAACATATTTAACACTAAAATAGTGAACCTTGACACAAGCTCAATACAAGGCTTTTATTGAGAATTAATGAGGAGCCTTGATACCTTTCGATCTATCGAGCTTCGCTAATCCAAAATTATCAAATCTATTTTTCGACTTATGATGACTTGGACTTCTAGGGTTTCGTTCACTAAACTTCTAAGGGATATAAAAGGTTTATTTTGAAGTCATTATAGTACATAAAGGTTCAATTAAAGGATCTATAAACTTAATGTGAAGCTGCTGCATTCTTATATGCTTTAGGGTTTTGTGACCAAGTGCTTCTTTCTCAAAAAGTGTATTAAAGAACTTTGCATCCAACAACAAGCTTCAAGTTGCTAGAAGTTAATCACATACTGGGATCCCTGTAAAGGAAAGAAGTCTCTACAAAATCAAGACCAATTGGGGATTGGCGTAAGGATTCAATAATAGGTTAGTACTTTGTGATAGGCCGGGTTTGGTATAAGATTCTTTGTACTTGTAATCTCTTGATTTTGATTAGGGATTTTTGGGAGTGGTGACTTGAAAATCACTTGGTAGGGTTTTTTGCCTTGTGAGAAGTTTTTCCCATTAGTCAACAAATTACCATGTCAAGTTTACTTTTCGTTGCACTCTAGATTATATGGTGACTTGTTCATGCCTCCACAATTTTGCATATAATTTGACCTAATTAATCAACTTGTGTAATTGAATTAATTAACTGAGGTCAATCTATAACCTAACATTTAGTGATAAAAAGCTTAATGGGTATTCCTTACGATATGTGTTGTTGGATGGTCATATAGGAAAAAGAAAAAGGTGAAATAAGAGGATATTCACCATTGACCGTATGTGAAACATGACCTTTCTTTCAGTAAGAGGCTTAAGAGCAATAGTCTCCAAGGATTTTTATTGGTACAAATGCCTAAAGATAACCTCTTTGTTCTTTTGTAATTAAGGGATTTCAAAGTTTTAAGAAGTTATAAAGCCTTTCCTTGCGTTGAAATTTTGATTGAATAGCAATAATAAAAGTCTACAATATGCACTTAAACTATTCTCATTTCCATGTCCTATATTTAAGTCATCTTCAGCTGACAGGTTAATATCTGTGTCCTTACCTCTCCTAATAAAATTTCATCCTATCATCTGTCTAAAGGAAAATTGACTTGTGTTTTTTTGCTATATGTTAGGACATGTGAATCATGTTAAGAACATATGTCAATATAGAATTAACTAATCCTTTGACAAAATGCACTTGACTTGTAATTTGGTAGATCTAGGATGTGTTTAATACTTCAATGAACAAGGTTTCAAATTCAAGTGTTAAAGCCATGCAAGTCTATCTAAGAATCAAGTGAAGAAGTGATGGATTTTAAAACTCGACAGCTAGTATCTATCGAGGTTTAAAAGGCTGTTTAAGCCCGATGCTTGACAGCTGCTTGATAGATAGGGTATCTATCGAGATTTAAGAAAATCATATTTTCAATTCTGATTTTCATCCAATTCATTTATAGATGTTTGGGCTTTCTTTTCTCATAACCCAAAACATATATAAGGATTGTTTTAAGGGCCGTCACAGCTGATGCAAGTGTGTGCAACTTGATGCAAAGGTTTTTCACAAGCATATTGTGAATCAGAGACATATGCCCTAGTTCATCTTTTTCTTTAAGAAGCTGCTGTGTTTGTACACCGTAGGGTTTTGTAACCAAGGAGTTTTGTGATCTTCATAGTGTTGATGAACTGAACAACTTTGCAGCCAACATCCTTCTCAAGTTGTTGTGTAAGCTATGTACTGGGATCCGCGCATCGAATTGGTTAGTCACATACTGGGAGCTGTGCATTGAAATGAGAGATTGTCATTACAGAACAAGTCCAATTCAGTATTGGGGTAAGGGTTCAACTATAGGTTGGTAAAAGGTACTGGGATTCCTTTACTTGCAAACGCTTATTGTGATAATAATGAATTCTCGAGAGTGGTGACCTTAAAATCACTTTGTGAGGTTTTTGCTATGTAAGTTTTCCCTATTCATAAACAAATCACCGTGTCAATTTATTTTCCGCTGCATATTAACTTAGTTGGTGATTTGTTTGTGCTACCACGCGTATTGCATGTTAATTAGCTTAATTAATTCACTCGGCTAATTAATTGGTTAATTTATCACAAGGGGTCAATACATTCTTGGCCTATCACTATAAAAAAGAGACAATTTGACTTGTAAAACGGGAGGAGAGGGAAATTATAAATGCACTTCCAGTATAGTGAGAGTATCAACACAAGGTCATTATCATGGTCTAAAGCTTTGGTAATTTCACGTAGTTCTACTTCAACTTGTGGTTATGATAAACACATGCAACTGAAATTTGAAAGCATGTAGTGGATTCTTTTATACAAACATTATGTTTTGTGTCTTTGAAAAAATACATATATCTCTGCTGATATACACTAGTTAATGTATAAGCTATAACAATAGCAAAAGGCCAGATTTAGGTGGGTTTTGTTCAGCTTGAGATTGAAAAGTTAGCCTAATTGGAAGTCTGTCTACCAGTTATTTTGTGGGCATTTGAATGAGCTTATTTTCATTGATTTATTTTGTTTATCGTATAAAAGTATAGTAATACCTTTTAAAAAGTGATACTTTAAAAAGCTACACATTCTTTTTTCAAGTGAAAATAAGATCATTCAAATAAAACCAATATTCTATATCCAACCTAAAAATGGAGCCAAAAAAATAGCTTTTTTATCCCAGTTTTTTTTATAAGTAATTAATTAGAGTAGCTATTGAGACTATATTATATAAATTCTTATGATTGTTACAGAGTCAAAATGTTGTAGCAAAAGTACTTACTAATTTGAACTTGTTATTGTATTCATAGACTACCAAAAGTTCATATACTTATCTCTTCTTACTGTAGCTGGAAAAGGTGGTTACCAGGTAAGGCCAATATTAATAGAAAATCATTATCCAAAACTCTTACATTATATTAATACTACTTGATGTACAACCCCTTATATTTATATAATTGCTTATGTTTCGTTTATTTTCAGGCTCATTTTTCTTCTGTTTCTTGTACAGCTATATTTTGCTTATTTGTAGATGATCATATATATGAACAAAATAAGTTTGTTTGTTTCACATTATTCCATAATGTAATTAATGTAGTTTCTCTCTAAATGAATTGCATGAATACTATCAAGTTTTTATTTTTTTGGTTTTGATGAAGAACTGTAGCTTTTGATTCTTTGTTGGTGGTGATTCACTAAATAATTATATAGACTTGACACAAATATTTTTTTTTTTTACTAGCTTTATTTGTAGAGAGGCAACAAGTTTTAGTATATCTATACACAAGTTTTTTTTTCCTAGCTTATTTTTCCTAATTGTTCATGGATTAGCATGCTACATTATTAACAAACCTATGTTTTGTTGAGATGGGAAAGATAAAGGAGACTTTAAATCCCAACCCTAAACCATCCAAAAATAGCTCAAATGTTAGAGTTATTTGGACATCAAGACAAACAACAATCTTTTGTGAAACTTGTGTGGATGAGGTATTTAAGGATAATTGGCCTAATACCCACTTTAGTAAAAAGAGTTGGAAGAACATTACAGCAGCTTTTAAGAAGAATGCTGGAAAGCAATATTCTAGGGAGAAGTATAAGCATAAGTGGGATGGATTAAAGAAAGAATGGATACTTTAGAACAAGTTAATAGGACATGAAACTGGATTGGGATGAGATGCAGCCAAAGCAATAATATTTACAACTGATGAGTGGTGGGAGAGGAACCTCATAGTATGTTTCGTATAACCCACTGTATGTATGTTGTATTAGTAGATAAACAATGCTAATTTGAGTTAGTAACGAAAATAGTCAAACTTGTAGGAGGTACTTGATGCTGCAAAATTTTGAGAGAAGTGCTTGGAGAATGTTGAGTTATTAGACATCATGTTTAAGGACATTGCAGCTTTTGGAGACTTAGCATGAGCCTCCACTTTAGGTGTGCTACCTGATGATCTTAAGACACACAAGGAGGCTTTAGGTGAAATATAATAATGATGATGATGATCCTAATGAAGTTGAGACTCCTAACCAACACAAGACAAGGAAAGAAGTGAGCTTTTCCATTATCTACACAAGGCAAAGAGAAGAAAGAAGGAGTAGCATTGTAGACAACACAACAACTTAGTCGTATGTATGATGTTGTGGAGTTAAGGGACTTAGCTTGTTCAATTGAGCCGAGTAGTACTATTTGTAATGTCATGGAACGTGTGTGCACCTTGGATGGCATTGAGAAGAGTTCTGAACTCTACTTCATGGTAGCCTGTATTTTTAAAAAACGAGAGAAAAGAGAGATGTTTGTCGTGATGGAAGAACCACATTTATAGCTTCTATTTTTTGGAAAAGGAAGCAAGATTGTTACGGGAGAACTACTTTAGCGCTTAAACTAGCAAGTGAAAAGTTTATAAGAAGATAATTGTTTAAATTGTGTTCTTTGTTAGGTTTTTCGTGGTTTATTGCTTTTTCCTTTGAATAATGTGTTTGTTAGAGTGGTTTGAACCTATTTAGATGTTTAAATAATGTTTTTAATGATTGTTATTTTTTTAATCATTTAAGAAATTTTTTTACTGCAATTTTTCTTATTGTAATCATTTTTTAGGTGTCATTCATATGGATTACAATGATTATATTGATAATAGAGATGATGATCATTCTTATGATGTGGAAGATGATGATGAATGATATGATCTTGTTGTTGTTGGATGTCATGTAGTAGTGACATATTATATGAAATACATTGATAAGCAACCTTGTAGAGATCCTGATCAAACTTTCTATAAGTGGTTGATGAATTGTTGTTTGGTAATGAAGCAAAATGTCTTGAAATGTTTAGAATAAAGCCGCATGTTTTTCTTCAATTGTGCAATGTTTTACAACATAGATATAGACTTCAGCACACAATGCATATTAGGCTTAAAGAGTCAGTAGGTATATGTTTGATGATACTTAGACGAGGAGCATGTAATAGATTGGTTCTAGAAGGATTTCAACATTCTGGTAAGTGTAGACACCGCATTTTGTACCCCTTACGACTAGGGCCCCAGTTCCCCAATGATGCTGAATTCTAAGACCCAAGGTTAGGTTTAGGGCCCAATCAAAAGTTAAATTCACTTGAGAAGTTTTAAAATGAGAAATATAACTTTTAATGAGCAAATAAATCAATTTTTGAAAAATAAGGCCAAAGGAAACCCTCACTATGTGTAAGAATGAGTCAGCCTGCGTACGCGGCTTTCTGCATGCATACATAGGCTTTATCTTGCACACGCATATCAATTTCCAAAAAGTTATACAAGACAAGTTTTCTGCATTAATGTTAAGGTTTGGAATGAATCCCACATCGTCTGGGGATTGTTCCAAACCCCTTTTTTCACACTATAAGTAGTCTTACATGGTATATTTTCAAAACACACAGAAATCTCACGAGAAAACACTAAGATTCACAAGAAATAGTGAATCAAAAGGGAGTTTTTTACAAAACACCCTCAAGTCAATTTTCTTTTGATTAGGGCCTTTTCTGGCCTTGATCTTTGAGTTTAATATTTACTAATCACTTTTTATTGAATTGTGAATAGATTTGACTAAGAAGAACGGTCAAAATCAAGCTTGAAGAGCTTTTTTTTGGGTATCTAGTCTAAACTTTTTATTTTTCCTTTCTTTCATTTTCTGCTTTTAATTCCTTCTGTTTGTCTTGTCTCCTTGTTATAATATGCTTTAACGTGTTTATCTAGCTTAAGTTTATATGTTTGTGTGTTTTAAATGCATGTTAGGTTGTTAGAATTCTCATTTTGAGGTTTTGCCCTGTTTTTGTGTTTTTAGGGTTTCTGGACAAGAACCTGTGTACGCGTAATATTGTATGCATAGCTTGATTATGTGTACGTAGGCTTGTTCTTGCATGCACAAGCTGCTACCTAGAAACCATAATTTTTGTTTTTTGTTTTTTTTTTTTTATTGTTTTGGTTCTGCTTTCACGTGTTTGTTTATTTAGCTTCTCTTCCCATTGCTTTTATGCTCTTAATGTCTATGTTTCACATGTTTAATTGGTTGGTTTCCTATCATATGTTAGAATTAGGGTTTATCTTGTGTTTTATTGTTTTGAAGCTATGATCATGCATTCACATGCTCATACATAATGCCATAGGCACTAAGTTGCAACAAGGTAAGTAAAGGTAAGTCATGCATTGGGAATGTTCATGCATTATGATATGATCTTGCTTAGGTTTCATGTTTATGTTGGTGATCTTGATGCCTCGAATGATGATATGCTTTGTTTAGCTTTGTTTCTTCCTTTGATCTTTAATGCTCACATGTTTCTGTCTTGATTTGACTATACATGTTGCTGCCTTGAGTATGATATGATACCATGCTAGGTGAATGCTAGGATGATGTGATGAGATGTATGTAAGGGTATGCTATAATGTAATGTGATGAAGCATGCTTAGATGTATGGCACTAGGGTTTATGTTAATGCTTTGATGCCATGATTAGATTAATGCTAGGGTCTGTGATGAAGTGATATGCATGATTAGATGTACGGTAGGCTTTGTTTGCAAACATGATAGATGTATGGTTAGGCATGTTTGATTTCATGTTGATTGTTAGATCTATGCTAGCGTGTGTGTGAGTAAGATAACAATGTTGAGTATGCCTTTAATAGGGTTAAGACATAAAATACAATGATGGGAAGCCAACTTTAGGGTTGGGCGGTTTTGGGTGCCTAACATCTTCCCAAAACCGTACCTTAACAAATAAAAGTCTCATTTCATATTGTGTAGGATGGATTAGGTGATATCATTTAGTTTACCCTATTTCTTCCACTGAAATTTCGTGTATAAAAATTCATTTCAATCATTAATTTTGAAATTTAAAGTAGCATATCACATCTGCTCATTCCAAAAAACTATATAATCATTCATGAAACTTTGTAAAAACTTTGTGCATAACTCTTGGTCAATGAATTAAACTCATGCCTCTTACATATATACAAACCCCATCAATTGCAAACTGTCTTCTTCTCTCTTTTTCATTTTTTTATTTTTGAATTAGAAGTCTGAATTTATAAAATAATAATAATAGGAGGTAAAAGTTTGAATTTGAAACAATTTTATATGAAGATATCTAACCATTATGTCAATACACAATTTATTCGTAAAAGAGTTCAAGCAATTCTGGCAATCTAGCCAAGAGAAAGGATTTGAAACCCGAACGGGACCGTACAGTCCGACCGGGTTAACCCGGAACCGCTTCTTAAAACGGTTCTTTAATCACAAAAAACCAGAAATTATATTTTTGCTGTGAACCTCTCGAACCGCGGTCAAACTGCACAATTTTCTGAACCGGACATGGGTTTTCCGGTTTCCTCCTTAGAAAATTTCTTCGTGAAGAGCAGTTTCAGGTTGGCCAGATATGTTCTTGAGGGAAGAACAGGTGAGACAGGAATAGAAAGAGGGAGAGTGAGTAAAGGACGAAGTTGTGAAAGAGAGCCTTACCTTCAAATCTGTTATAATTTGCTTGAGAACTGAGGAAGACTGAAGATGAGAGACTGAGAAGTACTAGGGAGAGAAAGACACAAAATTTCAAATCTGAGAAGTAGGTGTGCAATGGAAAGAAAAGTAAACAGATTGCTTGGGAAAAGAAGAAAAAAAAAAAAATAAGATTCACATCTTCTATGTCTCGATCACTCTCTCTCTGTGTTTTTGCAGATGCTGTGTGTCTGCATTTTTACCTCTAGATTCTTTTTCTTCAGTTCTTTGAAGGTGATGTACTGGCATACTACCTTGCTTTATTGTACCCACTTATGCTTGCTATCAAGCACTTCTTAATTTGATGGGAACTTGATTTTTATTAAACCCATTTTTTATTGGCGGACAAACCAATGTCTGCCCACCTACTCTTGTATTTTTTTTTTTTTTTTTTTGATTCACAAATGGCTGACTATTCAAACTGGCATAAAAAAGAAAATATTAGATTGTATTATGCTTATAATTTAATATATTTTATTTGCATACTTATGTTTGCTTAGAATTTAATATTTTTATTTACATTATGAAACTTATGACATAAAAAAAATTATTTGAAATATAGTTCTTTATATTTATTTGGATTATTTTAGTTAAATTTTCAATTTTTACTAATTTTACATATTTATTTATTTTTTAAATAATTACTAAATTAATTATGACATCATCACAGTACGACCCCAGTTCAACCTCAATTCGACCTCAAAAACCTTGAATCTCTTCCTTTTACGGTTCAATGAACGGTCTGGGTTTGAAAACCTTGGCCAAGAGTAGAGACTCCTTTACAGAAGGGGACCACTGTTGTTGAAAAATCACCGCCCTTTGTTGAGTAATCAATACCTGAATATGAGACAATTGGCTAAGTTTTCCATTTGATTAATTATGATCTTACCAGTCATGGGATACTTTTTTCTGGTAAATGTTTTTTTGTAATGTATCAACATTTGAATAGCGGCCCTGCAAATTTTAGGTTCCATATGTCAAGTTCAAAACTCTCACCAACCAATGAGCTGTTGGTGGCTAGCAGAGCAATCCCACATATTCAAAAAAATTTACAATATTTCTCACAATTGAGCTAATAAGTTTTTACTAGTTTTTATTTGGACCCACCACTAACATAATTTTATTACCTACTAGGGCTACTACTAACAATATGTCACATTAGCAAATATATAATTTTTTGTGTCTAGAGATTTTCTCATGGCTACCAAAACCTACAAAACAAAACTCAAAAGCCAAACAGGGAAGAAATAACAATCAATATGCACAAATTTGTATCCAGCGATAAAACTCTTTAGGTATATATATAAGATTAAGGGGAAAATGTAGGTATAGTTTCTTAAGTATTTATACTTTAGGTTCTTCAATTGAAATCAATTATATGATTGAATTAATCAATGAAACACATGGTTTAATTTAATTATCCTTTAGAAAATAAATTTTTTTTTGTCAAGTAAGAAACTACACCTAAATTTTGTTATTAGAGTAGACGAAAGTGTTAAAAAGATGAGAAATTATACAGTCCTCATGATGGATCATGTTATTTGTCCACAATTCCAGTAAAAGACTCTCACCTATTTAAAATTGTTGAGTCAGTATTTAGTTTTTATTTAAAACTCCACAATTTTAAACAAGTGAGAGTCTTTTATTGGAATTGTGGACCACATCACTTATCCACCATGAGGACCTTATAATTTCTCTAAAAAGAGAGAATATAATTAAGCGATACTTGAGTACTGAATAACCTAATACACTCTCTTAATCATAAGACTGTATTTAGTAAGGTCCTTAAAATTCCAGACACGTTCTTCTTGTTTATAATTATGGCATTTGTGAGGCAAGGTGGGGAAGAACAAGGGGTAAGTTAAGATAACTTAGCACAAAAAAGAAAAAAAGAAGGTAAGTTAAGCCTAGTTTTTCAGTTTTATATATATGTTGTGATGATGATTTCTAGTGATAATTGATACATGAAAGTATGAAACCATTAGAGCTACCTTTAGAATTTCCCTCCTTCCTTTTGTAATGACTCGCCACCCCTAGAAGGCTTTTTCTGTTTACCTAGCTAGTTCTTTGAGATGGTTGCTTTCTTTGTGGAATCTTTCCTCTCTAAATCATGAAATTCCAGTAGGCCAGTTCTACTAAAAAATTATATTTTGTCTTCTTATATTTTAACTTTTCAGTTACACCCTTTCTCCTTATCTCTTTTCTCGTATTCATCTCTTCTTAGGGCTGAGATATATGACCCTTCTGATGAGGGGAACCTTCTGGCAAGATAACTGAAGCCTCAAGGTCTATCATGCCAGAAACAAACCCGTACTAGATTCAAGCACAGAAGCAAATTAGAAGATCCAAATTCCAAAGAGGTAAATTTATTGTAGAGAAAAGTCTTTTAATCCAACTAAAGTTGTCGCAATTAATTAATAACATAAAAAGCTCGGAACCCAAGTAGGGGTGTTTCAGTCACTATGATGGGATCATGGGAGGAAATACTTTCCTATTTCAATTTAATTCAGAGGAAGATAAAAGATGGTTAATTTTGGGGAGCAACATAGATGGTCAGCATTTGATGTTAAGCTGTTAGTGATATGGACTTCTCAGTCAAAACATTTTGGTCAGAACCTCAAAATTTATTAATAGGCAATATCCTTCATGATGAGATTGAATGAACAGATGCTAGGGGCCAGGGTTGGAAGGTTCCTAGAGGAAGAATTAATAGGGATGGTGAACTTTAACGTGAGAGATATAAATAGATGTACAAAGTTTTTCTCCAAGTTAATTTGGAGGAATCTCTTCCAACTCTTGTTTTTTTTTTTTTTTTTTGGGTGATGATTTATAAAATGATTCATGTTTATTATTTAAATAAGTCACATAACTTATTAAATATGGCATGTGACTAAAAGTACAAGGGGATGGATTTATCAATCGCAACATAATGAATTGGACAAATTTTCCTCTCAACCAATTTGGAACTAAACTTTTTCCTAAATAGATTACCCCTATTTAATGGCTTTAAAGAACATTTGTAGGACCTATAGGGTACAACTGAAGTATTAGTGTTTGTTGGGTATGATTTAAAACTTTAAGCCAATTAGTTTTAAATTGAAAAAGCCCAAGCCCATGATCTAAAGTCATATTAGCATGGTTTTAAAATCCTGACCGGAGGCAAAACTAGATTTGCCTCCACTTCTTGATTTTTACCGGTTTTTCCCGGTTTTAGGCAATTTTCCCAGACTAGACTGGCCTCTAATTCCCAGTTCAACCAATCGAACTGGCTGGTCTAGTCCAGTTTTTAAAACATTGTATATTAGATATTTAAATGGGTGATTTGGCAAAAGACAAACCTCATAGAGTGGTGTTTTTCTCACGCAGCGAGTTTTTATTACTAAAAACACAATGTGAAAGAGTTTTTACCTAATCCCATAATCTCTCATCTTCACTTGGTAAGAAATTGCCTCTTTGGCAATTAGTGACATCAGAGGGATTAAAAAGCCTTCAACGTATCTTCCTTTCCTTACAATTCTCAATCATCTCTCAATTCTCTTCCTATTTAATTTTCAATTCTAAGAATATTGAGATGTTCAAATGTTTTTGAAAGTTTAATTTCCAATTGGGGATTTCCATGGAGAGCACACCGTAAATCAAGTTTGATAAAAGTGTAAGTCTAGCTTTTCCCTATTCTATATGTTCTTAAAGAGTGACTTGTGAATTATGTCTAATTGATTTTATCTCATAACTTGGAAATTTCCTAAGGGTTTCTAAGCTTAAACTAAGGTCTAAAATTGTGTCTCAAATGGTTGAACCATAAGATAAAGACTCAAAAGCTTGATTACTTAAGGGGAAGGTAACACCCATCTCTTGATGGTACCTTATTTTGATTCATTTCTACGGTCCACTATTTGAAAAGTAATTTATACGTTTGGAATGACATTTTTTTGAGAAATTTTTGTTAGGTTCTAAGACTTTAGGAACTAATGTATTAGAACTTCAATTTGTATTATGTTGGCAAACCATGATCAAAACATTGAGTCTAGGTTTAGGCTTTCTCAAAGTATGTTTATTTGTAAAATTGAAATCGGGTGATAGCAAAATTTATTGGACTAAATCTTCAAGGCTCAATCGATCGAAAATTAGACTCGATCGATCGAACCACGTGCAGATTTATTTTTCTGCAAAATTCTAGTTCAACCCAAACTCTACTAAACGTATTGGGTTTCAAGTAAAACACTCCTAGTATATAAAGGAAGCTCTAAAACGTTTTTAAGTGATTTTAGAGATATTAGAGTGCATTTTGTGCCTCTTTTATAGATCTAGGGTTTTGTACCCAAAAGCTCTCTAAGGTTGCTCTATATGCTATGTGTGTGAATCTTTTGTGAGATCTAGAGGTGTTTGCCTTCACACATACTTAGGGTTATCAAGAATCAAGACTATGTCAAGAACTTGATGATCATTTCAGTTGCTGATTCAAGAGCTTAAAGATACACAAGCGGAAGTGCTTGTACTTACTGGGAATCCAAGAAAGATTTAGTCCGTGGACTCGGAGCTGTCACATGGTCATGGTAGTAAGTTTCCTACTCGAGGTAGCAGTAGGATGTTAGTGGTCTAAGTCGCTATTGTCTAAATTTCAATTCTTTCATAGTGGATTCGATTTACCTTGAGGATAGCTAGGTTAAATCCTTCCCAGGTTTTTTACTGGTTTGGTTTTTCTGGGTCATCATATCTTTGTGTTCTTTATTTTCCGCACTTTACATTGATATGATATATTTGTGTTAACCTAGATCTGATAATTTGACTAAGTAATCACTTGGCTAATTAACTAGGTTAATCTGGTTGCGTTTTAAGGGTCTAAAAACGTACAAGTAGTATCAGAGCGGATTAGCTCTTTTGTTTTAGATTTTTTGATCTAAGAGTTGATCCTTGATCCCTATTAACATGGATAATTTGAAGTGTCTTTTTGCTCATGTTTGTGATAATTTGAATAAAGAAGATTTTGTTTCTGTTGATCTTATTGATGCCTGTGAAACTCTTCATAAGGAATTATCTAAATCTTCGAAAATTGCTAAGAAATTTAAAGAATAGTTAAAATTGGCTAATCTTGAAAAAGAGCAATTGATTGTGAGATTGGATGAATCTAATAAAAAGAATTAATTTTTGAGAAATCAACTTTCCTCTAAAGACGAAAAGATGAAAAGTTTGGAACAAAAGTTAGCTAAGGCTAGAGCTAAATTGGAAAATTTGTCTAATACCAAACTTGCTATTGATAATAGACCTGTTTTTTGTTTCTGTTCCTATTAAGCCTTAAGACAAAATTTATATTCCTCATTTTAAGAGGAATCATAAAGAGAAGACTTATTTTGCTAGGTTAGACAAAGGTAAAAGTTCTGATGTAAACGCTGAAGTTTCTAAACCTATGTCTAAACCTACTGTTAGAAAGTATAATAAATTTGTTTTTGTGCCTACCTGTCACCTTTGTGGTGTTGTTGGTCATATTAGAATAAATTGTTCTTTGTTGAGGCAAAAACCAAAATCTGAGACTAGATTTGTTGTTAGGAATACTGATGTTCCTAAATTTGTTCCTATTTGTTACTTTTGTGGTGTCTCCGGTCACATTCGTCCTAATCGTCATAAATTGAAATTTAAAAATTCTGTATTTCAATCTAGGATATGTGATGATATTTCTTCTACCATAAATTGTTTCATATTCTTTTGAAAATTTTGGGCTTGTTGGCTTGTGAAAGGAATTTGCAAAATTTCAGTCTTTCTCAAAAGATTGGTGTAATCCCTCAAATGCACTCTACTTCTCATGGATTTTCACCTACAAAACCGAAGACTCGTGCTATATGGGTGAGAAAAGATTCTCTAAGGTGAGTGTTGCTTACTTGTCCTTGATTTAATTCTTTCAATTAATTGTGGACATGTTTCGTTTCTGTTTTTGGTTGTTTTGTTTTTAGGTTGTTTTTTATTAAAAAAAAAATCCAAAAACATTGAAAATTTTCAAAAAGACAAAAATATTTTATTTTGTGTCTAGTTTTATTTTTTCTTGAGGATTACATGAGTTATAATATCTCTCTCTTGATTTTGAATATGCTTGACATTGTGGAGAAACTTGAATAGTATGTGTTATATAAGTACTAAGCTATTTCTGAGTAATACAAAGTCAGAAACTTGAATATTCGTAGTAATACAAGTTATGAATGTAGGCTGCCACTTTGAAGATTACTACATCTTAATCCTTTAGTACCCGGTTTAATCTTTAAGTTATTCATCATATATTTATGAAATCCAATTTCATAAATATATACTTTAGTAAATCCTTACTAAAGTAGTTAGGCCTAACACTCTGAATAACCGAACCCATTAAACTTATCTCAAGAGAATATTTTATATCTCCGTTGAGAGATTATGAATTCCATCTTGAGAATATATGTTCCATCAACACTAAATGTAGCTGCCCAACATACTGAGGTTTTAATCGTAACTTTAGATCTCACTCCTGAGATATCAAAGCAACCTACACTTCATGATCAGGTCAATTATTCTCTCAAGATTAAGAGTTCATGTAAATAGAAGTCATGAGATTTATTATTCATTTGACAGTCGTTAAGAGAATAATAAATCTCACAGCGATCCAATTCAATATTTCTTAACTCTTAAAACATATCAACATATCAACTAGAAGTCTCCACTTCTATGATCAGACAAATCATCTTAGTTAATATGTTATAGTCTTAGTAAATGAAATGCCTAATTTCATCACCGACTACAGAATAGAATTCTGAGTTTAAAAAGAATTTGTGATTTATATCTTCTGTGACTAAATCACATAAATCACATACGATGCATCTCATGGACTATATAATAATGTCCAAAAATTCATGTTACCATTATTTTAGATAATAATAAAACAACTTTATTAATTACAACATTAAGTCATACATAATGACATACATAGCATCATACAATAGGATTTAAGGGCACTAATCCTATCATGTTCCACCAGATATTCTGTCTTCTTTTGTGTCTGATTTCCAAATTCTTAATTAATAAAACTGAAAGTACTTCCTTCTAAAAAAAAAAAAAAAGTTGTGGTGGGTCTTGATATAATATTTTATTAATTTATTTTGATCTATAAGCAATTGATAGTTTGATAACTCAGCAATTGTAAAAATGTTGTGACAACAACAAAACCACCAGCTACTCTCTTCCTTCATTGTCAAGAAATGCAAAGAAATATTAAAAACTAAATGCACAACAACAATGCTTGTGCATATTTGCACAAGAACTATAGCTAAAATGAATTTTCCACAATATATACATAAGCTGATGTGGGTGACTTTTGGAGTTGGTTGGGCAAAATTTGGCCCTTATGCCATTTTGATGAGCTAATGTGAATGCTTTGAAAAACTTACACTATAGTTATGAAAATATTATGACAATAACAAAATGTCACATTTTTACAATACTTTTGTAAGGACTAGATTTGAATTCTCAGCCCACTACGTGGATGGACTTTGGCCCAAAAGCGCAAAACAATGAATTTGTAGAGAATGGGTTGAAAAACTGGGCTATAGCTAATCAAATAAACACTAGGAAGAATTCAGATGATAAGAGAATGAAAAGAAAAGGGTCATATTGAAGAAAAATTGTCCTCGGCAAAATCCGAGGAGGTCTGTTCTTATATATTATTCTCAAATTTGTTTACAAGTTTGGTTTTGGAAGTCTACAGTATTTTTCTCTTGAATCTCCGATCCTTGTCTCATTGTCCCTTCTTCCTTTTATACTGTTTCTCCCTTTCATCCCCACCTTCCACGTGCATGCCAGATGGTTGGTGTTGATACTTGTCCCTTAGCCCATACCATAAGTCTTCATGTAGTAGTTGTAAGGCGGAATGCACTGTTCAGGTATCACTTCCACATTAATGCGGTTAGAAAGTTAGCTGCAGAGCCTTTAATGCGGAGGTAGCAGCTTTGTCTCCAGATAATTTAGGACACCTCCCTGTCCTGTGTTCTCATAATGCTAATCCATGTCAACTAAAGGTTTCCGTGATGTTTCCATGTGTTAGGTTTTAGACCCCTTAAAAACAACAATTAGATTAACCTAGTTAATTAGCCAAGTGATTTACTTAGTCCAATTAATGCAAATCTAGGTTAACACAATTAAATAATCATATCAAGATATAAAGCAGCGGAAAATAAATAACACAAGATATTATGACCCAGGAAACCACATGGTAAAAACCTGTGG
This sequence comes from Quercus glauca, assembly GCA_023736055.1. Lineage (NCBI taxonomy): Eukaryota > Viridiplantae > Streptophyta > Magnoliopsida > Fagales > Fagaceae > Quercus > Quercus glauca. The sequence continues at coordinate 34,555,703 of CM043322.1, forward strand.
AGATTTGACCTAGCTATCCTCAATGTAAACCTGAATCCACTATGAAAGAATCGAAGTTCATACAAAAGGACTTACAAGCTCCCCGCTTGACTTTCTAATGCTACCCACTAGTAGAACTTACTGACACGACCACGTGCAAGTTCCGAATCCACAGACTCCTTCTTTCTTGGATTCTCCAATCAGCTACAAGCTCCCCACTTGTTTATCTTTAAGCTCCAATGGCAGCAACCGAGTTGATCATCAAGATATTGAAATAATCTCTACCTTGAAAACTCTAAGTTTTGTGTAAAGGAAAGCTCTTCAAAGATCTCACAAGAGATTCACACAAAACAGAAAATATGAGCAAAAATACAATGTGAACAATCACCAAAAACGTAGCTAGGGTTTTGTTTAAATACCTAGGGTAAAAATATAAAACCCTAAACGTTTAATGAAGTAGGGCTGAGTTGGAAATTCTGCAGAAAAAACATTCTGGCCGACTTTCGATCGATCGAGTCTAATTTTCGATCGATCGAGCCAGGCCAAAAGTGACAAATACTTTTGCAGCCACTCGATTCCAACTTTACAATAATTAATCAACTTTGAGCAAGCCTAAACAAGACTAAACATATTGTTTTGATCATGGTTTGCTAACATTACACATTAGAGTTCTAAATACATTAAATCCTAAGTCTTTAGAACCTAACAAACTCCCCCTTTGGCAATCCATGACAAAACACAAACTAAAAGCTCAAAGTGTACAAATAAAAAGCTCTTTACAAAAAGTAATGCTCATAACACCAAATTCAATCCTAACTACTATCCATGAGTTGTAAGTGTAGACAGCAGCCAAATCGAATCAATCTGTATATTCCTGAAACACTCAACAAACGCATAAACGCATGTGTGACAGAAAAACAGTAAATCAACAGATATGTAAACTAACTCTCCCCCTAAGTTAGATACACCAAAAATAAACACATTCTTGAAAGTTCACACAACACATAATAAAGACATATATCAATGAATAATCTCAAAAATATAAATTCATAAGCAGTGAACACAGAATCAAGAATCATATATCAAAAATGTATTTCCCAACAAGAATAGCCCAAAAATGATCAAAAAGAAAGTATACATGGTGAAGCACCTAGATACAGTCTAATATCAAAAAAAACTAGCTCCGCAAAAAGAAATAAAAACTCCCCCTAACTACAAAAACTCCTCTACAAGTATCCAAACTTAGCACAAAAAACAATAGAATAAAAATCTATATGATGCATGAACAATTACAATGCCATGATGCATGTACTAATGCAGGAAAAATTAAGTTCAATTGAGATCAAATTGACAAAATTGGCGTGAGCAACGGAATTTCTATCAAAAATCCCAAAATTGAAAAACCACTCGTTAAAATTTTTAAACAAATTGATGAATTGAGCATTACAAAACACAGCACATAGATTATAATGCCTAATTTCATCAAAACAACAAGCCAATTTCATCAAATTCAACCTAATTGAACAAAAGCCCCAATTCGGATCAATACAAACCCTAGAATTTTCAATTTTTCACAAATCTCAAAATTGATCAAATTAAACTATCAATATAGTGTCTATATCATGTTCCCACAAAAACCCATTGATTAATTTCACATAATAGGGTTTGAAACAACAAAAATCCCAACATATGTAAAGTCCGAAAATCACCCTCAAATGCATGGATTTATGCATGAAATCATGAAAATAAATTCAAAAGGAAGGGTATTAAGGTCTTACCGACTGGAGGAGAGAGAAACCTTGCAAAGAAATTCGTGGAAAACGACAAAAATTTCTTTGTGGAGCCTAGCCGAGTCGGAGAGAGAAGAAAAGTTTGAAAAACTTTTTGAAATAGAAACTTTGAAAAAGTCAGATCTGGTTTTTAAAAAAAGCTTTTTCGCGATCTTCGATCGATCGAAAATTACATTCGATCGATCGGATCAATCCGAGACTCATAAAAGAAATGAAGCTTGTTTTCGATCAATTGAAAAACAGTTTGGATCAATCGAATCAGGCAGAGGCTCACTAAATTTTGAGAAAATCACAAGTTTTGAAAAAACAACAACCACTTTTTGAAAACAACTCCTCAAAGCATTAAAATTGAAGAAACAAAATGCATGAGTATGAGATGTAATGGAATGCTTTTTCAAAAACTCAAATTTTAAACCCAAATTTTCCAAAAACAAGTTTCAATCACTCTTCCATTGAAATTTCTCAAGCAACAAATATGTTGTGCACAATTCTCAAGATATTTTCAAACTTGGTTGGTCAGACCAAAAATACACACAATAACATGTACAGTGTTTAACAAAGAGTAACTTGTGTAGTGTGTGATACTAGCAAAAACTTGAGATACATGTGAGGTGATATGTGAATAGCAATCAAACACAAAGTCTACACAATTCATCACATAGAATTTAAAAGAGACTATCACCTAAAATGTTACATCCTATAACTCTCACATCTCCTAGAACAAAAGCTTGCAATCATGTAAGTTTCTTGAATTTTTGCCTCTTAATTATGTGAATTGGCATCACACCTAATAGTACACACCAGTTTTAATTAAGTGAATTGGCATCAAGTCTAATAGTACACACCAGTTTTAATTAAATGAATTAATTGAGGCTACACCTTATGTTCTTTTTGTGCATGTGCTACACTTTCTCGAGTACAAAATCTTATGATATGCACTAAGGTGTTCATGATTGGCTAGTGAACAGTGGTGAGATGGTTATTTATGCCTTTCTCAAAAGGATTAAGTCTGACAGTCAAAGAACATGTGACTTCAAGATTAAGACAAAATGATTAATAACCACACACATCTTTCCTACACAACATGCACTACAAAGCTTCAACTAGTCAAGTGCAATGAATAAGCTCATCAAAGTTAAACAAAGTACACAAGACATGATATGTATAGATAGATTGACCAACCTTGTTTTCAAAAATCAAGAAAAATGATGTCAAACATAGCTTTGCTTCCTGTTTTCCCTTTTTTTTTTTTTTATTGAGAAAACAAATAAATCCTAGAATGAAATGCATGAATGTAATGCAATGCAAGTCCTAAAAAAAAAAACACAAAATCCAAAGAACAATGGTCACAGATGAATAGAGCAATGAAGCACAAGGACCAAGAAAGCCAAAAGCAACTAGGGACACCGAAGCACACCAATCACTTGACGGAGTGTCTCAAACTTACCTCCATCAAGCGGTTTGGTAAAGATGTCAGCGTTTTGACGATCAGTAGGGATATATTCAAGAACAACAATTTTCTTTTCAACCAAATCCCTAATGAAATGATACCTAAGCTCAATGTGTTTGGTCTTAGAGTGCTGAACAGGATTCTTAGATATATCTATAGCACTAGAGTTATCGCAATAAACAACCATGGTGTCTTGAGGAATCCCATAATCACTCAAAAGTTTTTTCATCCAAAGGAGCTGAGAACAACAACTCCCAGCAGCAATATATTCTGCCTCAGCAGTGGATAAAGAAATAGAATTTTTCTTCTTACTCATCCAAGCCACAAGATTGGCTCCCACATAAAAACACCCCCCAGTGGTGCTTTTTCTGTCATCAGCATTCCCAGCCCAATCAGAATCAGAAAAACCAGCAAGAGACAAATTAGATTCCTTGCTATAAAATAATCTATAATCACAGGTTCCACTCACATATTTTATAATTCTCTTAACAGCATTTAAATGAGAAACCTTAGGATTAGACTGGAATCTAGAGCAAACACCAACACTAAAAGATATATCAGGACGACTAGCAGTCAGATACAAAAGACAGCCTATCATGCTTCTATACAAAGTAACATCAACAGACTCACCTGATGGATCAATTGTTAATTTTGCATTAGCAGCCATCGGGGTTCTAGCATGAGCAGCCTTGTCCAGTCCAAATCTTTTAACTAAATTTCTTGCATATTTAGCTTGATTGATGTAGATTCCTGTCTCTGTTTGCTTTACTTGCAATCCCAAAAAGTAAGTCAATTCTCCAACCATGCTCATTTTAAACATCGCCTTCATTTCATCTGCAAAAGAATGAGCAAGAGAATCATTAGTAGCACCAAAAACAATGTCATCAACATAAATTTGAACTACAACAAAACCAGTCTTATCCTTTCTTATGAAGAGAGTTGTATCTGCAAATCCCCTTTTGAATCCATGCTCAGTGAGATATGCAGTCAATCTGTCATACCAAGCCCGAGGAGCTTGTTTCAACCCATAGAGAGCTCTCTTCAATTTATAGACATCATCCGGTCTGTGAGGATCAACAAAATCTTTAGGTTGTTCAACATATACTTCTTCTTGTATCATCCCATTCAAGAAAGCACTCTTGACACCCATTTGATATAGCTTGAAGTTTAGGTGACTTGCAATGGCCAACAATATCCGGATGGATTCTAACCTTGCTACTGGTGCAAAAGTCTCGTCAAAATTAATTCCTTCCACCAGTGTGTACCCTTGTGCAACAAGTCTTGATTTGTTTCTGATCACAGTGCCATGTTCATCTGACTTGTTCTTAAAGATCCACTTAATTCCAATCACATTTACATTCTTTGGTCTAGGAACTAGTTCTAACACATCATTCCGAACGAATTGATGAAGTTCTTCATGCATGGAATTTACCCAATCAACATCTTAAAGTGCTTCATCCACCTTCTTTGGTTCAAATTGGGAAAAAATAGCATGAGTGAGTAATCACATTCAATGCTTTTGATCTCAATCTCATTTTATCATTTAGACTACCCAATATATTTGTGGATGGATGGTTCAGTCTCACTCGAGAGGACGGACCTTTAACTAAAGATGTAGAGGTACCTTTATGTTCAGATGAAGGACTGAGCTCACTTTGTACTTGTTGATTTTCTCGAACCGGAGTGGATGGTTCTGAACTTGATGATACTGAAACTGTATCATTTAACAACAATAGCTCTTCCTCACTATGTTTCCCAACATACTCAGCAGGTAGTGAATCATCAACTTCTAGAGACTTATCTTGACCAAGAGCAGTGCTTTCTGTCAGTGCTTCTGAACACACTTCATCATTTATCACAACATTCGAAGATTCCATGACTGTTTTGGTTCTCAAATTGTACACTCTATACGCTCTACTAGTAGAAGAGTATCCTAGAAAGTATCCTTTATCACTTTGTGCATCAAACTTTTCTAGGTTCTCTCTATCACGTAGAATGTAATAATCACTGCCAAATATCCTGAAATATTTGACAACAGGCTTCTTCCCTCTCCAGAGTTCATAGGGAGTTTTCTTGGAATCAGGTCTGAAATACACTCAGTTTAGTGTATGGCAAGCTGTGTTGACAACTTCTCCCCAGAAGGATTTTGGCAATTTTTTGTTGTGTAACATAACCCGAGCCATCTCCTGTACAACCTCGTTTTTTCTTTCCACAATCCCATTCTGTTGAGGTGTCTTGGGTGATGAGAACTCTTGACAGGTGCCTTGATCATTGCAGAAAGTAGCCAGCTTGGTATTCTCAAATTCTCTTCCATGATCACTTCTTATTCTGGCTATCACAGTATCTTTCTCAACCTGCAATTTCTTGCACAGATGTATCATCTTCTCAGGAGCCTCAGCTTTATCTTTCAAAAGCACAACCCAAGTGTATCTAGTGAAGTCATCTACAACAACTAGAATATATTTCTTTCCACCTAAACTTTGAACTCTGGCAGGACCCATGAGATCAATGTGCAGAAGCTCTAAAGGTCTTGAAGTTTGAACACTAGTCACTGACGGATGCTTGGATTTCACTTGTTTACCTATCTGACATGGTCCACAAATGCACTTATCTATCTTCTCAAACTTAGGTAAACCAATAACTGCCTCGCATTTGGAAATCCTCTCTAACTGCTTATGACTAGCATGTCCCAACCGTTGATGCCACAAATCAACTTGATCAATCTTTGCACTAAAGCACTTATTGTTCACACTTGGTGTTATGCCATAACAGTTGTCAGCTGTCCTTACACCAACACATATACAGTCACCTCCTCCATCAAGTATCTCACATTCATACTTGGTGAAAAGTACATTTAATCCATTGTCACAAATCTGGCTTATGCTAAGTAAATTGGCCTTTAGTCCATCAACATACCAAACATCTTCAAATACTAGTAATCCTAGAATATCCACAGTTCCAATGCCTCTGATCACAGATTTGCTTCCATCTCCAAAAGTGACTGTCCCAATCTTTCCTTCGAAGAGTGTTTTGAATAAACTTTTGTTTCCTGTCATATGCCTGGAACAATCACTATCCAAATATCAAAGACAAGAATCACGTGCCTTTAAGGCGGTTAAAGCAGTATAGCATACATAATTCTTATCACATATGATTATACCAAGGTACTCAAGGAAAGATTTAACACAAACAATAAAAGGCAAAGACAACAAGTAGACAAGTTGGTATATAAGCAAAAAGATTTTCCAAAAATCCATGACAACAGGGGTTAAGGATCAGCTCAGAGATCAAAAGATCTACAACAGAAGAGCTACCCGCTCTGATACCACTTGTTAGGTTTTAGACCTCTTAAAAACAACAATTAGATTAACCTAGTTAATTAGCCAAATGATTTACTTAGTCCAATTCATGCAAATCTAGGTTAACACAATTAAATAATCATATCAAGATATAAAGCAGCGGAAAATAAATAACACAAAATATGATGACCCAGGAAACCACACAGTAAAAACCTAAGGAGGATTTGACCTAGCTATCCTCAAGGTAAACCTGAATCCACTATGAAAGAATCGAAGTTCATACAAAAGGACTTACAAGCTCCCCGCTTGACTTCCTAATGCTACCCACCAGTAGAACTTACTGACACGACCACGTGCAAGCTCCGAATCTACGGACTCCTTCTTTCTTGGATTCTCCAATCAGCTACAAGCTCCCCGCTTGTTTATCTTTAAGCTCCAATGGCAACAACCGAGTTGATCATCAAGATATTGAAATAATCTCTACCTTGAAAACCCTAAGTTTTGTGTAAAGAAAAGCTCCTCAAAGATCTCACAAGAGATTCACACAAAACAGAAAATATGAGCAAACAATACAATGTGAACAACCACCAAAAACGTAGCTAGGGTTTTGTTTAAATACCTAGGGTAAAAACATAAAACCCTAAACGTTTAATGAAGCAGAGTTGAGTTGGAAATTCTGCAGAAAAAACATTCTAGCTAACTTTCGATCGATCGAGTCTAATTTTCGATCGATCAAGCTAGGCCGAAAGTGACAAATACTTCTGCAGCCACTCGATTCCAACTTTATAATAATTAATCAACTTTGAGCAAGCCTAAACAAGACTAAACATATTGTTTTGATCATGGTTTGCCAACATTACACATTAGAGTTCTAAATACATTAAATCCTAAGTCTTTAGAACCTAACACCCTAGACGGCAGGTCACCTTCGTGGACCTCAGCTTAGACTAGCCGAGGAGGGTCTTATCCTCGGCTACCTTTCTTGGGCTTTTATGACTAAAACTAACTTTTCTATTCTCCAACATGGGCCCTTTTGACACTATCCACCGCCCTCGGGCGCCTTTAGTCCTCGGCTTGGGCCTTAGACCCATTATACCTAGTGGGTTCTTAGGCCCAATGCCCTTACAACCTTTATTTTAAATTGTGGTATGTCTTGATATGGTAATTTATTGTTTTATTTTATTTTATTTTCATTTACCTGCTCAATTGCGCTACAAATTGAATTTTGATGATGCTGTTTTTTCTACACCAGATAGTTCAGGATACGGGGCCGTGATCAAGAATCATAATAGGGTGGTTACGACAGCCTTCCCTCTTAAAGGGGTGGCTGCTACTGAAAGTTTTGAGGCCAAATTAATGGCTTGCCATTGTGCTCTTGAATTTTCTGTTTAGTTAGGTTTTCTGATGTGGTGATTGAGGGTGATAATGCTTCTGTCATGCATTCTCTCTTGCCCCCTAGTCCTATATGTTCTCGTCTTCGCCATGTCCTTGTTGATATCCATGCACTCATTGCCAATCTCCAATGATTCTCCGTCTCTAGTGTTCGACGTAATGCCAACACTGTAGCTCATGCTCTAGCCCACTATGTTAAACATATTCCTTTTGATGTATTTTTGATTGAGGACTTTCTTTGCCTTCCTATGGAGGCTTTGTATTTTGATTTGGTTCATTCATAGTTATAAATGAAAGTACGCTTTGTTTAATAAAGAAAAGATTCCAACCTTTTATAACATCAGTGATCCTATCAAATTCAAGAGATCTATTTAACATTTGATTTTGGAACTGGGTTAGTTTCCTTTTTATGTGTAAAATAATTTTTATAATGTCAGGTTACTATTATGTTAGCCAAATAAGCAGTATCACTGATGTAAGTTAACAGAATGACTAATACAACTGAATTTTTAAACTTTAAGGACTAATAGTGCTCACTTGAAACTTGAGGGACCAATTGCACTCACATGGTAAACTTTAGGGACCAATAATTTTGTTTTGCCATTTTTTTAAAACTATTTAAATATTAGCTACATTCACACTGTGCAGAGCTTGTCTCGTTCAACTTATTCATTAATTGCTAAGCCATGGGCTCCCCAGCTTTGCTCAGCCACCTACTTAAGCCAACAAAACCTATCAAACCACAACCCAAGAAAAACCCAATCCCCAATAGCCAGAGTGCTACCTAAAAACCACCGTAATTAGGATCCAACCACCAACTCATCTATCAAAGCCTATCAGCACAAAAAATCTTAGTTAATGAAAAATAATTTTTGAGGTGGACTATAAATAATCTAAAAAGTGGGGAAAACGAAGTCTAAGAGCCCATTTGGATAGGTTGTTCACAAAGCCTTAACACACATTTTAGCCAAAACATTATTTTGTTAACCATTGGCTCCATAAAATCAAGATGCTTGCTTTTTTTAAAACTAGATTTTTCATGTTTTAGAAAATACTGCTTCTCTCTAGTTTTTCAGAAATGTGCATTTTGCAATTTTAAGTTATTGCCAATTTTCTTTAGAAAATCTAAAATAGCGCCAACGATAATCTTAATTACCAAAATACCAGCCTATCCCTTCCGTAAACACCTCATTTTGTACCCAATTAATAAACTTTATGCCCCAGGCCCAATGATGAGCTTGATGTGTCTACAAAAGGTAATTAAAGTCATTTTGATAGTTTGGAAGTAATCACAACTCAAAAGTACTCAAATTGTTTTGAAAATGACGCTGAAAAATATCCTATACTCACTATTTTGACCATAACTTTTTACTTGGAAAGTAGACATCCTGGGCTTCTATTTGAAGACAAATTTTTTCTAATTTGAATTCATATTGAGTGAGTTATGGCCATTCGAAGTTGGGCCATCAGTGCTCTCAATTTTAAGGTTTTTACAGACGCATGCATATGCATGCCCGACCATGCGTACGCAAGGTCATTTCCAAAAACCTAGAACTTCATTTTTTAGGGCCCACAGCCTCCCTCTTTGATAGGCCCCAGCCCCAAGACCTTGGGATCGTCCAAAACTCTCTAAATGAGTCTGAAAACCCTAGTTTTAACATATAAATACAACCTTATGCCTCCAAACTTAAACCCTAGTTAGAGAGAGTTTATTTTTGACCTAAACTCATCCAAGAACACTCTCATCTCTAAATTTTCTGCACTCACAGCCACCAAGCATGTTTTTTATTCTTCAAAACCTCTCTCTATTACTCATTAGGAGTAGAAACTATTATTTTGAGTTATGATTACCTATAAACTATTGAATCTTTTGATTTCCTTGATATCTCATTGAATCTTGTTGTGTAGGTATTGAGGGGGGCCGGTTAAATATCAACCAAGTTGTGTTCCAAAAGAAAGGTGAGTCTTTCTTCATGGCTATTCCTTAATTTGGATCTTTTATAACTTGTGTTCTTGTTGTTCTTGATTGTTTCATATGTTATACATGCTTAGAAATATGATTTGATTTGTTATGTCTCACCATATTTTGATTGGAGAATTGAATGATTGGATGTTTTGATGAACATGTTTTGATGTGTTAAGTGTTGCTCTTGTTTGTTGTTAGATCCAATGCATGTTTGAGAATAGATTTTGTTTTGCTTATCTTTGATATCTTTGTTATTAGTTTAGGTTGTTTAGTTTTGTATTAGAAGCATGCTAGGTTTCGTTTGATTGTTCTTTGTTGCTTGCTTTAAAATTGTGTTTTTAGGCATGTATATGTGTGCATGCTTTATGTATGCGTGCACATGCTTTATGTGTGGGAACGCTTACTCGAGGCATGCAGATGGATACTTCATGTATGCACACGCATACTCGTGCCCAGAAACACAGATTTAGGGTTCTTGCTATTTTGTTTGTTTTGATTAGTTTTAATCATATGTTTAGGTCTTGTTGAGTCTAGTTTTCACATGTTTAGCACTAGGGTTAGTAGAATAAAATGTTTAGCACTGAAATTAGTGAACCTTGACACAAGCTCGATATAAGGCTTTTATTGAGAATTAATGAGGAACCTTGATACCTCTCGATCTATCGAGCTTCGCAGATCCAGAATTTTCAGATCTGTTTTTCAGCTCATGATGACTTGGACTTCTAGGGTTTCATTCACCAAACTTCTAGGGAATATAAAAGGTTTGTTTTGAAGTCATCATAGTACACAAAGACTCAATTAGAGAATCTATATACTTATTGTGAAGCTACTGCATTCTTATGTGCTTTAAGGTTTTGTGACCAAGTGCTTCCTTCTCTATAAGTGTATTGAAGAACTTTGCATCCAACAACACGCTTCAAGTTACTGAGAGTTAGTCACATACTGGGATCCATGCAAAGGGAAGAAGTCTCTACAAAATCAAGAACGATTGGGGATTGGCGTAAGGATACAACTATAGGTTAGTACTTTGTGATAGGCCAGGTTTGGGGTAAGATTCCTTGTACCTATAATCTCTTGATTTTGATTAGTGATTCTTGGGGTGGTGACTTGAAAATCACCCGGTAGGGTTTTTTGCTTTGTGAGAGATTTTCCCCATTAATCAAAAAATCACCATGTCAAGTTTACTTTTCGTTGCACTCTAGATTATATGATGATTTGTTCATGCCTCCACAATTTTGCATATAATTTGACCTAATTAATTAACTTGGATAATTGAATTAATTAACTGGGGTCAATCTATAACCCAACATTTAGTGATAAAAAGTGTAATGGGTATTCCTTACGATGTGTGTTGTTGGATGGTCATATAGGAATAAGAAAAAGGTGAAATAAGAGGATATTCACCATTGGCCGTATGTGAAACTTCCCAATAAAGCATGGCTTATTAATTGGTTTTGCAATTGTTGAGAGCAAAAATTTTAATAAACTAACTAAACATGACCTTTCTTTCAATAAGAGGCTTAAGAGCAATAAAGTCCAAGGATTTTTATTGGTACAAATGCCTAAAGATAACCTCTCTGTTCTTTTATAATTAAGGGATTTCAAAGTTTTAAGAGGTGATAAAGTCTTTCCTTGTGTTGAAATTTTGATTGAATAGCAATAATAAAAGTCTACAATATGCACTTAAACTATTCTCATTTCCATGTCCCATATTTATGTCATCTTCAACTGGTAGATTAATATCAGAGTCGTCACCTCTCCTAAGAAAATTTCATCCTATCATTTGTCTGCTAAAGGAAAATTGACTTGTTTTTTTGCTATAAAAAAGAGGCAATCTGACGTGTAAAAGGGTGGGAGAGGGAAATTATTAATGCACTTCCAATATAGTGAGAGTATCAACACAAGGTCATTATCATGGTCTAAAGCTTTGGTAATTTCATGTAGTTTTGCTTCAACTTGTGGTTATGATAAACACATGCAGTTGAAACTTGAAAGCATGTAGTGGATTCTTTTATACAAATATTATGTTTTGTGTCTTTGAAAAAATACATTTCTCTCTACTGATATACACTAGTTAATGTATAAGCTATAACAATAGCAAAAGGCAAGGTTTAGGTGGGTTTTGTTCAGCTTGAGATTGAAAAGTTAGCCAAATTGGAAGTCTGTCTACCAATTATTTTGTGGGCATTTGAATGAGCTTATTTTCATTGATTTATTTTGTTTATCGTATAAAAGTATAGTAATACCTTTTAAAAAGTGATACTTTAAAAAGCTACACATTCTCTTTTCAAGTGAAAATAAGATTATTCAAATAAAACCAATATTCTATATCCAACCTAAAAATAGGGCAAAAAGAATAACTGTTTTTTTTTACCCATTTTTTTATGTATAAGTAATTAGAATAGCTGTTGAGACTATATATTATATAAATTCTTATGATTGTTACAGAATCAAAACGTTGTAGCAAAAGTACTAACTAATTTGAATTTGTTATTGTATTCACAGAATACCAAAGTTCATTTACTTATCTCTTCTTACGATAGCTGGAAAAGGTGGTTACCAGGTAAGACCAATAATAATAGAAAATCAGTATCCACAACTCTTACATTATATTAATACTACTTGATGTACAGCCCCTTATATTTATATAATTGCTTCTGCTTTTTTTATTTTTTATTTTTTGCTTATTTTTCTTCTGTTTCTTGTACAGCTATATTTTGCTTATTTGTAGATGATCATATATATGAGCAGCATAAGTTTGTTTGTTTCACATTATTCCATAATGTAATTAATGTAGTTTCTCTCTAAATGCATTGCATGAATACTATCAAGTTTTTATTTTTTCGGTCTTGACGAAGAACTATAGCTTTTGATATTTTGGAGGTGGTGATTCACTAAATAATTATATAGAATTGACACAAAAAAAAAATTTTTTTTTTTTTTTACTAGCTTTATTAGTAGAAAGGCAACAAGTTTTAGTATATCTATACACAATTTTTTTTTCTAGCTTATTTTTCCTAATTGTTCATGAATTAGCATGCTATATTATTAACAAACCTATGTTTTGTTTGGATGGGTAAGATAAAGGAGACTTCAAATCCCAACCCTAAACCATCTAAAAATAGCTCAAATGTTAGAGTTATTCGGGCATCAAGACAAACAACAATCTTTTGTGAAACTTGTGAGGATGAGGTATTTAAGGATAATCGATCTAATACCCACTTTAGTAAAAAGGGTTAGAAGAAAATTACGGCAGCTTTTGAGAAGAATGCTAGAAAGAAATACCATAGGAAGAAGTATAAGCATATGTGGGATGGATTAAAGAAAGAATGGACACTTTAGAACAAGTTAATAGGAAGTGAAACTGGATTGGAATGAGATGCAGCCAAAGGAATAATATCTACAACTGATGAGTGGGGGGAGAGGAACCTCATAGTTTGTTTCGTATAACCCACTGTATGTATGTTGTATTAGTAGATAAACAATGCTTATTTGAGTTATTAACGAAAATAGTCAAACTTGTAGGAGGTACTTAATGCTGCAAAATTTCGAGAGAAGGCTTTGGTGAATGTTGAGTTATTAGACATCATGTTTAAGGACATTGCAGCTATTGGAGAATCAGCATGGGCCTCCACTTCAGGTGTGCTACCTGATGATCTTGAGATACATAAGGAGGATTTAGGTGAAATATAATGATGATGATGATGATGATGATCTTAAAGAAGTTGAGACTCCTAACCAATACAAGACAAAGGAAAGAAGTGAGCTTTTCCATTATCTACACAAGGCAAGAGAAGAAAGGAGGAGCAGCATTGAAGATGACCCAACAACTTAGTCATATATGTGATGTTGTGTGATTAAGGGTCTCAGGTTGTTCAATTGAGCCGAGTAGTACTATTTGTAATGTCATGGAACGTGTATGCACCTTGGATGGCATTGAGAAGAGTTCTGAACTCTACTTCATGGTAGCCCGTATTTTTTAAAAACGAGAGAAAAGAGAGATGTTTGTTGTGATAAAAGAACCACATTTACAACTTCAATTTCTGGAAGAGGAAGCAAGATTGTTAGGGGAGCACTTTTTAGCACTTAACTAGCAAGTGAAAAGTTTATAAGAGGATAATTGTTTTAAAATGTGTTCTTTGTTAGGTTTTTCATTGTTTATTGCTTTTTCCATTGAATAATGTGTTTGTTAGGGTGGTTTGAACTTGTTCAGATGTTTAAATAATGTTTTTAATGATTATTATTTTTTTAATCATTTAAGCAATTTTTTTACTATGATTTTTCTAATTGTTATCATTGTTTAGGTGTTATTCATACGAATTACAATGATTATATTGATAATAGTGATAATGATCATTCTTATAATGTGGAAGATGATGATGAATGATATGATCTTGTTGTTGTTGGATGTCATGTAGCAGTGACATATTATATGAAATACATTGATAAACAACCTTGTAGAGATTCTGATCAAACTTTCTATAAGTGGTTGATGGATTGTTGATTGGTAATGAAGCAAAAAGTCATGAAATGTTTAGAATGAAGCCGCATATTTTTCTTCAATTATGCAATGTTTTACAACATAGATAAGGACTTCAACACACAAGGCATATTAGGCTTGAAGAGTCAGTAGGTATATGTTTGATGATACTTGGACAAGGAGCATGTAACAGATTGGTTCAAGAAAGATTTCAACATTCTAGTGAAACTATTCATAGACATTTTCATAGAGTTCTTAAACACCTTAACATAATGTCAATGGATATCCTCAAACCTTCTAATTGTACATTTAGTAAAGTTCCAATATATATACAAAAAAAAAAAAAAAATCCATTATACATGTCACATTTTCAGGTCTTCAATTCATTCATTCTAATTTGCTTATAATTTTTTTTACGATTATTTCCTTAGTAACTAAAATTTGTATTCTATTTTAGGACTATATTGGTGCCATTGATGGTACACATCCAAGTTGTTATTGTAGGGGATAAGAAAATTCCATATTATAATAGAAACGGTGTGACAAGTTTTAATGTGATGGCAGCATGTGATTTTGATTTACTTTTCACATTTTTTATGGCTGGATAGGAAGATGCAGGATATGATACACACATTTTCTTAGATTATATTCGTCGACAATCATCAATTTTCCAAAACCACCACTAGGTATATACTTTTTTTATATGTTAAATATGTATGAAGGATGTTATTTATGCACATCTTATATATATATATATATATATTTGGTTAGGAAAATATTATTTGCCACCTTATAAGGGAAAATATTATTTGAGAAAAGGATATTTACCATCTTATAAGGGACAAAGATACTATCTTTCATATTTTCAACAAGCTGGTCGAGGAAATCACTTAGAAGAGAGGTTTGACTATGTTCACTCATCACTTAGAAATGTGATTGAGCGAACTTTTGGAGTGTGGAAGAATAGATGGAGTTTTTTTGAAGCAAATATTGTTAGGTTCTAAAGACTTAGGACTTTATGTATTTAGAACTCTAATGTGTAATGTTGGCAAACCATGATCAAAACAATATGTTTAGTCTTGTTTAGGCTTGCTCAAAGTTGTGTAATTCATGTAAAGTTGGAATCGAGAGGCTGCAGATGTATTAGTACATTTCGGCCTGGCTCGATCGATCGAAGGATAGACTCGATCGATCGAAAGTTGGCCAGAATGTTTTTCTGCAGAATTTCCAACTCAGCCCTATCTCATTAAACGTTTAGGGTTTTATGTTTTTGCCCTAGGTATATAAGGCAAAATCCTAGCCACGTTTTTAAGAGTTGCTCTGGTTGTATTGTTGCTCATACTTTGCGGTTTGTGTGAATCTCTTGTGAGATCATTGAGGAGCTTTCCTTCACATAAACTTGGGGTTTTCAAGGTAGAGATATTATCAACACCTTGATGATCAACTTGGTTACTGCCATTGGAGCTTAAAGAAACACAAGCGGGAGTGCTTGTATCTTGTGGAGAATCCAAGAAAGAAGAAGTCCGTGGATTCAGAGCTTGCACATGGTCGTGTCAGTAAGTTCTACTGGTGGGTAGCAAGAGGAAGTCAAGCGGGGGTGCTTGTAAGTCTTATTGTATAAACTTCGATTCTTTCACATAGTGGATTCAAGTTTACCTTAAGGATAGTTAGGTCAAATCCTCCCCAGGTTTTTACCGTGTGGTTTCCTAGGTCATCAAATCTTGTGTTCTTTAGATTTTCGCTACTTTATATTCTTGATATAATTATATGCTTGTGTTAACCTATATTTGCATAATTTGACTAAGTTAATCACTTGGCTAATTCTCTAGGTTAATCCAATTGTTATTTTAAAGGGTCTAAAAACCTAACAAGTGGTATCAAAACAGGTAGCTCTCTTGTTATTGATCTTTTGATCTCTGAGCTGATCCTTGACCCCTGTTGTCATAGAATACGGACACTCTCTTGTTATTCCTTCTCACTTTGATGGGAATAACTATGCTTATTGGAAAGTAAGGATGAAAGCATTCTTGAAATCTATTGATGAAAGGGTTTGGAATTCCATTGAGTACGGATGGGAGAAGCCCACTACTCTTGTGAGTGAGTGGCAAACTTCTCAAAAAGAAGCAGCTACGTTTAATAACAAAGCTATGAATGCTATCTTTAACGCTGTTTCAATGGAGGAATTTAAGAGAATCTCTAATGTTGAGGTTACTCACACTGCTTGGAATATCCTCCAGACTGTGCATGAAGGCACAAAGGCAGTTAAGATCAATAAATTGCAACAATTAACTTTTAGATTTGAAAGCATTAGGATGTCTGATGATGAAACTTTTGATGAATTCTATGCTAAACTGAATGATATTGTTAATTTTACATATAATTTAGGTGAAATCTATGATCAACCTAAAATTGTTAGGAAGATTCTTAGATCTTTAACTGAAGACTTTAGATCCAAAGTGACTGTCATTACTGATGGCAAGGATGCAGACTCCATCTTTGTTGATGAACTTGTAGGATCTCTTCAGTCCTATGAGTTGGACCTACCCAAAGCTAGCAAATCCAAGTCAATGGCTCTTAAGTCAGTTAATGATGTTGAGACTGGTGGATTTAATGATGAGCTCTCTACTATAGAGATTGCTTACCTTGCCAAGAATTTAAGAAACTTTCTTAGGAATAGTAACAGAAGGGCAAGAAACACAAACACTGCTGAACCTAGAAATTTTAGGAAGAGTGATCCCACTAAGGTTAGCAACATTGAAAAATCTAGAGAAAAAGTAGATCAATCTTCAAATAATTCTTTGGGTTCTCATTGTTTTGGTTGTCAAGGGTATGGTTATGTTAAATCTGAATGTCCTACATTCTTAAGGTCTAAAGGCAAAGCTATGGCTGTAACCCTTAGTGATAATGAGGTTTCTGATGATAAGTTTGGATGTGACGAGGATGGAAACTTCATTGCTTTCACTGCTACTGCTGTAGTCAATGAAAGCGTGTCTGTTAAAGAGAACCCTTCTGATGGGGAACTCTCTGAGGATGCAAATCTTCAAAAGGCCTATAATAAACTTTGCAAAGGATGCTATGAATGTTGAACTTGGCCTGGAGAAAATTGAATCTCTTGAGCTTGATAAGAAGAATTTGTTTGTTAAACTATTTGATACTATTGAACTTTTGAACAATGTGAAAACTGAGAATATACTGTTGATTGATAAAGTTAAATCTTTAGAACTTGATTTATCTGTTGCTAGATCTGCTAGTTCTAAACTTGGTCAAATGTTGAGTGTTCAAAAGTATCATTCTGACAAATTTGGTTTAGGTTTTGTTGAAAGCATCTTTGTGTCTGCACCCCATTCCACAAACTTTGTTCCTTCATCTTCTTCTGAACCTTCTGTGAGTGAAGTTGTGAGTGAAACTGTCAAACCCCCTGTGAGTGAGGTTGTCAAACCTGTAGAAGTTTCACCATCTAAGAAGATTAGGGTTGATTTAAAAGAGTCTAAACCTAAGGAGTCTACACTTTCTAAGGACAAGATGCATGGTAAACTTGCTAAGATTTGTCATTTTTGTGGAAAGTCTGGACATATACGTCCTAACTGTTACAAGCTTCAAGCTGCTAAGAGAGCAAACAAACCAAAAGTGTCTGTGCCTCAAGCACAAAATCCTATGGCACTAATTAGTGAATTGGTAAAGTCTTTAAACCTTTATTCCAATCCTAGAGTTGGAAATCACTCAAACGTGAATAGGAACTCCAATGCTCATGGTGTATCTAAAAGGTTTTGGATGCAAAAGACTCGATCTAATTGAGTCTTTCTGACATGGTCCTTGTGCTTCATTGCTCTACTCTTTGAGACCATTGTTTCTTGGTTTTTGTTTTTTTTTTGTTCTAGGATTTGCATTGCATTACATTACATTCATGCATTTCATTTTAGGATTTATTTTGTTTTCTCTTTTAATAAAAAAATAAAAAAGGAGGAAAGCAAAATTGTGTTTGGCAATATTTTTCTTGGTTTTTGAAAACAAGGTTGGTCAATTTATTTACACATAACATGTCTTGTGTACCTTGTTTAGCTTTGATAGGCTAATTTATTGCACTTTACTAGTTAAAGTTTTGTAGTGCATGTTGTGTGGGAAAGATGTTTATGGTGTTTATCACTTTGTCTTAATCTTGAAGTCACATGTTATTTGACTGTCGGACTTGATCCTTTTGAGAAAGGCATAAATAACCATCTCACCACTGTTCACTAGCCAATCATAAACACCTTAGTGCATATCGTAAAATTTTGTGCTCAAGAAAGTGTAGCACATGCATATAAAGAATATAAGGTGTAGCCTCGGATTAATTGCTTAATGCTTAAAATTGGTGTATACTATTAGGCTTGATGCCAAATCACATAATTAAAATTGGTGTGTACATTATCCCGGTTATTTAATAAGTTTCTGAATAATTAAAATTGGTGTGTATATTATGAGGCAAAATTCAAGAAACTTATATGATTGCAAGCTTTTGTTCTAGGAGATGTGAGAGTTATATGATGTAACTCTTTAGGTGATAGTCTCTTTTAAATTCTATGTGATGAATTTTGTAAACTTTGTGATTGATTGCTATTTATATATCACCTCACATGTATCTCAAGTTTTTGCTAGTAGCACACACTACACAAATTACTCTTTGCTAAACACTGTACATGTTATTGTGTGTGTTTTTTGTCTGACCAACCAAGTTTGAAAATACCTTGAGTTATTATGCATAACATATTTGTTGCTTGAAGAATTTAAAGGAAGATTGGTTGAAATTCTTTTTAAAAAGAATTGGGTTTAAAACTTGGGTTTTTAAAAAAAGCATATCATCTCATTCTCATGCATTTTGTTCATTAATTTTAATGCTTTGAGGAGTTGTTTGCCCAACTTGTGTTGTTTTTTCAAAACTGTGATCTTTTTCAAAAATTTAGTGAGCCTCCGCCTGTTTCGATCGATCTATTCTATTTTTCAATTGATCGAAAATGTGATTAAAATGTTTTATGAGTCTCGGGTTAATTCGATCGATTGAATGTAATTTTCGATCAATCGAATATCGCGAATCAGGTTTTTTAAAACTCAGACTTTGACTTGTTCTAATCACTTTTCAAAAACTTTTCAAACCTTTTTCTCTCTCTCTGACTCGGCAAGGCTTACTCATCAATTTTTTGTCGTTTTCCGGCGAATTTTTTGCAAGGTTTTCCTCTCCAAATACCGGTTAGACCTTTTTACCCTTCCTTTTGAGTTTATTTTCATGTTTCATGCATTTATCATTGGGTTTTTCGGACCTATTTTTTTTTTGGGTTTTTGATGATTCAAGCTTTTTTAAGTGAAATTGATCATTGGGTTTTTGTTGGGACATGTTATAAATATGATCTTGTTGGTTTAATTTGGTCAATTTTGTGAATTATAAGACATTGAAATTTCTAGGGCTTGTAATTGATCCGAATTGGGGATTTGTTCAAATTGGGTTCAATTGATGCAATTAGCTTGTTAAATTGATGTAATTGATCATTCAATTATGTATTCTAACTTGTGTGATAATCAATCAGTCTGATTTTTTCTCAAAATCTTAACAAGTGGTTTTAAATTTTGGGGTTTTTTGTTAAGGAACTCTTTGCTCAAGCCAATTTTATGAAATTGAACTTAAATTGAGCTTTGTTTTACTGCATTAGTACATGCATCATTGCATTTTGATTGTTCATGCATCATATAGATTTTTTGTTCTATTTTTTTGTGCTAACTTGCAATATGCCCTTGGTTTGTGTTTTTGTTTTTGTTCTTTTGGTTCTTTCTGTGTGCCTTTGTCCTTTCCTTAGCATTATGCCTAGGAAGAGTAGAGCTCGTAGGTCTATTCCCTCACCTCCTCCTCCTCCCTTTAACCGTGAGAGGTTTCCCAGTGAGAAAAACCAAGAGACCTTTGGGAAGTTGAACCTTAAGAGAAAGATTTGGGCTGAGCGTTCTGTTTTGTTAGATGAGGTTAATCCTGCCATTAGGGCAAATTTTGAGCATCGAGGTTGGTTACCTCTGATGGATATTTCTGATCCTCCTCCTCCAGCTACCCTGATTATAGAGTTCTTTTTGAACATCTCTATCCACATCTATGATTCCAACACTTTGGTAAAGAGTTGGATACAAGGTGTAGAGTTCACCATTACTCCTGATGTAGTAGCTGATGCTCTAGGGGTTCCTTTGGTCCAGCACCCTGTTTATCCATATGATGAGTCTCCACCCTTGGATGATGTCATGTCATACATCACTGGGTCTTTTATCCAATGGGATTCTGATCCTTGGATCACCACTGCTGAGCTGTCTGAGTTGCACTATCTCTTCTTTAGGATAGCCTGTCATTCTGTTTGGCCTATCTCTCATCTTCACACCATTCCTCTTAAGCGGTGTGTCTTTTTGTACGCTCTTGTTACTGATACTCCTATCAGTTTTCTTCACTTGTTTCTTCGTTCTTTGAACGAGGTTTATAGGAGTTCATCTTCTGCTCATGCTCTTGTTCATCCTATTTTTATTCATAGGATTTTGTTATATCTTGGTCTAGATGATTTCCCTTCTTCTGAGCCCGTACATGTTATAGCTCCCATAGGTGCGTCTTTTCTTAGACAAAGGGCTACTCATCTTCGAGCTGGCTCTAAACTCCCTAGGTTTAAGCCTTCTGGTACCGCACCTCCTCCTTCTTCTTCTACAGGTCCTGCTGGTGAGGATGTTACTGATCCTGCTAATACTGCTATCTGGGTGCTTCACCATGTATACTTTCTTTTGATATCATTTTTGGGGTTTTTCTTGTTAAGGGAGATACATCTATTCTGATATATGATTCTTGATTCATGTATTCATTGCTTATTGATTTATATTCATTGATATATACCTTTATTTTGTGTTGTGTGAAACATACAAGAATGCTTTATTTTTGTTGTATCTAACTTAAGGGGAGAGTTAGTTTACATACTTGTTGATTTACTGTTTTTCTGTCACACATGCGTTTATGCGTTTGTTGAGTGTTTCAGGAATATACAGGTTGACTCAATTGAGCTGCTGTCTACACCTGCAACTGATGGATAGTAGTTAGGATTGGATTTGTATTTATGAGCATTATTTTTGTAAAGGGCTTTTATTTGTAAACTTTGAGCTTTTAATTTGTGTTTCGTCACGGATTGTCAAAGGGGGAGTTTGTTAGGTTCTAAAGACTTAGGACTTTATGAATTTAGAACTCTAATGTGTAATGTTGGCAAATCATGATCAAAACAATATATTTAGTCTTGTTTAGGCTTGCTCAAAGTTGTGTAATTCGTGTAAAGTTGGAATCGAATGGCTACAAATGTATTAGTACATTTCGACCTGGCTCGATCGATCGAAGGATAGACTTGATCGATCGATCGAAGGATAGACTTGATCGATCGAAGGAGGCCAGAATGTTTTTCTGCAGAATTTCCAACTCAGCCCTATCTCATTAAACGTTTAGGGTTTTATGTTTTTGCCCTAAGTATATAAGGCAAAACCCTAGCCACGTTTTTTAGAGTTGCTCTGGTTGTATTGTTGCTCATACTTTGCAGTTTGTGTGAATCTCTTGTGAGATCATTAAGGAGCTTTCCTTCACATGAACTTGGGGTTTTCAAGGTAGAGATATTATCAACACCTTGATGATCAACTCAGTTGCTGCCATTGGAGCTTAAAGAAACACAAGTGTGAGTGCTTGTATCTTGTGGAAAATCCAAGAAAGAAGAAGTCCGTGGATTCAGAGCTTGCACGTGGTCGTGTCAGTAAGTTCTACTAGTGGGTAGCAATAGGAAGTCAAGCGGGGGTGCTTGTAAGTCTTATTTTATGAACTTCGATTCTTTCGCATAGTGGATTCAAGTTTACCTTGAAGATAGCTAGGTCAAATCCTCCTCAAGTTTTTACCGTGTGGTTTCCTAGGTCATCATATCATTGTGTTCTTTATATTTCCGTTGCTTTATATTCTTGATATGATTATATGCTTGTATTAACCTAGATTTGCATAATTTGACTAAGTAAATCACTTGGCTAATTATCTGGGTTAATCCAATTGTTGTTTTAAGGGGTCTAAAAACCTAACAAATGTCATCTTACGACATTAAGGACCAAAGAAACATTGTAGTTGCCACTTGTGTTTTACATAATTTTATTAGAAAACATGATAGGGAGGATGAGAGATTAAAATGGGATGAGCATAACTTTGATAAACCATAAAGTAATAGTAGGGAAGAAGGTAGTAGCAGTTAGGCAAACGTTGAGAATATGCATGACAAGGAGATGAAATTTATTCGTGACAGGATAGCTTGGTCCATTTGTGGGTTGTAGATAGTATTTTCATTATTTCTATTTTGGAAAAAATTTTAATGTTTTGGCTAAGAACGTTTTTTATTATTATAATAAATTGTCTAGTATTGGTATTGTTGGTAATGCAGATTAATTTTAATATTTTTATTTTTCTAATCATTTTAATGTCTTTCTCTTGATGATTTTTTTTTTTTTTTTGGAGAAACTTCTCTTTATGAATTTGATCATCATCATTATCATTGTTGTCATCATCATCAATTGTTGATTAGAAATTTTCCTTTATAATAATAATGATTTTTAGAAAAAAAAATAATAATTTACAAGGTAACCTTAACAATATACTTAAGTCATTTTTTGGAATTTACACCAAAATAACAAATTTTAAAACAGCATGTCTTTAAAATTAAAAAACACACTTTTTCACATTTTTACCAAATGCTTATTTGTGGTTTTTAAAATTGTGTTTTCAAAAAGCTATTTTTCAAAACAAACTTTTAAAACATCTTATCCAAACATATCCAAAGAGCTTTTGTAGTTTAGTCGCGTTACATGTTTTTATATTGAGAAATGCTATATATTCAATATTTTCATAGTACTTTCAAGGTTGTTATTGGTTACTAGTGGTGTATAAAAAAGTAATTTCAGTGGTTGGTTTAAATTAAAATTAATGACAATTTACCACCTAAAATTTGTTGTAAAAGTATTATGAAAATGTTGTGGATATAATAGTTCTCTTTTATATTACAAAGAAAACTAAAAACTAATTGGTAGGGGTGTTTACCAAACCGTAAAAATCGCATAAACCACAAAAACCGCACCAAAACCGCCTACACAATGGCATAACCACATTCCACCACAATTAACAGAGTACCGCACTGCACTGCATCGCATGGTGCAGTGCAGTTTGTGGTTTTATAATAAGAAAACCACACAAACTGCACCATCTCTATACATTAATATATATTTTTTAATATTAAATATATTATTAATAGTTTAATAACCCTAGTTTTCAATCCAAAAAAAAAAAGTTTAATAACTCAAGCAAGTGTTGATTAGAAAAGCCAACTCAAAATAAAGAAAAACTAGTTCAATAGTTTAAAACTTGGCCTAAAACAAAAGGAAAAATCAGTTTTTGGCTGGGTAAGAAAAACCCAAAATTTGAAAATTTTACCGGCTTCAAACTGCATCTTATACATTGCACCGCACATATGACCACAAAAATGAAGTGCAGTGTAGTTATAGTTTTGGCTAAACTGTAAACCGCACTACACTGCACTGCACATATGACCGCAAAAATGAGGTGCAGTGCGATTATGGTTTTGGCTAAATTGCACTATAAAGTGCAGTACTAAAAATGACCCAAAACCACATCGCAAACACCCCTACTAATTGGTGCCTTGGTTGAATCTATATATAATATAAAATCGAAACATTTGACTTTTTTGTTAACCGCTCCTTATTGCGTCACATGCCTACATAAATTAATGCCACGTATACATTTAAAAACACCAAACAGTTTTGACTTTTCATTTTCAACATGCACATTTTCAGCCAATAGACACATTTTTATTCAATAAGCAGTTTTTCATTCAATAGACACATTTTCGGCCAATAGACATCTTTTTAGTCAATAAGCACTTTTTGGTATATCTAATATGAATGGTTATGATCTTTTAATAAACACGTTTTGGTAAACACATTTTCATTTAATAAACACATTTTCGATCAATAGGCACATTTTTCATTCAATAGGCACATTTTCGATCAATAATCATCTTTTGGTATATCCAATATGAAGGATTATGACATTTCAATAGATATCTTTTGATAAGTACCTTTTTATTCAATAGACACATTTTCGGCCAATTTGCACATTTTCAGTCAATAAACACATTTTCATTCAATAGACACATTTTCAGCCAATAGGCACTTTTTGGCATATATATTACAACCATCTTATATATGCCTATATATACCAAACAAACTAAATAAGAGATGCAACATTCTGTCTCTTTTCCTTCTCACAAAAAACTAATAAATAAAATAACATTACTTTCTTCAGCCTAACTAATAAAACTTTGTGCTATTTCTTTCAATATCATTTTTTTCTTTTTAATTTCATGCATTTTTGCTTACTATTCCAACTCAAAAATAATGCATTTTTTTCCCTGAAACTCATTCAGTACTATTCTTGTGCATTGCACCAGTTAGCGACTATTAAAAATAATAATTATAAATTATTTATAATAAAATTTTAAAAAAAAATCAATATCATACTCCATCCAATAATAACATATTTTTTAAAGAATTAAATATACACCACGTGTAATGTGTGGGGGTCCTACCACAATTTCTTGAAAGACGTAAATGCACTTTTAGTCCCTACATTTTGACTTTTTTCCATTTTAGTCTCTACATTTTAATTTTACCACTTTTAGTCCCTAAATCAATTATCGCGTTCCATTTTGGTCCTTTCCGGTAATGGGCTACCGGAATTTGCTTAGGTGGCAGATGGAACTATTAAAATAATAATAAAAATTTTTATTTTTCTATTAAAAATGCCAAGTCAGCTTATAAATTAAAAAAATTTATTTATTAATTTTAACTAAATAAAAAAAATGAAAAACAGATAGTTTAAAAAAGAAATTATATTAATTAAATCTCAAAATTCAAACAATCACACCACAACTAATTACCAACCATGGTGATCATCACAATCCTAAACCACAAAACCGTATCCCTAACCCAAGACCCAAACACCACCACTCTCCACTCCCTCAAACTCTCTCTCGACCACCACACTCACATCCCAATCCACCACCTCCATCAGCTCTCCCTCTCCCAATCCCACCCTCTCCCATCTCAAAATGATGCCGTCCTCCTCTCCTGCCTTCGCATGGTACTGGACGGACCAGTTCGTTTCGAAATCAGAGCGGGGTTATGGAGCCAGAATCGACTACAGCGTTTTACATTCCGTTCTACGCTGGACTTGCGGTAGGGAAGTATCT
Organism: Quercus glauca; assembly: GCA_023736055.1. Lineage (NCBI taxonomy): Eukaryota > Viridiplantae > Streptophyta > Magnoliopsida > Fagales > Fagaceae > Quercus > Quercus glauca. The sequence goes on from CM043322.1 coordinate 34,581,380, forward strand.
GAGGTTGAATTTGAGTGAGGAGGAGTGTGATTGGGTTGGAGGTTGGGTGAAGTGAGAGAGATCGTAGATCTGGGTTTTCAGACCAAAATCTCCCTCTCTCTTTCATCTTTCTAAATCTCTAAAGTCTATCTCTCTCAGATCATGGATTTGGAAAATCTCTAAAGCTCTCTCTTGGATCAATGGTTATGAAGTGGTGGTTGGTCCGATGGTCAGTGGGGGTGGATCGTTGGATGGGTTTGACGTTGGTGTGGGTTGCAGTGGCTTGATGGACTGATCGGTGACAATGGAGGGGTTGAGGTCGGCGGTGGTTTGGATTTGGGTTTAAAGTGTATTTACCTCAAATCTCTCACAGATCAATGGGTCTCTATTAGATCGATGGGTTTAAAATTTCTGGGTTTGTTTACAGATTTCTTGAATTTGGGTTTGAAATTGATGGATTTGTTTCTGGGTTTGATGTTTGTATGGAGGGTTTGATTTTTCGTGATGTTCTGGGTTTGCTAGAGATTGAGGGTTGGGTTTGGGTTTGTGTTCTTTGTGTTTTGAATCTTTGAAGGTCTTTGTATTTTGTAGATCTGTGCCCTTTGATTTTACGCGTTCCACGTTGGCATGCTCTTGATTTTTTTAATTTCCTCGACAACCAAAATTTGAGGAAGAACATGAACATGTTCTTCATGATGACTGGGAAGAACATGAAGAACATAAACATGTTCTTCATGATAATGTAAAGAATTTTTTTAAAATTTAATTAATATAATTTCTTTTTTAAACTATCTGTTTTTAATTTTTTTATTTAGTTAAAATTAATAAATAATTTTTTTAATTTATAAGCTGACGTGGTATTTTTAATAGTAAAATAAATTTTTTTATTATTATTTTAATAGTTCCATCTACCACCTCAGCAAATTCTGGTAGCTCACCACTGGAAAAGACCAAAATAGAACGCGATAATTGATTTAGGAATTAAAAATAGTAAAATTAAAATGTAGGAACTAAAATAAAAAAAAAATTAAAATATAGAAATTATAAGTGCATTTACGCCTACTTTGAAATGGTCCCCACAAAACGCGAGTTCCATGTTCGAGGTCGCAGTCTGCCGTTTATTCTCAAAAAAAAATGTTCGAGGTCGCAGGTTCAGAAGGATCTATAAATATAAAAATTTTGATTTATTTATGGTCGTTTGAATCCTTTTTTCACTCTCAATTTGAGGTCAACGTGCGTCTGGCTTCACAGGGCTCACATCAGCACACGAACAACTTGTTCGGAACAAGTCTCATTCACGGAAGCGTGTAGCTGTTGCACGTTTTTTCACCTAATTTTTCAGGGCAGATCGCCCTCCACCTGCTCGACGAAAGTCTTCAACCAACACTTCCCACGCTTACTTAAAACAAAAGGCTTAGTTTTGTAGTTTTCTTGGTTTCAACAACAAACGCAACGTATTCCTTTGTGTTTTTATAAATCCATTTTCTGATGGTTCTTATATATAGCAAACATTGTGAGGAAACATATTGGCTTTGAAGCTTTTTGATGGCTTTGAAGACTATAGTTGTGCTGGGGGTTACAAATTCTCAGTATGGTTGGAAAGACTTGGGGTCCAAGCCCTCTGGGTTTCCATTGAATCGGATAAATGAGTCGGAGAAAGTATGCAAATGGATGCGTTTTGGTGGGTTTCCGGGTCTGTCAGCTTGCCGGGCAATACGGTCTGTGGAAAACGAGAACACGTCCAACCGGGGCACCAAGTTGCAACAAATAGTTGATCAGACGGAGAACGATGTTTCAAGGAGATTGCAAAAGGATTTGAACTCTCTTCCAAGTGGGGTTTTGTTTCTTTAATGGCAATTTATCAAATTTATGGAGTTTTTAAAGTTTTGAATTGATATATGTATTAGGATTGGATACAGATTAGAGCTTGTTTCAAGATGATTATTTCATTGTAGTTTTATTTTATTTTTAAAGACAGCAATTAAGAATCTTTGAATATACATATAGTGATGAAGTGAGTATTAATTTTATTGGCAACTTGTGGGACAAATGGGATTGACTATCCTTTCAATGTACTTCTTATGTAGTTATGTAAAACTGGAGTTTTAACTTGCATTTCATGTGGGCAAAATAGTTGCTAGACTTGATAGTTGATGCAATTGAGCATTCAGGGAATTCATGCTGGTTAATTGTCAAAATTATATTTAACGTGAGCAAATTTAAGATGGTGAACCATCCAGGAAATGAAAGATGGTGATTAGCTTTTAGAAATATATACCATAGGAGGATTAGTTCAATTTTTATTTATTTATTTTCGTGGATGTAAATGGTAGGACTAGAATTTATTGAATTCATGTTCAATCTCAGACATTTGCCTCCCATCTTTGACAAATTTAGTTTGACTCAACTTCATGTTTGGTCACAATCGCAGGACCTTTATCCATATCTGATCTTTCTGATATTCCTGATGGTGGTTCAAAGGTGCGAATATCATTCCAGGTAAGGGATATATTTTAGCAGAAGCTAGTCTGTAAATCCCAAGAATAAGATCAAAATGAATTGCTAGGTGCTAAAGACTTAGTGTCCTCTTGTTCCTTATCTGGTTGAATTTATGGTGCAGGGTTTACCAGGGTCATACAGCGAGGATGCTGCACTGAAAGCCTACCCTAAATGCGAAACAGTTCCTTGTAATGATTTTGAAGATGCATTTAAGGTTTAGTGTGATATATTGTAATAATTTGTAGGCTGAAATTAGGACATCAAGCAGAAACTTAATTCTCTATATTTTCTTATACAACTTTTGAACATTTGAATTCAACACCTTTGTTATGACTCAATCCCAAGAGATGGAATCATTAGCGAAATTTTGGTGAACAATAGGGATAGCGAAACACATTCACAAATGAGCTGATACTAATCCTTGCTTCATTAAGTCGTACTGAAGCCGCAACATGTCGCTTTTGGATGCCATCGTACCATGGCTTGGCCTCTTAATCATTGCTTCATTCATTTTTATATTTTATTTGCAGGCTGTTGAACTATGGCTAGCTGATAAAGCAGTTCTTCCAATTGAGAATTCTTCAGGTGGAAGTATCCATCGTAATTATGATTTACTCCTTCGTCATAGGCTTCAGATAGTAGGTGAGGTGCAGTTGGATTGTAATCTCTGCCTTCTAGCTCTGCCAGGTGTCAGAGCAGAGCACTTGAAACGTGTTCTAAGCCATCCACAGGTCAAGATTTCATTTCCTCTCTCCATATTGAAACTGGTTATATTGATTTTAACCAATCTGCATGGTCCAAATGTTTGTCCTTTCCTCGTTTAAAATTTGTTTAGTTCTTGTTTACAGGCACTTTCTTTGAGTGATATTCTCCTGAGTAAGTTAGGTGTTTCCAGGGAAAATGTTGATGATACAGCTGGGGCTGCTCAGGTGATTGATAGACGTCTCTTTTGTACCTATAATGATCTCTTTTGAATCATTCCATAGAATGATTTTAATTTAACTCAATTTTGGTTTAGTATGTATCCTCAAATGGCTTGAGGGATGCTGGTGTTGTTGCAAGTGCTCGAGCTGCAGAAATTTATGGGCTTAACATACTGGCAGAAAGAATCCAGGTACAGTTTTCCTCCTTTGTTCTTGTTTTGTCTCAAATTTATGTTTTCTCTTACCCCACACTTGTTTTGTCAAGAAAAGGATAAGTTGGAGGTCCTACCCATTTTTTATTATTAATTGGTAACATAGGAAGCACAGATATTCCACTTTTTCCTCATGTATCTATATCCGATGCATATTTGTATCAGATACATTTGGGATACTCCTACAGCATGTCTCTGCCTTTTTTTTTTTTTAAGTTCCAATATGTCTGGGATACGCCCGCGATGTGGCCCTGATATGGTCATAACTAGCCCCCCCGACAGTGAGAGATAGCTCAAACTTGTGAAGATTTTTATTAATATTTTTTATATATTGGTTTCTATGTTGAAAACTTATCTGGTTCTTTTTTATTTACTCTTTTGGATCTTGGTCTGTATTCTAATCATTTAAAGGCCATGGATTCACTTTATTATCCATTATTGCTCATAAATTGATATATGCTTAACAATATATAAAAATGCATATAAAAATATATTTAACAATTAAAAATATATCCCCACCATATTGTACCCTAGTTTTTCAGGAAATGTCGTATCACTGTATCCCCATATCATACCATATCCGTATCCGTGCTTCTTGGTTGGTAACTTATAGAACAAAACCAATTAAGTTAAGCCTCAATTGAACCGACCCCCACACCACTCTACAGCCCTCATCTGAAGCCTTGAGATCACAACTTTTCTCTATCCTTTATGTATTGCTCTTAAGAAACCAATAAATGGTTTACAGTTATTGGGGATGATTTGAGATGGCAAGCTAATGGACTTTTGCACCTATCATACTAGGTTCAAAAGAGGGGAGTTGAACCCACAACTCACTCCAATATTTAAACAATAGAGGCTAGCAATGCATCATGAGTCCACTATCAAGGCTTTATAATATATCAGGGGCATGTCTAATATCCATCTTTGGATGGTGATCAAAGCTTTTGGTTGCTGGGTTTTTGGAAGAATGTTAACCTTGAGCTGTGGGCTTTCTGGATATTATCACAATTTTGCTACCCAGTGTGGATAATCTGGTTAACTAAACCAACTTTTTTGTCCCTTTTAGGTGGAAACAACCCCTTAAGAACATGCTAATTTGAGAAACCTAGTCAGTTAACATTAAATGAGGTCAACATGTTTTTCATGGCTTGGGGTAATTAGTCTGAAATTTTGTGCACATACAGCAGATTATTCAAGTTTTCCTTTCTACTTTTGTGGCCTGCGCATGGGCTTGCTTATGGGCTCATGGATTTTGTAAATGTTTCAAGCCCACTTGACAAAATCCATCTCTTGGGCCCAAGGGTAAGCTCAAATAGGCCCTATTTTTTGCCTTTCATGCCTCACTTCTTCAAAATTCCCCATTTAAGATTACATGGGCTTGGGCATGCGAAAATTAAGAAAATAAAAGGAAAAAATGGTCCATAAATAATTGGGCTTTGCTTTGTGTGGGCCTCCGGAAAAATGGGCATTAATAACAGTGAAAGAAAGTGGGTGACAGTTTTATAGGTGAGTGTTGTAGTGCAGGAAGCCACGAATCAATTTATATAGTTGTGCACAAGTGATGCTGGTGATGCTGCTGCTTGTGTTGGTGGTGGTGCAAGAAATGTTACTGCAGGTGTAGCAGTATGACCACCTATGCTGGTCCTCATATCTCCTTTATTGAATGACTGAACACTCAAATTGCATATACCATATTCTATGTCTTGTTGCAGTCCTTTTGGTGATGTCTGCATTATATAGGGGAGAATGGCATAACAGAAGAATTTATTTTTTTATTTTTTTTGGTTATAAGTGACATATAACTGGGGCAGAAATTGTAAAAGTTTAAAATGTTATCTTTTTTTAGTTCAGTTTTCTTAGGAACCAAACATAGCAAGCATATCTTGTGAGAATACTGTGTTTATCATCAGTTTAGTTGATGAACTACCTGTTGCCAAAAGATTCCCAGTGTCGTAATGATTGTGACCTCTCCTTTAATTGATATTCTTTTTCTTGAGGAAGGCAGAAGCTTAGATGGGCTCAAACTACAGCAGTCTATATATGTTATTTAAGATCCTGCCAATGGCCTTTACGTCAAATGGCACTTCCTACTAATATATAAATAAAAAAAAGGTCAACTGGCGCTTCCTAATGTTTCCAATGGAGATGTCCGGGGTTTAAATCCCCCTCCCCCACTTAATATATATATTCAAGGTCCTATAATGTTATTCCAAAATTCCCAAGCTAAGTTTAGACCATTTTCTTTTGAAGTATTCTTTTTTGTATTTTTAGAATTGTCTCATTGAAGCATTAACCCCATCACTTTAGTCAATGAACTACCCCTTATCAAAATATTCCCTGGTCATTATGATTGAGACATTTCCTTTAATTGATGTTCTTTTTTCTTCAGAGGGACAAAAGCTTAGATGTGGGATTCACACCACTGTAGTCTATGTATGTGATTTAAGGTTCATGTAATGCAAATCTAGATTGCCTAGGCTACCTTAAATATATTAATTTAGCTCAGACCATTTTCTCTTGAAGTATTCATTTTTCATTTTTAGAATCTTCTCATTGAAGAATTAGCCCCATAAAAGTTCTTGATTGATAACCCAACCAATCAATACATTACTATCTGACCAAGTCAGCTAGATGCCAAATGCTACCTAGTTATGATGTTATTCTGGTCATAAGAAATGCTACTGATTTTGCTTCAATTCCATGGTTTATTCAGGATGACTTTGATAATGTTACTCGTTATCTGGTACTTGCAAGGGATCCAATAATTCCAAGAACTAATAAACCCTTTAAGGTAAGAGGTTCATTTACCCATAGAGATTTTATTTTACATGTTTTCTAAAGAGTTTTTTATAGTTGAATATCATCATCCTTAATTTCAGACAAGCATCGTATTTACTTTAGATGAAGGCCCTGGAGTATTGTTTAAAGCCTTGGCAGTGTTTGCACTGAGGGACATAAATTTGAAAAAGGTATTTTAGACACAGTTCATTTTTATTAGTTCATATCAAAGATTTGACCATACTTATTAAAAATAATAATATCAAAGATTTGACCATGAATTATAATCTCTATGCTGTTTCAGATTGAAAGTCGACCGCAGAGGAAACGGCCATTAAGAGTAGTCGATGACTCCAACATGGGAAGTGCCAAGTGAGTCTTCTTTTGATGACTTATTACAAAACAATGGATATCAAGTGCTCTATTAGGCAATACATGTCATCTAGTTGGTTTGAACCATAAGTAGTACTTTGGAGTGATTTTGGTCAAAATAAGTTGCTTGGAACACATAATTAACATACTTTAGACATGTTGATGCAGTTAGCTTAGAAAAACTAAGAAAGTGCAGTGCCAGCATCTCTAAACTCTAAGCCAATAGTATAATTATGCTGTTGGATTTGAATTTGAATTTTCTTTCATCACTGCAATTGTTCTTATTTGGAGCTTATCTCCAAAGTAGGATATTTGAAGCCTTTAGAACCAAACTTTCTGAATTTGTTTTTCCCATCGTGGTCCATTATCTTAAAAGTAAATAATCATTAACAATTTAAAAAATCTCATGCTCAATGCCAAAGGTTTAATTGAGTTATAAAATATGAAAGATTAGAGTTAGGAGAGAAGAAAGGAGAAAAGAAGAATGGAGAGAGAGAGAGAGAGAGAGAAAAGGTTTAAGGGCTTAATTGTTTAGTCTCTTCATCGTAACATATACTTATATTAAAATGATATGACTTGATTACAAGAATAACCTTAATCTAATATAAGAATAATAAGCCAATATAAAAAACTCTCAAGCTAGAGCATACAGATCAAACATGCCCAGCTTGAAAGGCACGAGCTAACAGCTCTGTTGGAATACCACCCAACTAATCATTCGAGCTAACATGGAGAGTAACAATTCGTTTCCTTATCAATAAATCTTGAATAAAATTAGTCAACCTAGATATTTTTGGTATGCATATGGAAGACGAGATTGTTAGCAATAAAGATGGCAGCCTGATTATTACAATACATCCACATAATAGTAGGAATATTAATACCAATGTCATAAAGGAGAAAACGAAAAGGAACTGATAACATTTCTAAAGCAATAGAAGCCATAGATATATACTTAGCTGCAACATTAGAATTAGCAACGAAATTCTACTTTTTTGTAGCGCAAAGTAACATGAATATCTCCAACCAATGTCTAATAGCCAGAAGTCGACCACCCACAAAGTGTCTACCAGCCCATGTTATACTAAAGCTAGTCACACAAGGAAGAAAAATGTACAACATTCCATGCTAGGAGCACCCTTTTGGTAATGTAAGATACAACAAACTGCTTCAAAATAAGGCTTATGAGAAGCGTCAATGACTAGCCACACCAATGACATAAGTAATATCAGGAAGGAAGACTAATGGTAAGATAAATCAACTTCATAACTAATCCCTAGTATTCACTAACATCAGTAGGAACAAAGTGTCTACCAGCCCATGTTATACTAAAACTTTTTTTGATAAATAACGTTAAAATATTATTAATAATAGAAAAATTGCCAAACCGAGTACATTGCGGATGTACTATGGGGGCACAAATCAAGCAACAAAAGAACAACGGTCAAGGAAAATAGAAAAGGAAGAACAAGAAAAATGGGAAAAGACCACACTCCATTCATAGAGAGTGTGTAAGAACAAAGACTTAAGCTCTAGCATAGAACACTCACAACCCTCAAAGCTTCTAGCATTTCTTTCACGCCAAATGCACCAAATCAAGCAATGAGGCATTAACTTCCAAACATCCATGTGATGATGTCGCGCAAACTTTCCTTGCCAAGCCTCAAACAACTCAAGAACAGTATGAGGCATAACCTAGTGAAGATCAAACAAGCAGAAAACCATAGACCACAACTCCCAAGCTATGGAGTAATGAAGTAGCAGATGATCCACCGACTCCCCACACCTCTTACACATATAGCACCAATCAAGCACTATCACTCGTCTAAAACTAGTTACACGCAAGGAAGCAAAACGCATGTACAACATTCCACACTAGGAGCATCCTTTTGTTAATGTAAGATACAACAGACCGCTTCAAAATAAGGTTGATGAGAAGCATCAATGACTAAACACCAACGACATAAGTAATATTAGGATGGATGGCTAGTGGTAGGATAAATCAACTTTCGAACCAATCCCCAGACTAACATCAGTAGTGAAAATGCAAAACCTAACAACCTAGGCAAGTAATTAGACCCCAATAGTAAATTTTGCAACTTAATCACAACTAATCCTATCTAACAATTAAAGCCCAATATACATGATTGACCGATTTCATAATCCATGGTTTGCAATAAACAATATAAAGCAATAAAGCAATATAAAGTGCAAAAAATAAATTCCCAAACCATACAAAGATACCAAGACATGTTTTCAAAGAGGGAACCAGAGCCCCCAGTGAAAAACCTTTCCGCCGACCCTGTATGTTGGAATTGCACTATAGAATAGATGTAGTACAAGATTGACTATAGATCCTTCAAGCCTAGATCTCCCTAAGTACTCAAGCCCTCCAAGCTACTGCTAGCATTTGAATTCACCGAGTCCTTTCTTCTACAGAGTCTTGCCGGTTGAGCAATCAACCGCTAGTCACCCAATGAAACTTGGATTTGAACTGTAGCCCCAAATGGTTTACAGCACCAATCAACTCTATAACACTCAGATAAGGTGTAGGTAGTGATGGTTAAAATCTCCTCTCTTGGATATAAAAATGATGAGAGGGAAGGAGAAGAGAGATAAGATGTGTTTGGCTCAAACTACAAAAATGGCTTCCTCTCCCTCTAAGAGGCAATCTGAAAGTTGCTCTCTATCTCTCTGGTGTATTTGTGTAGGAAAAAGATATATATATATATATATATATATTGGGAGTGAATTGGCGAAGGGATATAACTGAAATAATTGTTCTGTCCTTGGCTAACTCACAGGTGTGACTTGGTCCCAAGTTGTTCGCGAGTTGCAAATAACAAAGGTAGCTCCTTGTTTTGCCATGTGTCCTTTCAGCAAGAGTGACCAGGTTCAAGTACTTCTACCCAATTAAAAAAATAACCCTACAAATTACATGAAAATTGAGCAAAAGTTCCATGCAAATTTGGCACAGAATTAAGCCAACAAACAAAGACTTAACAAGTAGGAATTCTCCTTTCTCTCTATCAAGTTTAGCAGTAGAATTTTATAGAAGTATCAACATGATGAGATCCTAAGAGCCAATTTCATGTAGAAGATCAATTACATATTTCCTTTAAGAAAGAGAAATTCCTTGAGAAGAGCAAGAAACTTCAATTCTAGGGAAATAGCGAAGCGCGCATAAGCACAATGATACTAAATCTATCCCAGGCACAGGGGGATTGCTTTTAACCATATAGAGCCTTTCATAGCCAACATAAAGGTGTTCACTACAGGTAACAACATATTCAAGTGGTTGATCCATGTATATTTCCTCCTGAATATCTCAATGAAAAGAAAGATTCTTGATATCAAGATGGTATAAAGACTAAGAATGACTAAGAGCAATAAAAATCCAAATCCAAATCCAAATAGAATTGAGAGCTATAAGAGAGGTCTCAGGATAATAAATACAATATGTCTGTGTATCCTTTGTCAACCAACTCTACCTTAAGGCGCTTTACAAAACCATCAAGGACGACATATACTCCTCGTAACCTCTAAAAATACCCATAAATATCTCTTCGAGAAAATCCATACACCACATACATCACCATGGAGACCATAAAACAAGGACTGTATCACCATGAAGGAAGTCATGCGAGTGGATATTGGATAAGGAAGATCCAACCAAGTTCCTTCTAAATATTGTTGGACATACTCTATTTCCCTTCATCTACAATCCAAGTTCACACTTCTAACTCTATGATTAGTATGGAAGAGCTTTATTTGTTTTATAGTTTCGCTATTAATGAATACAGCCTTTCTCACTATTGTGTTTGTATCTTTTATTAACTTTCTGTTAGGAGAACTGTATTGGATGGCAAAAATATTTAGTTTATTTATGGTTGGGTTCCTGTTCCTTTGATTTACCACTAGACATATTTCAGACTAGGGCTATCCACAGACCCAACCCACCCAACCAGAACTGACTCAACCTACGCCTGATCCGATGACATTGGCTGTCAATGGTGGGTGTCCAAACTCAACAACGGCAGGTCAAGTAGTGGGTCTCCTCCAAAATCAAACTTGACTCAATCCGACTGTGAAAACCCATCTCCATCCTAATCACTGCCCAGATTGGTGGAGATCTCTTGATATCCGACCAGGTGGAGATCTCGTGATCTCCGACAAGTTTTTCTGCATCTCTCTTCATCGCCGCTGCTCCCAGTTTCAACCGAAACTGATCTGCCATTGTGGACAATTGACTCAACTCAATTCATTTTTTCTCTTCGGTCAACCGCGGGTCACGTTTTCTACCACCTGACCTGATTGGGTCAAGTCCGAGTTGAGCCCAAACCCAACTTAACCCAACCTGTGAACACCCCTATTTCAGACTTTTAACTTATTGTCTTATTGTTGAATTTATTGTATGTTGACCTGCAGGTATGAAACCGTAGACTAAGCTATTTTAAAATCAGAATGGAATCTGTTGCTGTGTGTCAATTTTTTCTCTTTTGGGCTTTGGGCTAGTTCTGTTTTGTAGGCCTTGAGATGCATTGATAGCCGCCAGTCACATTTTGGGCAGTTGTTAAGTTCTGGGTTAGACTCCCAAACACAAAGCATGGGCCCCTTCTTCTCGATTCTAACACGTCATCGTTCCAAGAAAAACCTCCTAACACCCATTTACAACCAACTGTATGTTTCCAAAGTAGAAAGGGAACAAGATCCCGAGTGCCAGGGTGTCTCTTTTTGATATCAATAAATCTTATTATCAAAAAAAAAAAAAAAAGATCCCAAGTGCCATTTTCATGTAAAACAGTCATTCCAACTGCAAGGCTTGCCTCTAACCCAGGTCAGAGAGTGCATCTTGAAGATTTTTATGGATGGAAACATTGGAAATGGGGGTATATAACAAGAAAAAGGAGACAACGATGGACAAAAAAAAAGTTACTGATAGGATGCATAGTGACTTAAGGGTTGTGTGCCTTTCCTTAGAGCAATGGGAGTGAATTGAAGATAGTAGATGTAGGATCGGCAGACTGTGAGGATGATGGAAAGGGGCATTAGAGTTTTCAGGCATGGAAATCTGATGTACAATTTGTAACCAAGTTGGGGCCTTTGAAGGCTACAGTTTAGGTATAGAAATAGGTGATGAGGTAAGAGACTCAGAATCAGAAAACGGGTAGAAGATGCAACAGACTCAAATCAAATTTTTTTGGGAGAACTAGTGCTAGAGAAATATGACTGAGACTTAGCAAGGGTAACATTAGCATTTGTAAAGTAGCATTGCTATCCCTTCTAAGTCCCGGAATAATCAAGAAAGACACACTTAGTGGAGTGAGAATCAAAGTTGACAAAACTTGGTCCAAGATTAAGAACATAGCAAACACGTGCAAAAACTTTGGGAGGTAAATGGAAGGCTAGAGAAGAAGGGAATAAGATCAAGTGAGGAGATGCCCCATCAAGAATAGTGGAAGGAATTTCATTGATGAGGTAGCTGGCAGTCAGTAGTGTATCACTCCAAAAACATTTTGGTGTATTTATCATACAAGAGGGCTCGTTCGACATCAAGGAGGTGCCTATTTTTATGCTTAGCAACACCATCTGTTATGGCATGTGAGGACAAGTGGTCTGATGTATAATGCCTTTGCTAGTTAAATAAGAAATAAAGGATGCCTTGGAGATGGAAAATTATTAGGTAATCCCGGAGCATGATGACATGGTGCTCCCTCTTAGATTTATGGTGGATCCCACCATGAATTTAATTAGTGAGATCCACCATGAATGTGAGAGGGGGAAACACCATGACATCGTGCTCCGGGAGTACCTAATAATTACTTCTTGGATGCATACTCTTTGGCATTGTCAGCAACTCAGATCGCAGCACTTGGATTTTCTGGCCAAATTGAGTTTTAATATCTTTGTGAAAAAGCTGGAAAATGGACATTAACTAAAACGATTTTTCATTATGAATAACTCAATCATTCGGGAGTAGTCATCACTCATCATCAAAGGTAACAAAGTACTGAAATTTATTGGACGCAACATGAAAGCTAGAAAGCATGGACACGGCAATTTGTTTGTCGTGCCCGTGTCAAACATGTACGCGACATGGTGTATGCCTGGGAGACAGCTGCACGCATGTCCCAGACTTTATTTTATTTAATGGCAAGGACACAGCTTGAACACATTCGGGACACAGTCGGGACATGCCTCATGAAAATTTATAAAAAAATAATAATAATAGACTAAAAATCAAAAGTCTGAAACGGTGCATTTTTGCCTTATTCTCCCTTTCGAACTATGTAGTCAGACTCTCTCACATTGCATCCAAATTTGCATAATCCAAAAATCCCAAAACAACAGAACTCATAAAAATGTACACGAAATAGAATGGAAAAGATAAGCACAGGCGGTGTTACCTTTACACTAAATTATTCTTCTTCTGCGTTTCCTTCTACTGCCAGTTTCTTCTCTTCTTTTTTTTTTGATAGATAATAAGTGTTTTATTGATGAAAAGAACAATAAGTTTACGATTGTAAACTTACAGCCCTTGAAACAAATACAGTCAAATTATAAGGAAAGACTAATAGAGATAAGGAAATCAGACAAGGAACTACAATGCGTAAGCCCCCAAATACGAGACCACTCAAATAAGGTCCTAGCAAACAAGGTCTTCAACCTATCTATAGAACTCTCAACGTCCTCAAAAGTTCGGGCATTGCGTTCCTTCCAAACTAACCACATAAGGCATGCTGGAACCAAATTCCAAACCTGAGAAGAATAAGTTCCCAACCAATTTCTCCAAGCAAAAAGAAGAGAAACAATAGTATCCGGCATCACCCACTGAACCCCAAACAAATTAAGGACTTCAGTCCACATAGCAGATGCAAACCGACAATGGATCAGAAGATGATCCACAGTCTCCTCATCACACCTACATAAACAGCACCAGTTAACAATGGGCAGTTTCTTCTTCTTAACAAGGTTGTCTATTGTGAGAATCCCACCCCTAGCAGCAGTCCATAAAAAGAAAGATACCCTTTTAGGTACCTTTACACACCAAATGCTCTGCCAAGGGAAAGAAACAAAAGGGGCTTTCAATAGAGCAATATAAAAAGATCGCACATCAAAGACACCATTGCGATTCAGCTGCCAAATCAAGATATCCTCACCCTCCCCACTAGGAATCCTGGCAGAGACATGCTCATAAAAAGAATAAAATCTCCTCAACTCCCATTCATTAAAATAGCGTCGGAAATGGAAGTTCCAACTCTTACCTCCCCCATCTGGTGCAGAAATAATCATGTCAGACATCAGAGCTTCCTGAACCACAGCACATGCATACAATTCCGGGTATAATTCCTTCAAAGGAGTAGGACCACTCCAAGGGTCGTGCCAAAACCGAATACTTCCGGGTTTAATTACTTTACAAATTGAAAAGTCAAATTGCTTTCTTTTTATTTTGTTGTCCACTCATACACCCTCCCCATGTCTTGAGATATTAAATTACACATGACCTCATATCTATCCTTCATTTGGTATTTAAATAATTTTTTAATTAGTAGGTATATTAAAAATAAATGTTGATGGCTTATTTAGTTTTATATATATATATATATATATTGATAAGTAAGAATGATTTTTTCAAAATACTTGTAGGTTAAACTTAATTTTTAATGGAGGCTACTAGCTCATTATCTTCGGATGAAGGTCCTCTTTGGAAATATGTTACTATTTCTCTTAAATTGATATATGTTTAACATTATATGAAAAAAAAAATGCTCAAAAATATATTTAATAATTAATTAATATATGTATCCCTTATATACCAATGTCCTACTTTTTCAAAAATTTCCATGTCATCATACCGTACCTGTACCTGTGCTTGTATCCATACCCGTGCTTCCTTGTATGAAAGGGACCACATACATTAGAGTGTACTAATTCAACTAGGTTAGAGACCTAAACCAACCAACCTAGACAGAAAAAGAAACGATGGTGTATACTAAACTGACATGATTCCTTAACAGGAAGATACATAACCAAGACTCCAACTTGACGCATCAAAGTGGACAGAGATGGGCAACCAAGTTGACAATGCCACTTGAAAGGAGATAAGGAACACTGATTTGCCTGTGGAGCAGTGGAGGAAATATAGGAGCAAAATTTGAGTAGCAGAGACCTCCAATTTCATGCCCCACACCAATCATACACTTATTTAGAGATCGTAAAAAAATACAAATAGTAGGATAAAAACTAAAACAATAGACACCCTTATCCTGATCAAGCATATCCTTATCCAGAACGAGGAATATGCAGTACAAGTAACCAAATAAGCACATTGAGATAACCAACTGAAACAAAAGTATCCTATTCTTGATTAACCTATCCTAATTTGAGATAGTGAATAACCAACACCATGAACCAAATTGGGGTCTTCCCTGTCAACTCCCACAATTTTCAATGCTGATTATACTCAATAACTCTCGGTGACCATGTCGGCTCAAAAAGGGGTCATTGATGGTCAAACTACCCCCTCCCCTGAGTACATCAGAAACCTCAATGCTTTCGTTAAGGCAACCAAAGTTTCCATGAAACTCCTCAAAACCACCAGAAATTCTTGCAAATACTACCAACCAATCGCAAACACTACCATGTTCTTAAGAAACATTGCTGTCTCTGCTACCAATTGTCAATGACAACAATGGCGATGAATAGGCATTTCTGACGCCTTCATTCACCTTAGAAGAGTTAGACCATTACTGATTACTCAGAACAACTAATGCACATCCAAACTCAATCAAATAGAGTGAACTGAAAGTGATGCAGGAGCAAAACCAAAATTATTTTAAAATTTATATTTTCAGATTTTTGTATTTATCTCATAGGAAATTGGATGTTTATTCAGATGGGAATTAGATTTGAGATTAGATAGGGATTAGTATTTGAGTTCAGTTAGGATTAGTTTTCACTAGTTATTATCTTTTTTTTCTTTTTTCTTTTTTTGATAGATAACTTGAAAACTTTTATTAAACAGAAGAGACTAGTACATCATGATGGAGAGCTTGTTCCAAGAAACAAGGATTCTCTTCTATCCAAACCATAAAGTCAACAATACTAATAGCATGTTTTGCTAAGATATGGGCAGGTCTATTTCCTTGTCTACATACATGAGAAAACAACACTTTCCTAACAACATTACAAGAGCTTTGAATCCCATAAATTATAGACATCACCGAAACTGATGGAGGCGACAAACCTTGAAGGGCACGAACCACATTGAGAGAATCACCTTCCAAAATAAACTCTTGTAATCCTACATCTTTAGCAAATTGCAGACCAGATTCAAATGCTTTGGCTTCCACCTCTAAAGGACCCAAAGGAGCACGGCATTTTTTGCACATTGCAGCCACAACCAAGCCATTAACATCACATATTATCACTCCCACCCCAGATTCTTTTCTTTCCTTGAAAACAGCCCCATCCACATTCACTTTATACAACTGATTTGAGGGAGGCAGCCAAGAATGTTGAAGCACTGATCCGGACTGCACAGGTACCGTAGTAGCAGTGGCATCATTTGCTTCCTGAAATTGCAGCAGCCAGAGTGAAGCATCATGACACAAATCCAATTCACCCAGCCTCTTACCACCATTACGAATTTCATTTCTGTTACCCCCACATCCTCCAAGCAATCGTTCCCACCAAAGCAACTGCACTATCATCACAATGGTCAACCATTATCATTTTCCATGCTAACTCCATGAAGCTGTTGAACTGAACTGCATAATTCGGATTAAGAAGCCCAGAACAGCTCCACACCCTTTTAGCTCTCGGACATGACCAAAATAAATGGCCTGAAGTTTCGGCCTCTAGCATACATTCCTCACAAAGATCATCAAATAATACTTTTCTTCGCTTAAGATTCGCTTTTGTTGGAAGAATATCACGGCAAGCACGCCATAAAAATGTCTAACCTTATGAGGAGCTGGTAGCCGCCATAATTTCTTCCAAAAACAGCGTAGGTTGCTGTCATTCGAAGAAGATGCACCACCAGAATTACCATAACTTTCCATAGCCAATTTATAGGCACTCTGAACAGTAAACAAGCCATTAGAAGTCCCTGTCCAGATTAGCTTATCAAATGGAAGTGAATTACTAAGTGGAATGCTGCTAATTTCCTCCACTTCAAACGGTAGAAATAATTGCTGCAACAAATGAAGATTCCAGCACCTGTTCTCCATATCAATGAGCTCAGAAACTCGGAGATCCAATGGAGAATTCAGCCTAGGAGAAACAACTTTATAAGTTGAAGAACTTGGCAGCCATTTATCCTTCCACACCTGCACCTTGAACCCATTTCCAATCTGCCATCTCAGACCATCTTTCACAAGCTTTTGAGCAGCCATAAGACTTCTCCATACATATGATGGGTTAGCACCAAGTGAAGCTTCTATAAAATCACAAGTAGGAAAATATTTTGCTTTAAAGACATGATAAACAAGATAGTTCTGACCCATTTGCAACCTCCACCCTTGCTTAGCTAATAAAGCCAAATTGAAAGGTTTCAGCTGCTTAAATCCCATTCTCCCATCTACCTTAGGCATGCAAAGTTTATCCCAACTCATCCAATTTAGTTTTCTTTCATCCTGTTTTTTACCCCACCAAAATTTACAAATCATACTCGTCAATTCCTCACAGAGAGTATCAGGAAGTTTGAAACAACTCATAGTATAAGTTGGTATTGCTTGTGCCACCTCCTTAATCAAAATTTCCTTACCTGCCTTAGAAAGCAATTTTTCCTGGAAGCTCTAGCTCTATATAAGCTCCTGGTTTATTTTTATTTTGAGGAAAGACAATTGATTAATGAAATTTCAGAATGAAGATTTCCAATACATTGGGTGCTGATTCCTAACACTTAAGGTGCTGATGCCTAAGTTTTTTGCTTGGTGTTGATTTCAAGCAAGCCCTAAGTGCTGATTTTTAGGGTTTATCTTTTAATTTACTTGTTCTTTTATGTTCCTTTTGATTGTCCTACATCAATTTGGTATCAAAGCAAAACAGATACAATTTTTAAAAAAACAAAAAACAAAATCCCTCTCTTTTCCTTTTCCACTCATAACGAAACCGTCTTTCAGAACCCAAATTACCGTGTTCAGCCACAACCGGCTCTGGAAAAAACCCCAAACAGCCCAATAAAAAAAAAAATTTCAGAACCTCCTGCATCAGAAAGAAATGGTAAAACAAAGGAAAAAAAAAAGAGAAGAGAAAGAAGAGAATGCAGAATCAGTCAAGACCAGGGTCAATTCAAATCCCCTACTATGAGACCATGTTTGTGAAAAGGAAGACACATGTAAGAAGAAAAATATGAAAGAAAATGGCTATTTCTATATTTGATCTTTTCCCAATCCAAATAATATATATAGGAGAACATTTAAAAAATATTACAAATAATATTCTGATAGTGACAGCTGGTAGGGACACCTCACCAATAGTTTCTTCTAGAAGAGTCTAGAATTTGGACACCTCACTAGGGACACCTCACCAATGACATCTTTCTAGAACAACACAATTCTCTTTCTTTCTAATACATTAAATTTTGATTGCAGTTATCCCGTAACTGATCGTCATCAATTTTCCCCTTGTAAAGAATTTTACACTTTGTTTGGTTGGGTTGGGGGTGGATGGAAAACATAGGAAGGAAAAGTGGAGATGACATATTGGCTTTCGATTGTTTGGTTAACAAGAGAAGGGGAGAGGAAAAGGAAGGGCGAGAGGGAGAGGGTGATTTTCATCTGGTCTCACCAAAAACTAATCTTCGAATTGGGGAGAAAATGAGGAGGAAAGGGGGGAATTGAAGTCAAATGACTTAAAGGCCCTTCCACTAACATTTGTTACCACCCAATGACCTTTTCTACCTTTACATCTGCCGCTCTGACTATAGTCAGCAAATTTTATTCGTTGAAAGCATGAAGCATGAACCAATGAGCAGAAGAAAAATGAAAAACATAGAAATAAGACTAGGACAAGGACGGGCTATTCATTGGAGGGAAAGTTATTCTTTTGGAGGCTATTAATTTTTATTCTTTTGGAGTCCTTTCCCGAATCAATTTAAGTAATCACATTATTATTATTTTTGTTATATATATAAAATGGATGAATAAAGAAAAATCAAATAATATAGTAAGTGTGGTGTGTTAACTTTTATGATATGTCATCTTTACCTCTTATAAATATGTAATAGGGACATAATAGTAAATTCATACAAACTATATCTTCCATCCTCTAACTTTGCTTCTCAACCAAACAATGGACATTTATATTTATTTTATGTCCTTTTACTTTTCGATTCTCTATACCAAACACACATGGTGGAAAGGGAAAGTAAAGTAAAAGGGATCATGGTATAATATAAGGTCACTCTAACTAAAATCTTTTCTATTACTTTTCTATCCTCCCAACCAAACAGAGCCTTAAGCAGTTGGAAAGAAGATTGTTCTTCTTATTTAAATTTAATCATAAAGTTACTAGACCTCTTGACTGCATTAGGAAACCGTCACTTCTGAAGATGCTGTTATCACAACTGTAGCATAGTGGGGAGACCTGCAGGGAAGTCATTGGTACAGGAATTTAAGGGTGATGTACTGCCTTTCTTCCATTTAATCTGTCACCTCAGGAGTTGTATTGCACCTATCAAATTAGTATTCTTCATTCTTATTTCCAGTCCAATTTGTTCACTTAGTTCAAGTGTATCATTGACCCTGTTGAATATCTTTTGTGGTGTGCTCTTGTCAACTTAAGAAATTGTGAGGTTTTTCCATTAGTTGAGAATGAGATAGCGTTGGTTTTTTATTAACTCATTTGTGATTGTGGTTGCAGATATTTTGACTACCTTTTCTATATTGATTTTGAGGCTTCAATGGCAGAGCCTCGTGCACAAAATGCTTTAGGACATTTGCAGGTTTGTTCCTTATCATTCTCCACAATGCAAAATTATGCCTCCTGATAGCACATTTGTCTTGTCATCAATCAAATTCCCCTTTAGGACATTTTCAGGTTTGTTCTTTATCATTCTCCACAATGCAAATTATGCCTCCTGATGGTACATTTGTCTTGTCATCAATCAAATTCCTTGTTACAATTACTCAAAATTTTAGAATGGCTTAATTGAAATTTTGGAATATTCTCTAATCTCATACCTAATACACAAGGCTTTTGCTTCTACGGGGTCTGGTTGATAGGCAACCTTACCCCCCTCTCTCTCTATCTCTCTCCACAAATATATATATATATATATGTTCACACCCACTCACCCACATAAGCTTAAGCTTGTGCATTACTTTGAATTTTAACTTTTTTCCTTTTGTTAGCTTTTTTACAACAACAACCAAGTCTTTGTTCATATATTTTAGGGTCAACTATGGATCCTAAACAAATTAGTCAATGTTGGCCACATATATTCTTTTTTGCCATTCTATTTTATCCGAAATCCTACTTTTTGTTACCTCGTTAATTGACATTTCCTTTTTTACTACTTATATTGATGTTATTTTAGGTCTTTCTTTATCTTCTTCTTTTTTTCTTTTTTTTGTTTCCTCAATTTGAATCAACTAACTCTTCTCACTAGTGCATTAATCGTTCCCCTCTACACATGACCAAACCATATTATTCGACCCTTCCTCATTTTTTCATCAATAGGGACCCTATCTTTAAGCCAATTCCCTCATTTCAAATCTTATCTTTCCTTGTATCCACTTATCAATCTAACATTCTCTGCAACATTCAATTTATAAGCATCTTGCTTATTAACCATATATCATAGCTAGTCTTGTGGTGGTCTTGTTCAATTTTACCTTTTCCTAAATAGGTATTCTACGATCACAAAATAATCCTATTGTGCTTCTCCATTTCATTTGTTGTGATATTATCCTATTATTCACATTTTCTTCAATATTTCCATCTTTAAGAATTATTGAAATACCGAAAGCTCAGATTCTTTGGTATCTCTTGATCAAGTCTTCTATTCCATGTACTCTGTTTTATTCCTGCTTAGCTGGAAGCCTTTAGATTCTAAAGCATCTCTCTGAATTGCTAACTTGACAGTAATTCCACATTTAATTTCATCCAATAATATTCATCCAATAAAACTATATTATTTGCAAAAAGCATTCATCGAAAGAATTAGTTTGAATCAATTTAGTGAGCTCATCCATCACTACTGCAAAGAGACAGGGACTTGATGTTGATCCTAAATACAAACCTATAGTCATAGGAAACTCATTTGTAATGCCTCCATTTTTTCACACACTAGTTATCGCTCCACAACTCATATCCTTAATCAACTTGATATACTTTAGAGGAACTCCTTTGTTTTCGAAAATCCACCTCATTAGGGATCCTATCGTATGTTTCTATAGGTCAATAAATCAGTTTGTTAACTTCTGTAATGCACAATATTTCTTGGACGTGGCCAAAATGTCAAACTTTTGACTTTAACTAGGAAAAAATGCCCATCCTAAGTTCTCTATGTTGTTTTTAGAGGTCAAGGGTGCTGCAATAGAGGCTGCATTGCATAACATAGGAAATTTTATAATTAGATTTTCTTGGGATTTAATAGAATGGACACATGATATTATGGCCTTGTCCGAGGAGTTCTTGTTCTAATCAATTCATTATGTTTCTAGCCTCCCTGAATATGTATTCTTTTTTCAAACATTTGATTTAAAGATCCTTTTCACTCTGCTGTAAGTATCTCAAGGTCAAAGCTAGAATTCTAGAGTGTCTCACATAACATCACCGACTCCTGTATACTGCTTACTTCCTAGGAGTTGTCATAAACATAACACCATTCCTTAATGCTAGTAGTGATAATCATTTTATGTTAATATTTCACATTGATGGTATGCAATTAACACTCTGTTTGTTTCGATGTAAAATATTTTCCATAAAATATTTTTCCATTTTCAAGTGTTTGATTGCATGTAAAATATAGTCAAAGTTGTAAAATATTTTCCTTTGACAAAAACTTTGTGGGTAAAAACTTGTAAAATATATTACCAAAAAAGCAAGTGTAAAATATTTTACAAAAATCTCACAGCCTCACCCCCGACTCTCTCTCCCTTTCTCATACTTTACTCATCCTCTCTCCCACTAGCCCAAACCAGCAACAACACCCACCAGCCACTCTCCGCCTCCACTCCGCCAGCACCCTTCGCCGCCCTTCACCTCCATTCTGGTGGCACCACCATCAGATTTTGGTCTGTTTTGTCATTGGAGAAGTCGCTGTGAGAGGCCTGAGGTGAGCCTTATCAGCGCTGCTCCATTGCTCGTTGGTTGGATCTGGTTTTGAAAGCTACAAACGCCACTGCTAAGATCTCTGATCTGGAATCACCGAGAATGAGTGGGTTTTTTGTTCCTTCACGATCTGGGTTTCTGGGATGGCTTAGGGGTTGCAGTGGGTGGTTGGGTGGGCTGTGGTGGCTGGTTGGCTTTTGTTGATTTTTTCTCTCCAATTTGTGATTTAGGTGGCTGGTGGTGACTCTGGTGATTGGGTTTGTGGTGGTTGGTGGTTGTTGGTTTGTATTTGCATTTTCTAGTATTGAGGTCAATCCAAACACTTAAAATTTTTTCCTGAAAATGTTTACATGTAAAATATTTTACATTTGAAAATTTTTTACGTCAAAACAAACAGAGTGTTACAACTCTCTATTTTTTAAACATACTGCTGTATAGCCTTATTTTTTTCATATTTTCTTTACAATTTTACATCTTTGCAGGAATTTGCAACTTTCCTTCGCATACTTGGTTGCTATCCCATGGATACAACTCTATAGCTTCCTTTCTTCTCAAACCTTTCAAGCTGGTGGCAGAGGAGAATTTGTCCGCTTTTTAATGGTCTGTGCAATTTCTGAGTAGACAAGAAGGTCGCATCATTGCCAGATTATGTTTGATGACATGGGTTGTACAGTTGTTCCCAAATCCCACCTTGTCCCTTCTTCTAGCCATTTAGACTTGCTTAGCAAAAAATGAGCCATTCTAATAGCATGATGGTGGGGCTGGGGATTGATTTATTTAGTTGTTAAAAGACAATATCAAGAAATGATTTCTGGATATCTTGGGTTCTACCGAGAGAATATAATTTAGATCCTTGCTTGCAAGTTATTGGGTACTTCTCCCATAAGTTATTGACTGTAATCAAGAGAGACACCTGGATGTAAGATTTGTTGTATATGTCATTTTTTGTCATTTTTCTGGGGGTTTTGTTGTATACACACCAAATCCGTCATGCTGTGCATTTTTTCATCTTGATGTATGCTAGAAGGTCAACTCTTCAATGGAACAATGGTCAAAGATGTTCTTCAGCATGGTCTCTCCTATCTTTACTGCTGCAATGATGATAGGAACTCAGGAATTGTTTTATAAAAATTGATTAAAATCAGGACATTTTGTGAGGAATCATAAAGTAGTTTTTAGACACAGCTATTGACTAAGCTACATTGCATATTTTGTGTGTTGCTAGTGCAAAGCAAGTGGGCAACTTGGTCTGGAATCTGTCAGGTAGCACCAATAGTAGTGGTGGTTATGGTGGAGTCCCAATGATTATGGTGGAGCAGTGGTGGTGATGTTGTTGTTGGTGGCCAAGTTGATAGTACTGCTGGTGGTGAAAGTTGTCTATTTAAGGTGCTACAGCATGGTATGGAACCTACCTTCTCTTTGGCATTTGAGAGCTTTGCCTACTGGGAAAGGTTAGGATTATAGTTGCACCTATCAAAATATAGTGTAGGTGGCCGGAGAGAAACTGGAGGCGGTGGATGTGGCAGCGTTGACGAAGAACATTGTGTAAGTAAGACTAGTTGCTGTCTCTCTTTTAGTCTTGTTAAATGTATACTTCCCTCATGAGCTGTATTGAACTTAGTTAAGGCCGTACAAATTATAACTTTACATCATCAATAGTAATAGGGGACCCAACTGAAATGTAAATATCTCTAAACAAGAAGTGAAATTGTCTTTTGATTCCCTTCATATGTGAACATCAAAATCATTGACAACTGATAAAATGTGGCATATTAAAAATACGGCAAAAAAGAGCTGTTGACGTCAACCAATAATGCTATCCCAAAAATAGAAGAAAGACAAACCAAGAATATTTTGTGTAGCAATTACAAATGAGAAGTTTGATTGGATTAGGTTAACTTATTTATTCGTTTGTGTTTTACAGTCGGTAATAGAATGTATTGTAAGACAAGTCTCACGTAATTAAATATCAAATATCAGGTCCCTCGACAAAAAAAATTATCAAATATTAAAAAGAAGGAAAAATAAAATGATTACCTTAATGGCGTGCATCTTACCTAAAAGCAAAAAAAGAAAAATGTTCGGTGGTGTCTTTTCCCATACCCATTAAACAAAATATAACATTAAAAATATACTAAAAAAAAAAATTGTTTCGGCTATATGGATCTCTAATAATTAGCCTCTTATTTTAATTACACTTCTGCTGCTCAATGAATTTGATACCACTGAGATGTTGTTCAAATTAGGTCACCAACCATCAAACACAATAATAATTACAGCATAAAGCCGATGAATTAGGGTGTAAATTTATGTCTCGTAGCGTTCTCACAGTCACCTAAATTAAATGAGCAAATAAATAAATAAAGTATTATAAAATTTTAAAAAATCATTTTATTTTATAATGGTGTCCAATAAAGAAAAGTTCTTTATTAGTGTTAACTTTTGGTCCCATCACTAGAAATAGAAAAGGTGACGCTGATGCAGCCTTGAGAAAAAGAAAGTGGGCCGTGCCCAACTGAGTCGGCTCACACATGTGTCATAAATTAAAAGGTGCATAACTCGTGTGTTCTGTACTATTGGTGTCTTTTATTGGGTGCTTGAATTAACGTACCACAGTTTTGTGATTGTGATTCCGTATCTCATGAATGAATTTTGGGGTGTTCCACTTCCATTTTGGTCCTGATTCCATGCTGTGTCTTTTCATTTCTTTAACATTATATTCCCTATCCCCTTATGCGTTCCATTGCTTTCATGAACATGGTCATAATTCAGGTTCTATCCGTTTTCTCCTTGGGAGGGGGAAAATTTTTTTTTTTTAATTTAAAAAAAAATTTTGAAAACAGTTTATGACTTTTGACTCAAAAGAAACGTTTTGCAGTGGATCGAATAGAGGCATTTTCGTTTCAAGAAACCAATTCATCAATCAATAGGAAAATTTAACTTTCAAATTTGAGAAATAATTATTGGATTCAAATCCACAATGTCATTTAATCATAGCAGTGACCTCCCATCACTATTTAGGGTGTCTTAGTTGTTTATACTGTTTTAATACCATCGTTAATATCAGACTATTTATCCACTATCTCTATTGTCATTACTTTTATCATTACTTTTTAAAATTATGCCTTTTTCTATTTGGTTAATTTGTCTTCATACCGTTGTCGATAAAAACATCATGCA
The DNA here is from genome assembly GCA_023736055.1 of Quercus glauca. NCBI lineage: Eukaryota > Viridiplantae > Streptophyta > Magnoliopsida > Fagales > Fagaceae > Quercus > Quercus glauca. The sequence continues at coordinate 34,606,608 of CM043322.1, forward strand.
TTGTCACCATGTCACTAATTATACATCACCATTATCGTCGTCGTCGTTAAATCATCACAATAATAATGGTTTTTTATATGTCATTACTAGCTTCAACATCATTTATCTCATATTTATTTTGGTTAATTTGTCTTCATACCATTATCGATAAGAATACCATGCATTGTCACCATGTCACTAATTATACATCACCATTATCGTCGTCGTCGTTAAATCATCACAATAATAATGATTTTTTATATGTCATTACTAGCTTCAACATCATTTATCTCATATTTATTTTGAACCACAAAACAAAAGCAAGCAAATATAGTCACATTTTTTTTTTATAAACAAATTTACCCAAACAAAACGAAATGCCAAATTGCTCATAATTAACATTTTTGATAAATTTTATATATGTATGTATGTATGTATATTAAAATACTCAATAATAGCTAAAGTGAAATTATATATAAAGTACACAATAACTAGATCAATTTCGTCTTTAGATAATGTTTCAAATATTTTGTGAAATATTGCGTCTTTAAACTTATTGTTTAAACAACTTTTAAGTGTATAGGTTCATTTTTCTTTCTTTCTTTGTTTTATTGTTTTACTTGGGTGTTAAGCTTTTTAGGCAACAAGCAGAAATAATTTTAGAAGTATCATAAAAAAATTGCACCACACAAACAATTAAAATTGACTCTCTTTTTTTTTTTTTTAGAATTCTCAAAATTAAGTAATTGACAACCACTGAGGTTTTAGATCAAATAATGATGCCTTACTTTGATCTTAGGCATAATTTTTTAGGGACCTTCATTAATTTTGTAGGAGATGCAAGTGAGTCTTAGAGATCATCTTCATGTCTTATGGTTGTATAGTTTTTGGGATCGAATTTGGAAAAAGTTGTTGAGATGGAAAATACTAAAAATATTAGTACTAATTTTACTTCAAAAATCTTACAAACTAAAAAGCCTACTAATTTAATGGAATTGGATATTAATACAATCAAAGGAAGGGGTATCATGTCGTCGTTAACAATACTAAGAATGCTATATATCTACAAGCTAATTAAAAGCTCATTTTGTGAAGGAAAACTTGAAATCAATCGTGTCCGTATTTTATGATGATTGTTTAAAAATCAAGTCAAGACATCAATTGGAATGGTTTTATTATTATTATTTTATTTTAATTTAAAGACACTTCTCTCAATAAGATTTTTTTTAAAAAAAAATATTGAATTCTATGTTTTTTAAATAATGCTATGTTTTGTTTGTTTTTGCTTAAGTGAAGGGTATTGTAGCTAAGTGGCATTACTTGCTCCCATTTATAAGGAAAATTACTGTTCAAATTCTTTTTTCCACCACTATTGTTACTATCAAATTCTCAAAAAGAAAAAAAAATGTTTATTTCTATTTAGGTGCTCTATATATAAATAGAGGATTTTGATTAATTTGCAGCTCTTGAGCTGCTTGTACTTTATAGTTTTAGTTTTTTTTTTTTTTTCTTTGTCTTTTTGTTTTTATTTTAGCATAAGAGATTATAATATTTTTATTGTGAAAAAAGAGGTTATTATAGTTTTAGTTGGTTTAAAATAAGATTTTTTTTTTTTTTTAATGGAAGGTCTAAAATAAGAAGTTATTCATCTGAAAAAATTAAAAAAAAAATAAAATAAAAGAAGAAGAAAATATTAGACCCTGAATTTCAAAATGCGATTATAATATTAATTGTGTCCTTTTTTATCACTCTGTGGGCTACGTCAAACATGATGAGCAGCATTTGAGAGTCACTCATAGCCATCCACATTTCTTTTATCAAACTCAATGTACTTGTCTTTTCATTGTCCCAATTTTTCAACTCTGTGCTGATTTGTTCGACCCTTTTGCAGATGCAAATCCGGCTTCTGTTTTAGATATATATTGGTAATTCCATATCTGTGGTCTGCCCCCATTGATGAAGCCATGAAGGTGGTTTAAGAATTACCCCCCACGCGAGTGTAGCTCATCTCTGCTCATGCAATCATTGCTTAATGCAAAAATGACACAATATGAATCTCTATGCAACTGGACTTCAGTTATAGATATAATATTAATATACTGAATTAAGTCCCCGAATTTAACACGCTACCAAATTACTAATAGCCTTTAAAAAAATAAATAAATAAATAGCAACAATAAAACAAAAATGTGATTGGCTATTTGAACTTACAACGTGTTAAATCTATTTTTTACTACACATTTTGAATTGCTAGGCAAGTAGATTTGTGACAATGTTTCATTTTATTTATTCTTGTGGGTTGTAGGGCCAACAGATATAATGCAGTGAGACGTATTTTAGTGCTTTTGAATAACTTCTGTAAAGGTTAGCACTAAGGCAAAAAGGTTGTGCTCGCTGGCCGCTGCTCATTGATGCAGCGGTGCCGTGCTCCTTTTGTCCACAAAATCCATTACTCCTTTTGTCCTACAATAAATAATCATTTTTTTCTATTTTGGGTTGCTGCTTAAAAAGAATAAATAAATAAATAAAAAGGTAAAAGCTCAATTTCTTATATTTTATTTCCGAAATCTTCGTTACTTCAAAATAATTGACATTATAAAAAGGAGTCATGTTACACTCATAGATTTTTTTACAATATTTTTACAAACTGTTAATATGATAAATTTTTACTGAGTCTTATTCGGGCTCACAATTAATATAACTTTTTTACTTACTAATAATCATTCACCACATTATCAATTTGTAAAAGAATTTGTAAAATAGTTTGTACCTTTAATACAACTCTATTAAAAGATGTTTATATTTTTACCTTTTCATTAGTAATGGTACCTTTAGTACTACTCTTTTATAATACACGAGAAAGTTTGAAAAAAAAATGTTTATATATATGAGTGTGTGTGTGTGTGTTTAATCAATTAATTAGTAAATAAAATTTAAATTAGACAATTTGTAAGTAAAAAACACTTACCTAATTCAATTAGAATTTGTTCAAAAAAATATATATCAAATCTAATTTCATTAGAATTTATCTAGTATTAGGTTGCTTAATTAAAATATATAGTGAGTTTTATTATTTTAAACTAACATAGTTTATTATTATTTGTAATTCTAAAAATCAAACTAAAAATATTTATTATGATGATGATTTAGAAAAATATGAAATTAAAAACTTATATGGCAACATTAAAAGAAAAGTTAACAAAAAAGCAGATGTTTCCATATATATATATGGAAACCCCTCTGCTCGTCATTGATCGAATGAACTAAAGGCCAGTCTTTGTCCCACCCAATCTTGTTTGTTTATAAGTATAAAATATGGATTCTTCATCCTCAGTCCTCTCGTCCCGGAAGGAACAAGCAAGAGACAACGCTAACTGGACGAGAAAGGGGAAGGAAAGCAACTGTTAGAAAAGAAGCAGTAAGCAGCTATCAAAACCGGTTAGCGGTAGTAGATCAAAATGATTCGTTAAGTTGTGTGAAGGACAATTGCATTGCCTCGAAATATTACTTTATGAACAGGGATGCTGCACACATGGCACGAGCTTTGGACTGTAAATTGTTCTGTCTCATATGGTCCTCTCTCAGCTGGATGTTAGTCCAGCCTACTACGAGGATCCCATATCCAGCAACCCAACCTAAAAAAAGGTCATAAAAACGCCTTGTCTAGGTTGGAGCTATGAACCTTATTATTTTGAAAAAGGGAAGGGACTTTTTCAGCTGGTGCGCTTAAAGAAGCGAGCCCATATCAGAGAAAGCCATTGCACGCTAGCCCCTTTCTATTAGTAAGGTTGTCAAAAGGCTAAACTTTAGTTCCTTATGAAAAAACTAAGAAAATAGAGGTAAGTGGGCACTAACGAGCAAGAAAAGGCCCCTCTACTCATCATTGATCGAATATAGGGCTATTTCCTCCAGGGTGCTTTTCCCCCTCGTGATTGGGTTTCCATCCTTGTGTCCTTGTATTCTAATTGTTCTTACCGAGCTAGCCAATCTAAAGTCTTTCCTTCTATTTGCATGGTATTAATTAAGTACTATCTCTATCTTGTGGATGGTTCATTTTGATAGTTACAAACCAAAGAACTTATGATTCGTGCGTAGAAACTCCAAACATGGCATGAATGGGTAGTTAAGGCTTTTTATACCTATGTTAGCAATAGATTGATAACAATGTTGAAAAAGAAATATTTGTAAAAGAGATAGGCGGAATCACGCTTTTGGCCATAATCCTAAGGTCTTTCTTTTAGACAGACACTCATTGGTTAGAAGATGTTCAAAAGTAAGGTTTCCTGATACCTTATCCATCGTACTGTCAAAGTCAACTGATTGGTGAAAATCCTAACATTGAGGTAACCCCACCAGTTTCTATTCTAAGTCTTTGCTCTTTCCCTATCACTGGCTTTAAGCGGATCACCCTCACACGGGAAGATGAACATTGAAAGGGTAGAAGGGTAGTGACGGGATGTAGATGTTGATTTTGGAGGTCGCGTACTTTAGTTAGAATGCCACCGACACGGTTGAAACTTCTACTTTTCTTTGGTCCTAACATGACCAACAACAAATAGACACAAGTTATGACAACCCTCACATGAGAGCCAAAAAGAAGGCTTTCAGACTGACTCTACTTCTTGTAGCTACTTCCTAACAATAAGATTGAGTCTTTAACCTGATAACCGCTTTAGCTCACGCTTCCCCTCTTGCTTATCTTTAAAAAGATAATCAAGTAATTACAACAAATTAAAACTGAAAAACTTAAACACTCTATCATCCTTTCTGATGATGCCGAAAAATCACTAGTGAGCCACACAGTTCTTGTACGCTCGAAACAACTCCTGCACAACGAAAAAAGAAAACCTAATAAAAGGCACCGATGTGGTGCCGGCCAAATACCCTCTGAAGGTCAAGTTAGAACTTTTCTCACAACTTTTGAGTGCAAGAGTTAGGGTAAATTATGCATACCTTAGTTTACGAGGGTCTTGGGTTTTTATAGTAGTGTAGGGTTGACATCCATGCCTTGGTAAAGAAAATGTTTCCTTGTGGGAGATCCTCCTTAAGTGGCGTATTTTGCGGAGTTCTTTCCTTATAGGACTCTCTTGATTAGGGTTGAGCATGGCGCACAAGGTGTTTCCTTATATGCATATGTGGGGATCAAGGCAAGCCACGCCAGACCCATCAGAGGCATACCCTCTTTAGCTTCTTCCTGTCAGCTTCCTGCTTCGTTGATAAAGGTGTCGTCGTTAGCTTAGAGGTGAAGCTGTAGACTTTATGTTGTCGTTCTCTTTCATAGGTAAAGCTGACAGGTTTGTCAATACTGCTGCCTCATTACGCTCAAGTATCAATTCTACAAGATTACCCTTATCAGCTGTCCCCTACTCCATGACGTCGTCAGCTTTGGCTGACGGGTTATGGAGTTCGAATTGCAACTTTTGCTATTATTATTTTTTATTTTTATTGGAAAAGGGAGAGCATTTATGGGAATCCTCAAGCAACCTTTATTAACTTCCTAGACACGCGTCATAAGCAGATTGGGCCCGGTTCTAGACGAGGGCGTCGCTTCGTCTTCCGTGCAATTTTCATTCTATATATACCTCAGTTCCTCCCTCATTTTCTCCTATTTCATCGTTGATTCATCACAAAGAGAGCTTGTTACTTCAAGAACTCTACTCCCGTCGCTTTATTGCCTTGTCAACATTCCTTTGTTAAGACCGTCATCCTTCCAGAAGCCGTCTACTAGGTGAGTCGGCTTCTTCCGTCTCTCATTTTTGTTTTAATTGCTTGTGTATTTTCTAGAGAGGCCGTCAACTTAGGTACTTAGAACGCCTCCGTCGCTTGTAGGTAAAAATGTCTAGAGAAGCGATTAGTGAGCAGTCGTCAGTCTGTGAAGGAGCGGGCTACAACGAGGTCTTTCAAACAAGTCAGGAGCCCGAGGAGGGCCATTCCTGGTCGTCGGAGAGGGAAACGTCTGCTCGTTCTCCTGACGAGGACGTGAAAAGTTATGTAGGGGAGGGAGAAAAGAATGAGGAGATAGATGAGGGAGAAGTTGAAGGTAATGAGGAAGAGGAGAATGACGGAGAGAAGAATGACGGGGGCGAAGAATATGCCGTCGAGAGAACTCCTGAAGTTGGAAGTTCAAGAAGCCTCGAAGATGGTTTTACCCGTCCATTTATTCTCCTTAGAATGTGGATCGTCAATGATTTTCTACCAAAGATGACAAACAATATTTTTAAGAATTTGAGGTATCGCTACCAGATCCCTGACCATATCCCAATCCGTCTCCCTGGGAAATGCGAGAAGTGCTACTTAAGGAAGACTGCGGACGTCGGCATGTACGATGTGGAATTTGCAGCAGGATTAAGACTGCCACTGACGGCTATACATTGTCAACTGGCTAACTTTCTTGGTTTATCCGTCAACCAGATCGCTCAAATGCCTGGAGGATTTTTATGGAGACAAGATTTTATGGGGCCATCTAAGTGGTGGGAACCGTCAGTTTACGCTGGACGGGTTCTTTTGGTGCTACAAACCCCAACACAGTCTTATCCCAGGGTATATATCATTTTGCTGCACGGAAAAAAGCTTTAAAGGTGGTGTCTAATATGCCCGATTCCAACAGGAATTGGAAGGACAGATACTTTTTTGTCAAAGGGAAGGATTGGGTGTGCCGTCCTGACGAGTGGAAGACAATGCCCCATGGTTTTGACAATACCTGGGGTATTGTCAAGGATTCAGGTTAATCCCGTCTGTCACTATTTCAATTTTTTTTTTTTAAAGCTTCTAACGTCGCCTATTTTTCTTGTCTTCAGCTAGTGTTCGTCCTCAAATTTTAGACAAGCAAAAAGCCTTTATCCATCAGGTAACAAAGATCCCATTGGGGGAGTGAAAGTGTCGGGACCTTATTACACTCAACATTTTACACCTCTACTACGGTGGTCCTGAACCGACGCCGATAGCTTGCAAGCTAAACGCCTATTCTCGTCGGCGTAAGTATCCATAATTTCTCCCATCACTTTTGTACTAGTACACTTGTTATAACTCCCATCATTTTTGTCTTTACAGAAATGGAAGCAGCCAAGCAGAGGGTAAGGGCAGTCGTCGCTCGTAAAAAAGAAGAAGAGAAAAAGGCTAACTTGAAAAAGGGGGCATCCTCGTCAGCCCCTAAGGCCGTCGTGAAGAGGGCTGCCAAAAGAAAAAATGACGGGAAGGACGATCGTCCTCCTAAGAAACCCGCCATCACCCCTGAGGATATGCATCCCAAAAAGAAGTCGCCTCCTAAGCCTAGCCATGGAGCAAGCAAAGGACTGATGACGTCGACTGGTCCCGTTGCTAAAGGATCCCGTCGCCTTCTCACGCACAAGGAGTACGCTGTGGAAACAGTAGGGTCAATCATAAGGTCGACGGATGTTGATCCTTGCGCTGAGCAAGGGACGGATGAGCTGGGGGCATCAGCTCTCTTTAACTTTCCCGGGTTAGCTTATTTTCTTGGTTAATTTTATATCGTCACCTTTTACTTATTGACTGATGGTTGTGTTTCTTCCAGGCCCTAGTGCGTGTAAAAGCTCTTCAGAACCGGTGTGCTGCCAAGGAGGGGCTCGTTGACCGTTTAAGAAAGCATAATACCAATTTGAAATATGAGCAGGAGCAATATAAGGGCGCCCTTCGCGACCTGAATAAGGAGGTGAATGAGCTACAAGAGAAGCTAGAAGAGGAAGTTCGTCAGAAGGTGAAGGTGTAGGAGACCAAGGCGTCAGTTGAAAAAGAGTTGTCGGCTTTTTAGGAGCAGGTAGAGACGGCTAGAGCTGACGCCATGAAGGAATTCAAGGCCTCACAATCATTTATTGATTCCTGCACTGATTATTACGGTACTAGGTTCGAGGACTGCCTTAACCAGGCCAAGTCCGCCTACCCATCCTTGGATTTCTCCAAGATTACCATGGATGAGCCTGTGCCGTTGACACCTGCTAGCGACACTGCCCTTGGAGAGAACGACGACTTTTCTGAGCCAGAGCTTGGACCTAAGGATGGCGTCGTCCTTGTACAACCTGCTGCTGATGCTCCCGTCACTCCCCTGGTCCTGTCCACAAAGCATGTGAACGTTGAAAACCCTATTGCCCAGGATACTCAAGAGAAGAACAACGGGAACCCTCCGAGCCCTTCGGCCCAGTAGACTTATGCATTCCTCTTTTTGATTAATTTTATCTTTAAGACTTTGTAAAAATGCCCTACTGCTTTTTGGGCTTTGTTTGTAAAAAACTTTATTTTATTTATGATATTTCATATCCTTAAAATGCGTGTTGCTTTGTTATATGTTCGTGATATGTTTTCATAAGTTAAGAGACGCACCCGTCTACTTAGTTATAGGCCGTCCGTTTGTAGTGGTCTACAACCTTATCCTGACAGGATGAACCTGCTTACGGACTTAATCGTGGACCCATCTGCTTAGTTAGGTCTGTCCGCTTGTTATGGATCTGTCCACTATCTTACGGACTTTATAATGAACAAATTAATGAACTCATCCACTTTATGGACTTCACAATGAACTCATCCATTTCATGGATTTATTATTAAACTTGTCCACCTCATGAGTAGACTAATAAACTCGTCCGTTTCATAGACTTAATAATGATTCATCCTTTTACAGACGTTAATAAACTCGCCCACTTTATGGAAAATAATAAGAAGTTCATCCACTTTGTGGACTTGATAATATTTCATCCTTCTGGGATGAAGTCGTCCACCTTGTGAACTTTAATAAACTCGTCCACTTTATGGACAATAATAATAAGTTCGTACACTTTGCGGACTTGATAATATTTCATCCTTCTAGGATGAAGTCGTCCACTTTATGGACTTTAACCAAATCGTCCACTTTATGGACAATTATAATAAGTCATCCACTTTGTGGACTTGATTGTCATCCTTCTGGGATGAAGTTGTCCACCTTGTGAACTTTAATAAACTCGTCCACTTTATGGACAATAATAATAAGCTCATCCACTTTGCGAACTTGATAATATTTCATCCTTCTGGGATGAAGTCGTCAACTTTATGGACTTTAACAAACTTGTCCACTTTTTGGACAATTATAATAAGCTCGTCCATTTTGTGGACTTGATTTTCATGAAGTCATCCACTTTATGGACTTTAACAAACTCGTCCATTTTATGGACAATTTCTTGTAAACGAACACTTTAGCCATCTCAGAATAAAATCCTCTTATTATAATAAACCATGCATTCGTAGAAAAAGTAGTTCTTTAAAAGAAGACGACCTGCCCTTTGGGCTTTAAAAGAGTTATTGTAGCAAAACTAAAGTAAATAGAAAAACTGAGTATAGCTTAAATTAACTAAAGTAAACTGGAAATAAAGGGGTGTTGCTCTTCATGGCGTCCTCTCTACTGGTAGTACTTCCGTAAGTGCTCGGCTTTCCATGGATGGTGTAGTTTCCGTCCATCCAGCGTCTCTAGATGGTAGGTGTCTTTCCTCTGCCATGACGTGATTCAGTAGAGTCCTTCCCAGTTAGGGCCGAGCTTCCCCTGGGCAGGGTCTCTAGCAACGCCCATGACCTTCCTTAGAACAAGATCTCCAATCTGAAAATCTCTGTGTCGAACCCGAGAATTGAAGTGCGTGGCCATGCGGTCCTGGTATCGTGCGAGTCTTTGTTCGGCCATTGCCCTGACTTCCTCAACTAGATCGAGCTATAGACGCATAGCCTCATCATTCTTGTGTTTATCATGATTGTCCACCCTATAGCTTGTGAGCCCGACCTCGGCTGGAATGACTGCTTCGCTCTCGTATGTTAGTCGAAATGGTGTCTCTCCTGTAGGAGTCCTTAGTGTTGTCCTGTACGCTTATAGTATGCTTGGCAGCTCTTCAGGCCATATACCTTTTGCCCCCTCGAGCCGAGTCTTAATGATTTTAAGTAAGGATCAGTTCGTCACTTTGGCCTATCCATTAGCTTGAGGGTGGGCAAGGGAGGAGTAGTGATTTCTGATCCCTAACTACGAGCAAAAGTCCTGGAAGGAGTTGTTGTCGAATTGTTTTCCGTTGTCTGAGACTAAAACTCTAGAGATTCCAAACCTATATACGATGAATCTCCAAACGAAGTTTCGCACGTTCTTCTCCGTAATGGTGGCTAAAGCTTCAGCTTCCACCCATTTTATGAAGTAGTCTATGCTCACTATCAGGAACTTCAGCTGTTGCGCCACTATTGGGAATGGCCTCATGATATCTAATCCTCACTAAGCGAACGGCCATGGGGCTGTTATCTGGGTCAATTCTTCAGACGGCTGTCTGATGACATTGCTGAACTTTTGACACTTATCACAGTCTTTGACATAAGTCTGAGCATCCTTCTGCATGGTGGGCCAGAAGTACCCCACTTGGACGAGTTTGTGTACCAACAACCGCGCCCCTGATTGGTTTCCACAGATCCCTTCGTGTACTTCTCTCATGACGTACTTTGCTTCGTTAGGACCCAAACACCTTAGGTATAGGTGGGAGAAGCCTCTCTTGTACAAGATGTCCTTAATCAAGACGAATCGTGCTGCTTAGACCTTCAGCTTTCTTGCGGCCCCCCTCTCGTTTGGTAAAACGCCGTTTTTTAAGTAAGAGATTAATGGTGTGGTCCAGTCGCTTTCAAAGCCTATCTCCTGCACATCGACAGAATCTATTAGTGGAGAAAGCTGAACAAAAGAAAGTACATTATCAAGGGCGGTCATATGTTCTGCTAAAGTGACTCTAGGAAGGTGGCCGGGTTGCTCATTCTCTCCTTTGGGGATTTGGATGATCTTGGCCTTCAGCTCGTCTACCCTCTTTCTTACTTACTCCAGGTATTTCTTCATTCTTTCGCCTTTGCACTCATACTCCTCGTTCACTTGGTTGGTGACAACATGAGAGTCGCAGTAAAGAACCACGCTTGCGGCTCTTGCTGCTTTGGCGAGATCAAGCCCTGCCACTAAAGCTTCGTACTTTGCTTCATTATTGGTGGTAGGAAAGTCAAGGCAGACCATACATTCAATATTGTCTCCTTCAGGAAAAAGGAGCATGAAAACTACTCCCCCGGTCTGCCTATTGGACGACACATCTGTATGTATACTCCATGGAAGGCATTCATCTGCCCCCTTATCTTCCCCGTTGGTGAATTCTGCTATGAAGCCAACGACGATCTGTCCCTTGATGGCGGTACGCAGGCGGTATTGAATGTCAAACTCACTTAACTTTATTGCCCATAATGCCAATTGACCAGCAGTTTCGAGGTTGCTCATTGCCCATCGTAAGGGCTTATCGGTTAGGACGACCACCGTGTGGGCTTGAAAGTACAATTTGAGTTTGCGAGCTGCCATGACTAAAGCGAAGGCAAGCTTTTCCATGGATGGATACATTTCCTCTGCACCACGAAATGCCCGGCTGGCGTAGGATACGGACTTTTAAAACTTGTCTTCTTCTCTAACCAAGGCCGCGCTAACAGTTGCAAGGGAGACGGCCAAATAGAGGAAGAGCTCTTCCCCCGGTTGCGAAGAACTTAGCAGCGGTGGGGAAGAAAGGTAAGCCTCCAGATCCTCAAATGCTTGCTGACACTCGGCAGTTCACTCGAAAGACTTCTTTAGTGTGCAAAAGAAGGGTAAACATTTATCCGTCGCCCTTGATACGAACCTGTTCAGGGCGGCTACTTTTAAACTCTGCACTTCTTTCACGTTCTTTGGGGGGGGTCATCTCTACTATGTCTTTGATCTTATCCGAGTTGGCCTCGATACCTCTTTGAGACACCATAAAACCCAAGAATTTTCCTGCTATCACTCCAAATGCACATTTACTTGGATTGAGCTTCATGTTGTAAGAACGAAGGGTGTCGAAAGTTTCCTTGAGATCCTTCAAATTGTCCTCCTCTCTTCAGCTTTTTACCAACATGTCGTCGACGTAGACTTGAACATTCCTTTCGACTTGGTTTGCAAACATCTTGTTCATGAACCTTTCATACGTTGCGCCCGCGTTCTTAAGGCCAAACGACATTACTTTGTAACAAAAAAGACCTTGGCTGGTAACAAATGAAGTCTTCTCCTGGTCTGCTTCGTCCATCCGGATTTGATTATAACCTAAAAAGGCGTCCATGAAGCTCAGTAGTTGGTGCTGAGCTGTAGAGTCTACTAGTACGTCGACTCGAGGGAAAGGGTAGCTATCCTTGGGGCATGCTTTGTTCAGGTCTGTAAAGTCTATGCACATCATCTATTTCCCGTTGGCTTTCTTGACCATTGCCACATTTGCTAGCCAATCAGGGTAGTATACTTCCCTAATGAAGCCTGCCTCTTGTAACTTGCCGACTTCTTCTGCTATTGCTCAGTCTTGTTTTTGGGCGAACACTTGCTTCTTCTGACGGACGGGTGGAAAAGAGAGTGACACATTCAGCCTATGTACCATGACTGAAGGGTCGATTCCTAGCATGTCTTCATGACTCTAGGCAAACACGTCCTGGTTTTTTTTTAGGAAAGCTACAAGTGCTAGGCGAACTGTTAGGCTGGCGAGAGTGCCAATTCTCATGGTTCTGTCTAATCTGGAGCTATCAAGGGGTATCTCCTCGAGCCTCTCTACAGGTTCCGCCACCATCCACTGTTCTTCTATGCTCATGGCCTATAGATGGTCGTCCATCTCCAGCATTGCAATATAGCATTCGCACGAGGCTATTTGATCCCTTCGCAAGTCCCCTACTCCGTACTCAATAGGGAATTTGATCATCAGGTGATAGGTTAAAGTTACGACCTTCCATGAGTAAAAGGTAGGTCGTCCTATGATGGCGTTGTAGGCGGAGAAGCAATCGACAACAAGGAATGTAACATCCCTAGTGATTTGCTGAGGATAATCTCCAATTGTGACAGGCAATGTGACTACGCCAAGGGGGTATACTTTTGTTCCTCCAAAACCAACGAGTGGAGCGTTAGTTGGAACCAGGCGTTCTCTGCTAATCCGCATCTTTGGGACAATGCCCATTAGCTGAATGTTTTGAACCGTTTTGAGGTAAGTCTTTCGAGCCTTTTTGGACGAGCCAGTGGTCACCGTGCCTCCCACAATCATCCTTATATCTCCTAATGGTGGTCTGGGACGCTCGTTGTCCTGTCAGGGAGCTTGCTCTTGAAGAGGCGGATATGCTCTCTCCCAGCTAACGAACTTCTGCAACTTCCCTTGCCTGATGAGGGCTTCGATCTGCTGTTTCAAGTCGTAGCAGTAAGCTGTGTCATGACCATGATCACGGTGAAAACGACAGTATTTATCTCTAGACCATTTGTTGGGATCTCACTTCAGCTTTTCGGGGAAGGTTAAGGCTCCTTCGTCCTTAATTTGTATTAGAACTTGGTCGATTAGGGCAGTCAGTGGAGTGAAGCTCGTGAATCTCCCTTCAAGGGGCTTAGAGCACCTATCATCCCTTCGTTCTCTAGTTCTTTCCATCTTCCACCCTCTATCTTATTGTGTATTTTCCTGCCTCTCTCTCTTCTTGGGTTTCTCCTCTCGGGCCAGAAACATGTCTTCAGCATTCATGTAATTGGTTGCCCTATAAAGCACGTCCAACATGGTATTTGGGTCTTTCTTATATAGTGAAAATAGGAACTTACCCTTCCGCAGCCCATTTGTGAAAGCGGCTTCGAGTATCTTGTTGTCGGTCTCATCGATTGAAAGCGCCTCTTTATTAAAGCGTGCTATGTAAGACCTCAGCATCTCATCTTCCCGTTGCCTGATGCTCATCAAACATGTAGTAGACTTTTTATAACTGTGTCCCCTGATGAAGTGCGAAGCAAACTGGGCGCTTAGCTCCTTGAAAGTACTGATGGAGTTAGGCATCAACCTGCCAAACCAAATTCTTACAGGGCCCTTCAGCGTGGTAGGGAAGGCCCTACACATGATCTCGTCTGCTACTCCTTAAAGGTACATCAGGGTCTTGAAGGATTCCAAGTGATCTAGGGGGTCTTTGGCTCCGTCATAGCTTTCTATCTGCGACATACAAAACTTTAATGTAAGGGGGAAGGAATTGACGAACGCGGTGAACAGTGAATCGGTTCAATGGACCAAGTCATCAAGGTCGCCAGACACTCGCCCTCTGAGGGCATTCATCATAAAGTTCATCTGTTCCTTCATCATCTGCATCTCTGTAACAATGTAAGGGGGAACCGTGTCTGTGATGGAAGGGCGGCTCATGTCTTATCATTCTAGTCTGCTTGGGGCGTTGTTGCCCTTCAGCCCTTCTTGGTCCCTTCTCTCGGCGCTAGTGCCTTCTTGGTCCTCCTCCTGAGTGTTATGCCCTGCGTTCTTTTAATGTAGCTGCTCTTCCAAGTCATGATTCTGCTTCATGAGGCGCTTCACAACAACAGTGAGAATCTAAACTTGTCTCTCGAGGCCAGTTATGCGGGGTTCATTTCCCTGAATATTGTTGGTGGTCGCCATCGAGCGAGTGAGTACCATGCAACTCTTGGTTCGGGAAGCGTTCATATGGCTTACAGGTTGCTAAGAATAGTGCAAAGGTTCCCACAGATGGCCCCAACTGATGATGCTAAAAAATCACCAGTGAGCTACACAGTTCTCATATGCTTGAAACAACACCTACACAACAAAAAGAGAAGACCTAACAAAGGGCACCAGTGTGGTGCCGGCCAAATACCCTCTGAAGGTCAAGTTAGAACTTTTCTCACAACTCTTGAGTGCAAGAGTTAGGGTAAATTATGCATACCTTAGTTTACTAGGGTCTTAGGTTTTTATAGTAGTGTAGGGTTGACATCCGTGCCTTGGTGAAGAAGATGTTTCCTTGTAGGAGATCCTCTTTAAGTGGCATATTTTGCGGAGTTCATTCCTTATAGGACTCTCTTGATTAGGGTTGAGCGTAGCGCACAAGGTGTTTCCTTATATGCATACGTGGGGATCAAGGCAGGCCACGTCAGACCCGTCAAAGGTATACCCTCTTCAGCTTCTTCCTGTCAGCTTCCTGCTTCATTGATAAAGGTGCCATCGTCAGCTTAGAGGTGAAGATGTAGACTTTATGCTGTCATTCTCTATCATGGGTAAAGCTGACGAGCTTGTCAATACTGTTGCTCATTGCGCTCAAGTATCAATTCTGCAAGGTTATCCTTATCACTTTCCAAATTCAATTTAGGGCTTAGATTAAATTTTGTCAATTTAAAGGTATATTGACGAATGAGTGTGCACACTATTAAATGCAAAAACAAAAATCTTAACAATGAAATTAGTGAGATAGAGAGACTATTTTTCAAATAATTCTTAAGAAATTAGAGTGCCAACCTGGAGATACATTATTTAATAGGAATCCCAATTAAACAACAAAAATTTACACCCGTGCTTCCTGTTCCTGTCAAGAAATTAGAAAATTGTTACACCAGACATTTTGCAAATTTTAATCTGATTGGAATTAGGGTACAAATTGCCTTGAAAAAAAAAGAAAAAATAAAATAAAATACTTGTTGAGATGTTTTTTTTTTATTGGAGTTGAGTCATCTTGACCATCCAACATTGAAGACTTTATTTATTCTTCTTTATAAAAAGAGGTTGGGGGAAAATGAAGCTGGCTTACGAGGAGAGAGTAGTGCATGCTTGGACATATCCCCGTGTCCTATGACTCTCAAGTCTCAAAGTACTGTTAATAGGGTTCGTACCATCCCAGGGAAGTGTCTAGGTTCAACGAACCTAACAATACCACTACTCTCTCTATCCTACCTGAATAGTTATTTAACCCACGAGACACACAGAGAAAGAATGACAGTGACAGAGAGAGAAGTGTGCTTGCTAGCTAGAATTCCTTCTTTTATGTCTTTGTCTGTTGCTGCCTCTTCTTTCACACTTGGTTCATCTTCTTCTTCTGCAATCTCTCAGCTAAATGGTATTTTTCTTTTTTCTTCTTTTTCATTCTTTTTCCTTTTACTTGTTTATGTTCTTACTGATCATACACTTGGTTATTGTCCTGATGCATAATATTATATATATATATATATATACTGTAATATTTAGTTGCCTAAATTTTGGTTTTTTTTTTTTTCCTTAAAATTTTTTACGAGGGGTAGCCTTATTTATTTATTTATTAAAGAGGAACAAAGCTTCATTTATGTTTGTTTCCAAATCCAGCAAAGAGATATTATTCTTTCTTTATAAACTCATGATAAAAGGGTTTCAAGTAATAAAAAAAAAAAAAAATTAAAATTTCAGGTTCTTACAGAAACTATTTTCTCAATCTAAACAAAGCCAATTAAGTAGTTTTTCTTTGTGTTTGTTGTTGTTGTTGGTGATGATGATTATAATGATTTTGCTAATTTCATGTTGGTCTTAATTATATGCATAAATATTATGATTGGCCTACATGTTATTAGTATAATACCCCATTTCGTCCCCACTAATTCAGCTCTACAAATTGGCTCTCGCGTACATTTAGTTTCATTACTTTTTGGAGTAACTTTGACAGGCACTAGCGATGGAAGATATTGGATGAAACCCATTCATGTAGAGCCTAAGAGGAGCGAGCTAACAGTTCCTCTAGCAACCACATTGGCTACTCCTGGTATGTTTGATTCTTCATGGAATTTAAAGAGCGCGATACGAACATTATTTATGTGGGATCTGATTGAATTGCACTATGGTTTTCTTTTTATATGATATTTTGTAGTGATGGTTGAGAAGGTTGATGAATATCCCAAAAATGATCATACTGATAAGCTGGCTAAGGATCTTCAAGGTGCTTCTCCCCTAGAGATTGAAAAAGATGATCGTTTTGAAAAAGTCGGAGATGATGCTACTGTAACTTTAAGGTACGTTTATTATGCCCTTTTCTTTGTGAATATGCTTATTAATATGCCTCCAAGTAGTCAATCTTGAGGCTTTCTTCAGTTGACATCGAAGAATTTATTTCTTCCTCCCAATTGTGAAGCCATGGTAGTTTATTCAAGAAAAAAGAGATATAGTACATCCTTTTGAACGTAGGTGTATATATACGTACCGGACATGACACTTGTTCAAAATTAGTCACGTGTCAATCTCCTCTCCCATCAATTGCTGCTGTGCATTGGATGACCTTGCCCTGGAGGTTTTATTCAAGAAAAATGAAATATACATTACTGAATGTTAGTTTATTCAAGAATAAAGAGATATAATACATCCTTTTTAAACATTGGAGTGTGTATATATATATATATATATATATGTATATGTATAAACGTGTTTGGCTTACGTATCGTGCATTCGAGTACCGTACATGACACATATCTAAAATTAGCCATATGCCAGTCTCTTATCCCATCAAGTGCTCTAGCACACTAGATGGAAGCCTTGTCAAGAGGTATACTTTGTCTGCATATGATGCATTAATTTGTCTATAAACTTCCGTTCTTGTTAGTTGCTAGTTGCTACATGTTATTTTATTTAATAAAAAAGATATGAGATACATGGTTTTAAAAATCAGACCTAAGGCAAAATGAGATTTACCTCCGGTTCTCAGTTTTTATCAGTTTTTGACTGATTTTCCCGGTTATTCACCGAGTTTAGGCATTTTTTTTGGACAGAACTGGTTTTTGATTCTCAGTTCAACCGGTCAGTCTGGTTCAATTTTTAAAAACTGAGATTAGTACATCTTTTTGAATGTAGGAGTGTGTGTCTATATATAAACGTGTTTGGCTTCCGTCCATACATTTGAGTACTAAACATAACACGTCCAAAATTAGCAACGTGTCAGTTTCCTGTCCCATCAATTGCTCTAGTGCACTGGATGAAAGGTCTATATTGTCAACATGATACATTAATTCATCTATAAACTTCCATTCTTATTAGTTACTACTCGTTCATAGTTAATATGTTTGGCGTCTCACCCAAATGTGAATTTGTCAAATATATATATATATATATATATAAACGAATTTGGCTTCTGTCCATATATTTGAGTATTGAACATAACACATCCAAAATTAACAATGTGTCAATTTTTTGTCACATCAACTGCTCTAGTGCACTGGATTGATGGAAGGTCTACTCTATTAGCATGATACATTAATTCATCTGTAAACTTCCATTCTTATTAGTTAGTACTCAATCATAGTTAAGGGGGGCGCTACTCTATATTCAAGGGGTTCAAATGAACCCCCTGACTTCAAAAAAAAAATTATATATATAAAATTTTTTTTTTTGTTAGTTTAATACTTTAATTTATTTTTAAAAATATTTTTGCACACCTTGACTTAAATTTTGCACATCCTTATTACAAGTATTTCCAACTCTAAGAGTAAAGAGTAGGTGTTGGTGAATTGTAAATGTCACTCTTTTTTATAAATTTATATTATTTGTGTGAGTGTGTCTTGATTGCGTGCATTACTTTTTGTTATAATGCTATTTGTGTGAATTATGATGTGTGTGGATGTTTGTGTGTATAATATAAATACAATATAAATTTATATAATTTAATAATTAGGAAATAGAGATAGTTTCTTACATATGTGTGTATTGTTATCATGTTATAATAATTTTTTGTTATAAAGTTGGTAAAATTTAAGAAAAAAATTTGTAAAGTTAGTGTTTGTTCAAGCATTTGATTGGTTAAGTAGATACATAGTGTATAATTTTATGTATGAATAAGTGTGATTGTGTGCATCAATAATTAATACAAAGCTAATGAGTTTAGTTTAGTCATTTAGTTTACAATATTTTTATAAAAACAATAACAAATAAATAATAACAACTACATAAAAATAAAAATATTAGATAAACTTAACAAAATAAAATAGTCATAGGCTCATAACTACCCACATTGGCAATAGATACTTATAATTAACTATCATATAATATTTCAAAATTTGAAAATTTGTAGAAGAAAATCGTAAAACTTCATGTATTTTTTTTTTTTTTTTATAACTCAATATATTCAAGTTCTTTTTTTATTAAAATTTTTTAATAACCTCCTAAACAAAATTCTTGAAACCGCCACTGTCCATAGTTAATATGTTTGACATCTCACCCAAATGTGAATTTTTCAATTTCAAATTTAATCAATAAAATATAATGGATAAGGCAATAGGTACTCAATAATATTAAGTTATAATTATAACTCAAACATACTAAAAAGTAAGACATTATTGGTGGAGAGTAAATTTTCAGTACGGCATTGAATAGTAAGGAATAAAGGGTTCTTGTCAGCACGAATTTAGAAATTATTAAACATTGTTCATAAGCCAGAACTTTGGACACAGTATCTGGTGCATATAAACAAAAGCAAAAGAATAGGAAATCGAACGAGCTCGGATTTGCTAAAAAGAGAAAGTCATTACATATTAACTGATAGCTAATATATAAATTTTGTTTTTCATACTGCGTAAGCTACATATTGTTGACCAGCCTGCATGCATCACTTAACTTCTGCTATTGTTGTCCTAACAAGTAACAACAATGCTGTAGAGTACAAAAGTAACCAATAGTTTTCAAGAAAATAATGATATTGATGGGATAAAAAGTAAAAGGAAAAATAACACACAATTTTCTTGATATAACGTAATGTTTGTGAATTTTGTCACTATGCCTTTGTCTATTATTCAATACTTCTAGAATAATTTATGAACTTTTGTCACAATGCCTTTGTCACTAATTTAACATGGAACCTACATCTGGTTGTGCAGTGGAGCTGAGGATGTCACTTTGATTGAAGCATGTTTATTTGATGCTGGGATCACTGGCCTAAAAGAATATCAGTCCTCGGAAACTACAGAAGGCACTCCGGTTATTCAAGTAGACCCTTCATTTGAAGGGAGGGAGGGTGGGATTGGCAGATTGTTGAAGTCGAATGCAGTGTCAGATGTGGAAAACCAAGAATACTGGAGCTTCCTTCTAGCCATAAATGTGATATTTAACAGTATTCCTTTTCATGGATATAATTCATTTGGGTATGAGAAGGAAGGGATGTGGTGGTGGGAGGAAACGGATCAGGCTAAGGAGTGTGGCCTATATAAGGCTATGGAATTGGATCATTTGACGGTCTTTTGAGAATGGCTTCCATTGATCTTCTTGTACAGAACTAGAATCACTGAGCAGCAGTGAGATGCATCCATTTAAGTGCTGCTTTTGGTGCAATGTGCTTGGTAATGATCCTATGTTCTTGTACTTACAATGAGAAGAGTTCCCCTTTACAACTTCAAGTTTGTAACCTTTTGTGATCGTGAATTGCAGACTGTAAACATGATCCAAAAGTCTATCTGCCCCATTGTTCTTGTGTTTTCACAAAACTAAATAGTGGAAGGCAAACATAGGGAGCATTAATTAATTGTAGTGGTAGTGATGAATTTACTCATCCTATCGTATCTTAAACAAGAATATGCTTGTTAAAATTAGAAGTTTCATGTACTAGAATATTGTGAGTTTTCTTTTCTTCAATGGTGAGAAAGACTTCTGAGTTTTAATTTTAATGTTTATGATATATATTATTGTATATTGTATGTCTTTTCTTGACTACGAGTCCATTTAGATACCACTTATTTTTCTGAAAATTGAAAACAATAAAAAAAATACTATTCATGCGGGTTACTACTCAGTGCAATAGGCACTAGTTTAAAAAGAAAACTAAAAAAAAAAAAGTGAAAAACACAAAACATGGCCGTGGACTTCGGATCCAAACGCTACGTTTCTTGTGCTTTTTTCAAACTCGAATATAATTTTGCTTTTCCCCTTTTTGATTGAATAAAATTTTCCCTTTCCCCTTTTCAATTGTCTACTATATTAATCCTCAATCTCAATCTCAATCTTTTGCGAGAGTTAGAAAAATGATATTGAAAATTTTCTGTACAAATTTTATCCTACCACCCAGCCTCTCATCCATTATTTGATTTAATTGTGAATTACTCTCCAAATTAACAGTGATGAGCCTATAGCGTTTCTTGTGCTTTTTCCAAACTCGAATATAATTTTGCTTTTCCCTTTTTTGATTGAATAAAATTTCCCCTTTTCCCTTTTCAATTGTCCACTATATTAATCCTCAATCTCAATCTCAATCTTTTGCGAGAGTTAGAAAAATGATATTGAAAATTTTCTGTACAAATTTTATCCTACAACCCAGCCTCTCATCCATTATTTGATTTGATTGTGAATTAATCTCCAAATTAACGGTTATGAGCCTGTAGCGTTTCTTGTGCTTTTTCCAAACTCGAATATAATTTTGCTTTTTCCCTTTTTGATTGAATAAAATTTCCCCTTTTCGCTTTTCAATTGTCTACTATATTAATCCTCAATCTCAATCTCAATCTTTTGCGAGAGTTAGAAAAATGATATTGAATATTATCTGTACAAATTTTATCCTACAACCCAGCCTCTCATCCATTATTTGATTTGATTGTGAATTAATCTCCAAATTAACGGTGATGAGCCTGGATTTGAAGACACTTAAAATATGGTTTACAAAATAAAAGCGGCATATATTGAGAATATAAATTAGCCTTTTCAATAATAAAAAATAAAAAATTGGGAGTCCCAGTGCACATGGTTCTCACACTGCTAGTTTACTCCATGGTCCCGGAGATGTGATGGGTAAGCACTAAGCAGTCATTTTTTTTTTTATGAGGCTAATTTCAAGACTCAATCCAAGGAAGGTGGAAGGCACTTGCCATTACACTAAAGCCCGACCTGCTTTTGTGAAGGGGTACGACCTTAAAATAGAAGAACATTGATTATCCCCGAGTCTAAATCAGCACAAATTAAAGGAATGCAGTTGGAAAAGAATTCCACAAAATGGAAATGCAGGTAAGCAATAGTTTTGAATGCTATGCACTATGTAAAGCCTATGGAACGGTTTTATATTAAGGAGAAGATTCATATTACAGAATTGCTTGTTTGGATGCCTCGAATTCCCATATGGCAGCTTACATGACTGGGACGATTTATTCCTAGTTCCCTGTAGTCTTGATTACCTATGAGCAGCCAAACCAACCCACGCATGCTGTCCACTGAATCAAGCTAGCTCAAACGTTCAAATTGCCCTGTACGCTTTGCACATCTTCTTCAGTTCCAGCATAATCCCATTTCTTTGGAAGCATAACATATATACTCCTTAGTTGACATATCATATCACTGTTTCTTAAGCTATAAAGCTACTAAAGGTGAAAAGAAGAAAAGAAAAGCAAAGAGAAGGAATTAAGCTCTTAAGACATTTGACAAGAGCTCATACAAATTTTGTATCTTCAGGCTTTCTTCTGCTTGATTGGTGACAGAAAGAGAAATCGAAAGATCCCAGCAGCCAAAGCTGATCCGGCGAAGGGACAAACCCAATAAACATAAAAATGTTCCCAAGTGTTATGTCGATCGTTCACAAATGCCCAGCCAAAGGCGTTGGCTGGATTCATGGAAGGCCCTGTATAACCAGACCCTGCAACAACCAAACCCATTGTAGCCACAGCAATCAACCACACCTTCAAAAGTGGGTTTTTAGGACCCCGGATCACAATAAAAAGGATAGTAAAGTTAATCAGAAAAGTCAACACCCCCTCTGCTATGGCTCCAGTATGCAAGTCCACTTGCAAAAAAGGTCCCTTTAGCCTGGGCTTGTATTGGGTTGGCATCAATTGTAGTATAGCCTTGGCACCACCCACTCCACCAGCCGCCTGAGCCGGAAAGCGAGCGGCCAAGGAGATAAGAGAGGATTCAGGTTTAAGACCTGCTGTGTAGAACGAGAGAGTAGTGGATGGATTGAAGCTAGCACCACCCAAGGCTGCGCCAATTAAGCTGAAAGACAATACAAGAATGGTGGCGATGTTGGTGGTGATGAATAAGCTTGCCAATGGATTGGCTTGAACACCAAGGTATGTAGCTATGATAGTAGTAAGAACTCCCATCAATGGTGTGCTGAACACCCACAAGGATGTCAGTAAGGCATCTCCTGTTGCCTCCTTCACCACGCCCATCTTTCTTCTCTTTGCTCTCTCTCTCTCTCTCTCTCTCTAGCTTTAACTGCCTTCTATTATCAGCACTTTCTATGCCTGTGTATTGTCTGTTTCCTTCTACAAAATAAGAGTTGAAACAAAATAGCTAACTGGGAATTTCAGCTTGGCTCAATAAGAAACAAAAAAAAAAAATTGGAGATGCTTACAAGCTTGAAACTTCGTTATATTGGTGGCTGGTAGAGTACCGTAAGATAATCTTTAAGCCATTCATTTTGTGGCCTCAAAAGAACTTTCACACGTCTCACCTACCCACCTTCCCATTCTTACTCACTATCTACCCAAAAACTGAAATAAAATAAAATAAAATAAAAAAGTAAAAAACAAAACATGAGTGACAGGCGTGAACATTTTTTTTTTTGTAATGGAAGGTACAACAACGTGGTGTAAAGTGTGATTTATATTAATCAATGAGAAAAGTGACGCATTTTGTCGCAAGTCCAAGATAATAAGTATTAAGTACAATTCTATTCAACATCTATTGCTTGGACCTGTGATGCTTGAGCTAAAGTGACAGGAATTGTCATAAATTGTTGTAAATGACATCTTTTATAAGCTAATTCTAGCCACTTGAAACTGTCATTGAAAAGAGATGATTACCTTAACCAAAAAAGAAAAGAGATGATTACAACTTATCAGTCAATTGGGTGGGTGTATCACATGCCAAAGTCCTGATTCCCCTTCAAATGCAACTACCCTCGATGTTAATTTCGCTGCTCCAAGCCCACGCCTTTTGTGGTCCTAACCTAAGCCGTTAACATATTTAAAACATTTAATATGTGCATCTGATTCAAGTAGTTGTAACTAACTAGTCGAGGAGGTGATTTAGTTGGAATCCCACATTCGATATGAAGTCGTAGAATATTTTACAATGGGTAATTTGCTATTTGCATACAAAGTATGCACTCACTTTTTTCATTAAATATTGTGTGCAAAATAAACATTACTCTTCGAGAATTTGAGAAAAAAAGATTCTCAAGTTTAATATCAAAAATGGATATTTAGGAGAGAGAGAGAGAGAGAGATGTGGGTTCTTGTGTGGAACTTATGGTACGATTCATACTCCCATTGAGAGGAGAGAAGACTCCTTTGTATAAGTGAATAATATCTCCTTTCATTAGAGACTTAAAATAGATGAAAAAAAGTGTCAGTGACCCCTAAAGCACTTGGGTAATTTCCCAACTAGTTGAAGTTACAAGTAGGAATGTGCATGAGTCAAGTTTAGAGGCTTTTTCAACCCAACTCATTATAGTGAGATAAAAAAATTCAACTCAACTCAGCCCATCACAAGGGTCCAGCCTAACCCACATAAATCGGGTTGGACATTTTTTTTAATTACTATTATTATTAAATTGAGTATTAGAAGTTTATAACACCATCACAAATGAGAGCAAATTTATATTAAAATAATCCTGAGTATAATACCAAACCAACACAAACTATATGAAGAGGACTTAGGGTTTGGATTTTATTAAGAAAAAGAAGCAAAAAAGTAAATAAAAAAATTGTATAATAAATTTTTAAAATTTTAAATATATATTAAATATAGGTGGGTTGGATCAAGTTGAGTTAGGTGAATTTGTGAATCTTATGACCCAAACCCAACCTAACCCATTGTAAAAAAAAAAAAAAAGAATTCACAACCCAACCCACTGGGTTAAGTTAGATCGAGTCGATTTTGGCGGGTTGGCATGTTGGCTGTACACCCCTTATTACAAGTGATTTACTTTGAAATTCAAAGTGCGATAAAATATTTTTGTTTATTAGGGCTTTTTTTTTTTTTTTTTTTTTGGATAATGACAATGAGATCTTTTTGAGGTTTTAACTAAACTCTTGTATTTCATTTCAATTGTGTTAATATATATATATATACACACATAATGTCCGCTCTTGATGATAGCTCTTTATCATCAGATTAAGACACCAATCAATTTTTGGTATAAACGAAAATTGAACTCAAGATCTTATTCAAGTACATGAGGCTATATATATTGATAAAAGAAAAGATGATTCAATTAGATTGGGCTTCCTTCCTTGCAACCAAAACTTTATCCAGTAGTTTAGTAGTTCACTAATCCCTTGATATAAATTAGGCCTGAACCAAGCAAAAAACACAGTGGTCCAATATTTGGTTGGGCTCTCCAGAACAGATGCTACCCTGTGCGGGCTTAATTACATGTAGGCCAGAAGGTACTAATAGCTAATAAGTACTGTAACGTTACTAAAGTAAAGCTGAGCGGGGCAGGGTCGAAGGCTCTGCTCCGTCCATATTGGGCCACATTATCTAACCCCCACTGCAATTAATTTGAAAACTTTTTTAAATAAAACCGTTTTTTTTTAAGGAGAATAAAAACGTTAACATTAGAAAATAAAAATAAAAATCATTAAAAACTACATTAAAATTTTAGATTTCATGTATTGAAAAGAACCTATATGAGTTGAGAAATGTTATGTCCAACATCCATAATATTTTTATAATATTTTAGTAACAAATGTTAAATGAAAAGTTGTTACTAACGGTTACTGATTAGTAAAAAAATAATTTTAATAGTAGATTTAAATTAAAATCAGTAAAAACTTTCTATATAAAATTTGTTATGAAAATGTTGTAAACATATCCCTTTTCAAGTTCAAGTTGAGTTTACACAAATGAAAAAAAAAAAATATATATATATATATATAATATCTCCTTTTTGTTTCCTTTTAGCAAGATGTCTTTAATTAAAATTTTAAATAAAAATAAAAATACTAAAATAGTATAAGTGGAATTTCAAAAATGATATAAAATTCCTAAATTTTTTGTTGAGTTCCATTAATTTGAAGGCAATTACATTTTAAACCAATAACATTCAAAACGTTTTATCAATCAATTTAGTCTTTCTTTTTTCCTTTTTTCCTTTTTTTATAGATATTTATGACATTTATTAGATCCAGAATTGTGTTACAGCTGGAATACAGCGTCTAACTCGTTTTTTCAAAAAGTTTCAGCATTGATTGGACCTGCTATGAAAGGCACTGGCCACCGGTCCGCTTTTAGCTTGCGGTTAATTGTTTAAAAAGTCAACTTTTTTTATTATTTAATTTATTTTTATATTATTTATAGATTTTACTATCTCATTTCAATTACTTTTTAATTTTATTTATAATATTTTTAATAAAAAAATTTTAATTTCAGATAAATAAATTGTTCTCAAATTGACTTTTAATAAGTCAGAACTCTCCCCTCCATTGATAAACTTTGCAATCTGCATATTGGTACAAGTAATAAATAAATTTTTAAAAAAATTATAAATAAAAAATATATATATAAATTTTAGTTACAAATTTGATTGTATAGCTAATAGTTACAACTCCTACAAAAAAAAACATTATTACATATTTTAAAAATATAATATTTGGATTGTATGTTCTTTATGTTTTTAACGTACATGTTAAACTTCGTGTGACTCGAATGTATTTACATTTCGATCCATACAATTATTTTTTATACATAATTTTAAAGTACAAAAACTTAAAATTTTAAACATTTGATTGATCATATAATTATTAATTTTTTATTTTCTGAAAAGATTGCAATAATTGAGAATATAAGAAAAAAAAATGTAATTTAATTGTGGATTTGTTATAATTTATATTCAATAAAAAGATATTGAATAGAGTTGTAGCAATTGACTACAAACTAATTCGTAGTCAAACTTTGTTCAGTGAAAAATTTTCAATTTCAGATAAATAAGTTGTTCCCAAATGGACTCTTAATGAGTCAGAATTCTCCCCTCCATTGATAGACTTTGCAATCTGCATATTGGTACAGGTAATAAATAAATTTTTCTAAAAATTATAAATAAATAAAAAAAACATAAATTTTAGTTACAAATTTGATTGTATAGCTAATAGTTACAACTCCTACTAAAAAAAAACATTATTACATATTTTAAAAATCTAATATTTGGATTGTATGTTCTTTATGTTTTAACTGTACATCTTAAACTTCGTGTGACTCAAATGTATTTACATTTCAATCCATAAAATTATTTTTTATACATAATTTTAGAGTACAAAAACTTAAAATTTTAAACATTTAATTGATGATATAATTATTAATCTTTAATTTTCTGAAAAGATTGCAAAAATAGAAAATATAAGAAAAAAAATATAATTTAATGGTGAATTTGTTATAATTTATATTCAATAAAAAGATATTGAATAGAGTTATAGTAATTGACTACAAACTAATTCGTAGCCAAACTTTGTTTGTATATATATAATGAATGTAATAACAAAAAATAAATGTTCAATTATGAGTTGTAATATACATTTTTGAATAGAAAAATAATATGACACCAAGATTGTTGCTCAGTTGTATCTTTTGTTGTCTAAAATTGTTTAGATGAACTTCATTAAGTGGCTAATTACTTTGAGATTATAGTGCTCCTTTTGCAATGCATTTACTTAATCTTATCTACTCCTCCTTTTCAATTTAGTACTCAGCAAAAGATATAAGAAGCACAGGTGTTATTAATTAAACTAAACTCATTACACCGACATCTGTGTCTCATTGTTTAGAGTTTAGACTTTAGATTATCTGTGTTGCTATTTTATAATCGAAGAAAAACAGGGGAGACAGAAGAAGTGCGTGTCAGGAATAACCTAATAAATATGCTTTGAACATTGGCATGCATGGTGATGGTGGATTTAACTTGCTTTTTCATAAGGTTTGGAAACAAAGTCTTCCTTGGCCATTAAGATTTGTTACTCATTATTGATGCACATAACGCCGTTTTCGTTGTCCATCTCTGAATCCAACATTTATTCAAAAGTTGAAAAGAGCATAGGACAACAAATCACTTAAAAAATGTCTGCCGATCTCAGACAAGGTTCATGATATTACATTACTCTTAAATATTGGGGCAAAGCTTATACTCTGCTAAAAATCAGGTGCAATACCTCCACTTCTCTCACAATTTTTTTTTAACTTTTTTTACTTTTTAACTTTAACATTTTAACTTTTTTTTAGTATATTTTATTTAATGGTTGAGATTAAAAGTTGTTTTTTCAACTTTCAATCTCAGCCATTGCAATTTTCAATCTCAATTATTGATTAAGTATTGTACCAGGTGCAATATCTTAAGTATTGCACCTGATGTAAATCCTGGATGATGATGCTTCTCTTGGTCAACTATGTAGGCCAATAAACTCCATATTTCTTCACTTTTGCCCAAATTTTCAATCCTTAAATAAAAGTGTTGGCATTGAGATTAGTATGGTGTCCATGGATTGGTTGGGTATAGGTTGAAGATGGGTCTATCACTCGACCTGAGTATGTTAGATGAAGGTTGTCGAAATTCATTGCCGATTGAGAGAGTAAGTGAATTTATTTGTAAATTTCATTCAAGTGAATGGTCAAGTTAAACAAAATATTTATACAAATTCAATTTCAGCTCTAAAAAATAACAAAGACCCAAGAAGAAGAAAATGGGAATCTTCACATAATTACAAATAATTAAAGAAGAAGAAAATTTTCTCCCCATAGAAACCAACCCATTAACCAAAATCAAGCAAACTCCTCGAATCGCACAAACCCAAAAACTGAAAGAAACTCGTTCCCCTCTCAAAGCTCAACAAATTTTCATAGAAAAGTGACTGTATCTTTTTTTTATTTTTCTTTTTTTTTCAAATAATAAATAAATAAATTTAAATAATAATAATAATAATAATAACTAGTCGCTGACCTGTGCGATGCACGGGAAACCTATTGACTGTGAAAAAAAAATCCAACAATGAAAGAAGAATTTAAATTATCATTTATGCAATGTTGTTGACAGTGCCAAAAAGCCTTAAAAATAAACTTATAGATCATAAAAATATCATTATAAATTAATATAGTATTGATAACGCACCTAAACTTTAATATGTTTAATGTAGAACTCTTGATCTAACTTCAAAATAAATTATACAAAATAGGAATTTTTTTTTAAAATCAAGTTAAGAAAATAGAAAAACTATTAAATTCATGAAAGCAATCTTAGAAGAAAGTGAACAAATAACAATGCTATTTCCATTCAATGACACATATTGAGAGTAAATAGAAACAATAACAAAACAACTCAAACTTGTGAGCTACTATGAGCAAAAAAAACAAAAACAAAAAACAAAAAAACCCTTGTGTAGTAGCCTTAATTGATGGCTATTATATACTAGATCTATTTCAGCTGAGTTTCAATTCAAATGTTTATCTAAAATTTTCATCAATCTTTGGATTGAATTTTTCCATAACTTAATTAATTGTATAGTCACCCTATTTCCACCCTTAAACACCACAGTAAACACACAACTATGATTAAGTTGTCACAAAAGATTTTTTTTTTTTTTTTTTTTATTCTTTTTCAATTCACCAATCTATGAAGGTTTTGGGGTTAAGGTGAAAATTCTAGAGAAATCAACAAATAGTCAAAGGCTTCGATTATATTGTACAGTCACTCTATTTCCACCAAAGTTTTAAATTCCATTTTAAAGGCTGTTCCGAATTAGCTATTGAAACGGAATATTTTGGTATCGGTGTGTGCCGGTGCACCATTTCAGAATTATGCACAAAGTATATATATATATATATATAGAAACAAACACACACGCAAAAGGGAGAAGGAAATGAGTTCTAACATAAAGGCACACCACAACTCCACAAAGTATATATTGTAGTGTGTGTATATATATATAATAAAATTACTATTATTTTTTATTATTATGCTAAAGTTTTTAAATTGATTTCTTCAAAAAAAAAAAGCTTAAAAAATGATTATATATAAAATTCTAATGAAGGAACGTTCAAAATTAAATATGCTATAATTGTAAATAAGCAAGCATAAAAGGGTATTGGTAAAACATGCAACTTTCCTGGAAACTTTTCAAAAATTCATCATTCCGAAGCACGTGATTCACCGCTCCATATCTCCTCAGCCACTACCCTTCTTCCTTTCTTATTTTTACTTTTTCATTATCACAGAACCTTTTCAAACTCTCTCCTCATCTTTTTTCACCTTCCTTTAATTTAGAGTCTTTAGCCAGTACTCTAACCTTCTCGCCAAATCACAATAATGTTAAGTACCTCATAACAATTAGACCTACTCATTCCCCATGATCAACTGGGAAGACATTTTCAAAAAAAAAAAAACTTTATTCACATGGGCAACTGGGCAACTTGGCAAAACATCCTTCACCTGGCAGTAATACAATTCACCTGGCAACAATTCAACTAGTTTTTAACATATCCTTCACATAGCAGGAAAACACCATTCAACAAATATTTAAATTTTTTTCACCTGAGCAACAAAACTCACTATTCAATAAATATTTATAAATTCTTTACCTGTTTCAAACTAAATTTATCAACACACTATATATATACATTCCTCCACTTCGTGGTCAAAGCAATCATGTTGAACATGAAATGATATTAATTTCATTCATCCATAGCACAGTGCAAGTTAAAATATTACATTATCTTCTAGTGTTTTACCGAAATACAAAGTCATCAAATATTGCTAATTATGTAATATACTACATTCAACCCACAAAAGTTAGCAAATCAAAAGTCGGCAAAATGTTAAGTTAAATTGTTTCGTATTTTGCAAATTAGCTACTACCAAAGGTCAATTGACAATTATCCAACCACTAAGGGGCTGTTTGGGTGGAAAAAAAATGGTCACTCATCACTTATCACTTAAATATCATCACTCATCACTCTATAACTCATTTCCTATCACTCAATAATCTCCAAATATCTCCAAAACCCGGTTTGGCACTTAACTCAAATCTGTTTTTCAACTTCAAAAACTTAAAAATGTGGGACCCATTTTTAAAACTTAAAAAACTTAAAAGTTAAAAGTTGTGACTGGACCCATTCCAAAACATAAAAAAATCAATTCAATTTGTCAAAAGTTGCAGTTGGACCTGAAAAGTGCTCTGACTGTGGGTTCCTCAATGTGTGTTTATTTACAAAAATGTCATCATAACTCAATTTTCATAACTCAAAAACACCCAAAACTTGTTTTCAATTTTGCTAACTCATTACTCAAAAATCAGAAAATTTAGTGATGGAAACAAAACTTGAAAACAAATCCAAACAGCCTTTCTCTGCGTGGGTCTCACCATTTTGAGTGATGAGTGATGAAAACAAAATGATGGGTGATGGAAATACTAAAATCCAAACAACCCCTAAGGTTCCTTAGCATACATCATCTTCAATAATATTTGTCGGCATAACTCACTACCTGGAACACCAAAAAATGCTCTCATTTTGGATGGATCCTTAATTAGGAAGAGCATAGCATCAAGTTGCACGTCCGTCGGTATTCCTATATCCACCAATTCAGAAAATAATTCCTCCTCAGAGTAACAACGTGAACATCCTCTCTCCATGATAGTAAGTACCTTCTTAGCAATCTCATGTCCTTGCATTATAATAGCAAATCCCTCCTTAGCAATCTCATTTCCTTGTCTTATACTGTTGCCACATTATCAATTCCAGATTGAA
This sequence comes from Quercus glauca, assembly GCA_023736055.1. Lineage (NCBI taxonomy): Eukaryota > Viridiplantae > Streptophyta > Magnoliopsida > Fagales > Fagaceae > Quercus > Quercus glauca. Next base: position 34,638,050 of record CM043322.1, read on the forward strand.
AATTTTTCATTTGGTTTTCAAGCATTTCAACCATTTTAGGTGTTTTCTTTGCCTTCTTGGATAATGTCTCACATGAGTAAGAAGGAGAGACCATTGGAGAATATGATTCTACATTTGACATGCTAAACTCATCAAAGCAATTAATATTTTTTTTCAAATTTACGCTATCCTCTCTTTCCTTTTCCCATCGACGGACTTTCTCCTTTGCACTTATACAACCTTCACCATTTGCCCTATCCTTGGAAAAAAAAAATCAAACAGCTTCTCATAATGTTGAATTGGAGTTCTTTTTCATTTTTTAGCATTTGGGTTTGCCTATAAGAATACAATAAACACTTATTAATATTATTATTATTACAACAAAGTACCAAAAAAATGTATCAACTTGATCTAAAAAAACATTTCACAATATCAAAATAAATATAACTAACCTCTATTAAAGGTTCCCACACTTCATCTTCAACCTCAAAAAGTTCAGTAATTGGATTCCATGAAAATCCACTCATGTTCTTGAAAAGGTCATGACATGAATGGAAAATATATTTCAATGTTTTGATGCGATTCTTGATGTTACCTTTCTTAACTGCATAACCAAACGATGTTTAACACTTTTTACACATATTTGAGTAAGCACGAGAACTCCATGTTCAATTGGGCCTATTTCCATTGTTTTGTTCCTCCAACATGATGTTAAGTAAAAAGTTATCCATGTCATCAATCCATCTCCTGTTAATCGCTTTAGACTCACTATCAGTTGTCTTCTTCAATGTCTTAGACATTTTAAACACTGCATGTTAAACATATTATTCTTTACAAGATTACATACAACTACTACAAAGAAACCAACAAGATTTACACACAAATACTACAAACAAACCAACAAAACAAAATACAATATAGCATAATGTTACTATAAATAAATTAATAATTGAACATTCTTCTAAAGCATTAATAAGGTACATATAATAGTTGAACAAAAGCAACTACTGTTAAATGTTCAACAACAATCATTCTAAAATAATTATTCCATAGAGAAAGATACACATAAGCAAGTTAAATCTCATAACATAATAACTAAAATTATTGATCATGCAATACATAGTCATTCCACATTCTAGTTGCTATACTAGTTCATAATATTGCTCCTCTTCTAGCATCTGCATTACTATCATTTGTACTGTTTCTAGCTTCATTATGTATGTCACCATTCGAAATCTCTTAATCAACTTCTGTAGTCAACCTTTCATCCGAATCAATTCCCATAAGATAGTTGTGCAATATACAACAAGCCAAGATAATCTCAGTAACTGTATTAATCGGAAAAAAAGGTTCTGTCATTCTAAATATAATAGGAAATCGTTTCTTCAACACACCAAATGTCCTTTCAATGACATTGCGCAAAGAGGAATACCAATGATTAAATATTTCCTCAGCATTTTCTAGACCACGTGTTGAATACTCTTTTAAATGATAACGTACACCCCTAGTGTCTTTAAGACGGTCAGTTCTTCAAAGAATTTCACACAACTTAGCAAAGGCATAAGGCCTCATTCGAAATATGTCTCTACATTTTCTATTGCATCTAAGTTCACTTAGTAGTTCTTGCCAAACATTTTCTCTTTCTGCATTGCTTTCGATAAGTACTCTATCCACATAACGTGGACTATAATATATGCCCATCATCCATATTCCATGCACCACATGTACAAGAAGTTGCAAAATTGCTACATCTCGTCTTCTCTGCCAATCAGTCAAAAGTTGCAAACCAAATTTGTTCAATTCATGAATATTCCCTAATTGATCTCGACAATTTTCCTCCCAACTCTTACTCAAATCTTTCGGTGGACTATTATCCCAATTAGTTGGATTATCCATCAACCAAATATCTATCATAAGTAAAAAATAATCAACACATTGGTCATAATAATTACTAATTAAAGCACCTTAACCTTGTTTTTTTGTTCTTATCATCCCAAACATAACTAGCAAAGAAACACTATAAAAAAAAAAAAACAAATACACATAACTAATCATGTAAAAAATTATGTCAAGCTCATGTTCTTAATCTGAGACAAATTATTGGTAGGGAATGTTAGCCAACCATGTACAATATAGACAACAAACAAAGAACTCGTGTTGCTAATGTTATTGGAGTAAATTTCAACATTGAACCTCATTGGTACAATGTATAAGGAATAGTGGAAACTGTGGAGAGGGGTAAGTTTGCTGTTGTAAGGTTGAATTTTATCAACCATTTTGTTGGCTTTATTCCGTGTCAATTTGCTTATAATTTAAGCACTTAGTAACCCTGTATTTAGATGGGATTATTTGTAAGGGTAGTGTGTGAAAAGATGCGAAGAAAAACTCAATTATGTGCAAAGAAGCAGAGGTTCGCAGCTAAGGACTCGGGGGTGACTCGTAGCTGCAAGCCGCCAAATGCTGGCACGTGAGAAGTACGCAGGGAAGTTGAAGGGTCGCGCCAGCTGTCGCACTACAGGACAAAAAGTCCCAGGCTGATCAGGCCGTTAGCTGGCGACTTGAACTCGCGACTTAACCCAGTCGCGAGGCCAAGTCACCAAAACACTCTGTTTGGCAAAAACTGACGTTTTGCATTCCTTTCTCACCCTACTATATATATACCCTTATACCCACTATATTGAGAGAGCTTTCAGAGAGAATTTTGTGAGAGAAACCCTAGAGAAATGCTGGCACGTGAGAAGTACGCAAGGAAGTTGAAGGGTCGCGCCAGCTGTCGTACTACAGGACAAAAAGTCCCAGGCTGACCAAGCCGTTAGCTCGCGACTTAACCCAGTCGCGAGGCCAAGTCGCCAAAACACTCTGTTTGGAAAAAACTGACGTTTTGCATTCCTTTCTTACCCTACTATATATATACCCTTATACCCGCTATATTGAGAGAGCTTCCAGAGAGAATTTTGTGAGAGAAACCCTAGAGAAATACAAGATTGATTCATCCACAATCTTAACCTTAGAGACTCTACAAATTCCTCTACTCTCTTCCTCACCATTGTTCAATCCTTGAGAGGTTTTTGATCAAATCATTTTCTCACCATACCTACATCCGTGAGAAGGTTTATTTGGTGCTGTTGGGAAGCAGTTAAGAAGGAACCAATCTATATTGGTTGATGTTATGGGCTATAGCGGAATCCGGTAAGCTAGAAAAGAAAAAGGTTCGGCACAACCTCGTTGAAGCAAGAAGTTTGGAGGGCTTAGGTACATCGGGTAGATTAGGCTTGGAGGGTCTGTTGCTGTTCATGTATCCCAACTACATTTTCTAGTAGATTATTGACCGCTTGGAGGGCGGCAGAGAGGTTTTACGCCAAGGGCTTCAGTTTCCTCTTCGATAACACATCGTGTTTTGTCCGTGTGTTTGCATCTTCCTTCCCTTTATCTTTGCCTTATATTTATTGCCATGGATGTGTTTATATTTGGCTTAGATTAGTTATCAATTCTATGATTGGCTTATGTTCATATTCCGCACATTAATTGTTTGATAATAAGCTTGAATTGTTAATTTGTAATTTTTGGTCAAAACGTTCAAGGGTGTTTCATACCCATTTTGAACTTTCAGCTGTTATCATTACACACAAACTTGAATGAAAATTAACATGGATTCTAACAATCACAACTAATACCAACAGAATTCAACAAACGTGGATGAAAATTAACATGGATTCAGCAAAACACAACCACTAGTAAATGAAAACTTTACACCAACAGATTCTAACAATCACAACTAATACCAAACAATAAAATCTACCAACTATGAACACACACAAAGACAGGCACACATGTAAACTAAAATGCTATGCTCTGTAAAGTGTAAACTATAATGCCCTATAATTCATTAAATACTAATAATTGAAAGAATAATTGATAATAGACGTTACTAGTGGAGTAGTGGACTGAACTGACTAAAAATTTAAAGGCAAAGAACAAGTACGGATACAGAACCTTGACCACTGACCATCGAAGTCCGAAGCAGAGGCACAGAGAAGGCGAGAAGCAGAGGCAGTGAGTGAGAGTGAGAGGCACCGAAGTTCGAAGTAGAAGAAAACAAACAAACAATACACGGATTCTTTATATGCATAGATTCAATAATCCTAAATGGGTTTGCAAAAAATAAGAAATAGATAATAAAAATAGCACAATGGTGTGTGTATTAAAGGAAAAAGAATTAAAAAAAAAAAAATATATATATATATATATAGGAGAAAGATTCTAGGAAGAACGGAATAAAAAAAAATTCAAATAGCAAAAAAAGTGGAGAAGGTCATACCTATCTCGGCTGAAGAGGAAATCAAGGAACCTCTTGGCTGGAGAAAAAAACAAACGGAAACTAATGAGGACATGGTAAATAAGGATTTGTGGAAAAAAAAATGAATGTCATATGAAACCAAAAAATCAACAAGAAACCATAGATGAATGAGGAGTATAATGAGGAAAAGAAACAATAGATCACGTATTTTTAAAAAAAAAAAAAAAAAAAAAAAAAAGAAGAGAACCTGGACCACTGGACATTGGTGTGCTCTGTGCTATGAAGGTAAAATGAGAAAAGGCAAAAAAGTGATAAGGATTTGTGGGCAAAAGTTATCATGTGGGGTAAGTGAGAAGGTCATGAATGAGGGTAGGTGGGAGAGGGCATTATGGTAAAAGTGGTGTGAGGCACTTTTCCCTTTCGGCTTTTCCTCCCGATTTAGGAAGATGAAATTTGTGGGCTCGGGAGAGAAAATTTTCTCCCGGGTTTTCCTTCCTCCCTATTTTCTTTCTTTTGTCAAACAGTGGAAAATACTATTTTCCACTTTATTTTCCTCCCTATGTTTTCCATCCTCCCTAAATTCCTCCTAACCAAGCACAGTGTAAGTTTAAAAACCCTAACCGTAGGGGTTTATGTATGAGGCATGTAAATGCAAAATGTTTTTTTCCAAAAATATTAATGATGATGCTAATTGTTGGACTTCCATCCTTAAGCTGCCACAATAGAGAAAATACCTAACCTCCTATTCTCTCTCTCTAAAATAAAAAAAGGTATGAACTACCACCTTAGTTTTTAGATATCTAATTCGTTTTAATTATTTCCACAAAAAGAAAACCTATAGTGAAGGTCCTCTTATGTTGGGTGCAGATTTTATTACTAATAGATCTAGTGGCTAATGGGATATGGCAACTTCATCTATTATGTTTTGATCTTCCTTAATCATTAGTTTTGACCATCAAAGCACTCCTCTTAGAAGAGTTGCAGAGTGACTTTAATTCAAGAAATGCTTACAAAATAGCTACTAGTTTAGATCATCAAACAATGACTTTGAATGGAAAGTGGATGTGGAAATTGGAACCAAATATTCCTCATAAAAATCAACTTTTCCATTGGAAGTGTATGTATAATAGTCTCGTAGTCAAGCATATCGTCTCTTCTAGAGGGTTACAAGGAGAGAAAAAATTGTGAATTTTGTGCTGCGAAACTAAAAATCATTTTACATGTGTTAAGAGACTGCCATTTAGCAAAATCATTTTTTGGAGTGAGGATAACAACACTCAATTTCATAGAATTTTTGTTTTCTTCAAGTTTGGAAGTATGGCTTAAGACTAATGCTAGTAACTCTTCCTCCGTCCACAACAAATCCTTTCAATAGGACACTATTCACTTTTAGAATCTAGTTGCTTAGGTCACAAAGGAATAAGAAAATTTTTCAACATGAAAATCCTAAACCAAATTTTCACAAAGAGGTAGAGATGTTAGCTATGGAATTCACCCACTCCATCATATTAAAAGGATGTTTGCAAGTCTTTAGTAATGATCTAAGTTAGATGAGAGAAACGTATAGATGGTTGGTTTAAACTCAATTCTAATGGCTGCTCTTTGGGAAATCTAGGACCAACAAGAAGTGGAGGGCTCTATAGAAATGCTGAAGGGGCGTGGGTCAAGGGGTATTCTAAAGTTGTTCGTGTCGAACTATGAGTTCTTAGAGATGGATTAATGTTGAGTGTTCAATTGAATATTCAAAACTTAGTAGTAAAGCTTGATGCTAGTTTAATAGTCTCTTTCATGAATATTGTTGATATAGCTAATGGTGAACTTGCTACACCTATTGATAATTGCAAGGTGCAATTGAGACAAATTCCTGAAGTTTAGGTTAAGCATTGTTGTGTGGAAGTTAAACATTGTTTTGATGTTTTTGTAAGGAAGGGAGCCTTGTCGCAAACTGATTTTATAATTTTTAATTATCTTCCATCTTAATTAGTGCTTTTGTTATTTGTAGACAATTTTGCATGTTGTGTGATTGCGTTTGTACTTTGTACCATTGGAACTTCAATTGCTTAGGGCCTGTTTAGTTGGAGATTTCTAGTATCATTATTTAAAATAATGTGAAAATTGTGGTTTAAAAAGTATTGTGAAAACACGTGTCTACAGTATTCATAAAGCAAAAAATGTATTTGATATCATATTTCAAACAATATGTTTCAGTATGTGAAAAAATATAATTGTGTGTTTGGTATATATGTATTTTTTTTTTAAAGCTAACAGGCATAGCATAATTTAATATATTTTTTATTTATGGAGAGAGAAACTCGTGGGCCCCATGGTTTATGTGTTGTCTAATCAAGTGGGCTTCATGGTTTCAACATATTTACAAAAATTTCATTGAACAATGTTGTTTGAAAACTAAAAACTTGTAAGAAGAGTTTTCTAAATTAAGTGTTTAAACACTTTAAAATGAGTAATGTAACTCAAAAATTATAGTAAAAAACACCCTTACCAAACGGCTTTTTTTTTTTTTTTTGATCTACCTAACTAACTATAAGTTACGGTAAATTCAAGAGATTAGATTTATTGTAACTCCAAGATCCACTACATAAATCTTCACTTTAAGAGTGTTGCTAGTTACAATGATCTTGTAAAATAGGTAAACCATTCCATCATAGCATTGAAATTAGTTTGCTTAAAATTTTCTCCCTATTTTAGGATAAAAATATAGTTTTCCTATTTTAGTTAATCATTTTTCATTTTCAACGGCATCAGATTTTTTACTCTAAACCCTATTTCATTTCAATATTGTTGAGGGGAGAATTGATACTCAACGTTGGGCTCTAAGATGATAACCAAAGGCTTTCGGTGTAGTGATAAGCCTATCCAAGCAAGAAATAATGGTTGCATCTTAGCAAGAACAATATTAAGGTCCAATAAAACACTTCATAATAGTTAATTAATAGATTAGTGGCCCTGTTACAACAATGCAAGAAAATAAAACTCTTCAGCGGTAGGGTAAAATTAAACTGATGGTCCAGCAGTCAATTATTAAACAAATTTAAGAAGATATTCACTTCAGAAAGTCCTTGTGTGTCTTAGTCAAAATGGTCTAAGGTACTTTATGCTACTACTACATCAATATGAAGAAAAAATTCCATTGTTACAAATACATTATATTCTTCAATGAAAAAAGAAAAAAGAAAAAAAGGAAAGACCAAAGGTTCCATGGTGAGAAGAAAAGGGTTATTTGGCATGATATGAAGGGAGAGAGAGATTCCAACTCAGTGCAGCAGATGTTGAACCAAGATTCTTATGGAATATATATGAGGGGCATGTGTGGTGTAGTAAGGGCGATTTTGAGTGAGTGAGTGTGTAAGTTTGTAGTAAAATGGAGGAAGTAATGATAAGACTTGAGTCTTTAGTGGAGAAGAGGGTTGTTTATAATTATTAGGGAGCATTTATGGATTTAGGACATGCAGAAAAGGGAAAGGAATGTTTGAGACTAGGTGAGCGGGTTTTTATGGACTAAGAGAGATCATATATGAGCTGGGGGAAGCTAAATTACAAGCTGAAATATGGCAAAGAAACAAGAATAACAAAAATTTCAGGAAGGTTGGTGTGTGTAGGTAGAGCTAATGTGATTATCCTTTTATAGTGGAGCTTTTGGGGGGGGGGGGGGGTGATTAGTAAGAATCCAAAAATGTAAGGTTGATCAATAGGAAGAGAGGCAGACTGTACATCCTAAGATTTGCCTATAAATGGTGGATTTCTTTTGGGCTGCCTTGCTTCTTTGGGCAATATCAAACATAGGTGAATATTTGGGTAATCTTATATTAAATGCTGAAATTTTTGGGATTGGCTTCAGCCAATGGGATTAAGGCAGGTATTAGGATAGAATTTTGATGCTACTATTGAGATTTAGACCCCAAAGAGTAGGATTCAGTACCCCAAGCCAGGTGTCAAATTTTAGGCCTACTTCAGAGGATTCTACTAGAGATCCCTTTATGCCCTCCAAACCACATTTTTCCAAAATTTTCCCTTTAGGATTCATGGGCTTGGTGCATGAACCAATTCTTGAACATTTTTGGCTTTTATAGAGCCAATTTGCTGAGATTTAAGTAACTTGGTTATGGCTTCCTTCCGTTGGAGATAGAGCTTTGAGGAGGATGATGAAATCCCATTACCATTAGACTTTAGCTGCTAGTACAATCTTTGGGTACTGTTCATGTCAAGGAGACAATGGCAGAAAGTTGATGGGATAACCCTTAGTTAAATCTTAAGGATTTGGTTGTCCCTTGAGGAATTCTCCAGCTATATCCTGGTCAAGGATGAACAAGAAAAGAAGCTACCTGGTTGGTTCAATCCTTTGCTCTAGGCTACCTTGGCTAGAACTTTGGATTGGGCTTGTTTACAAGGGCTAGACCCTTCGGCTGGGCTGCGTTTGTGCCCCTCTTCACTGGGTTTTTTTCTTCTTTCACCACACCTTGAGTCCTACAAAATGGGCAGCAATGCCACATATTGCCATGGGTTTTTATTACTCATGGACTTTTATTGTTAGTAGATATTTAATGTATTTTGGGTTTTGATAGATATTTGTAATGGGTCTTTGTGCAAGGATTTGTAATATTTTAAAATAATAGCATAAGCTTAATTATTTCAAAATGCTCTGTAAATAATATTTTACTATTTTAAAATGATGAATTCCATGGTTTTTCTATTTTTTTTTTATTTTTTTTTATTATAGCACAAGTAATGCTTATGGTTCCAAACAAGACCCAATAATCATGTCATAATTTTAGTGATGAGCTTGAAGGATTAACGACTATTATAGATTTATGAATAGTGACTATAGAATCAAATAATCATAATTTCCCATGGATTTGGAATCATATAAGTAGTTATGAGTGCTCAAGTTTTTAGAGCAATTGTGGTCATGGGCATAGGTAATTTAATTATATGGTATTTCCCAAGTATCAACAATATTGAGTTTTTCACTAAATAGTGCCAATATGAATTGGGATTTTTAATATTGCCAATAAAAACTGAGTTTTTAATGTTGCCAATGAGAATGGTGCTTTTTGATATTGCCATTGAGAACTAAGCTTTTAATGTTGCTAATGAGAATTGAGCTTTTTTTATATTGCCAATGAGAACTGGGTTTTTAATGTTATCAATGAGAATTGAGCTTTTTGATATTGTCAGTGAGAATTAAGATTTTTGATATTGCCAGTGGGAACTGGGCTTTTAACATTGCCAATGAGAATTGGGCTTTTAATGATACAAATGAGAATTTGGCTTTTTTGACATTGCTAGTGAGAATTAGGCTTTTTGATAGATACTTGCCATGGACTCGGATCATGGTCTTTGATCATGGGATTTGAACCCCTTCAATAAAATAATTTGGGGATGAGTTTGAATTATAGGCCTCACAAAATATTGGGTCTTATAATATTTTATATTTGTAGCTCAATTTTGTGGTGGCAAGAAGAACAATCGTGGGCTAGCATGATAATAGGGTAAAAAATATTTGGAGAGGCCCAATAATTTATTGGTGGTGTTTGAGAATAGACAAGTGTTATTTAAATAAAAATAAGTGTACAAAAAATGTACCCTAACAAATATTATTTTTTATTTATTTATATTATTTCTCTCACTTTTCAAAAAAAAACTTTTTTTATTACAGTTACCAAACCACAAAAAATGAAATAGGGAATGAACCATGCTCCCAAAAGATAGGGAGCAAATGTAGCTCCAAAATATAAAGGAACATAGTTGTTAAAACATGAGTCATATTTCTAATCGATTTTTAATTTTTCTTTATCATGTATTATAAGATGTACGGAAACCTAATAAATTTTAAAAAAAAATTATACATGTAAAATATGTGTTCATTATAAATTTGAAATATATTCAATTAATGACTAATTTAATCATTACTTATGTAATAATATTTAACAAAGATAACTTAATAAATCAAATTAACATATATTTATAACATACACATTCAAATTGATTGAACTCAAAAGTAATAAAACATGACATATTAGCCAAAATAATATATATATATATATATATATATATATGTTATCATATTCATTAGTTTGTGTAATCAACTCCATTTAAGTCAACGTTATCATGTTTATCTTGTGAAATTATTTATTCATTGACATTTTTTACATCATCATCAGCATCTACCACCTTTTATTTTTCTTTTATTTTATAATTTTTTGTTTATATTTTTTTCTTGGTATTCTAGATACTTAGATTTATAAAAATAGTAGCAAAAGTTTAAAAAATATTTATTTTTGTCATTTAATACTTTATTCATAGTATAAAAAAGAAATTTGCAAATAAACAAATTTGAAGTGTAAAATTGTGTAGTTAAAATTTTGTAAGAGAAAAAGCAAAAACACATGAACATGTTATTTTATTAGGCTTAATTAAGCAACCCAATAATTTTTGTGTTAAAAAAAAGCCTAATAACTAGTTGGACTCAAATAAAAACACAAATTTTAACAATAAAATTCATTTTGACCCACATGTTTATGTATCATATATCATGTATAATTTTACAATACGGTATGATTTATACAATGCACACCTGTTTATTTAATCATTCATGAGAATTTAATACACATACTTGATATTTGTCGCTTATTACATGACATAGACAATTATGAGAAATTGATTTTTTTTAATTAAATTTTAGAATCATTATGAGAAAGAGATAAATAAGCTAACGTGGGATGTTTTGGAGATTTTCTTTCTTATTATGTTCCCTTCCCAATCTTAGAAAGTTTGCACCCAAGGCTCACAGGTTTGCACCAAAATGACTTTAGCAGGTGCGGTTACAAATATATATTTTTAATTGGTTATGAATTATGATGGTGCTAAAATCTTTTCCCTATCAAATTCATTTTTTTGGATAAATAAATTTATTAATATTCTGACAAACTAAATAAATTATTACTATATGCTAGGAGTTTTATAACCAGTATTCTTTTGCATTTTTCTATAATTCGAAATTAAAAAATGTATAAAAAATAAATTATTACATGTTCAGAACTTCAGAAAAAAAATATATTGTACTCATACATATTATAAACAGTTTAATCCAGCGACGTCAGAAAAAAAGTCAGCATCAATCATTCAAATACAATTTTCACACACAGTTTCTCGCTCCCATTCCCACATCACCAATACCAAGGAACGCGGTTTTGACATGGGGGTCGGAACTTGGAAACAGAGGACACTCGGTTTCCTACTTTGTTTACTACTTTAATAGACACTGTACAACCTGCAGCGAGTACAGCTCATGCTGCGCCCACACACCATTAGTTTTCGCTGCTATATACAAAAGAAAGTTGACATAAATGATAAAACCCCATCAAGAAGAAGATCTAAACACTTCTGAGAATACTTTTGCTCTTTCTTACCACCGACATTGTAAGAGATAAAAAGCTCTCAAAAGAAAAAGGAAAAAGAAAACAGAGACTGGAGAGAGAGAGAAAGTGGGAGCTTTACATAAAGAAAGATTTGGTTATCTCTTTGTTGAAGTTTTCTCTTCCTAGTGCATTTCAGTCCCATTTCTTCATTCTTATCAAGAACCCCATTTGGTTTTAGAGAGAGTGAGAGATGGGAGAGTGTAAGAGTTTTTGTTCATTGATATTGGTGTTCTTGCTAGTGGCCTGTGCAAGTGGTGAAGACCCTTACAGGTTCTTTAACTGGAATGTCACCTATGGTGATATCTACCCTCTTGGAGTGAAACAACAGGTACCTTCCTTTACTCATTTCTATTCTCTCAAAGAGTTTGAAATGGTTACTGAAGTATGTGTTCTTGATAACATGACAGGGCATATTGATTAATGGGCAATTTCCAGGGCCTCAAATTGACTCTGTCACCAATGATAACTTGATTATTAGTGTTTTCAATAGCTTGGACGAGCCATTTCTTCTCTCTTGGTTAGTGCCTTTTCCTTTCCTTTTCTTTTCTTTTTTTCCCTCCACTTTCTTGTGTGTGTGTCCGTATTATTTTGGATTTGTTCTTTGTGCTAAATTTAAATTTCTTATCTTTTTTTTTTTTTTTTCTTTTTTTAGCGTAAGCATTTTCCCGTCCATTTTCTGCGAACCCATGTTACCAGCTATCTCCTAGTTTGTTTATCTGAAGTGCAAAACCAATGTCATTTTAGTTAGTTGGGAACAAAAAAAAGAAAGAAATACGTACATGAGGCTTACCCTGATAGATCTACTGTTATAATATTTTCTAAATTTTATGAGGCTTATTATATATCTATTAAGTGAGATCCATGTAAATCTATTGTGGGATCCACTTGTATTTGTGCAATTTTAACAATATTTTCTAGAACATATAGTCATTGTTGATGGAATTAATTTTTAAAACACTTGATTACTGTATATTGGAGGAGGTAAATGGTAGGTCTTGTCCATTTCTGTTGAATTGCAGGCATAAAATAAGCCTGAAGATTTTTCTTACTACAGGGCATATAGAAATAGTTTTAGGGCTGGTCTATGATGTTTATTGCAAAAATTAACATCAGAAGCCCACTTTGTCTATCTGCTTCAGATTTAATTTAATAGCCTTTGTTAAAACAAGGCCTACAAGATTATGCATATATTGTTGTTTATGCATTGTAAAAGAATTAAATCTCAGATTATTCATCTTAAAAGAATCATGATTGGGTTAATAGGCCACTTAAGAGACTTGATTCTTGTTTAGGAATGGTATACAGCAGAGAAGGAACTCTTGGCAAGATGGAGTCTATGGTACAAACTGCCCCATCCCACCAGGGAAGAACTTCACTTATGTTCTCCAAGTCAAGGATCAGATTGGTAGCTACTTCTACTTCCCTTCCCTTGGCTTACACAAGGCTGCAGGAGGGTATGGTGGATTTCAAATTGCTAGCCGCTCAGTCATTCCTGTACCTTTCCCACCTCCTGCAGGAGATTATACCATATTGGCTGGCGATTGGTACAAGCAAAATCACACTGTAAGTTAGTTTGCTTAGAATAAATCGTAAGTACCTTATTATGCAATGCGTATTAATCTTGCAAAAATTTAAAGATAGGATGGCTAATAGTGATTGATAAATACCTGGGCGAATATGAAGCATGTTATATGTGTTTATTCATAAGTCTATGTTGAGTTCTATCTAATCCCATCATTTTACTTACCAAAAAAATTTAAAAAGCCTATATTGAATGTTGCAGGATTTGAAAGTAATTTTAGACAGTGGGAGTGATCTTCCCTTCCCTGATGGGCTTCTCGTCAATGGTCGTGGTTCAAATGGGTACACATTCAATGTTGATCAAGGTAATTTATTGTGATAAGCAGGAATGGAGGAAATTATTATGCATATGGCTATGGTATTTATAGAATTTTTATCCAACTTGTTGGCCAGGTAAAACTTACAGGTTCCGGATATCAAATGTGGGGCTTACAACCTCGATTAATTTCAGAATCCAGGGGCACAAAATGTTATTGGTAGAGGTGGAAGGAACCCACTCGCTCCAGAACACTTACGATTCCCTTGACATCCATTTGGGTCAATCCTACTCTGTATTAGTTACAGCTGATCAACCAGCACAAGATTACTACATTGTTGTGTCAACACGTTTTACTTCCCAAGTGCTCACAACAACCTCCATTCTTCATTACAGTAACTCCGCAGGGAGTGTTTCTGGCCCTCCCCCTGGTGGGCCAACAACTCAGATCGATTGGTCTCTTGAACAAGCACGATCTATCAGGTACCTACCTTTACTATTGTATTCTATCTGGGAGCTGATTGTATATGTGCTAGTGCTGTATAGGATGAAAAATCGAGCCATCACTCTTTATGTTATAAATCACTGAACTGGTGTTAATTCATTGAAATATTGGAACTGATCTTATGCATGCTCCAAATAGATGATCTAATGCTATATGTAAATCAACAAACTGATCTGTTTCAACTTATAGCGCAAAGGGTACACCCCTAGTCAAATGGCATGGTATTGATGTGGTTTTGTTGCTCAATTACATGCTATATTATTTCCTGAACTTTCAGTAATAGCTAGATGGTAGCTTACTTATTTTATGCCATGTATTATACCAGACGGAATCTCACAGCAAGTGGGCCACGACCTAATCCTCAAGGTTCTTACCATTATGGAATGATCAACACCACACGCACAATAAGACTCGCAAACTCTGCTCCAATTATCAATGGCAAGCAGAGATATGCTGTCAATGGTGTCTCTTTCATCCCAGCTGATACACCACTTAAGCTTGCTGACTACTTCAAGATCTCAGGGATATTTTCCCTTGGAAGCGTTTCAGATGGTCCCACTGGTGGAGGTGGTTATCTCCAGACTTCTGTCATGGCTGCTGATTTCAGAGGTTATGTTGAAATTGTATTTGAGAATGCTGAAGACACTGTGCAATCATGGCACATAGATGGCCATAGCTTTTTTGTTGTGGGGTAAGTTTATCTTGCTCAGTTTTTGCACTAAATTCCCTCTCTCTCTCACACAAACACACACACGCATCCATTATATGAGATGTTAAAAGTATGCTAGTTGCAAAGTGCAGACTTAGATGTGGATTTTTCTATTTCCTATTATTGCTGCTAGTACAACAGCAATATTCTAGATTTCTGAAGATATGATCAATTTGAGATGTGCAGGATGGATGGAGGGCAGTGGTCATCTGCAAACCGACTGAGTTACAATTTAAGAGACACAATTTCTCGTAGCACTGTTCAGGTAGGTTGTGAATTATGTTGTGACTTGTGGGCATCCTTAAGTTTGTTAAAAATACTACTGCTCTATTTGGTATTTGGAAAAGTTTATTCTTGGAACGGCATTGGGAAACATACTTTATTCTCTCTTCCCTTTTAACTGGAAAAGAATATGCACTAATGTGCTGGACAAGTAAAAAATTCTTGTATTGGAAAAGAACATAGAAACTTCAGTGATGGAAAAGTACAAAATTCTTCAAATGGTTGGATAATGTCTTCCTTCTAGGTTTGTCATTTTCTGGAAAATTGCTACTGAGTTCATTTGGTTTATGGCTTCCTCTCAAATTGAAATTTCTCCTGTTCCTTTTACTTGCATTTTAGTAATTAATATGCTCTGGGAATCTAACACATGAAGACTCAAACATATATCATCTCATAGCGATAGAAAGTATGTAATTAAGAAATTCCATTTCTATGTTTGTTCTTATCACAGGTGTATCCCAAGTCATGGACTGCAATTTACATGCCTTTGGACAATGTGGGAATGTGGAATGTAAGGTCTGAGAACTGGGCTCGCCAGTATTTAGGCCAGCAATTCTATCTCCGTGTCTATTCCCCAGCAAATTCATGGAGAGATGAATATCCAATTCCAACGAATGCTCTTCTATGTGGACGGGCACTAGGCCATAGTACACGCCCTCAGTAAACTGGCATAATTGTGGAAGAACTGTCATGAGTGTTTGCCAATGTGTTGGATGTGAACTAGGAGAGGATATCCCTGCCGAAGATGTAGTTAGGGCTTGACTCGAGCCCTTTTCACCCTTGTTATTCTTTTGCGTGAGTTTATTGAAAAACCATTATTAGATTACTCCCATTGCAGGATTTGTTTCTTAGATGTGTTATCCAAATTAAAGTCAATAGAGTTAATATGTAATTTTTTCTTTTCCTTTTTCCTTTTTTTTGGGGGGTGGGTTGGGGTGTTGCTGATTTAGCACAAGTTTACTCCTTTAACTCGCTCTTTTTCCAATTATCATTTTGTATGATGCTGGCAAATATAGCTTAAAGTGATTTTTTCAGTCTACTGCTGGAGTGCTCCATTCTTTTAAATTGGCAAGGCAAACCCTGTTGTATTGTGCAGGATCATGGTTATGTGGGTTGTACGGGAATAAGCATGATTACAGCAGGGTGAATTAAAAAAAAAAAAAAAAAACCTGCAATTTGGGTATTCAGAGCATTCATAATTGGATTTTTTTTCCCTATTATTATTATTATTATTATTATTATTATTATTATTATTATATATATATATAGAGTTGAGTTCAAGTTGTACATGGAGTAACTCTAAGCGATACTACACCACTTAATAACTTATTATTAGATGCAAATTTTGACAAATTTACCGTTAGATTACATTATATTCATATACTCTCCATACTTGCAAAATTTCATAGTGATCAAAGATTAATAGTCATGTTATCAATCAATTGTTTAAATTTAAATTTTTGTAGTTTAAAATAATTCATAAAAGATGAGCTTATGGATCACAAAGTAAATAACATCCGATTAGTATGAAAATTGGCTTGCATGTTAAGCATATATAGAACATGTAATTCAACGGTGAGATTCTTAAAATATGAATTTAATAATAAGTTATTGAGTGGTGTAACATTACTTAGAGTTACACTTGGTGTAACTTGAACTTAACTCATATATATATATATATTTTTATATGAGATGAATTCAAGTTACACTTGTTGTAACTCTGTAAAAGTTACACAGATGTAACTTTTATGTATATGTGGTCTATAAATACAATACGACATAATTCTTTTTGGGTTACTGTTTAGTGTAAGTGAATTTGTGTCAAAAGCAAGTTGTCATGTTTTAACATGATTAATAAATGGAGTTTATGTTGATTTGCTTAATCTGCGATTAACTCAAAATGACTCGATTTATATAAATAAATGTTATTTTAATCTAACATAAAATCAAATTATTAGTATAATTGACTAATTAAAGAATTTCAGTGGTTACATTAATAAAATTTTCATTGAAACTCTGAAGTCCTTAATCTTTTTACCCTAAACAAAGAAAGGGAAAATATATATATATATATATCTTTCTGCTTTATTTTTCTTAAATTGTCTTTTAAAACAGTTTAAATGGGTTGTGTCAACCCACTTAATAAATAGGTTGGGTTAGAATTGTGTGGTTTTGACACGATTATTAAATGAATCTAGTTAGGGTTGAGCTATGTATTCTAATACCCTTGCATCAATATTACACGCACATCACTTGTCAATATGAATTGCCACCATTTGTCTGTAAAGAATAAAAATCCCATGTCTTACTTTTTATGTTCTATTTTATACTCTATTAATTATGATATTATTATTATTATTTGTTTGTTTGTTTGTTTATTATTATTATTATTATTATTATTATTTTTACTTTGGTTATAATATAAGGACAGTAAAAAATAATGCACGTAAGGTGTGATTAGTGGAGAAGAAAGTAGAACACAAAGTAGGATAGAGTCATAAAAAAATTTGTATTCCTATTATAATAGTTGATGATCAAAATGGGTAAGGCTGATTTCTCAGTAAATTCACTGGTTCCAAGTGAAGTTTTGTTCGTGTGAATAATTCAATAGTTAAGGGAGGAGAGATTTGAACCTTAAATTTTTTTATTAGAAATACCAAAAATGTCAATCAGTTAAACTACAACGCTAAATTATTTGACGTAGACTAGACACAGTTTTGGGTGCTATATAAAGTCATACATTGTAAGTTTGTAACCAAGAAATGCGAGTATTAGTGTAAGTGGTGTGAGTTTGCCAACTTGATAGGATTGAGAGGCCCAATGTTCCTATAAATACACCCATGAGCATCAGTCATAGCACATTAACAACATTTCATACACGCATAATACTTAAACACTTATGAGCTAACCTTATTTCTTTTTTCTTTTTTTCTTTTTTTTTTTGAGGAGATATGAGCTATCCTTGCAGGAGCTTTCAGCTAAACTACTTATGCTAAGTTGTTTCGAGTCACAAGACGAATTAATGAGTTTTGAGGCCTATAAATACACCTATCAAGTATCAACACCAATCATAGCATATGAGCAACATTCGGACAAAATTTGCTTGCAAACCAGCTTGGGGGAATCCTTCAAATTGGGTTGGGTGGCACCTTTTGAAGCTGACATGTGTCCTACGTTGCATCTTTATACACAACATTTTACACACTATATTCTTTTTTGGGTTAAAAACACACTATATTCAAACACTCGAGAGATTTTGGGCTAAAAATATATATGTTCCTTACCTTGGAGTTTTGGGTTGAACTACTATTGTTGAGTTTGCCATAGCCATATGATCAAATTGTTAGTTTATTCTATCAAAAAAAAAATTTGTTAGTTTACTGTATCTTGAAGGAGATGAGTCAAAGAAAATATCAGTTGCATTGGTTAATGGACTTGTCAATAATAAAAGGCTTGAATCTCTTTAAGCCAATGGCAGCGCTAGCCATAGCCACTTGGCAAATATATATATATATATATATATATATATATTTAATATTTTTATTTTTATTTTTATTTTGCTTTGACTTCTAGAATAGAAATTTAAACACTCTAACCTTAATTTTTATTTAATCACAACTAAAATAACCTTCAATATAATCCTCTTACCAATATCTTGGCATTTTTAAACAAACCAGAGCATGCTTAACCTCTGGATTTGAAATCACTGCTTATATACCTAGTATTGGCCATAATTTACAAGAACATTCTATAGTCTTAGTAAGAGGGGGGAAGGGGGAAGGGTTAAGGTAAAAAAAAAAAAAAAAAAGTCCAACAACAAACCAATTTGATCTAAAACTTTGAAAATAAAAATTATTTACTAAATCTAAATGTGCTTTTAATTAGTTATTTGTTGAGTGGAGACTAAGGGCGTGGGACAAGTCGAGAGTGATTGAGTGAAGACAAAAGTAAATGTTAACACAACAAAAGATTTCTTAGTGTTCGTTTGGGAACAACTTATCTAATTTTTTGCTAAAAGTATAAAATATGTAAAGACTCACATGAGATCCACAAGTGGGTTCCATTCAACTCAACTAGTAAAGTCTCTGATGGTTGAATAAAAGATCTGGAGTTCAATTTCCGCGTACACAAAAAAACCGATTTGGTATCTTGGTTTGATGATAAAGAGCTATTATCGAGAGCGGACGCCATATGTGAAACTCTCTCAAAAAAAAAAAAAAAATGAGACCCACAAAATAGTAGGAAAAAAAAAAGTAATTAGTTGATTTATAATCAAGATCCAAACGCACACTTAATACAATTACAAAGAACAATAATTGTCAAAGTTGAGATGATCAATTGTTAAATAAAAGAATTGAAAAATGTAAAGACAAACTAATAGATAAAAGAATTCTAAGCAATAATAATTAAAGTTCACTTAATAATAATAATTAATATTTTTATTGTATTTATAAATAATAGATGATTTTCAAGATTTCATCTTAACAACAATAATTAGTATGTTCATTGTATTATGAATCAATAATATGTCAAATGAACTAATAGTTTATCTTTTATTTTCTTGCTAGTACTATGAACATATTTGTAATAAAGAAACCTCATAAAACACAATATTTATCTCTTAACCAAGATTCATCTTTTTATTAACTCTCTTAAAAAAAAAATCCTGGACCTGCCACCGCTTTAAACAAAGTAAAATTTAAGTATCTCAATCTAATCTTGTGTCAATCTAATTGAAAATTTTATTTTCATTATAATTACCAATGTGGGTGCCCAAGGACTAAGGATGAAGTTGAAGAGTTGCAGTACTGATGTGGGGATATCACGAGCCCGAGGAGGAAGTTCGCCTAAGGAGAGGAAGGGATGAGACAAAGGACTCTAAGGCATTCCAAGTGGGAAGAAGGGTCTGAAGAGAGAGAATCAGTGATAATAGAGGAAGTTTCCAGTTTGGGGTAGCCTGTTACCTTCGCATTAAATGGTGGGCAATAATTTTATCAGCTACATTGATGAGAAAGTGACCTAAACAATATAAATCACAGCTAAGCAAACTCCTTCTACCACCTTTTTCAGATGTAAAAAGAGACAAGTGTCATAAGGGGAGATTTGTTAGGTAAAGATGGAAGGTTAGGATGTGAAAGAGGGAGGAATATATAAGAAAGATAGGGTTTTTAGAGAAAAGGGGATCGAGAGATAGTAAAAGAAAAAAGAAGAGCACTGAGAAGAGAGAGTGAACAGTACCATTATTGTATTGACTTTGGCCTCCTCGGGCTAGCTTGTATTGAGATATTAACTCATCTATTCAATAACATTAGCCTTTTTCTTCCTTATTTTCATTCTCGGGTTAGCCCCATCTTGTTGTTTGTTTCCCTCTCTTACAAATTTATTGTTTTGGGCCAATGTTGAATTGTACTACACACTGTTTTAAGTGGGTTTGGGCTGATTGTTTATCTGGTCCTTACAATTGGCGTCGTCTGTGGGAACATCAAGGTGCTGTGGTTTTGTCCTGAGTAGCTATGGCTAATATAGGCCAGGATAGGGAGGAATCGGTGGGTTCACAAAGGGAGAACCAGTTTATTAACTTGGAGCGAAGAAGAGATAGGCAACGTACTCCAAGCGTTATGGTGGAGTCTTACCACACCCGATCGTACTGAGCTAAGTCACTTAAGGACTAGAAGCCATGTATCACACAATCAGGAGACACGTAAGTTGCAATTGGAGATTGATAACTTGCGCAAGAGGTTAAGGCACAGGGAGTGCGAAAGAAGGAGTCCATCTCTCTCATCAAGTGGTGGCTCAAGGGGAAGCAAGGATCACTCATATCGTTATAGGTCTAGAACTCCGTCTAGTGAGTCTTATTCAGCTTCTTCATGCCAAGATAAGTAGGAGAAAAGGTCTTCTCACCATGGCATGGGAAATGATGCGATGAGTAAGGCCCTACAGCAAATTTCTATGTCACCTTTCGTCAGGGGGATTAACAAGGCCAAACTCCCTCATCGGTTTTCTCAACCAACATTTACCATTTACAATGGGAGGACTGATCCTATAGAGCACGTTAGCCACTTTAATCAGAAGATGGCAGTTCGTGCCAATAATGAAGCCCTTATGTGCAAAGTGTTCCCCTCCAACCTTGGACCGATGGCTATGCGTTGATTTGATGCCTTGGAGGTGGGGTCAGTAGGGTCTTTCAAGGAGCTAACGAGGGCATTCGGGGCTAGATTCGTAACATGCAGTAGAGTCCCTAAGCCAGTAGACTTTTTGCTATCTATGGTAATGAGGGAAGAAGAGACCCTCAAGACTTTCTCAGATAGATATTGGGAAACATATAATGAAATAGATGGGAACTTTGAGGATGTGGCTGTGAGAACCTTTAAGGTTAGGCTCCCTGCCGAGTGCGAGTTGAGGAAGTTGTTGACGATGAAGTCTGCTTTGAACATACGCCAACTTAGGGATTGCATAGATAAGTATAAGCGGGGTAGAGGAAGACCAGTTATAGGGAAAGGGTAAGGCTAAAATGTTCTTAGAGAAAAGGGATCCTTAGGTACGAGGATACCAGGTTAATCGCCCCCGAATGGATTTTTCTAATCAAACGTCATCCACGAGAGCTCAATTGGTTAATTCATTGTTTAAAGAGCCAGTGTATCAGATACTGGAGAAAATAAAGAATAAACCTTATTTCAAATGGCCCAATAAGATGGGTGGGAACTCATCCAGGAGGAACCAAAACCTTTATTGCCATTACTATCAAGAAAAAGGACATACTACAGAGGATTGTAGGAACCTGCGTGATTATCTGAACCAATTGGTAAGGGTAGGGAAGCTCAATCGGTTCTTACATCAGCCCACGGGGCAGTTTGGGCACTCATGAGCTGAGTTTCATAGGGATGGTGCTCTTCGGCCAGAATTGGGTACTATTAATGTGATCTTTGCTAAGCCGGAGAATGATGTGGGGTTTAGTACCAGGATCATGTTCGTGGGTGGGGGTGCTGACTTGGAGGCTAGAGTTCAAGCTCTTACAAGGGCTAGGGTGCTGATTGCCCCTACCCTGGGTTTCTTTGAGGTGGATAAGGAGGTGTCGGGGGCCAAAAAGTTTTTCCTTCTGACAAATAAGATTTGTGTTGGGTTGGGGGCCTAAACCGAAACTTGACGGTGGGCTCGAGGCACTGCCCAAAGGCTATCAGTGAAGATCCAAAGAACTCACTTTATTTTATGCCTTGGGCTTAGGATGAGATTGACAAGAATGACCCATAAACAATTCCTACAGCAGACATGTCAGCATGAGTAAAAAGCATACTGTAAGAAATAGTCCAGCAGTAAAATTCTTCTGCAAAAAATAGCCCAGCAGTAAAATGTTTTTGCAGAAAACAGTCCAGCGGTAAAATGAGACAAAACATAATAAACCTCCAGCTGTTAGCTATTTCACAGATTAAGGAAAGTATCCACATTTTCAAACTCATCATCCATTAGCTCTGGAGAAGAGTCTTCTAATACGAAAATATGAGGGAAAAATTCTATAATAACAGTTACAACATAACCTTTAATAGTAATTGAATAAGTAAATATCATAGGTTCCATTATAACAAATAATGAGATAAACTTAGTGTGAGATGAAGGGAGAGAGAGATTCTAGCTAGCACAGCAAGATCATTATGGTGTCGTGGCATGCTCGTGGATATAGTATATGAAGTGAGTAGAGATAGTCATTTGTAAGTAGTATGAGTAATGAGTGAGAGTGTATAGTAAGGTTGCTGGGACTTTCTACTGGGGGTAGCTGAGTGTTTTTAAGTGGAAGTATGAAGGATGTTTTTAAGCTAGGAGCTAGAGAACTCAGTTTCTATGCTTGAAGCTGAGAGCTCAGTGACTTAGAACTTTGCTAGAGTTTTGTGAAGACTAAACAGAGAAGTTAATGAAGAGTTCCTCTCTATTGGTGTATTTCTTAGTGTGTCTTTGAAGCATTAATGGAGAGTTCCATTTATAGTTAGGTTTTAAGGGGTAATTAGCAAATAATCTTTGCTAAATTTTTCTCAATCTCTAGAAAATTCTTAGAGAATCGTTCCTAGGATCTTGGCCAAGAATGGTAAGCTCAACTTTTAGAATGTTCTTGCTGTTTTGGGTAATAACAGTTGGGTTTCTGACTTAGCATTAAATGCTGATTTGTCCTCAGCTAATGGGATTAAGGCATATGTTAGGCTAATAATCTTGGTTTTGCTACAACTAGAATCAGAGCTCCCTAGGGCAGATTGTATCACCCCAAGCTAGGTGTCAATCTTGGAGCCCTATGCTAGGAACTCTGCTGGGATCCCTTTAGTGCCCTTCAAATCACATTTCCCTAAGTTTTCCCATTTGGGATTCATGTGCTTGGTCCATGAACCAGAGAGTATACGTTTTTGGCATGAAAATGGATTGATTTTTGGTTGTCCTATGAGCTTCCATAGTCTGGTTATGGCTGCCCTTAGTCTTTGACCGAATGGGTTGGAAAAGAAAGGAGATACAACTAGCTGAAACTTCCTAGCTTTTTGTCATGTCGCCTCAGCTTTATGTCACATAAGAAATGATGAAAATGAGCTTGGCAATGAAGGGTTTAACCTTGCTGGACATGTGTCCCTCTTCTGATCTAATTGGACAAGTTGGAGTTGATGGTCATGGGCTCCAGCTATCAGGTTGTACTGAAGTTTGACTGGATAGCTCATGTGAGCTTTAGCTGCTGGGATTTGTATATGAGCCGGGCTGGCTCAACTGGGCTTTGTAATTGGGCTTCTTTGGGCTTGGTCATCCCTACAAAAATGAATGGTTTTGCCATGAGTAATATACATGGGTTTTTGTAGTTAGTTGATTATGGGAAAATAAACATAGTTCTCATGAATTTTGTAAAAGAAATATTTTTGAGAGATGAGTAATTATATTTCCCATGAGTGGGAGACTTTAGCATATGTAAAATAGGTGTCAAAATAATATTGGGCTTTTAAAAATAGTTGCCAAAATAGTATTTGGGTTTTGTGAAATAGTTGCCAAATTATTATTTAGGTTTTATGAAAATAGTGCCAAATTATTATTTGGACTTTGTAAAATAGTGCCAAAATAAGTATTTGGGCTCTGTAAAAATAGTGCCAAATTATTATTTGGGTTTTATGAAAATAGTGCCAAATTAGTATTTAGGCTTTATAAAATATGTGCCAAATTAGTATTTGGACTTTATAAAATAGGTGCCAAATTAGTATTTGGGCTTTGTAAAATAATTTGAGATTTTGTAAAAATAATGCCGTGTAGCAACAGGCTTTGTAAGAGAGTTTTGTTAGGCTTTTGGGCTTTGCCCACAAGTTAAATGATTTTGAGTTTTTTGTGTGGAGATAGTGTAATTTTGTGGCCCAATTTTGGTAGTAATGCGATAAATATTGTAGCAACGGGCTTTGTAAAGGTGCCGTGTAGCAACGAGCTTTCTAAGAGAGTTTTGTTGGGCTTTTGGGTTTTACCCACAAGTTAAATGATTTTGGGCTTTTTTGTGGAGATAGTGTAATTTTGTGGCCCAATTTTGATAGTAATGTGATAAGTATTTTTTGTGGGAAATTTAAGTTAGATAATATGTCGGATATAATAGATAATATTTGTGAGAGGGTGAGAGGGCCCAAGGTAATTTATGGGGCTTATATAGGAAATATTTGTAAGAGCCCATGTTGGGCAATAATGTGGGAAATATTTATGTTGGCTCAAAATAGCTTATGGGCTTGTGTAGGTATATATTTTTGTGAGTGGGCTAATGAAATTAGGGCCCGAAAATTTGTACCTCAACAGGAGGGAACTTTCCAGCCACACGATGATGTTTTGGTGGTTACCATCAGGATTGGTGGGTATGACGTAAAGAGGGTTCTAGTTGATCAGGAAAGTGGGACAGAGATCATGTATCCTGATTTGTATAAGGGGTTAAATTTAAAACCCGAAGACCTGGAAATGTATGATTCGCCTTTAATGGGTTTTGATAGGAAGATGGTGGTTCCTCGAGGAATGATAAGGTTACTCTTACAAGCGGGGGACGAGAAGGTACAGGTCAACTTCATCGTTGTAAAAGCCTATTCCCCCTATACAGCTATCTTGGTCAAACCTTGGTTTCATGCTATGCGTGCAGTGTCTTCAACCACACATCTAAAAGTTAAGCAACATCCTCGACGCTCATCCAAAGAGCACGCCAAGGCAGTAAAGGTAGAGGTAAACAAGTTGAAATAAGTTGGACCAATTAAGGAGATCTTCTATCCCGAGTGGTTGGCCAACATTGTAGTAGTGAAGAAGAAAAATAGGAAGTGGTGTGTCTGTGTGGACTTCACTGATTTGAATAAGGTTTGACCAAAAGACCCCTTTCCCATCCCTAGGATTAACTAGTTGGTGGATGCCACAGTGGGACACCCTCGGATGAGTTTTCTGGACGCCTTCTAAGGTTACCATCAGATACCCCTGTCATTACTTGACCAGGAGAAGATGGTCTTTCGTGTTCCTAATGGGAACTACCATAATCAAGTGATGCCCTTTTACCTTAAAAATGCAAGATCCACATATCAGAGAATGGTGTCGCGAATGTTGAGTCACAAATTGGGAGGAATATGGAGGCTTACACTGATAACATGGTGATAAAGAGCAGGTGAGTGGAAGAGCATTTGGCAGACTTAGGGGAGATATTCTCGGTTTTAAGAGAGCATAGGTTGCGCTTAAATGCTTCCAAGTTTTCTTTTGGGGTTGGCTCGGGTAAATTTTTAGGTTACATGATTACACACCGTGGGATTGAGGTTAACCCCGAGCAAATTAAGGCTATTAATAGTTTGCACCCTCCTCGAAATCCTAAAGAGGTGCAGAAATTGACTGGAATGGTAACAGCCTTGAATAGGTTCATCTCTCAGTCTGCGGACATGTGCCGTCCTTTTTTCCAACTTCTTCATAAGTGGAAGGACTTTCAGTGGACCGAGAAGTGTGTAACAGCTTTTGAGGATCTCAAGCATATTTGTCAAGCCCTCCAATACTCTCCAAGCCCGAGAATGAGGAAGTGTTGTATGTGTACCTGTCAGTGAGAGATTATGCTATCAGTCTCGTTTTGGTCAGAAATGAGGATGGGGTCCAAGGGCCTGTCTACTATATTAGTAAGTCCTTACAGGAGGCTGAGACACGCTATTTACCCTTGGAAAAGGTAGTGTTGGCCATTATACATGCCACTAGGAAGCTTCCCCATTACTTTCAGGCTCATACTGTGGTAGTGCTCACCCAGCTCCCTTTGTAAGCTTTTCTACGAAAGTCAGACTATACAGGTAGAATTGCTAAGTGGGGAACCATATTGGGAGCCTATGATGTCAAGTACATGCCTCGGATTGCTATAAAAGGGCAAGTTTTAGTAGACTTTGTGGCAGAATTCATCGAGCGTACAATGGCTGAAAAAGAAAAAGCATTAGGGGTTATGGCCACTTCGGCCATTGTTATCCTCCCCTAGGAAGTTTATACTGACAAAGCAATTAACCAAAAGGGAGCAGGGATAGGGATTGTGTTAATCACTTATAAAAAGCTGATAATGGAAAAATTATTGCGGTTGGGTTTCCCAGCTACCAACAACGAGGCCGAATATAAGGTTTTATTAGTTGGGATGGCTATGGTCAGACAGCTAAGAGGAGACGTAGTAGAGTAGTATTCTGATTCTTACGGTTGGTAGTTGGCCAGGTCAATGGAGAGTTTGAAACCCGAGATGAAAGGATGTAGGGATATCTTGCTAAAGTACAATATGCCCGGACTCAGTTTGAGAGCTTTGTTTTAAGGCAAATCCCTAGGGGACAAAATTCTCATGCAGACTCTTTAGCAATGTTAGCCACTTCTCTAGGGTCAAATCTTCCTCGGGTTGTTATTGTTGAAGATATAGATAACTCTAGTCTCACAAAGGGACCCTTGGTCTGGGTACATAGCATCCAAGTGGGGCCAAGCTAGATGGATCCCATAGTAGCTTTTTTGTAGCAGAGATTGTTGCCCGAGGCAAGGGTGAAGCAGAGAAGGTGCGTAGAAGTGCTCCTCGTTATTGGCTATCTGAAGAGCAGAAGTTATACAAGCGCTCTTACTCAGGGCCGTATTTATTATGTGTACATCCAGAAGTAGTAGAGCTCTTGTTGGAAGAATTACATGAAGGCATATGTGGGAGTCATATAGGGGGTATGTCTTTGGCTTATAGAGCCCTTAGCTAGGGATACTAGTGGCCAAGCATGTAGAGAACCTCCCAGGATTATGCAAAGAAGTGTGACCAATGACAGAGATACGCTCCAAATATCCATCAACTAGGGGGAGTCCTAAATCCACTGTCCAGCCCTTGGCCATTTGCTTAGTGGGGGCTTGGATATCGTGAGACCATTTCCTCAAGCTATAGGGAACTAAAGGTGGCTTCTCGTTAGCACGGACTACTTTACCAAGTGGGTAGAAGCTGAGCTACTTGCTAATATCAGGGACATGAATGCTAAGAAATTCATCTAGGGGAATATTGTCACAAGGTTTGGAGTTCCTCACACACTAATCTCGGATAATGGCCTTCAATTTGATGGTAAAGCCTTCCAAAGATATTGTGGGGAGTTAGGGATCAGGAACAAGTACTTTACACCTGCTTATCCTCAGGGGAATGGTCAGGCCGAGGCCACCAACAAGGTTATAGTGCCTGGACTGAAGAAAAGGTTAGAAGACACTAAGGGGAAATGGGTAGATGAATTGCCCCATGTATTGTGGACCTATCGTACTACACCCTAAAGATCAACAGGGGAAATTCATTTTTCAATGACTTATGGGGCAGAGGCTGTAATTCCCCTTGAGTCAGGATTCCTAACTCTAAGAACTGATCAATTCAAAGTTGAGGAAAATAACCATTTACTTTTGGATAGCCTAGATGTGCCCAAGGAAAGGAGAGAGGTGGCTACGTTAGAAATGATATATTACCAATACAGACTTAAACAAGGGTATGATAAGAGGGTGAAGTTGAGGCCATTAGCTTCGGGAGACTTGGTCTTAAGGAAAGTGGTGGGGACAGCAAAGAACCCCTCTTGGGTAAAGCTGAGCCCTAACTGGGAAGGGTCGTATATGATAACTTCCATTGCTGGCATTGGGGCTTATTACTTGGAAGATTTGGATGAAAATGTAATTCCTCATCCTTGGAATATAAACAACTTGCGACGTTATTATTATTAATGCCATGAACTCCTTTATTATTAATATCTTGATTAGTTGTGTTTCTTTGAGGATGTATTTGGTGAACTAATCAGCGTGTATGAAATTTTCTAAATGTTAAACAGAACCTAAGCCTTGTTCGACTCCTTGGGTCACAAGCCTAGGGTAAATTAACATTGTGTGAAATTTTCTAAGTGTTAAACAGAACCTAGGCCTTGTTCAACTCCTCGGGTCACAAGTCTAGGGTAAATTAACATTGTGTGAAATGTTCTAAGTGTTAAATAGAACCTAGGCCTTGTTTGACTCCTCGGGTCACAAGCCTAGGGTAAATTAACATTGTGTGAAATGTTCTAAATGTTAAATAGAACCTAGGTCTTGTTCGATTCCTCAGGTCACAAGCCTAGGGTAAATTAACATTGTGAAATTTTCTAAGTGTTAAACAGATCCTAGGCCTTATTCGACTCCTCGGGTCATAAACCTAAGGTAAATTAACATTGTGTGAAATGTTCTAAGTCTTGAACATAACCTAGGCCTTGTTCGACTCCTTGGGTCATAAGCCTAAAGTAAGTTAACATTGTATAAAATTTTTTAACTGTTAAACAGAACCTCGGTCTTATTCGACTCCTTGGGTTACAAGCCTTGGAAAAATTAATAGTTCTAAGAAAAGCTTTTAAGTGTTGGCTAGAATTTAGGTTTGATGTGGCTCCTCGGGTCACAGATTGGGAGCAAAGTAATCCTTGCAAGAAGTTGCCTAAATGAATAGTGAAGTTAAGAGCCTTAAGTACTTTCTCGGGTTTCAGGATTAGTGCCAATGGGCTTGCTTTGAGATCCCAAGTTCAATTTAAAGTAAGTATTGGTTAATATTTTTCTTAAGTTCTATGAGTTAGTGTATTCATTGTATTACAAGTAAGTTGTAGACTAATATGCTGAAATTGTTATAAAGGAAGAAAAATAATGCATGATGTAAACTAACAAGTGCAGATTAAACAGTTGAAAAAGCATGAAGTTTAAACTTTTTTCATTAAAGGTTAAAGAATTGGGATACAATGAAAAGAGAGAAAGGGCATCAGCTATACTTAAGCCTAGTTACAAAACTGACTATCTTTTTCCTAGTTTAAGGTTGAGCTATGTGGAGGTCTCCTTTTCCTTCGCTCTATTTCTCTCTTGTTCCTTTTCTTTCTTTTTCCTCTTTAGCTGTGACACTTCAGCCACTTCTTTTGTCTCCACGTCCAACACTTCTATTGGAGGTGGTAGCTCTTTTTCTTTTTCTTTGCCTTTGGCTGGAGTGGCAGATGGAGTGGAGGCAGGTTGGTCTGAGGAGAAGGCGAGGGCAGAGCTTGGGTCTACAGAAGGCTGTAGGGGAGTAGGTGTCAAGCGCAAGGCAAGGGGGTAGTAAACCTTATCGGGAGCCTTGAGCTCTAATTCGGTGCTAACCCTAGTTGCATTCAGGGCTTGACCTCACACATCCAGCAGAAGGCCCGAGCAATATCCCTGAGTTGGGCAGTAAAACTTTCAGCTGTCTTAGTCATGCTCGCATCATAGGCTACCTGCTCGGCCTTGGACATTTTAGCTTCCTGGGTCTCCAGCTGCTTTTTTGTTTGTTTCAGCTCTACCACAGTCAAGACCATCTTGTTCTCCGCCCTTCTTTGGGCCTCAAGAGCATTCGCAGCTTGTTTTTCAAAGCTTTTTAAGGCAAATTCAACATTTCTCTGAGCTTTCTCCACCTTGGTAAGTTGGGAAAAGGTCTTTTTCAGCCTTTTGTCCACCTCAGTGTGAGCTTTCTCAGATGCCTCTAGTTTGCTCTCAGCCTTCCTCGCCAGGTCAAGGGAGTGGTCCACCCACTCCTCGGCCATGAAGGCAGCTGGGACAGACTACAAAAAAAAACATAAGTGTCAGATAGTGCATGTATTATTTAATGTTACAAGTTAATAAGAGTAATCATATACCTTAGTTAAGTTTTGTTTCAGGGCGAGAAAGACTTCACGCTTCCTGAAGGACCTTAGCTCTGCCATATCTTCGGGCAGGCATAATGCCTTCCCTCAGCATTTTGCCACTAGGCCCGAGCTGCCTTTTTGAGGGTCCCTTAGGTTGGCATCGTCCAGCACTAGATTGCCAGTGCTAAAGGTGAAAAGGGGCCTTTAGACAGAGGGCCTCTTTGGCTGGTCTCCCCCAAGTTCGTTAGAGGTCCCAGAAGGTGTGGTTTTCTTCTATTGCCCCCTCCCTGTTCGGGCTTCTTTGACTAGGGGTTGGTGGGAGGATTGAGTGCCCTCCCCTTCCTCGGCACCTTCAGTTCCTTTGCCTCCTTGGTCCTTTTCCGTTTCTTGTTTGCTGCATCAAGGGAAGAGGTACGCGTTGGGCCAGGGGTGGGTGGTCGGGACACCACCGCCATGGCTGGTGAGGAGCCCTCAGCAGGGGCTATGAGTAAGGCGAGCAGGTCCGGTGTCTTTTCTTCAAATCCCATTCCTTCTGGGATGTTGGTTGCCTCTTGGTTAGTACTAACTTGGGCGGGGTGCGAACAGTGGTGAGAAGTACTCAAAGCATCTTCAAGGTCCTCTTGTTGGTAAAAGACCTCAAAATCCTTGTCTGTTACTTCTTACTGAACAGGTTCTAGTGAGGGCTCTTTGGCTTCATCGTCCGAGGGGATGGGAGGTTCTTGAGAGTAGAGGAGCCTGGCTGCTAGTGGGGCTGGAAGTTAGGCATCCTGAGTTCCAGCTGGAGGAGGTTTGGATAATAGGAATTCTGGGACAGCTACATCTATTAAAGCCAACTGAGAATCTTGTATTTGAGTATGACGTGTGCAACTCAGAGTTGACCATCCTTGTGCAAGAAGATCTCTGATCTAAGGATTTGGTTCAGGTCAGTGAAGTTCACCAGATGCTTAGCCGGGGCAATATGGTGTTTGTTTGCCAAAAAAAAAGGGAGGATTTTTTCAGGCTTATAAAGTTAGGTAATATCCTATATGCATCTATAGTCCTTGAGAACCCTACCTGGTTCCCCTTCTTGGATAGGACAATGCAATCCATCGTGCCAGTCTCCCGAGATGATGAGCAAGTCCTCGTCCATGCCCTTGCTTAAATCAGGTAGGCAGAAGATTAATCTAACAGCCGGGACTCTACATTTATGTAGTATTTGGTTTTTTCCCCTTTTTGGCTGTTGTATACCTAGTTTACATCATGCTAGGTGAGGTTGGTCCCCATTTTCCGATTTAACATGTCTACACACTCGAGGACCCTAAAGGCATTTGGGGAACATTGGGTAGGGGTTAGTCTATAGTTCAGTAGGTAGTCTCTGGTGACTCTTCCCATGGGAAGTTCCATCTCGCCTTCATTGAAGGCGATCATCGAAATGACTATAGATTCAGGAGGTCTGTTCTTGACCAACCATTCACCATATTCACAATGTTGGAGTTCAACACTGTTAGGAATCCTATATTGCGCCTATAAGAGGCAAAATTTTAAGCCAATTATAAAATGCCACAGCAAAATTTAGTGGCAAATTCTAAATTAATGTCATTAAATTAATTAAATTAGATGATGATATGTGTCATCCAAATTGACATCACATTGGCATATCAAAATTTGCCACGTGTCATTTAGCCCACAAGATAAAGATAAATTTCATATTCAAAATTTATGGATAATTATCTTTATTAAAATAAATAAATAAATAAATAAAATAAAGATAAATTTTTTATTCAAAATTGATAGATAAATATCTTTATTAAAATAAATAAATTAAATAGAGATAATTATTTATCTTTGTTGATTATTATCTTTATCAAAATATGATCTTTATTAAAATATATAAATAAAGATAATTATCTCTAAGAAGAATTTGGGCCAATCAAAAGTCTACTACACACTTTCAAGCATATCAATTCAAAGTGGAGCTTATCCTCTGAAATCACTATAAATAGAGGACATCCCCTCTAATTTTCAACACCAAGTTTTCAAGAGGCCTAAGCTCTGGAGAAATTCTGTCTCAAGAATTTTTGAAGAACTTGAAGAACATTCGAAAGGCTTGAAGAACTTGAAGGACAACAAATCTCTAACAAGCTCAAAGCCGGAGATTCGTTGTAAAGACTGTTCAATCCATCTTCCAACTAAAGTCAAGAAGATTTCTTGTTCGAGTCAAATTCAATGAAGATAGAATCAGAGGGTATTCTTTTGTAAAAGAATTAAAATAGAGATTGTATTCATTATTCATCAATAAAAATTTATATATGCAAACCATATTTCTTTTCAATTGTTTTATTTTCCACAATTGAGAAATTTTGTGTTTACAATGCCCTAATGGCAGACATGGCTTCAGGAGTATCTACTAGCTTAGTGTATCTACCCATGAAGTTTTATGGTATGAAAAGAATAAACTTATGCAAAAGAGATATGTGAGGATGAACACACCTACGAGCAAAGGGAAAAGTTCTCCTCAGGAGGCTATTTCAACTCAAATTGCCAGAATGCGTAAATGAACTTCAGCCAGCTCCAAACTCTCCTTATATAGAGATAAAAAAAAAATGAGGGGTAATTTTCCCACTCATAAATGAGGGAAAATAAGGGTCATAAGATCTTGATCGAGCCATAAAACGTGGGGAGACAAGCAACTGCCTGACGCCATAAATGTGAAATCATGGATTCCAAAACGTTAGGAGAGTGCTAGAGTCAAGTGAAAGGACGTTACCACGTGGGAACATGCATGGCACATGTGTAATTTGCTTGTATAACTAAAACTTTGCTTTTACCTTAAGGTAATAGCCAAAGTTTTAGGGGGGTATTGTGGGTGCCCAAGGATTAAGGATAAAGTTGAAGAGTTGTAGTATTGATGTGGGGATATCACGGGCCCGAGGAGGAAATTTGCCCGAGGAGAGGAAGGGATGAAACAAAGGACTTTGAGGCGTTCCAGGTGGGAAGAAGGGTTTGAAGAGAGAGAATAAGTGATAATATGGGAAGTTTCCAGTTTGGGGTAGCCTGTTGCCTCTACATTAAATGGCGGGCAACAGCTTTATCAGTTGCATTAATGAGAAAGTGACCTAAACAGTGTAAATCACAACTAAGCAAACTCCTTCTACCACCTTCTTCAGATGTAAAAAAAGACAAGTGTCATGAGGGGAGATTTGTTAGGTAAAGATGGAAGGTTAGGATGTGAAAGAGGGAGGAGTATATAAGAAAGATAGGGTTTTCAGAGAAAAGGGGATCGAGAGATGGTAAAAGAAAAAAGAAGAGCATTGAGAAGAGAGAGTGAACAGTACCATTATTGTATTGACTTTGGCCTCCTTGGGCTAGCTTGTATTAAGATATTAACTCATCTATTCAATAACATTAGCATTTTTCTTCCTTATTTTCATTCTCGGCAAGCCCCCCTCTTGTTGTTTGTTTCCCTCTCTTACAAATTTATTATTTTGGGCCAAGGTTGAATTGTACTACCCACTGTTCTAAGTGGGCTTGAGCTAATTGTTTATCTAGTCCTTACAACCAACATAAGTTTTAACATTTTATGTCATGTTTATATTTGAATACTCAAGTTCATAACTTTCTCATCTTGCTCAACATCCTAACTTCAAATATTTTTCGCTAAAATATTTTTTTTTGTTACTAAATTTAATATGAATTTTATTTCTCATTCCTTTTTTTTTATTTTTTAAATTGTCACTAAACTTTTTTAAAAAAATTTTCTTAGTAGTTAGGAACGAGAGAAATAAAATTTTATAATAATTGAAAATTTATAATTGCTATTATTTCAATAGATAAGGCTCAGCAAGATTTGAAGGGTCGGTAGCCTTGACTAGCTTCTATAATGTAAAGGCATAGCCATAGAGAACGTAGATAATTTGATACCGTCCAATTAGTAATTCTGGTATCATAACTTTATAATTCCATAACTTTGACACAACTTTTTTATATGATGACTCGTAAGTGGTCAAATCATGACACAACTATTACATTATGTGATATCCCCAATTAAAGACTACAACACTTTTTTTTCAATGTCAATGAAACACTGGAGTCCAATCACTTGATCAGTTCGGCATTTATTTTAAATTCACAATCGAATTCTATTTTTTATGATGAACACAGTCGAATTCTAAAATACACGTATGAGTTTTGTTTTAATTGCTAAAATAGATTTTTCATCTTTGAAATTAGATTGAAGTTCGATTTTCATCCTCTATATTTAAAAACTAACGATTTAGTCGTTGAAAATGATCTCAATTTTATGCTTTTATTTTTCCATTAAAATTATTCTAGACCATCCATATTCCATACCATACTCGATTTATCACATGAGTAATTTTTTAATAATATGGATATGGCATTTAAAGTTGTAAGGACCAAAGTGTAACTTTATGTTGAGCGGAAAAATTTTAATTTGGAGTTTGAACCAAAGACATAAAAATATATTTAATAATCTAACCTTTTTTTTTCCATTACACTCTTACTTTCCAAGCTCTCTACCTCACCATTTTCAACTTTTAATTGAAACAACCATTTTAAATTGGTGCATTCATTGATCAATTATGCTTATGATAGAGCTGGTTGCTTGAAATTTTCATCACTAATCAAATCATTAAAAACTAATGAATTAAAGCCGGAAGTATATATTGGCACTCCATTTGAGTACTACGTATATGCTTTCCTCGTGCTAAGAAGAATTAATGACACGAGAACCTAACGAATTGCAGGGTTAGAAGTGACATTATATCCAAGTCCAACATACAACTTGTTTGTTCGACTTCGAGTTTTCTTCTTTGACTTGATCCATTTTCATAATCAATGTTTGCGCCAATCACCCAACGGTTCCAACGCGTCACAGACTCACAGTATCATGCATCCATTAATGACTGTTTAGTTGGTGGCATGGGGTAGCTTATAGTTATGGGCTATGGCAAGTGGGTGAAGCCTACTATATAAGGAGAGCCTTCATTCATGTAAAAGAAGTACAGCAAAGTTAACTATATTAAAAAGAGCTAGCAATGGGTGTCTCTTCGAAATGGCTCTCATTGAGTCTTCTTGTACTATGCATTGTCCTCCATTTGAGTGCACTGAGTACTCTTGGAGATGACATGCTTGACAAAACTAGATTCCAAGATGATGACGACTGTCGATTTGGAGGCCGACGGAGATGTGGTGGAGGAATTGGTGGGGGAGGTGGTTTTGGAAGAGGTAGAGGTGGTGGCATTGGAGGTGGAGGAGGTCATGGTGGAGGCTTTGGAGCTGGAGGTGGTGTTGGTGGTGGTGCTGGAGGGGGTGTCGGAGGTGGTGGTGGCTTTGGTGGTGGAGGAGGAGGTGGTGTTGGAGGTGGGTCAGGTCAAGGAGGAGGTTTTGGAGCTGGGGGAGGTGTAGGTGGTGGAGCTGGAGGAGGCAATGGAGGTGGTGGTGGGGGAGGAGCAGGAGGAGGTGGAGGTGGTGGACTTGGTGGTGGTTCAGGGCATGGTGGAGGCTTTGGAGTTGGAGGTGGCGTAGGTGGTGGTATTGGTAGGGGTGTAGGAGGAGGAGGTGGTGGTGGAGGTGGAGGTAGAGGTGGAGGAGGTGGAGGTGGAGGTGGAGGTATTGGTGGAGGATCAGGCCATGGGGGTGGGTTTGGTGTAGGAGGTGGAGCTGGTGGGGGTGTTGGAGGTGGAGGTGGAGCTGGTGGGGGTGTTGGTGGAGGCATAGGTGGAGGGTCAGGTCATGGTGGTGGGTTTGGTGTAGGTGGGGGTGTTGGAGGTGGTGCTGGTGGAGGCATAGGTGGTGGTGGTGGTGCAGGTGGCGGTGGTGGTGGTGGTGGTAGACGTTAGAATTTAAAAGAGAACTCTATGTGATGAACTTATTTGTGAAGCTTCTATCCTTGCATTAAAATCGTTTTATTATTAATGGCTGTAAGTTGTAACTACGCAGTGAAACCTTCGTCTGTGAAATGAGAAACGTCATAATGTTATAAATTTCCCCCTTTTTATTCTTTACAAATACCAATATTCAGTGTCTAATTGGTCTCGTTTGTCTTCAATTACAAGTCTTACAAATACAACGCGGTGAGGAAATTTATGCAGCATGTAAATACTCATGTAAGATATATCCCACAATAAAAGAAAAAACAATCTTAGTCCCTAAATTCTTCTGGTGCTCTATCTGCTGTCCAAAAATGAAATTGGATATTTGTACTTC
This sequence comes from Quercus glauca, assembly GCA_023736055.1. NCBI lineage: Eukaryota > Viridiplantae > Streptophyta > Magnoliopsida > Fagales > Fagaceae > Quercus > Quercus glauca. Next base: position 34,674,397 of record CM043322.1, read on the forward strand.
ACATTAAGTCTATCATCATCTTTCTCATAAATTTGAAAGAAGCCCATTGTAACTTTACGTTAATGATTACCATCAGGATTTCCTAGACTGATATTGTTATACGTCAAAATTTATTTCTAGTGACACCTTTATTTTATAATTGCAAAATTTATTCAAAAGAGGATTATTCCTTCAAATGATGTAAAAACTACGATAGTTGAAAAGTATTTAATGTCATTTCCAATCTCATTTGAAAAGATTCACAACAGCGATCAACTGATATTTGGGGCTACCATTAAAATAACCATATATATTCAATAGAGTGATGGTAGTATCACAACTTTTGTTATAACTTTTGTCACAACTTGCTTATGTGATAAGTCATGAGTAGTGGAGTTGTGGACTCACATGAACTCACTACTTTTATTTCACCACTTACAACTTGCCACATGAGTAAGTTGTAACAAAAGTTATGATCCATGTTGAAATTGTTGAATATAGCAATTGAGAGTGTCAGATTGACCAGTGTTCTTGTGTTTCTCAAAATTGAATCTTACTTATTTTCCTTGATAGGATAGATATTTCATACAGAAATTGAAAGCTTCATGCACCATTGAGAAGTACTTGTACATAATTCATTCTTTCAACATGCACGTCTGGTATTTATCAATTGTTAATAACGTTAGGAGTAGTTGGTGAAATATTGCATCCCCCGCATGAAGGGAAGAGCCTTCCAAATAACTAAAATAGCTAGACTCGAATGGCATGTTTTGGATTACATTTTTCATTTGGATAAATTATATCTATAAAGTACTTATAAATTTTTTTTAGAGAAGAAAGTACTTATAAACTAACATGAAAACATTCTAAAAAAAAAAACCTAACATGAAAAGAATATGAATAATGTCACATTTATAACATAATATATAAATATGTTAAAGTATTTTTTTTATTTATTTCTCAAAAAAAAGTATTTTTTTATATTTATTTTGTATTTTAAAATTTATACATCGGTTTTGAAAGGTGCATGCAGTAATTAAAATTATTTTCAGTTTCACTTTTTCGGCTTTACATAACATTCCAGGTTGTCATAAAGATCAGCCACGCAACGATAATTAATGATGGGTATTTGGTTTTAATGCCCAACTATAAAACCCCATTTTATATTGATCGTTATCTATAAGATCGTGACTGGGGGTGGCAAATGCGCGGGTTAGGTCATAAATGGGTTGGGTGTGTAATTACCCATTTATCCATTTATGACCCGTTTATATATAAATTAATTATCCATTACCAACCCAACCCATTTAATTAGTAACCCACCCATTTAACCCAATATGACCCAAATACCTCTAAAACTACTTGAATACCCTATTGACCTCAAAAATTACCAAAATACTCTTAAATACCTAAAATGATACAAATACTCCCTACACTTCCAAAATTACCAATATACCCTTGGACATCCAAAATTATCCCCAAAATCTCTAAAATGAACAAAATACTCATGAAACCTCTAAAATGACCAAAATACCCCCGATATCTCTAAAATCACCATATATGCTTAAAAACCACTAAAATGACCAAAATATCTCCCAAAATCTCAAAAATGACCAAAATACCCCATAAAACCCAAAAAATGACCAAAATACTCCCGAAACCTAAAAATGACCAAAATACCCCAAAAACCCAAAAAATGACCAAAATACCCCCAAAACCTAAAAAAATGACCAAAATACCCCTTGAAACCCAAAAAACGACCAAAATACCCCCAAAACCCAACAAATGACCAAAATACCCCCAAAACCTTAAAAATGACAAAATACCCCAAAATCTAAAAATTACCAAAATACCCCCAAAACCCAAAAAATGACCAAAATACCTCCGAAACTCAAAAAATGACCAAAATACTTCCAAAACCCAAAAATGACCAAAGTACCCCCAAAACCCAAAAAATGACCAAAATACCCCTTAAACTCAAAAAATGACCAAAATACTTCCAAAATCCAAAAAATGACCAAAATACTTCCAAAACCCAAAAATGACCAAAGTACCCCCAAAACCCAAAAAATGACCAAAATACCCCCGAAACCTAAAAATGACCAAAATACTTCCAAATCCTAAAAAATGATCAAAATACCTCCCAAAACCCAAAAAATGACCAAAATACTCCCGAAACTCAAAAAATGACCAAAATACCCTCGAAACCTAAAAATGACCAAAGTACCTTCGAAACCTAAAACTGATCAAAATACCCCCCAAAACCCAAAAAATAACCAAAATACCCCCGAAACTCAAAAAATACGAAAATACCCCCGAAACCCAAGAAATAACCAAAATACCCTCAAAACCTAAAAATGACCAAAATACCCCCGAAACCTAAAAAATTACCAAAATACTTCTGAACCCTAGAAATTTACCGAAATAACCCAAAAATCTAAAAATTATTGAAATAACCCTAAAACTAAAAGATGACATAAATGCCCTTGTAACCTAAAAAATGACTAAAATACCCTTAGAATCTATAAGATGATCAAAATAACCCCGAAACCTAAACAATTACCAAAATTCCTCGAAACCTAAAAAATTATTGAAATTCCCTCGAAACCTATAAAATGACTGAAAGACTCTTAGAACCTTTAATTTGTCAAAAATATCCTCGAAACGTCCAAAATACCCTAAATCCCTATTTCGGTAATTTTAGATGTTTCTGGCGTATTTTGGTCATCTTACATGTTTAGCGGTATTTTGGTCATAATTTGGATTTCAGAGGTTTTTATTGATCATTTTTTTTAGGTTTTGGGATTATTTTGGTCATTTTTTAGGTTTTGGGGGTATTTCGATAATTTTTTAGGTTTCAAGGTATTTTGGTAATTTCTTAGGTTTAGGGTGTATTTTGGTAATTGTTAGGTTTTGCGGGTATTTCGATCATTTTTTTAGGTTTCAGGGTATTTTGGTAATTTTTTAGGTTTCATGGGTATTTCAGTCATTTTTTAGGTTTAGGGGGTATTTTGGTAATTTTTTAGGTTTAGGGTGCATTTTGGTAATTCTTAGGTTTCGAGTGTATTTCGGTCATTTTTTTATGTTTTGGGGGTATTTTGGTCATTTTTTAGGTTTCAAGGTATTTTGGTCATTTTTTAAGTTTAGGGGGTATTTTGGTAATTTTATGGGTTTTGGAGGTATTTCAGTCATTATTTAGGTTACGGAGTAATTTGGAAATTTTTTTAGGTTCCAGGGGTATTTTAGTCATTTTATAGGTTTCTGAGGTATTTTAGTCATTTTTTAGGTTTCGGGGGTATTTTGGTTATTTTTTGGGTTTTTGAGGTATTTTGGTCATTTTTTGGATTTTGGGAGTATTTTGGTCATTTTAAGATTTTGGGGGTATTTTGGTCATTTTAAGATTTCGAGGGTATTTTGGTCACTTTTTGGGTTTTGGGGATATTTTGGACATTTTAGAGGTTTTGGGGGGTATTTTGCTCATTTTAGAGATTTTGGAGGTATTTTGGCCATTTTTTGGGTTTCGGGGGTATTTTGGTCATTTTTTGGGTTTTGAGAGTATTTTGGTCATTTTTAGGTTTCGGTGAGTATTTTGGTCATTTTTTGGTAATTTTTAGGTTTTGGGAGTATTTTGGTCATTTTTTGGGTTTCAGAGAAATTTTGGTCATTTTTTGGGTTTTGAGGGTATTTTGGTCATTTTTAGGTTTCGGTGAGTATTTTAGTCATTTTTTGGTAATTTTTAGGATTTGGGGGTATTTTGGTCATTTTTTGGGTTTTGGAGATATTTTGGTCATTTTTTGGGTTTTGGGGGTATTTTGGTAATTTTTTAGGTTTCAAGGGGGGTATTTTGTTCATTTTTTAGGTTTTGGGGGTATTTTGTTCATTTTTTGGGTTTCGGAGATATTTGGGTAATTTTTTGGGTTTTTGGGGTATTTTGGTAATTTTTAGATTTTTGGGGTATTTTGTTCATTTTTTAGGTTTTGGGGGTATTTTGGTCATTTTTTGAGTTTTGGGAGTATTTTGGTCATATTTTGGGTTTCGGGGGTATTTTGGTCATTTTTTGGGTTTTGAGGGTATTTTGGTCTTTTGTTGGGTTTTGGGGGTATTTTGGTCATTTTTTGGGTTTTGGAGGTATTTTGGTCATTTTTTGGATTTTGGGAATATTTTGGTCATTTATTAGGTTTTAGGGGTATTTTGGTCATTTTATAGAAATTTAGATTTTATGTTGTTTATTTAAATTTTAGATGGGTTTAGTGGGTATTAGTGGATTTATCCATTTAGACCCATCTACTTAAATAACCAAATGGGTCTTTACCCATTTAACCCAAATATTAAATGGGTTGAGTTAAGACTTATCCAAATAAGGTGGGTAATGGGTGGGTTCATGGATATGGGTAAAAATTGCCACCCCTAATCGTGACCTAATTGGCGAGGAAAGGTCTCAGTGATAATCAAAAATGAGAATTAATCTCTCCAGTCACCACAACCTAGATTTGTAATCAAGTCAAGCTTATTTTTCATGTTTTCTTGATTTCTATTCTAGATTGTTGTATGCCCCTCTAATGCAATCTTACACCTACATGAGGAGGTGTACATCTACATTCCCTCATTTATTTTCATAGGAGAGTGTCTATTACACACATAAATTAACTTGCACATATAATACACACACTCCTTAAAAAACAAGAAAAATTGTGACTTTGAGTAACAATTTCGACTTGGGGAGCGTGTGTACTGTGTGCACTAAATAGCATGCAACAAACATTTCCTATTTCTATAAATGATTTGATTGCATTCAATCTAGAACCCTAGTCGCTTTAGTCGGATTAGGATAGGGATGATTTTGCCCGCCTAAGATCTTTCCCCAAAATCCTGTTTCTCTCTATAAAATCCTCTCTAGGTCCTAGCCACCATTAAAAAAAAAATCATTACTTTTTTTAATTGTTCTAGCAATAAGAAAACTCTCTAAGATATTTATGTTGGATTTCTTAAAAGTATTAGAAACCTATTTTCTAGAGTTACGTTATGGTTCTTGAGGTCAAGCATTCCCTTATGGTTTGTTTGGATTGAGGGAGAGGGAGGGGAGGGAGAGTAGAGTAGAGTAAATGTAGCACAAAATTAGCTTATTTTTAACTAACTTTATTCTACTCCCCTTCACTCTTCCTCGTTCTCCTCTTCATCCAAACAGGCCATTAGTTCAAGTTTATGAAGTACTCTGCTCTAAGAGTGGTTGAAATATAGTCATGTTTGGCAGGCCTAGCGTGAAAGCAGTTTTTGGCTATTTTTCATGGCTCTAGAACTTTCTAGACTTGGATGCAAACGGTTTGCATCCTGTGCTTATATGCCTGCTCATCCAAAGAGTTTGGGAATTACCTTGCGAATTTCAATTAGAAGCATAATTTTAGGTCACGTTTAACACTCGCGTATGTAACATATATAGCAACCAGATACCATAATAATGGCCAAAGTGGCCAAGTTTCAAAGAACACCCTCACACGTCACATATCACCCAGGTACCAAAATCTCGGCCAAATTGCTAAGTTTTGAAGAATGCTCTCACACAAGTCGCATAGCTAGGATTGTGAGAACCGCGTACCAAAAATGGCCGGACAATCGAGTCTTTTAAGGTTGTTAACCAACAATGTCATATTTAGCTCCTAGATTGAATATTTTACAAACAGAGATGTTACTTAATGTTAAATTAATGATTGTTTCAAAAATTTAAGTTATTGAAATATGATAAATTGAATCATTTAATTACTTATTTCTAACACATAGTTTAATTAAAAGAGAAAAATTAGGAAAATATCATGAATTTCTTTATTGAATGAAAATGAAATTTGCGTCATTGTTCAAGAAATTAACCAAAATAAAAATAACATGGATTTTAATCCTTGTCACCATCTAAAAATGAAAAATTACTTTGTTTTCCCAATAACAAAATAGAAAAAATAAAAACTACATAACAATGACCCTTAATATAGAGGTTGCTGGAAATTTTCACCTATAATCTAATAATTAAAAACTCATGAATTGTAACAGGTAAAATTGGTACTCCAATCACGTACAAGGCTACTTGCTTCCTCTCGCTAACAAGAATTAATGATAAAGAACTTAATAACGAATTGCAGGATCAGAACTGACTTTAGCCAAAGTCCTACATTACATACAACTTGTTGAGTCTTCTTCTTTGACTTCTATTTTCATATTCATTGTTCCCGCCAATCTCCCAACGGTTCCAACGCGTCACATTACATGCATCCATTAATGACTGTATAGTGGGTTAGCGTAGAATTATTGGGTATGACACTGTGACTAGTCAATAGTGGGTGCATGAAGCCTAGTTATATAAGGAGAGCTTTCCTGCAAAAGATGTATACAGAGAAAAGTTAACTATATAAGCGCTATATCAAAGATCTAGCAATAACTGTTTCTTCGAAATGGCTTTCTTTTAGTCTTCTTGTCCTATGCATTGTCCTCCATTTGAGTGCAATGAGTACTCTTGGAGATGACAAACTTGACAAAACTAGATTCCATGATGATGACGATTGTTGATTTGGAGGCCGCAGAAGATGTGGTGGCAGGTGGGGTAGTCGTGGAGGTGGAGGTGGTTTAGATGAAGGTAGAGGTGGTGGCATTGGAGGTGGTGGTGGTGTTGGAGGGGGTGATGCAAACCTCAATCGACACGCTTTGAGACCCAACAAAAATATTGGAATACTTGCCCAAGAAAACTAAAATTCAAATTTTTGATAGAAACCCTGACCCAACATTTATAATCGAAACGCAAACCAAAGGTATAAGTGTAACACCTTGACCCAATGATTATAATTGAACCACGAACCAAAGGTATAAAATTTGAACGCCACAATGAAGAATCCCTGATAAGTTCACAGTTCTTGAAGAACCAAAAGAAGAGCAAAGCCTCACCTTTTTCAGATTTTTATTCAATAATCCCCTATTACAATGAGTGCATGCTATTTATAAGGCATGACTGAAAATATAAAAATATAAAAAAAACGTACTAAATAGTAAAACCCTAAATAAAAGTTGATTTGGTTTGAAATTAGCATATCCAAAATAGGAAAATAGCTAAAAAAACGTTCTAAATAATAAAAGCCTAAAATTAAGGTAGATTTGATCCGAAATTAAAAGCTCCAGAAAGGAAAAATGTCTATTAACTGATATGGAGCTGAAAAATCAATCAGCCATCAATCCACGCCATAAATCACGCCCAATTCAACTAGATCAGCCCTTAATAGTTTTGATTAAATTTATTATGCCTTCATCTTCCTTTGGGCTAAGCTTAGAATGTCCTGTGTTAGAGTCAGCCCAAATCTCTTGAATCAGCCCATTAAGTGCTTCTTTGATCTTCTTGGATCTTACTTTAGTAATAGGCCCAACTGGAACATGCAATGGATCCTTGAATGCTTGTTGATTCTCATCAGGGGGTGTAGGTGGTGGAGGTGGCTTTGGTGGTGGTGGAGGAGGTGGTGTAGGAGGTGGGTCAGGTCAAGGAAGAAGTTTTGGGAGTTGGGGCAGGTGTAGGTGGTGGAGCTGGAGGAGCCATTGGTGGTGGAGGTGGAGCTGGAGGAGGAGGAGGTGGAGATGGTGGACTTGGTGGTGGTTCAGGGCATGGTAAAGGCTTTGGAACTGGAGGTGGTCTTGGTGGGGGTGCAGCAAGAGGAGGTGGAGGTGGTGTTGGCGAAGGATTTGACCATAGTGGTGGGTTTGGTGCAGGTGGTAGTGTAGGAGGTGGAGTTGGTGGAGGTATTGGAGGAGGAGGAAGAGGAGCTGGAGGTGGTGGTGGTAGAGGTGTAGGTGGAGGGTCAGGTCATGGTGGTGGATTTGGTGTAGGTGGGAGTGGGGGTGTTGGAGGTGGAGCAAGTGGAGGCATGGTGGTGGTGGTGGAGGAATTGGAATTGGAATTGGCATTGGCATAGGAGTTGGAGTTGGTGCTAGTGCTAGCCAAGGATTTGGTAGTGGGTTTGGCAGTGGTGGTGGAGGTGGGCGTTAGAACTTGGAAGAAAACTCATTGTCTCAAATCCTGTTTTTGGCATTGTTTAACTTGTTTCTATATGCTTCAATCATTGCGTTAATGTTGTCTTATTATTAGTAACTTAAATTGTAAAACTTCTTTCTATATGCTGATTTCCTATTTAGGTTCATTTGTTGTAAGTGAATGGTGAAACTTACATCTCTAAAATGAGAAACGCCATAATCTTATAAATTTCCTTTTTTCATCAATCCAGATTTTTACTTTTTATTAAAAATGCTAATGTCTATTGGATTTGTTGTTCTTGCAAGTTGTAACGCATAGGGAGTAAGGAAATTCTATACAGCATGTAAATGTAGCCATGTAGGCATATATTACTGTCCAATATCCATTTCACAAAGAGGAAATGTTGTTGCACGTACAAACTGATCTACAAAGTTTTGCACACACACCCCTAAACAACTAAACTCGTAACTTGATGCAAAATTGTGAGGATTAGAACATGTCTAATAAACACTACTAAAAATAGTATGAATTTAAATTCTATTAAGATATGGCATAAACTCCTTGGAACTTGGTTTACAACTTCCAATAATACAATGCCACATCAACATTTACTAAAAAATTGAATACAACTTGACCCACAATCCTTATTTTACAAATAAAAATCTTATCTCCTCTCTATTGTCCAAGAACAGAGAAGAAGCACCAACCTAAACACATGTACACCACCACACACCGCCAAATTTGTTGTTGTTACTGTTGTCCTATCTACTATCCCACTCTCCACAACAACAACATAATATGCTATGTATTGTTTGATTGTTGTTTGGGCATATGGTTTTTCTATGGCCATATGGTTTATAAAATGTGTAATACACGTGGCATTCAATGATTGGTTACAAGTGGGATAACCTTAAAAAATAACCAAACCATCCCTAAACTCATCAACCCAGTTCATATTGTTCATAAAAAAATTTAGGCATTAGAACAAAATTCATGACACACAATCCATAGTACACTCTAAAGAAAAAAAAAACCCTAGTGTGCATTTCTATGTTGGCAGAGCTACTTTTATCTTAAAAGAAAGTGATAAATTTATAGCTTTTTTTTTTTTTTTTTTGGGAGAAATATAAAGATAAACCTGAAGAATGGTGAAAGGTCCATTAGCATTGTTTCATTTTTTTATTCAGTTTTTCCCCTAAAAATCCACTAACATTGTTTCTTTACACTTTTATTTCTTTTGTTTCCTTCTCATTTTCTTCTAGCTGATTATTGTGGTTTTGTGAACCTATCACTAGGCTGTGGGCATTCCTGTTATTGAACTAGAGAAAGATGAACAACAATTGGCCCAGTGACTGAACTATACTTGGACGTGGGGGCAGTGGCCCCCCAAATTTTTTCAAATTTGTTTTAGAATATATATATATGTGTGTGTGTGTGTGTGTGTGTGTGTGTGTGTGTGTGTGTGTGTGTGTATTAATTTTAACAATTTGTTTCAATAAATTTGCACTTTGCCTCCCTCAACAATATTATTGATCTTTTTAAAGGTTATAAAAATTTTTATTGATCTAAAATGTGAAATAAATTTAACAAGCTCAACAACAAAATTTACCAATAACAAACTTAAACCCAAACAACACCCCAAAACGAACCCACACAAGACACAAACAAAAAATAAAATAAAATAAAAAATTCCTAAGCCGATTTTAACTAGTCTAAGTGAACACCCACATACATCTGACAACACACAACACACCCAAAAAAAAAGTTAAGAAAAAAAAAAACTTAACTTTCTAAATAAATGCTTATTTGGAATTTCAGAAAAAAAAAAAAAAAAATTGTTTATACTTTTGCCCCCCCCCCCCCCCCAACTCCAAGTCCTAGCTCTATCCCTAGATTGGCCCGAGTAAAAGAATGGATCAACTGTACTCACATTGATATTATTGAACTTCCTGATATTTTTCTCAAATTTCCTAGACATCTAAGTGGTAAGGGCTTAAAATTATTGTACTCTTTTGAACAAGTAGTTGCAAGAATGAATTTCAATGCAATTAGCTGCTTCTATTAAATTTCAATTTGTATTGTTTCCTTAGTTCATAATATTTGACCATTGGTTAAGTCAGTCAAAGTTGAATAAACAAAGGACATTTTGTTCATTTTGTCTCTAGGCCATCAAAATTAGACAATCCAACATTCAATCGGAACAAATTAGGTTAAATATGACATTCTCATAATCCCAATGTGAAAATATAAATTTTTGGGATTTTGCAAGGACAAACAAAATGCAGTACACAAGCTTTAAAGTTCTATTAGAATCAAGTTCCAAAGCTTCAAAGAACTTTAAAGACTTTCAAGTTTTAAACCTTTGACGCTCTTTCAAATCAACCTCCAAAGCCCTAAAGAACTTTTACAACCTTTTATATCAAAATCTTTGAATATAAGTCTCAAAAACTCCAAATTCTTTAATCCATCAAAGCATAATTTGATTTAAGTTCTAAAGCCCCAAATAACTTCCACCATAAATCTTCGAAGACAAAGAACACATGAAGAGCATTCAAAGAATATACGAAAACCCAGAAGTCTTTAACAAGGTAGAGTCATTGATTCATCGTAATTCCATTGCAAATACATTTCAATCCATCTTCTAATCAAAGTTAAGGACATTTTGTGTTTGAATCAATACTACACAATCACAATTCTTGAATTGAAGATTTTTCCAAAGAGATCAAATCAAATTATTATTATTTTGTAATAGAATAAAAATACAAAGAATTGTATCAACTCATTCATTAATACAAAATTACATTTGTGAATCATTTTCAATTGTTTGATTTTTCAAACTTGAAATTTTGTGTTTACACCTAGGTTTGATTGATTGTTACACATGAGTTGGGTTATGAATTTCTCAATATACCTTGTTGGGTTAAGTTGAAAAACCCCTCCAACTTGACATAGTTCGAATTATGCATACCCTTAGTTATTAACTCATAGAAGATCGATTTAGACCGGGCAAATTGGATGCCTAGTCCTTTCCCATTTCCATAACGTATCCTCTGAACTTAGAACATTGATTATAGACTAGTGCTTATCCATGTAAATAGCATGGGATTAAAATTAAAATTGAACTTGCTTTCCTTTCTAAAGGAGGGAGGTAAATCATATTTAATCCAAAAATGCCATTTATTTTTTCTTGGTAAATATGAGATTAAAGCATGTATACTTGCACTTTTAATATAATTTCTAGATAAACATTTTCCAAAAATCCAATTGCCCAATATTTACATTATTTTCCAAATTTTGAGTCTTAGCTGTGTATTCAAAATAAGGTACCATCTTAGGATGAGTGTTGTTAGTGCCTAACTCATTCTCTGCGTGTAACTCAATTTTCGAGGTAGTGCATTTAGTTTTAGAATTTTTTTTTTCTATTTTAAATTATGAACCCTTATTATATATATATATATATATAATAAAATAAAAAAAACTTATGAACCGTTAAGGTTTTCTTAGTTAATTTAGGAAATAAAATGAATTAGAATTAGGTGACCAAAAATTACAACTTAGACTTTTTGTGGTTGGTAGCAACTCTTCAAAATGAATAAAATTAAATAAAAAGATTAACTCATGCATGCAAATCCCATGAGAGTTTCTCCCTACTTAACTCTACTTTTATTTTTTTTAATGTTCATAAATTTGGATTGTTTTAAATTTAATAAATAAAAAATCGTTGCTACGTCCCTCTTCGAGTCCATTAAACCCACCAAACCAACCAGTGCCAAATGGACAATAAACAATATAAAAAGCTTTTAGATGCCTTCTTTTTTTACTAGTAAAACTAAAACAAAAGGACTAGCAAAAATTGAGATAAAATAAATAAAGACAAAATTAAGGTTTTTTTTCGTTTGGTTTCTCATTTTTTTGGTATCTTATTTATTAATATGAGACAAAAAGATAAAAGTTACATTTTAACAAAAAAAAAAAGGTTAATTTTATTGTTTTCATAGGAAAATGTGAGGTAACAATGTTTTTTTGGGAAGACGTTAGAAAAAAAAATTAAAAAATAAAAAAAAAATTAAATAAAAGAGGACAACTTTGAAAAAAATAAAGTTCATTTTTTTTTTTCGGTATTTTTTTTTAAAGCTATATATATTGTTTTTAAAGGAAAAAGTAAGAGAAAAATGTTTTTTTTTGGGGAAGAAATTAGACAAAGAGCAAAATGGACATCTTGGAATAAATATTATATACGTTACCTATGAGGCACCTTAGAAACCCCATAAATCAATAGTATGGTAGATGGAACTTTAAAACCTTCAAATTTACCATATGCCTTTCAAGACCATCAAATCCATTACCGGGTGCTAAAGGGAAAAACTTACTAACTTTTTAACGGTAGTTTTTTTAGTAAAAATAAAATAAAAGAATGGACAACAAAATTTTGTATAGAATAAACAAAGACAATTAAGTTTTTATTTTTATTCTTGTTTGGTATATCTTAGTTTTTGGTAGCTTATTTACTAAATATGAGATAAAAAAAAAATATGAGACAAAAATGCTCTTCTAGGTAGAAATTAGACAAAAAGCAACAAGGTCACCTTGAAAATACTATCACATCCATTATGGGATTACCTGTGAGGCATTTTGGAAACCTCACAAATTAATAGTGTGATAGCTAGAATTTAGGCCATCGAATTTACAATACCTTCTCTCATAGTAAAGCTAAAATAGAAAAAGAAGAAAAAAATATTGGGATAAAGACAGACTTAAGGTTTTTTTTTTTTTTTTTTTTTTTTTTTTTTTTTTTTTTTGTTGTTGTTGTATGTGTGTGTGTTTGGTATCTTGTAGTTTGCGGTAACTTATTTACTGAATAAGAGATAATAATTATCTTATTTTCAAAAAAGGCTAATTTTATTGTTTTATGGGAAAGCGTAAAAAAAGCACTTTTTGAAAGAAGTCAAACAAAAAGAAAAACATTCGTCTTGGAAAAATCATTACATCTGTTATGGTGTTATATATGAGGCATCTTGGAAACCTTATAAATTGATATTGTAATTGCTGAAATTGAGACACTTTCAAATTTATAATACCTTCTTTCATAATAAAACTAAACAGAAAAATGAGCAACAAAAATTGGGATAAAATAAACAAAGACAAATTTAAGGTTTTTTTTGTGGTATCTCATAATTTACAGTAGCTTATTTACTGAATATGAGAAAAAATGATTGAAGTTGTCTTATTTTCAAAAAGAAGAAGCAAAAAAATAAGGCTCTCCCTTGTAGGAGCTTTCCCCCTCGACTAGCATCGAGTCTCTCCCTTCCTTAGGCCAGACCTGAGGGTACTTTGATTTGTTTTCTTAACCTTACTTGCTCTAAACATGGCTGATGATGTGATTGATGGATTGGAAAATATGAAACTGACAATGGATGAAGCAGAGGTTATAACCATTTCAGATGAAGGACGAATGGAAGCGATTGAAACTTGCAATCTTAGTCTTATTGGCAAGTTCCTCACGTGTAAATCTTTCAATAGAAGGGCAGCAAAGAACATCTTACGATGAGCATGGGGATTGGATGATAAGCTACAGATTTTGGAGGTTGGGGCAAACCTATTTCAATTCAAATTCTAATTGGAGTTTGATATGAATAGAGTGATAACGAGTGGACCGTAGACGTTTGACAATCAACTTCTTATACTCCAACGTTGGCAGAAGGGGATGAATGTTGGTAATATAAAATGGACTCACGCATCTTTATGGGTTCAAATTTGGGGAGCTCCATTTGATATGGTCTCCTTTCAGGTTGCATTAGAAGTGGAAAACAGATTAGGGGTAGTGGAGGATGTGGAAAGGAGATGCAAACAAGATGATCAGAATTTTTTCCTGCGCGTTCGCGTTGTTCTACCACTGGAAAAACCACTTAGACGAGGTAGTTTTATAGCAAGATCGGATGGAGTACGTTCATGGGTGACTTTTAAATATGAGAGACTCCCCATATTTTGTCATTATTGTGGACTGCTTGGACACGACCTGCATCACTGTGCATTACACTTTGCAAGGATGAAGAATGGAGATGGGGTGGCTTACCAGTGTAGGAAATGGTTGAAGTCAGTGGGTGGTCGTTCTAGATCCCCTCCTAGACGAAATACAAGCCTAAGAAGTGGTTTTGATGATGATGCGGAGGATAGTCCAACGCAGAAAACAACCCAGACAGCAGTGGTGGTGAAGCTCTCAGCGGCACGAAAATAAAGGGATTGCTCTTGACTCTCAGTGAGATGATATTTCAAATTTTGGGATAAATGTTAATGTGATTGAAGGAGTTGATACGATTCCTGCAGATGTGATTAAGGAGGATTCAAGTTCAAATGGGGAAAGTAGTCCCGCGCTCCCTATCCCTATAGTCAGTTGAGCCTCTGAAGGTGTTGGGCCATACTCACCACAATCCCAAGCCAAATGGATAAGGTTTAACCGGATGGACTTTGGGTTGAGTGGGATTTCTAAGGCCTTCAACTTACCAACACTTGGGAAGAAAGGTTCATCACTGGGTGTTGAAACGGAGGTCAGGTTTTGTTAGGAAGATCAAGGCATGAAGCGTAGTAGGTTGGATGAGAGCAGCACAAATGAGGATGATATATCGGCGGGGGTGGTGTCCCACCCTTGCTGGGAGCAATGAGGCTTCTAAGTTGAAACTGCCAAGGGCTTGGGAACCCTTGGACAAGTTATGACCTTCGTAGGATTGTGATGGAACAAGCTCCCACAGTGTGCTTTCTCATAGAAACTCAGTTGGATAAGGAAGGCTTTGTGAAACTATACGACAACCTACCTTTTCCAAACTGAATCATTGTGAAGTACACGGATTTAGGAGGAGGATTGGCCTTGATTTGGAAGAATGAGGTACAGTTGGAGGTAATAAATTTTACTGCTAATCATATACTGGCTAAAGTGAAGGAAGTTGATGACTTTCTTATGGTATTTAACATGTTTTTACGGCTGGCTAGAAGCAAGTCAGAAGGAGAAGTCTTGGAAGCTTTTAGAAACTTAGTAAACGTCCACCAAATAATGGACAGGTTGAAGCATTCAGGGAAACACTGGACTTATGTCAATTGGAAGACTTGGGGTTTAAAGGTTATCCTTTTACATGGAATAACAAGCGGCCTAGGGATGCCAATACAAAGGTAAGGCTTGATAAAGCGGTGGCATTAAAGGAATGGAGGGAGAAATATCAACTAAGCTCAGTCACACATCTTTCATCCCATGCGTCGGATCATTTGCCTATTATTCTCCAAACCAAAAGTTTTGGCTAGAACAGAATTATGAGAGATAGGAAGTTCAAGTTTGAGGAGTCATGGCTTTTGTGGGATGATTGTGAAGCCATGGTAAAGGAAGCTTAGGATCGGGTTGGGGAAGTGGCTGCTGGTTTAGGTTCAATTAAGGAAAAAATAAAGCTTTATGGAGTGGACCTATTAGCTTGGGGGTCAGGTAAGACCAACCCGGACACTGATGAGATCAAACAAATTCATAAACGGATTGAGAACCTAAATGAAGCAGAGGTTACAACGGAGAACAGAGCAAAATTTTTAGAAATGAGCAAGCGGATGGATGAACTTCTACTAAAGTAGGAAATCTATTGGGCACAGAGATCCAGGATTTCTTGGTTAAAATATGGAGTTAATAACACAAAATTCTTCCACTTCAAAGCAACTCAGCGGAGGAGGCGTAACCATATTCAAGGGATTTGAAATCTACAGAACCAGTGGGTGGAAGATTTGGAGGATATAGCGATGATGGCTTCAGATTATTTTGAGAATCTATTTAGTGAAGGACCGTGTGATCAGATGGATGAGTGCCTTGATGTAGTGCCTTGCAAGGTAACCCCTGATATGCAAGATATTTTGTCCAGTGAATTTAATACAGAAGAGATCAAACTGGCGTTGTTCCAAATAGGACCAACAAAGGCTCCTGGACCCGACAGTATGAATGCTCTTTTCTACCAAAAATTCTAGCATATTGTGGGTGATAATGTAATTGCTGCAGTTTTGGATTATTTGAATTCTGGATATATGGTTCCTAAAATTAACCACACTAATATTGTTCTTATACCTAAAGTGAAAAATCCAGAGAAAATGATTGATTTCAGAACTATCAGTTTGTGTAATGTTATTTATAAAATTATTTCTAAGGTGCTGGCAAATAGACTGAAGCAGGTTCTCCCTCATATAATCTCTCCTACCTAAAGTGTACTTGTACCTAGCCGCCTCATCACAGATAATGTTTTGGTGGCTTATGAAACTTTACATGTCATGCATAGTAGGAAAAAGGGCAAAAAGGGCTTGATAGCATTGAAGCTTGACATCAGTAAGGCCTATGACAGAGTAGAGTGACTTTTCTTACAGGGCATTATGCAAAGGATGGGTTTTTCGGAAGGCTGGATAAAAAGGGTGATGGGATGTGTGACCACACCTTCATTTTCTGTGTTTATTAATGGCAAACCTTTTAGTAATATTCACCCATCTAAAGGAATCCGTCAAGGAGATCCTCTTTCACCGTATCTGTTTCTCTTGTGTGCAGAGGGTTTTACTTCCTTGTTGGCAAATGCGGAATTAGAGGGGCGTATCCATGGAGTATCAATTTGTAGAAGAGCACCAACAATTTCTAACCTATTATTTGCAAATGACTCTTTGCTATTTTGTTGGGCAACCCGTAATGAAGCTGAGGTGATTGTTGATGTTATTCATGTTTATGCAAAGGCTTCAAGTCAAAGTATAAATTTGGAAAAATCATTAGTGTACTTCAGTAGTAATACTCCTTGTGACAAAAAGGTAGAGATCATGGAAACTCTAGGTGTTAAAAAGGTGGAGAGGTTTGAGTCATATTTGGGGCTACCTACACTCATTGGGCGTGCAAAGTACCAAACCTTTTCTTTTTTAAAGGATCGAGTTTGGAAAAAACTACACGGTTGGAAAGGTATGTTGTTGTCTAGGGCTGGTAAGGAAGTCCTCATTAAAGCGGTGGCCCAATCTATTCCCAATTAAACAATAGAGTATTCCAACTACCAATAAAATTATGTGATGAGCTCAATTCTATGTGTGCAAGATTTTGGTGGGGACAGGTAGGGAATGATAGGAAGATTCATTGGAAAAGCTGGGACAAATTAACTATTGGAAAGAAGAAAGGTGGAATGAGATTCTGTGACTTGAGAACTTTCAACTTAGCTATGCTAGCCAAGCAAGGATGGAGGTTGTTACAACAAAAGAAGTCGCTTCTATACAAATGTTTTTCAGCTAGATACTTTCCGCGGTCTCATTTTCTTAATGCTGTTGAATCGCCTAATTGCTCCTATGTTTGGAGAAGCATTATGGCAGCCCTACCCATTCTAAAGGTGGGTTGTTGTTGGAGGGTTGGAGATGAGTCATCCATAAATGTTCAGTTAGATAAATGGATTCCAAACCACCCAACAAATAGGGTCCTTTATTCCGCCAATGAAGATGTAGAAGATTGGCTAGTGTCAAACCATATTGACTTGGATATGCACTGCTAGAGGCGAGATCTTATCATGACAACATTTCGTTGTGAGGATGTAGAGGTTATTTATAGAATTCCCTTAAGCCGAAGATGAGTTTACTGATTCAATAATCTGGCTGCATAGTAGGAATAGGGGATATTCTGTTAAGTCTGGCTATCATGTGGCACGACAAGTCTTGAAGAATGAGAATTGGGCATAGAGTTCTAGGGGGACTGATGTATAGAAGGGGTGGAAGGTTTTATGGAAGCTAAAAGTCCCAAACAAGATTAAAACTTTCGGGTGGAGAGCATGCCATGGGATTCTACCAACTTGGTTTAATTTAGCAAAAAGAAAAATTATTGGTGATAATGTTTGCCCAATCTGCACTCAATGTCCAGAGACTGAGATACATGTGCTATAGGACTGCCCCGTTGCTCAGGATGTGTGGGCTGGAAGTCGGATCAAACTACGGAAATGCCCACTCAGACAACAAGATATGGTATAGCTCTTTGACTACTTGATGGACAGACTGGAACCAGAGGAGGTGGAATTGTTCTTGGTGCAAGCTTAGATTATTTGGAATCAAAGAAATAGTGTGCTGCATGGAGGGAAGCTCAAGGATCTTGGATGGTTGAATAAACGTGCTGAGGTATGGCTGGAGGAGGTTGCGTAGGCACAACAGCATCTCTCTATCCCATTGGGGCGACCAGAGGGGAATGTGTGGCGTCCACCACCTCCTCCACTCTTGAAATTGAACTTTGATGCTGCCATATTCAAGGAGAGCAATATGTCTGGATTCGGTGCTGTGATACGGAATGAACAAGGAGATGTGATTGCTGCACTATCTGCCAAAGGGCCATCAGTAACCTGTAGTGAAGTGGCAGAAACAATGGCATGCAAGAAAGCCTTGGAGTTTGCTATTGATGTGGGTTTCTCTGAGCTCATGATCGAAAGGCGATAATGTTAATGTCATGAAAGCAATTTCTTCATCAACTCTGAACCTGTCAATAGTTGGGAATGTGGTTGCTGACATCCAATGGCTTATCCGTGGGCTAAGGAGGGTGTCCATTAATTGTGTTAAAAGGGATAGTAATGGGGTAGCTCATCTATTAGCAAGATATGCTAGAAATTTAGATGAGGATATGTATTGAATGGAAGATGCACCCAGTTGCATTGGAAGCTACGTACCAGGACTCAGTTTTAATGAATACATGAACGCTAGTTTTGTTCTCAAAAAAATAAGAAGCTAATTTATTGTTTTATGGGAAGTTGTGAGACAAAAATGCATTTTTGGAAAGAAGTCAGACAAAAAGTAAAACTGTCGTCTTAAAAAGGTTATTACATAAGTTACGACATTAACTTTTAGTCACCTTGAAAACCTCACAAATTGATACTACAATTGCTGAAACTTGAGACTTTCAAATTTTTTAGAGAGTGTTTGGTATATGCATTTAAAAATATGTGTTTTGTTGTTTAAAAACATGTGTAAAAATATGTGTGAGAAAAAAAATATGTAAAAATACGTGTAATATTGTTTGAAAACTAAAAACATATATTTGAAATTATGTAACAAACAGCTTCGTACATTTTCTTTCAAGCCCATTAATCCCATTGATCAGTGTGCCAAAGAGATAAACATCATCAAAAACATTTTAAAACAACAGTTCTTTTAAATAAAACTAAAACAACGATTGGGTGTTCATTAAAAAAAAGAAAAAATTGGGTGTTCATTAAAAAAAAGAAAAAATCAAACGGCGAATGGTTGCACGCGGGAATCCCAACATACCCAAACCGCTGTACACACATGCCACAAATCACACCGTTAATAAATTTAAGATTCATGGTGGACCCACATAAGGACGGCCCAGATTCGTTCAAAAGCTCTACAACCCCTGAAAATAACACCACCAAGATAAAAAGCCGAATTTCGCAACCACTTATAAAAGGGGGCTTTCCCGCCGATCTCTTCACATACTCCAAAGTCCAAACGCCACTGTCTCTCTCTCTCTCTCTCTCTCTCTCACACTAACTAGAAAGAAAGTAGAGAACCCCAAAAATTCTATCAGATTCTATATCAAAAAAATAAAAGAGAGAGAAAAATATTCTGAGAATAAGTAATGGAGCTTCGTTCTCGTAGGCAAATCTCTAACCCTCCTATCGATGGTGAACTCTTTCTCTCTCTCGCTCTCTCAAAAATTTTTTTTTTTTTTTATAATTTAAATTATCGAACATTTTTAACCTAAAAATTGGTAAAGTATTTGATTGATATAAACAATCTCTATCTTTCTTTCTTAATTTTTTTTAATCAGTATTTTTGTTTGGTTTTTCTTTGAATGAATCCTGTTTGGTTTCAAAAAAAAAAAAACATAAAATTTAGTTTCTTTAAATTAAACGGTATAAAAAAAAAAGTCAAACTTTTTTTTTTTTTTTTTTAAGTTATGTATTAGTTAATTCTATGGTGTAATATTTATAGGTAATTCTAAACTGAGTAATTTGAATTTTGATGTGTAAATTAGAGGCAAGCAATGTGCAAATTCAAGAGATTAGTGATGATAGCTCTGACGAAGCGGGGTCTGACTCGACAGTTTATGTGCCCTCCGGTTCTGATCATAGTGATGAAGGTACTCTTTCTGATTTATGGGGTTGATTTGTGATTAGAAGTTAATATTTTGTGGGGTTTTATTTATTAAAAAAATGAATTATAACTTTTGTTTGAGCTTTTGAAGATTTTATGTATATGGGTTTGGTGGAGTTTTAAGTGAAATTTGTAGTGAAGTGTTAATTTAAGGAGATGAATTTTACTTATAAGAAATTGGGTCTGCGAAATGGAATGTTATTGTTTATTTTTTGGTGTTTTAGCATTGGCTTATATGCGATGATATATAGATGTAGATGAAGAGGACAGCGGTAGAGTGGAGTTTGATTTGAACGCCACACCAAAAGCTGCAGTTGAGGTTGATGATTGGGAAGATAATGGTTATGATTATGGTAAGCCTTCGACGAAAAGGAAGAAGGCTGGACAAGAGAAGAAAACAGTGGAGCGTGGAGAGTCTAGTCGGGAAGCGGATGTGGATGCTCAGCAAGCAGCAGTTGAGATTGATTTTCTTGGGCTGGCAAAGAATGATAATAACAACATTATTATTTATAATTTTAATAATAATAATAGTAATAGTAATAAAAAGAGGAAAAGGAAAGGAGGTCCAAAGCCAAGATTGTTGTGGAATGACTGGGAAGAAGAGCATGAGAAATGGATTGATGAGAATATAACAAAAGATTTTGATTTGGAACGTCAGGATCAAGAGATAACTGAAACTGCTGAGGAACCATCCGAATTGATAATGCCTTTGTTAAGGTACCAAAGGGAGTGGTTGGCCTGGGCTTCAAAACAGGAGGAAAAGTCTGGAATTAGAGGGGGAATACTTGCTGATGAAATGGGAATGGGAAAAACCATTCAAGCAATTTCACTCGTCCTTGCCAGACGGGAAATCCGAAGAACGACTGATGATGATTCCTCATTATTACCAGGTTCATCCAAAGGCTTGCCTGGAATTAAGGCCACCCTTGTAATTTGTCCTGTGGTTGCTGTAAAGCAGTGGGAGAGTGAGATTAAACGGTTTACTTCAGAGGGTTGTGCCAAGGTGCTTATTTATCATGGGGCCAATAGAGCGAAGCATTCTAAAGAGATTAGAAAATGTGATTTTGTTCTAACAACATACTCTGTTGTCGAGGCTGAGTTCAGAAAATACATGATGCCTCCCAAGAAGAAGTGTCCTTACTGTGGCAAAGCATATTACGAAAGTAAGCTTACTATTCACTTGAAATATTTTTGTGGGCCTGATGCTGTTAGAACAGAGAAGCAGTCTAAGCAAGCAAGGAAGAAATGGAGCCCTGCAATGTCAAAGCAGAAAACAGAGTCTGCTGAAGATGTGATGGATGAAAGTGATGGCAAGAAAAGTAAGGGAGCTCGTCAGAAGGCATCAAAGCAGCACAATGAAGAAGAGGACATGGGAATGGGAAGTAGATTTGGAAATGGAGGAGTTGACAGCTCTTCAAGAGGAAAATCACTTTTGCATGCTGTGAAGTGGGAGCGTGTAATTTTGGATGAGGTAAGTTGTCATATATTAGTTGTGGTAGGGGAATATCACTCCTCACTTTCTCATGAACTTGCTTGAGACCATTTTATGCCCTCTCCCCATCTGAACAAGCATCTGCATGCACACTCACATTCACTGTTGTCTAATGTGGATTAATTTTTGGATTTTTGTTCTCTATCTCAAACATTCTTAAAGTTTGAATGCCTAGAATGTGACCGTTATACTTGTACACTATATGGACATTTTCTTGTCAATTGCTAAAAGGCATTCATGTATCTGATGTATGTCTGACTCATTTTCATGATCCCGGTGATACTTGTAATCAGGGAATTGACACTTCACAGTTAAAAGTGTGATCACTGTTTTGATTCTGAAAATTTCAAATCAGATAATAACATACTAAACCTAGATAAAATATTTCCATACTTGATGACCCCTTGGCGTTCTAACGCACAATCTTCCCTGTATGGGGTTTTTAATAATGGACCATATTATTATTGGAGGGAATACAGTCCAAGTTTGTTTATTTCTTGATTGAAGCTATCAACCTTGGTTTTCGAGGTTTCACATTACATGTAAGCATAACTGTTAAGTACCATGACCTGAACATGAATATGTGCATGGGAACACAACCATACATGATTGGAAAATTTGTACATGACCAGCTAGGATACGAAAATGGTTTCAAATATCTAAATCTTTAAAGTTCTTGTTGGCTGAAATAAATTCTTGAATTTCGTCTCTGTTAATGTCTTGCACTTCTTATGAAGATTAATGTTTTTAATTGATATTTTATTTCTTATTGCTTCCAAATTGTTTACAATTTCTTATATCTCCATTCAGGTGGAGAATGTGGGCTTACTGCCCGTAGGCCAGTGTCTCTCCTTTATTTTTCTTGTTTGTGTTCTAACTATATTGCTATCCATTTGTGTCTGTGGAGCGTGTGTCCCTCTGGTTACTAAAAAATGGATTGAAGCTTTAATTTCTTACCAGGGTTTATGCATTTCAGAATTAGTTTCACTAGTGTTCTTTCTAAAAATGCTTATGGTTCTCTTATTTGAAAATAGGCACATTATATAAAAGCTAGACATTGTAATACTGCAAAAGCCGTTCTTGCTTTAGATTCTTCATACAAATGGGCGTTAAGTGGCACTCCCCTTCAGAATCGTGTTGGAGAACTTTACTCTTTGGTAAGTTTAATGCATGTTATAAATATTTTCGATAATGATACAACTGTTTCTATCAAACTTACTAGTTGCAATGCTGTTTGCACAGGTTCGCTTCCTGCAAATAACTCCATACTCTTATTATCTGTGCAAGGACTGTGATTGCAAAACACTTGATCACAGGTATGGTTTGAGATCCAAGATTGTTCTTTACAGCAATCTACAACTATGAAAAATTATGTACATTTGGCAGTGGTGTCTAGTTGATTGACTTGATCTACTGATATGACATAAAATTATTAGTGGGTCAATTGAGAATTTTCACTTTTCATGCTTCTTTCTAGTTTAAAATTGAAGAAGTGGGTAATTACTATTATATTTGCCATGTTTCAACCATAAGCACACCTATCGTTTTCACTGGGTTATAGAAAATATTGTGTACCACAAACTTCTTACCATTGGGAGGTTCTTGGGAAATTTCTTGATTTTCTTCTCCTTTGTGCTCAAGAGCGTCTGTAGTTGCATAAATTTTGCTAAAATAAAAAGAGTTCAATTTAGATTTGAAGATGCAGAGGTGGAAAGAGAGAGATCAATAATAAACAAACTCTTAGGCTTTTGGCTTTCAATAGGCAAAAAGAAGAGTCTAAGAGATCCAAAATCAAATTAATATATATATATATTAGTGATGATGTGGAAAATTGTGACTACTCAATGGCAAATGTGGCAACATTAGAATTATAAATAATAATAAAAAAATCAAAGGCTTCCAGTATATATATACAAGTGTATGTTATGGAACATCTCTACTTTGTTATGTGATATCAAGGTAATGTTGTCCAGAATCAGTTGCTGTTCAAACTAAACCTTTAGTTTTCTTTTCCTGAGATTTATCTTATTCTTCATTCTGCACAATTATGCAATCATATTTTGGATTACTTTTTCTTTGGTTTAATTGTTATTTATATCAACCCTCTTGGTTACCTGCAGCTCCTTAAAGGAATGTCAGAACTGTCATCATAGTTCTGTGAGACATTTTTGTTGGTGGAATAAAGTGAGTCCTGAAATATGTTTCTCTCATTTTCCTTTTGTTGTTTATTGGTCAAGGTATCTATTTTTCATAGAAATACTCTTTTCTTGCATATCATTTAATCCTTGTACCTTTTTAGTATGTTGCTACACCAATACAATCATATGGAAAGAGTGATGAGGGGCGACGAGCAATGATTTTGCTCAAACACAAAATTTTAAAGAACATAGTTCTAAGACGCACAAAAAAAGGCAGGGCTGCTGATCTGGCACTTCCTCCTAGAGTTGTAAGTTTTTTTTTGTTTGTTTATTTATTTATTATTTGATATTATACTTTATGGCGCTAAGATTTTTGTCCATTATTCCTTTTTCAATTCCTCCCTAATTTTTTGTAGGTTTTATTGAGGCGGGATACCTTGGATATCAAAGAACAAGATTATTATGAATCATTGTACAATGACAGTCAGTCAGAGTTTAATACGTATGTCACCTTCATTTTCTTTTACTTTGTGTTTCAGCTTTGAAATTCTACTTATTTATGTATAAGTTATCATTAACATGATTCGTGATTCGAATTAAATTTTGTTCTCTCTGAAACTTCCTTGCTTTATATTCCACATTATTTCCATTCTATGTTTATACTCATGCATGCACCTGGACACAACACAAAAAATTACTTCATCTGTTATATGAAATTATTTCAGCATGTTTGTATAAATTTGTTTTGTTCTTTACAGATATGTTCAATCTGGAACTGTGATGAATAATTACGCTCACATTTTTGACCTCCTCACAAGGTTGCGGCAGGTGAATGATAATTTTTTAGAAAAATACATTGTAGAGCTTTACTGTGTTGTTTTGTTAGCATACTTCCAGTGTACTTGCAGTTAATTTTTATTATCTATAAAAAAAAAAGTATGTATTCAATGGACAAATATATTAAGAGAGGACCATGCATTAATTATGTGTACCCTTGATTGAGAAACTTGACCCCTCCCTATTTTGAGCTTCTGATTTTTTAATCAAAAAAAAGGAAAATAGCTCCTCATTATGATAGTATTGAGAATCTGTTGATGAGTTAGGCTCGACCGACCAAGTTTAGAGTTCCACCCATCTATATTGTTCTCTTAGAGTGTAGTCTCCATATTGTTTTTTGATAAGTAGTCTGCGTATTATAGTCAGCAGCAGAAAATTAACATTATAAAAGTTAAAACTATTAATGATGTGCTAGTGCTTTAATGCCTCTAATTTCATTGTGTAAAACTGCAGGCGGTTGATCATCCTTACCTTGTGGTGTGTTCTAGAGCTGCTGCATTAAGAAGAGAAAACATGATTAGTAATGATAATAGTGAACAAGATTGTGGCATCTGTCATGACCCAGCTGAAGATCCTGCTGTAAGTTCATCTTTTTGGGTTTTACTTTTTTATTTTTCTGGATATAGTTTCATCTTTATTTATCCCCACGCCAAAGTTTGGAAATTTGGCATAAAAGTTGGTTATAACCAACTTTTTTTTTCTTTAATACTTTAAGTTGGTTCCTTTAAACCTGCCTAATAGCTAATGTTATGTTTTTGTTAGTGAAAAATAAGAAGAAAAAATGTGAAAAGGATTAGCTGTTTTCTATCTCAGCCCTCAGCCAATCCATTATATTGGAGAAGAATTTACAAATATGACAGAATATTCTGATGGTGATAGTTGACAAGGACATTGATGTAGGACAATTAGGGATTTTTCTAACGTTTAGTTGTGGTGGGTTTAGGGTTGGGAAAAAAGAAGAATTAGAGAGAAGTTAGGACTGTTTAGGGGCTGTGTGAACAGTACTACATGAACAGTAACTTTAGAAAGAAAGAAGAGAAAATAAGGAGAAGAGAGAAGGAGAAAGAAACAAAAAATGCCAACGTGCCTATTGCTCAAAACACTCAATTGTATTAATCAACTTATTCTACTCCTTGAATACATTGAGCACAATATTTATATATAAAGACTCTAACTTGTAGTAGTAGTAGTATTAGAATTCCCACTAGTACTAGGATTACTATTTAAACCTAATAAATTAAATCAAAGCCCATACATAAAGACTCATAATTAAATAAGACTAATTAATAAAACCCATGGCCTATAACTATGGCTCATACCCAACAATTGTAAAATTACTAAAATACCCTTGACTCAAGACTAACCAAATAAAATATAAAAACTTAATTAACTACCTTTGACACTTATTCTTGGGCTTTGCCTTAGCCTTAGGCTTCCAAAGAGAATATCCTTTGATAACCAGAGAATATCCTTTCTTTAACCATGTTATCATTCCACCATCAAACATCTCCCCAATGTTATCTTCTAAAGAATATTTTGATGGTGATAGTTGATAGGGACATCTCACCAATGGTGTCTTCTAAAAGAGTCTAGATTAGGATCACTCACTAGGAGCACCTCTCCAATGGTATCTTCTTCTTTTTTGATAAGTAATAAAGATGTATATTCAAGAACACTACCTCATGCAGAAAGTCATAAGGCAGAGGTAAAAAAATATAGAGAAAGAAGATAAGAAACAGAAAGAAAAGATACTAATTACAAAGGAGAGAGCCAAGGAACATAGATTGAGAATCAATAGAGGTGAGTCCCCAAACCCTAGATCAGTCAAAAAGGGAGCCACTGAACGAAGCCAATAGTTGGTTGTCGGAGCTTTCCATGTCCTCAAACGTCCTTCTATTTCATTCCCTCCAAAGACACCACATTAAGCAAAGCGGAGCTGAATTCCAAATTCTAGACGAATGCTTTCCAAGCCAATTCCACCAACTAAAGAGAGTATCTGCAACTGATCTTGGCAAAACCCATGCAATCCCAAATGGTTTAAACACCAAACTCCACAACCGGTAAGCCTTACCACAATGCAGTAGCAAATGATCTAGTCTCCCCATTATGACGACACATAATACACCAGTCAACAAAGTCCATCCCTCTACCCCTCAAATTGTCACCTGTAAGAATCTTATCCCATACAGTTGTCTACACAAAAAAAGAAACACCCCAAGGGGCCTTAACCCTTCAAACACCTTTCCAAGGAAAGATAGTGGGCAATGGATCTCTTAACTTATTATAAAATGATTGAATATCAAAATCCCCATTCTTCGTCATCTTCCACCACATACAGTCTCCATTCTACGTTGGAGGTAAATTGGAACCCAAAGTACGAAGAAATTCATCCACAACACCCATTTCTCAATCATTTGGTCTCCGACTGAAACGGACATTCCAGCTTCTCCGTTCTCCTATCCCCAACCGTTCAAGAGAAAAGGCCACTGATGCCTCTTTATTGGAGGCAATCCTATACACAACCGGAAAGGTCAATTGAAGTGGAGAATCCTCACACCATTGATCTGTCCAAAGCTTCACTCTATCCCCCACCCTTACCTCAAACCGAATATTTTTACTAAAAACCTCCCAACCCATTTGGATACTTCTCCACAAACCACATCCATGTACTCCTTTCTCTAGCTCGGAGGTCCAATCCTCCCATTCTTCCCCAAACTTTAGAGCTACAACCTTTCTCTAGAGCCTTGTCTTCTCAACCCCAAACCGCCATAGCCATTTCCCTAGTAAGGCTTTATTAAAAGTAGTTAATTTCCTTACTCCTAACCCACCATTTTCCAGAGGTGCACACACCTTATCCCATATTACCAAATGTGTCT
Organism: Quercus glauca; assembly: GCA_023736055.1. Lineage (NCBI taxonomy): Eukaryota > Viridiplantae > Streptophyta > Magnoliopsida > Fagales > Fagaceae > Quercus > Quercus glauca. Next base: position 34,701,838 of record CM043322.1, read on the forward strand.
AGGAATCTCCCCATAAGAAATCTCTTTGCAACCTCTCAATTTTATTGGCCACATGTGTAAGGATAGTAAAAGAGATAAAAAGTAAGTCAGAAGACTAGATAATGTGCTTTTAAGCAATGTCAGTCTTCCACTTTTTGACATACATCTTTTTCCACCCAGCCAACTTATGCTCGATTTTCTCCAAGATAGGATTTCAAATAGTAGGGGATTTATGGGATGCCCTTAGTGGCATACTAAGATAGGTCATAGGCAAAGACCCAATCCGGCAACCCAAAATCTCTGCCAAGATATGGATATTAGGAACCTCCCCAATGGGAACTATCTCACTTTTCAAGACATTAACCTTTAATCCTGTCACAAACTGGAAACAAAGGAGTATCCGAACATGTAGAATCTACTCCACATCTGCATCACAAAATAGAATCGTATCATTCGTAAACAAAAAATGCAAGACACATACCCCTCTACCCAGTCTACCATCAGCCTTGAAACCTCGAAGTAAACCAGCACCTTTAGCTCTTTTCATCATCTTATTGAAAACCTCCATCATAACCAGAAACAATATAGGAGATAGCGGGTCCCCTTGTCTCAATCCCCTTGAACTCCCAAAAAACTTAGCTGGAGACCCATTAACCTAGACAGAGATCTGGACTGTAGATATACACGTACGGATCCACCTACACCACTTCACCCCAAATCCCATTCTTTTCAACAAATTTAGAAGAGCCTCCCAATTCACATGATCATAGGCTTTCTCAATGTCCAGCTTACAAATAACCTCTGGAATCTTACTCTTCACCCTACTATCAACACACTCATTAGCAATAAGAATTGAGTCAAGTATCTGTCTACTGCACACAAAACTGTTTTAAGCCTCAGATATCAGTTGATCTAAAACCTCTTTCAAGCAGTTTGCCAGAATCTTAGCTAAGATCTTGTATACACTCACTACCAAACTAATAGGTCTGAAATCACGAATATTGGAAGCACCATTCTTCTTGGGGATAAGGGCTATAAAAGTTGCATTAAGAGATTTTTCAAACTTACTATGTTGATAAAACTCTTCAAACACAGCTAAAACATCCATTTCCACAACTCCCCAACAATGATGATAGAAAGCCATAGAAAAACTATCAGGACCTAGAGCTTTATCTCCTTCCAACTCTTTGACAACTCAAAGAATCTCCTCCTTTTCAAGCCTCTGTTCAAGCCAGTCCCTCTCTAGCCCCTCAATTTGATCAAACTCCAATCCTTCCACGAAAGGCCTCCACTCCTTTGTCTCTTTGTACAAGTTTTTATAAAACTGAACTACTTGATTCGTCATCTCTGATTTGTCCTCATAAATAACCTCATCCACCTCCAGCTTACTAATATGATTATACCTTCTCTGGAAATTAGCCACCTTATGGAAGAATTTGGTATTGTTGTCTCCTTCCTTAATGCAAAGCATCCTCGATTTTTGTCTCCACGAAACTTATTCCAAAGAAAGAAGGTTCTGTATTTGAGATCTCATCACAACCCTCTCACCTATCTCCACTTCAGAAAGGCCATACTCCCTTTCCTTAGCATCCAATAATTTCAAGGTTTCCAACAATTCTTTCTTTTGACGACCTACATTTCCAAACACATTTTGGTTCCACTGAATAATGTCTCCTTTCAGAGCCTTCAGCTTCTTGGCAAGCACAAAACTAGGAGTACCTAAGGAGTATTGATTCCACCAAGAATGAACCCTCTTTGTGAACCCATCTGTCTTTAACCACATGTTCTCAAACCTACAAGGATTCTTCCCCCTCAACATCCTCCCAGCCTCCACTAATATGGGGAAGTGGTTTGAAATAGGACGAGGTAAAACCTGCTGGATCACATCCGCATAATGATCCTCCCAATCATGAGAAATTAGAGCCCTGTCTATCCTGGACATTGAAGGCTGATCTGAGCCACTAGACCAAGTATACCTCCCTCCTTCCAACGACAAATCTATCAAATTAAGCTCTTCAGTGAACTCAGAAAAATTCTCTATAGCTTGAGTAAGGCGCAATTCCCCCAACCGTTCACTTGGGAAGCGAATTATATTGAAATCTCCTATGTAACACCATGGAACATCCCAAAGTTGTTGAATTCCAATCAACTCATCCCACATCTGCCCCCTTAAGTTATTATCATTCGGGCCATAAACCCCAGAACATGCCCAAATAAAACCATCCCCCACACCTTGCCACCGAACCGATACAGAAAACTAACCCACCATTACCTCCTACTTTTCTAAAGCCCTCCTATCCCACATCATCAAAACCCCACTAGCTGTTTGATCCGTATCCAAAGCCACCCAATCTACATATGGACAACTCCATAGGCTGCAAACCAATTGACTATCCATACCAGCAAGCTTAGTTTCTTGAAGACAAACTACATCACAATTCCAATCTCTTAGTAAATTTCTAACTACCAAACGTTTCTGTGAGTCATTCAATCCTCAAACATTCCATGACACCATTTTCAACTTCATAAAAACTGTTAATTCCCTACTCCAATCTCAGTGTTGCAGTCAACGAAGACTTATCTACCATCATAATTAACCGAGGAAATCAGATTCCTCAACTCCCTCTTCCCTTTATCCTTGGACACAGCTTTTTGGTGGGCTGCATCTTTCCTGTGCTGCAGATTAGCAGCCTCAATCTCCCTCTCAAGCCTTTGTAAAAGCATGATGCACAACTTCTCATGTCATCCCAAAGAAAGCCCCATCATTTTACTAAAACTAGGGATTCTATGTTTCACCCAGTTAGAAATATTCAGATGATTTTCCACCCCCATCACCTCAGTATTATTATGCAACTCCGCCGACACAACCAACCCCATAGGATTTATAGTCATCAAAGGGGAGGAGCTATCCACATCACCCAAATTCAGGTCTGCACTAAGTGCTTCTACCTTAGTCAATACTCCTGGTGGAGAATAACCATGGTTTGCCAGCACCAATAATTGCCTAACCTGATGGGTAGTATCTATCCCCTGAACATCATTTGCACACTCAGCCCGACCACATTTATCTCCATCCTGAACACCCAAACCCACAATCTCAACTCCCGAAAGACTCAGAATAGAATTAGACAACACAAGCCCAACTGATGCCTTGATGCCCTTTGTTACAGCCTTACCCAGTGTGATTAAAGGCTTCTCGGCACGAGAGTCATCGGAAACAGGACACTCAACTTCAAACGATGACTCCACAAGGCAACCCATTGTCCTGGATTGAGCAGACTCCTCGACACTAAACCCATCGGAAGCAGTGCACTTAGGGTGCGTTTCGTTCGATGTAAATCGAATTCCGAGTGTAAAATGAATGCAGGGGTAAATGAATTCCTGTAAAGAAAATGAAATCCGAGTGTTTGGTTTTGCAATGTAAAATAATCTGAAAAATGATATCTAGTATTTGGTAATATTCTGAAAATGTTATTTTCTTACAAATTTTTCACATTTTCTCAACTATTTTCTCAGCTTCCAAACAAATTTCATAATAAAAAATTTCAATATATAAACTTAAAACAAACAAAAATCAAAACAAAACATTCGTCAAACGGAGAGGGGGAGAGATCGGTCATGGGCGATGATCTCGGCGGTGTTGGGGTGCGATTTCGGCGGCGTGATCTCGGAGGTGAGGTTGAGTGAGAGAAGAGAAGAAAAGGGAGATGGGTTTGAAGGGATGTGGATCGGGTATTGTAGAGGGTGGGTTTGAGAAAAGTGTTTCGCCAGCGGCGTGGGAGCGACGGATCGGAGATGTTGGAGGTGAGATGGGCTTCGCCGACGTGCGGATGGGTTTTGCCTTGGTGGATCGGGTACATGCAGAGCTTGAAGTGGGCGGAGGTGAGGTTGAGTGTGAGAAGAGAATAAAAGGGAGAAAACCCACCGGTGCAGAGGGGAAAACGGCGGCGTTGCTTGTCGGAGTGTGGGTGGACCTCGGACCGGCATCGGTGCGTGGGGTGGAGCTTTGTCTCCCTCTCGTTGGTTCGTGGGGTGGAGCTGAATAGCTTGGCGAGTCGGACTGTGTGGAGTGAAGAATTCCAGAAATGCTTTGAAGGTAAAGTAACTCCTGCAATGGTTTTACGCCAGAAATGCCTTATTTTACAGTCAACGCAGAATACCAATTCCGTTTGACCCAATTTTTAGTACCTACCAAACACACGCGAGTGTAGAAGCATTTTTGGAAATCCTTTGAAGCCAAAACAAACACAGCCTTAGCTACCACGAAGGGCTTCACGAGACTACCCATCGTCTCGATTTGACCAACCACGATCTCACAGTCACCAACACCCGTTGCTGTCGTCAATGTTTGATTTCGCACCTGAATCACTGGCACCGGTGACTTCTTGGCGTGATATCCACCATCTGCTATGACGTCGACCACTCTCGGAAGCGCACCATGTTGACCCAACTCCTCATTCTGACTCAATGAAGCTTCGTGAAGGGTAGTGGACATCACCGTCATCGCCGATATGTGGGCTTCAGGTGTTGGTGGGCTCAGGTCAGCTAACGAGGAGCTCTCACCCACTTCCATCCTAATTGGGCTTGTGAGCTCTAAGTTTGGAAAGCCCACTTATTGGTCACAGTTGGTGTCTAGGCCCACCACATCCTTCATTTGAGCCCGTGATACCCATTTAAAATTTTTTACTCCCCTTTTATTGCTATCCCAGGAAACCCATCTCCTACCTTTCACATCAACTGCCACAATTAAACCACTCCCTATCCAGCATGATCTCCTTATATCACTCCTTTTCCTATTTTCATCTAATTTTGAATTCAAACTGAATCTTACTGGGATACGTTTCCTATTTTTTGCCGGATTTTGCTCACCTACTGTTGTATCCACATTAATGCACTGCTCCCTCCTATCCCTTCCTCCCACCACCATTGCGGAATATCCCCCACCTTATCCTTGGTTGTAATATGTTGTGACTGAGTCACAACCCTTTGCTGCACCTGATCCTTCAATATCTCAACAAAAGACCGAGAGGGATGAAACCCCAACATTCTCATCTGTGGCTGAGACACAAATTTGGCTTGGCCTGAACCACCTAAAGCATATTGGTCAAGTTCCAACGTCTTCCTCAATTCAAGCCCAAAGACCTTCCAACCATTTTGTGCTTTGCCTCTAGGAATTATGACAGATCTTCTAAGCCTGCCAACTTTGAGTTCAGACACTAAAAGGAACTGGCCAAAGGAGTTTGATCCCCGCTACAAAGTATACGCGGTATCTCCTTCTCTAAGTGTAAAAAACTGTTTGGGATTGATTCCGACCACCATGTGTTCTATATTCTTCATCAACCATAACGCTGCATTCTTGCCCATGAACATTGACTTCATGAAGTGTTTGCCTCGTTCAAAAATACGTAAGGAGAAACAATTTCCTCCTTCCTCAACTGCCAATTGAAAAAGCTTAAATTCAATGAAAAAACTACGAATTCCACCCATTGAGAAAGCTCTAGAAAAATTTACTCAATCAAACCAGACAAAAAAAATACAACCTGCTAAGTGGATACACAGCAAACCAACAAAGAGTGTATCTTCTAGAAGGTATCACATAAAGTTCTCTCTAATACTTCCCCTTAAGGTAAAGCATTTATGTCAATATAAACCTAGCTTGGAACATATATTCTAATTGACTCCTACATAATAATTTTGTAAAGATATTATCAAGTTGGTATTCATTTCACAAATGGTGTAGCTATTTCTCCATACGAAACAACATTCCATTTCAAAGTATTTGGTCCTTTCATGGAACACAAGAATGCAAGCAATGCGTATAGCGGCTTGGTTATCTTAGGGTAGTGGAATAGGAGTATGTGCTAAGAAGCTGAACTTCTAAAGAAATCTCACTGGAAGTATGTGCCATTGCTCTGTATTTTGCTTTTGCACTTGACCAAGCAACTAAATTGTGCATCTTAATGTTACAAGCTTTCCTCCCAAGAAGGTGCAATACCCTATGTTGGACCTTCTATCTGAAGGTGATCCTATCCAATATTCATTAGTGAAGCCTTCCATCCTAAGATGACCATTCTTTCAAAACAAAATACCTCATCCTGGACCTCTCTTTAGGTATCAAAGTATCCAGATAGTAGTGTCCCAATGTGATGGTCTTAGGGCTTTTAAGAACTTACTCATTGTACTAACTATGTATGAGATATTTGGCATTGTGTTAGAGAGATAATTGAGCTTCCCAAGTCCCAACCAATCAAGGATATTGGCTAGGATCTAAAAATAAGTCAGCTTCATCTCTCAACCATGGCTTTTTTTCATAAATGTTGGAGTGTTGTGGAAAAGGATGTCATTGATTTTTTTTTATTACTTTCATCGGCACTCTGTGTTTGAACGGTTTATGAATGCTTCTTTTCTCACTTTAATTCCTAAGAAGTGTAATGCCGTTAACATTAAAGATTTTCGCCCTATCAATTTGGTGGGCAGTGTGTCAAAGCTGCTGTCCAAGGTGTTGGCTAACAAATTGAGGGCGGTTTTGGATAATCTCATCTCTGAGTCTCAAAATTCCTTTGTTGGCAGAAGGCAGATTCTGGATTCAGTGCTCATTGCAAATGAATGCCTGGATAGTAGGTTGAAGAGTCAGTTTTCGGGTGTAGTTTGCAAGCTTGATATTGAAAAAGCATACGACCATGTGAGCTGGGATGCCTTGTTTTAACTGTTGGTCCGGATGGGTTTTGGGGTGAAATGGAGGGGGTGGATTAAGGCTTGTGTCACTTATGTCCGTGTTTCAGTCCTGGTAAATGGATCCCCTGAAGGTTTTTTTGAAGGCTCTTGTGGTTTGAGACAAGGTGATCCATTATCCCCACTCTTATTTCTTTTGATAATGGAGGTTTAAGCAGAATTTTGAGGAAGACAGAGGAGAGTAATTTAGGGTTTTCATGTGGGAGCAGGTAATTCTGTCGGTGTTCTTATTTCCCAGTTGTTGTTTGCTAATGATACTATCTTATTTTGTGATGCTTCTAGGGAACAATTGTTGTCCATAAGTTTGGCTTTGTCTTGTTTCCAAGCTTTTATGGGTTTGAAGGTTAATGCTGAGAAAAGTGAGATTGTCCCTATTGGGGAGGTGAATAATCTAGAAGTTCTGGCCAATATTCTTCATTGTAGAGTGGGCAGTTTGCCAATGAAATATTTGGGGATGCTGTTGGGAACTTTGTTTAAGATAGCTTCAATTTGGAATCCTATTTTGGAGAAAATGGAGAAGAAATTATCAGGGTGAAAGCGCCTCTATTTATCTAAGGATGGTAGGCTCACATTATTGAAAAGCACTCTCTCAAATCTCCCAACATATTTTTTATCTCTTTTTACTATTCTTGAAGCTACCCATCTTTGGCGAAGGGTTATCTCCACAAAATATGGTGAGGTTCTAGGGGGTGGAGTACTAAAGCATGCAGGAGAGCTCATGGATGTGGTCTTTGGCGAAGCATTCATGAAGGGTGGGAGAGCTTTTCTAAGCATTTGTCGTTTGTAGTAGGTGAAGGTACTTGTATTCGGTTCTGGCATGATAGGTGGATTGGTGATAATACCCTAAAATCTCTCTACCCTGACCTCTACTTGTGTTCAGCTAACAAGGATGCTTGTAATTTTGAGGTGTTATGGCTTCCAGAGGGGGGTACCGTTAGAGTTTGGGATTTAAGGTTTTATAGAGAATTTGAAGACTGGGAGTTAGCTGCATCTTATTCTCTCCTTGAGTTTATCCAATCTCATATTCCTCGGGGTGAAAGGAGTAATTACTCTTTATTGGCGGCTCAAAGGAGATGGTAAGTTTGACACCCGGGCTTTCTATCATGTGATTCAGGGAACTCAGCATTCTTTTATGCTTCTGGCTTTTGGTATTTATTGGGTTATGCCAGGACCAATGGCAAGATTGTTATTTTGTTGACATCAATGGCTTGGGAATTATACTTCAAATATCTGGAATTTGATTCCAAGTTGCTTGATGTGGATTGCTTGGTTGGAATGAAATCGTTGTTCCTTTGAGGACACTGAGATGACTTTGGAAGAGTTAAAGGTTTTATGCCAGCGTAGTTTGTTTAAGTGGTTTCGTTGTTGGGGTTTTACTGATTGTTCCTCTTTCTTTGAGTTTATGTTTACTCTTAGATTAGTTTCCAGATGTCCCTCTTCTCTGTTGTTTGATTTATCCTTTTCTTCTTGTTCATCATCATGAACAATTTGTATTTTTACTTTCTATTTTCATTAATAAAATTTCTTTGATTACCTATCAAAAGAGTTTCTAATTTGGATCCATTGGAGTTTCAACCAGACAAGAAACCAGCAATCCAATCTCTTCGATTATATCAAGCACGTAATTCCTTTGAGATAACTCGATGCCTTGCTTAGATGTTGCAACTTTAATTCCCAAGAACTACCGAAGTTTGCCAAGATTTTCGATGTGAAAGTGTTTTTGTAAGGACAATAATGCCATCAAAATCATCCCAGTAATTACTTTGTCATCGACATAAACAAGTGTATATCCAGCATCAGTCTTCACGTGGAAAACTTAATGATCCATTTGACAATGGTGGAGACCAAAATACGTGAAAACCTTATAAAACTTTCCATGATCTTGCTGACTGCTTAAGACATTAGAATGCTTTCTTCAGCTTGCAAACATTGTTCCAATACTACCTCTAAGAATTAAACTTAGGTGGCTGCTCCATAGATACTTCCTCAAATAGGTCACCATAGTGAAATTCATTCTTGACATAGATAGAGGCCAGTCAAAATTCGCCGCAAGTGATATCAGGATTTGAACATAAGAGATCTTGCCATAGGAGATAATGTTTCATGATGGTCAATACCATAAGTTTAAGTATTGCCTCACACAGCCAATTAAGCCTTAAAAGGATGGAACAATAGGGGCATAAGTAGCCAAATTAGCTATTCTTATTCAGGATAGGGAACAACTAAACGCCACCAAGAACCAAACGTGGGTCTTGCATGTCAACTTCAACAACTGACGCCGCTGGTGACTTAGAAACTTCTGATGACCACTGTACTAGCTTAGACTTAGGCCACTGACGACCGATAAAACATGAAACTTGCAACCATTCACATGGGAACCACCATGATAGAGCTGGAAATGTCAGAATTGACAGGAACTGCCGTGAACATCCACAATCCACCAGAAATCCCCACAAACAATGCCGACCAACCATGAACAACATCCTGAAAATCAGAGAGCAACAAACACAGCAGCTAATGACATAGTTTGCTGTTTGACTATCGGACTTTCACGGTGACGATCACGATGGTGATGAAGGCAGCAGTGCTCTCCGATATCTTCATACACCACTCAACATCATTCAAACCAATTCAAACCAACAAATGAAAAGCATGAGTTATTTTCTATCTCAGCCCTTAGCCAGTCATTCCATATATATTGGAGAAGGATTTAAAAATATGACAGAATATTCTGATGGTGACAGCTAGTATTTACACCTCACTAGGGACACCACACCAATATCTTCTAGAGAAGCCTATAATTGTGACAGAGACCAGTGGTATCTTCTAGAAGGGTGTAACACTCTCTTTAACAGTTTTTAAAGCCTTTTAATATAGTTCTTGATTGATAATACATTGGATAAAATATATCCGATTAAGTTAATGCAAATGTATCCGGTTAAGTTAATAATGCAAATTGGCCATTATTGAATACGTGATTCACTAACATATCTATTAAGGAGTGAAGGATCACATTCATGGTTAGCTAATGGATATGATATTTAGATGCAAAGTTGCAATTGTCACGAAGGCTATGTAACTCAAATGAACATGAATTTATGCTTTGACTTGGTCTTCTGGGGATTGGAAAGTGATATTTGCCTAAATGTGGTACCCTAGATGGAAGACATATCTTTAATTTTTTTTTCATTGATTTTGTATTATATTACCTTTAACAACTTCCTACTGGGAAGTAAATGACCAAGTTTACAAACATTTTGTATTTTTCTATTTAGTCTGGAAATAATGCACTCACTTTGTGGATACCCTGTGCTTAGCTTTTTATAAGTAAATTCATTTTACACCAAGTCCTGGATTTGTTTTCCATCTAAAAGCTTTTGCTCATTGTTACAGGTCACCTCTTGTGAGCATGTTTTTTGTAAGGCTTGTTTGCTTAATTACTGTGCTTCATTCGGACAAGCCTCATGCCCTACATGTTCCAAATTACTTACTGTCGATTTGACTAAAAATGTGGACAATGGAGATCAGACTTCTAAAACTACCATTAAGGGTTTCAGATCCTCAAGTATTCTGAACAGAATTCAACTTGACGATTTTCAGACAAGCACAAAAATAGAGGCTTTAGTATGTGTCAATGAAACTGTTACATATGTTTTTTGGAACTTTTCCCTTCATATTGCAACCCTGATAATTCTTTAAAAAAACTCTAGCATAGCATGTGTACCATTTCTTGCGATTTTACTTGACATGATTTCTCTAGCATGTAATGTCCCTATTTTTACATAAACATGAGAGAGAACTAATAAAGATCTTTGAAGGCAATCTTGAAAGTGAGTTTCTTTTATGCACATTCTTCTGAATTAAGAAACCCTTTACACATATATTAATTGTCTTAAAAGAAACCTCTTCAACTTCCATAGCAGTAAAATTAATCTTAAAATCCATTTCAAATAGTGAAGTGCATGCCCCCTGTGCCCGGGGGGGGGGGGGGGGGGGGTGGTGGTGGTGGGGGGGTTGAATGGATCAGTCATAAGATCAGGTTGATCTAGGAAGTTGGCAAATCAGACTTCAGAGTTAACTAAAACGTAATCAATGGAGCAGTGATAAAAATGATGATTTGACAGATCCGTTTCCTGCATTGCTATGGTCATAGAAAATTGTCTTCTTCTCTAGCACACATCCCTTCCAAGAATTTAATAAAAAAGGGTGGTAAGGGAAAACTTGATGTCATTTTCTGGGCAAGGTAAATTTATAGTGTTCTGTTGGGTTGCTTCTATATTTTCTACTGTGTCCATATCTACTGCAATGGATATATATATTTCCACATGGCCTTAACCATTTTTTGATGGTTCTGTGTTCATTTGATAATTCTGTTTTGCGGATCATAAGGTTATATAAGAAAACTATCTTCGCTTCTCTAGCAAAAATCTCCTTAATAATTTTAAGTAATTGGATTTTAAGAAAAAAAATTGATCTCAGTTTTTGGGTAAGGTAAATCTATAAATTTTGATACTTTGCCTGCATTTTCCTGTGGATCCATAAATATTGCAATTGTTGTATTTTTCCACTTTCTGCTGACTGGTTTGAATGGTTCTAGAGGGAAGAAATTAGGTTCATGGTTGAAAGGGATGGTTCTGCAAAAGGAATTGTTTTCAGCCAGTTCACATCATTCTTGGATCTCATAAATTATTCCCTCCACAAGGTAATATAAAATCTGCATTTTAGTCTTTTTTTCTCCCCACATTGTGAAAGGGTAGGAAAGTAATTTGCGGAACCTGTTGCAGTCTGGTATAAAGTGTGTTCAACTAGTTGGAAGCATGACCATGTCTGCAAGAGATGCCTCTATCAAGAGATTTACTGAGGACCCAGATTGCAGGATTTTCCTTATGAGCTTGAAAGCTGGTGGTGTCGCTCTGAATCTTGCAGTTGCATCACATGTAAGCAATTCATTTTCTTAGTCTTGTTTAATTGAATCTCTACTATTCTTTAGGCTTACATTTGCAGTAATAAAGCATGCATTTGTACCTGTTTTTCTGAAATTAAGTTTTTTTTTTAGTTGGCTTTTCAATAAAGAGAGAGGTGCAGTATAAATTTCCTGAGGCTCCTTGTTAGTCAAGGGAACACTTCTTTTATGAGGAACTCATGTTGAAGACTATCAGTTGATTTTTGTACTGGGAAAGTGGATCTCGTGGCATTTAAGAAGCTTGTCTTAGACAACACTTATCATGCTTTATCTATTTGATTTGTTCAAACTTTTCTACTGATGACTTTTCACCTGTATTTGCAAAATGAGGCAGGCCAGATACTTTTAATTATTATATATATAGGGTTTTAGTTTTTAATTTGATTTTCTTGTACCCCTTTGGCACACATTCCTCTTCTTACTTGGCTTATACCACAAAAATGATAGACGCATGCTCTAGCTTGTTCATTTATTGTGGACATCTAAATGTTAATTCCTTGCAAGTTTTATTATTAGTGTTGGTATGCTTCATTTGTCGTTCCTGTGTCTAGGTCTTTTTGATGGATCCTTGGTGGAACCCGGCTGTGGAGCGGCAAGCACAAGATAGAATCCATCGAATAGGGCAGTATAAACCAATCAGGTGCTGTTTTTTACTTGCTAACTTGCCCAATTCTTATATAAGCTAGTTACCCCGTTCTTTGAAGATTTTAACTTTGCCTTTACATTTACAGAATTGTGAGATTTGTTATTGAGAATACAATTGAAGAGAGGATTTTGAAGCTACAAGAAAAGAAGGAACTAGTGTTTGAAGGGTGTGTGATCTTTCTGCCATTTAGATTGTATTGTCCAAATGGTTTCCACATATTGGTACTGACCTCACCAATTTTGTCTCTTGCAGGACTATAGGTGGCTCTACAGAGGCCCTTGGAAAATTGACTGAGGAAGACTTGAGATTTCTTTTTGTCACCTGAGCAGGATAAAACATGTAAATGGGTGCTTAAGACCTCACATTGCTAAACATCAGCTAATTCCTTTTGAAGGCTCCGTTTTAATTCATCTTACAATTTTACATATATTTTGCTGCCTTTGGCTTTGGCCTTTAGGAGATGAGCAGTGAACTGCTTTTGTATAAATTTTGGGTAATATCTGGTGACATTTCAATTAATACTCCTAATTTACAATTAAACAAGTTTTGTCTGCCCACCACCTCTAGTTTTAATGAAGAAGATTGTTAATCTTTTCCAAATTTCTGATAGATATTGTGATAATATTGGGGTAGAGTTTTCCTAAAGTATGTGACATCAAATTCAAGATTAGCAGTTGAAATTTATGACTCAGCATTATGTTAACTCTTGTTATGGCATTCTCTCCCTTCAACCACAGAATCTTCAGGCTGTTTTCATTTATACTGAAGGTATATGTGAAATCTTCGCTGGTGCGACAAAAAGTTGAAATAGTATGAACATTCTGTAGTAAAAGAACAGCATAATGAGAGAAACTAAATGCTATGTTCGGAAGTTTGGAGGGAGAGGAGAGTAGAGAAGAATGGTTATCTTTTCAAAAGTTTGGATGGAGAGGAGAGTAGAGGAGAATAATTATCTTTTACCTTGTTTGAATGTTTTTAAAATTAAGGGAGTGAAATAATTAGTCATTTCATAGTTTGTAATTTTGTTAATATGGTAAAGATAAATTTGATAATTCATTTGGTCAAGTGCTTTTATATTCTACTCTCTTTAAATCTCTCCAATTTGGGGGAATTAAAAATGAGAGATTAGAAGTAGTTAGAACCTCTCCAAATTCCTCCTTTTTCTCTCTTAAAAAACATCATAACAAAGTAATTTAACTTACTCTCTCTTCCTCTATTCTACTCCCCCTCCATCCAAACAAATGACAAAGGATCAGGAGTTCGTCAATAGAAAGAGGAGGTTTTGATTTATATCAACTTTAAAAGACTACAAAATAATATGAACAGAATAATAATAAAAGATAACAATCAACAAACATATATTATATTCTAGAGAGAGCAACAAGGAAAATCACAAATTAAGGCAACTTCAATGAGTATCAATTATTCTAGGAAAGTCCTACAAATATGATGCTTCATGTTAAATGCTTCATATCAATTATTTAGTTGACAAAATTTTGTTACAAATTTGGTTATAGCCTAAGACTACAACCCTTACTGAAAAAATTAGCATGACTATATATTTTGAAAATCTAACCATAGGATTGCATGTTTTTTATGTTTCATGTTCTTAACACACGTGACAAATTTTATACAAATAGAATGTTATTTACTATTCGCTTCATAAACTTATTTTTTATGCACATTTTTAGATTACAAAAATTTGAAATTTAAATATTTAATTGATGACATAACTATTGATCTTTAATTTTCTAAAATTTTGCAAGTATAAAAGATATAAAAAGAAAATGTAATTTAATGGTAAGTTTGTCAAAATTCATATTCAATAAAAAGACATTAAGTGAAATTGTAACCTTAGGCTATAACCAAGTTTGTTGTCAAATTTTGTCCTTATTTAGTCACATGATTTTTTAAATGTGACTTGTTTAAATAATACACATAAAAAATCATATTAGTAGGTTGGAAGAGATAACTCCAAACTGATTCGAAGCTAAACTTTTTCCATCTAAATAAACACTATAACTTAAATGTTTTTACCATTTTACAAATCTATACTAATAATTAATAACTACATTACAATCGAATTTATATTGAATTATTTAGATAGAATGATTTCGTCTATCAACTTCTAATATTATATCTATCAACCATATACTGTAAAAACTATGCAATTTTAATTTAAATCTATATTTAATTTTTAGTTTTTACTACAAATAGACTATTTATAATTTCAATCAATTCAAATAATATTTTGATATATTATCAACTCACCTACAAACAAATACAATCAAATCTCTAGTTTATATTCTTCTAAAAAACAAATCTATAGTTTATATAAATATATGCTTTTTACATGTATACATATAAACATATAATATGATATATACTTGAGCTGGTTCATAATTGCATCATCATCTTTAAACTTAGTTCTTTTAATAACTGAACCTAATCTAAGACTTACACTAGACTAGTTTGTTAAATAAACAAACTTAAATAAGCTCTTTCTTGAGTCAAGCCACAACACTAAAACCTTTGGCACCTTAAGGTAGTGGAGTGAGTGATAGTGGGTTAAAGCCTTGGTTCAAATAAAGCCACGAGCCCATGACACTAAAACAAGATACAGAGAAGCTTTAACAATTCATAAGTTTTGTGAATTTTTCTTTGTCTGTAAACTTATTATTGGAATAACATTGGCACTTCTTTTGGGTAGCAATGGTATACAATCACAGCTTACACATGATCCTGAAAAGAACTGAAGAAACTTCAACCATATAACATTTTTTTAAAAGAAAAAACCTCAACAATATAATATTAGAACATGTGAAAATACTTAGTCTGAAAAATGAACAATCCAAGCCTGAGAACTTATTCTGTCGAGGGTCAATGAAGAGTCAAAGACGTCAATTTTAAATCCCACATATTATTCTGGGCTATACTGACTTGCATCAGCGTTAAGGTGAGAGCAATCACCCCCCACTTAAGTTCAAAACAAACAGAAACGTCCGCATAAAACTCATGTATTTTTAGGATATTTTCTTCAACTGCACACCCATTGAACGTTTTAAGAAAGTGTTTGTAGGATCAATGTGATAAAATAATTGTAAGGTGTTTTACAAGTCTAGGATCTGCACAATTCCAATAGGCAGCACAATTGGCACCTTCTTGTGCTTAATAAAATTACCTTATAATAGAAATTGTGGGGAAAAAGGAAATCTTCACCTTTATTTCTAATCTTCTTCACAAGAACCAAATTGAACGTTGATAAAAAGTGAATTTTTTTATGGGTAAACCGTAAATATAACTCTCACCTCTAAAGGATTAACTGGACGTTGCTTTCATACCGATATTTTGTTGGTCTTTATTGGGTTTTATTTTGAGCAATCTGTTGCTCCTCTCTCTCTCCCACCAAGAAAATTTTTAACTCTGCCCAATTTGCATGTGTACCAGCACATCAGGTATTCAGCAGAGACTTCATATATCAAGGAGAAGCCTCCGAGGGTCCTCCACAACGTCTTTAATACGGCGCAAGAAAAACACAGCCTCCCTCCCATCAATCAGCCGATGATCGTATGTCAATGCAATATACATCATAGGCCTTGGAACAATATTGCCCCCAACAACCATTGGACGGGTCACAATTGAGTGCATGCCTAATATAGCCGACTGCCAAATAAGTAATAGAGTCAATGGGTGGGGAGAATACCAATTCATAACAAGAAAATTATTTTGCTAAAAAAAAAAAATAATGTTATTAAACCAAAAAGACACTAAGAATAATTAACTATAAAATGATTTAAAAAATTGCGAAGGTGTTTTCAATCATTTATGATATACAACTACTGACATGCATAGAGAATAATAACATTAAAAAAAACCACCAAGAGAAAATCGACCAAGAGAAAATTGTATAGAGAAGTACCTGTGGTGGGTTGATGATTGGTGTACTTAAAAGACTTCCATAGACTCCACCATTTGATATTGTGAATGTACCTCCAGCCATCTCATCAATTGATATGGAACCATCATTTGCCTTCTTAGCTAGAGTATTGATCTCCTTCTCTATCTCAGCGAAGTTCATATTCTCAGCATTGCGTATAACTGGGACAACGAGGCCCTTGAATAAGGAATTTGAATGGTCAGTTGAACGTGGATAATTTATTTAATGTGAAACTGAATTTCATCCAACTAAAAGTTCATGTCACGTAATTGAATTATACAGCTCAAATAAGTTGAACAACGCATAATAGCAATAGCTGCCTACTTCACTAGGGGCTCTCAATGCATGCCTAACAAGAGAAAAGGGTAGTTGAACAAAGCATAAAAGCAATAGCTGCCTACTTCACTAAGCGCTCTTAATGCATGTCTAACAAGAGAAAAGGGAACACACATTAATACCTTTAATAATCCACACTGTTCATTACTTGAATGCCAGCAGATCACCAGAATACACAACAAAATACATTCTAGAATCCACACCATACCATTAATTGTATTCCAGTATCTCCAGGCATGCTTACACATGCCAAACCATCTAATCAAATCTTAGGGCACGGCAAAATTGCCAAAATGTTCAGTTACCATACTTCAATATAAGGGGAGAATTTAAATAATCCACGCAACGTTAGTTATAACTTCACTTAGATATAGTTATTTAAATACTATACCTTAAGTTTCCCAATTAAATTCAACTTTGTGGACCCACTGGAAGAATTAAATAGAGCATTTTCAGCCACATTGGAAGAATTAAATTTAATTAGGGAACTAAAGTATAGCACATAAAGAATTGTACCGAAGTTTGGCCCTCCAACTAGCATCTTGAATTTTTCAAACTAAGAATGGGGCCTCTTCAATTAAACATATGGAAGCATATTTGATCATAGCTATTATCCAATCATTTCTATCACCTCTCATAATTTTATTTTGGGCGAATTACACCAACCTCCCTTGAGATTCCATGAAATTATACCCCCCCCCCCACCCCAAACCTTTTGATAAATTACACTCCTACCCTTGATGTTTTAAAAATACAACAAATAAGCACATCCCCTCTGACATTGACACTCCCATCTAATGGAATATTCTGTTAGGAAAGAACTAATGTGGAGGAGATGGACTTTATCTGTTTTATAAAACCTCAATGGTGAATGTTATTTCATAAAACGTTTGTGGGGGGTGTCATTTTATGAAATCTCAAGGGAGGTTGGTGTAATTTACCCTTTTATCTTTTTGATTGGTAAATTACACAAACACCCTAGAAAGTCTCCATTCCATAATTATGAAATGACTATGGTGCGGACAATAGACTAGATATAGGCTCCTGATCACATGTTTGTGAACACCAACATAGGAGGACAGCCTAACCAATGACTTTATGACTAGACAATGGAAGCTTGCTACCCATTAGACCCAATTAATACTGAATGATTGAGACTTTTTAGGATTTTATTGTCAACTGATTTTATCCATATTTGATTGAGCTTATTTTCTATCCATATTTTATAAAAATTGAGAACCCTAAATCTCCAGCATTCACCATTGGGTAAACTTGATTATTATTGTAATTGGAATTGTTTTCCACTCTACTTGGTGCTAAGTCCCGGCAACACTAGGTGCCAAAGCCTACGCCTTTTTTTATTGGTCATTTTTCCTCCCATACACGTGTTCCCCATGAAAAATGATTGTGTTGCATGTGATTGAGTTCCATTTGAGCTAAAGCTCATTGACAATCCAGGACTACTTTTTAAATACATTACAAACAAAAAGATATTATTGGCAGTCTAGACAACCAGAGCAGCTGGTGCTTGATAATGCCAGGTGCCTTAATTAACTAGGAAGGAAAAACATTAAAAGCCTTATAAAAACAAAAACAAAAAAAGGTCATTTGACAAACAAAAAGGAAACAATCACTTGTATCCTTTTTATTATTATTATTTAATAATGAGTACTAATTTACTTATATCCATCTCTTCCTTAAGTATCTTCTACATTGAGAACTTCTATTTATTCAGAATTAAATTCTTTTTTTAAACCACCTATTATCCTCAGGATTTGACAAATTAAATAAAACTCATTTTTTGAAAGAAATGAGTTCACATCAGTTAAAAGCTTGACAATACATGGATAAACCATGAAATTGAGCATACCTTAGGAGTGCCTACAGCAATGCTGATATCAATGTAATCTCGATAAATGATATCTTCACCATCAATTACAGCATTGACAACTGGCTGACTCTGAAGTGCACTAACAGCAGCCTGAAACAAATTAAAATGATATTATGAACACGAACAAACAGCATACATTGTCCAAAATCATCTAACATGCAAAGGTACTTTACATGAGTGACATACTACTTATACATACTTTCACGAAGCCCGACATAAGTCCTAATTTGACCCCATGCTTTTCAACAAAGGCATCTTTATAATCTGAACGGAGCTTCATCAAGTTAGTCCTGCATTATACAGAAAATCAACCAGGAGAGAGAGAGAGAGAACTGTTTAACGGACATTTGACAAACAAAAAGGAAACAATGGCATCATGAAAAGGCAATTTAAAAGAGCTACTCATGATATTTATTAGTTTATCCCCTTTTCCTTTTCCCGGAGGCATGCATTACATTCAGTAATCATAGGACAGTTGTTGAATTCAGAGTGCTCATAATTAACATATTATACAACATAAAGCCTGATAATGAGATCACACAAGTTTTAAAAGCAAGAACAACTTTATGAAAACAGTCATCGTTACTCCTTGTTTGAGGTGGAAAGTAAGATGATTCAAACTTACATATCAACCTCATTAAATGTGCTCAGCAAAGCAAATGTATTCTGAGAATCTTTCAATCGTGTTGCAACCCGTTTCCTGAGTCTTGTCATGGGAACCTAGACAGGATAGATAAGATAATATTTTCAGTACTTGCTTAACATAATAAACTTAGAAAGATATATTTTCTTACATGAAGAAGAAATCCTAAAACGTACTCGTCTTTCCCTATCCTTAGGAGGAAGCTGGGGTTCTGAAGCTGTGGCTTTAGGAGGAGGAGAAGTTCCTTTTGCCTTGGGTTGTGATGGAG
Source organism: Quercus glauca (assembly GCA_023736055.1). NCBI lineage: Eukaryota > Viridiplantae > Streptophyta > Magnoliopsida > Fagales > Fagaceae > Quercus > Quercus glauca. Next base: position 34,721,233 of record CM043322.1, read on the forward strand.
ATGGTTCTTTAATCTTCTCCTTGACAGGGGCAGTTTCTGCTTTGGGGATTTGCTTCTCAACACTTTCCTTCTGTTCAGGAGGTGGTGGCTGAGCAGAAGCATTTTCTGATGATGCTTGTGTTACACCTTCACCTGATTTTGAGATGAAAGCAATCTTGGTACCTGGTTCCACAGTGTCACCTTCCTTGGCCACAAACTACTATCAATTACATTTACAATACAGGAAAGAGAAAAGGATCAGCACAACAACATTACTCAAATCCATTTTCAAAGAGGTATTGCAATGAACATTCAACTAATTCATATTGCCACATTACAGAAATATTACCTCTTGAATGGTGCCAGCTTCAGGACTAACTACATCAATTGTCACCTATTTATGGGAAAAGAAAAAAAATCAGCAATGACTCTTCTTTATACTTCAGAATCACGAGATCTATAAATTGTGGGGGGGTGGGGGGGGGGGGGGGGGGGACAGAAGTTACCTTATCAGTTTCAATTTGAGCAATAGGCTCATCGACTGCAACTCTGTCACCAGGCTCTGTTCATAGGGTAATGTACACATTAGTTTCAGAAGGCATTAAATTCATTTATATGTATGCTCACGAATAATTAGACAACACAAATATTAAGCATTGAAAGCATACAATTCACAATGCAGCTGTGAGTATAACATACTCTTTAGGAATGTTGCCAAAGTGCCATCAGTTATAGATTCGCCCATGAAAGGAACGACAGCTGCAACTATGTCTCCTGCAAGGAAATTCCAATATGTATAAACACGTGTGTGCAGACACATGAATCAGCATGTCTATATATTGAACTACATCTTCAAGGCACATAAACAATAAATTACCGCTGTCTGAAGAGAATGATCTATTCTTCAATCGAACAAAGTGCTCTGTTTGAAATAGCGCAGTAACTTCTCTGCATGCAGAAGGAAAAGCGGAAGAAAATAAGGAAGAAACCAAAGGAAGAGAAGAGTTTATAAGTACTAACACCCCCCCCCCCCCCCCCCCAACACACCCTCTCTCCTCTCTTTTCCCCTTTCAATCATTAATTTTTTGGAAGACTCGGACTCTCTTCTCAGATTGAGGATGTCAGAGGTAGTAACAGAATGATTTCAATTCTAAAGAAAAAAGTTTGCAAACATCAAGAAGTATCCTAAGTATTAGATGTCTTGGACCTGCTGTTTTCTCAAGTTGTATGACATGATTAATTTAGTGAGAAATTCCAAGAGGATTTTTTCAAATAAAATAATCCAAATCAGTTCAGAAACATTTAAGTCAGATTTGTCTGAAATGTAATATATGTCATATTATTTAAGACACCCTCAAAGTAGGCAGCTAAATGAAGTTCTTTGCAACCAGCCAATACCCACCCCCCAAGAGAAGATTTGAAAAAGTTAAATAGAAACTACAGTTGGAAACAGATTTTCTTGGTAGCTTTGGGGTGAGGAAGGGCTGCATAAAACATAAAAGCTTGAGCTCACTAACCTCCACGTTGAATGGGCATGACCTCCTAAAACAAAGGAATTTAAAGAAATCAATCACTGTGAAGGAAAACAAAACCACACATGTAAAATAAGTTCCTAACAAGAAGCATGTTCAATAAAAAAAATTTCCACAAGATTACCTAACAAAATGTGGTAGCCAGATCTCTGGACACACTCAAATCCTTGCCCAATGAGCAAAGCCTGCATGGATAAAAAGCCATAATATTGGAAGCTTTCTACAGTGGTGTGCCAAGGAGCTGATATACAAGGACAGAAACTTTTCTTAATTTCCAACACCAGAAATTCGAGGAGAGGATTATATATATATATATATATTTATATATTTATATATATTAAAAACTCTGATGAGCACAGCATCAACATGCCTTGTAAAACTTTTAAGCCTATAAATTGCTCACTCTCTCTCTCTCTCTCTTCCTACTTTTCAATGATGCTCTTTTTCTTGGTGATAAGTAAAGAGAACTTTATTACACTGAGACGAGATACAAAAGGAATGAAAGGGCCTTTAGCATCTTCAGCTTCAGAAAACAAAACAGAGGGAGGGAGATTGGAGATGGGAAAAGGCCCCTCTTAAGAACACTCAAAACCCAGGAAGTTAAGTTATGGGGGGGTAAAATTAGCATCTTGTTTTACAATTGAAAAAGAAAAGGAAAGTTCTTAACCCAAAAAAGAACGACTTCTATTATGGGAGGCCAAAAATGAATGTCTTCAATTCTGGAAGCAATCAGCCAGCAAGGGGTAGAAGCAAGTTCCTTGAGGGGCATTAACACATTGGCTGCATCACCTTTGATGATGATTAGGGAATAACCAGCTTCTGAAGCACATGAGATTGCAAACAGGGCAGCCATGACTTCTCCCCACAAAGCATCTCCTTTAGGGAATAACTTGGTCCAAGCTTTGAGGATTGGAGCTTGGTTGTTACAGCTTACTACTACTGCCATTGTACCTTGATTTTTGAAAGCTGCATCAAAATTCAATTTATTCCTATCAGAGGGAGGGTCTGGCTCCATTTGCATGGAAGGGGCAGGGTATTTTAATGTATTCCAAGCTGCCAAGTGAGATAAGAAAGCAGCATTAATCTCCCTGAACAAAGCTATAGTCTATTTGAGCATTTTGAAAAACCAATTTGTTCCTTTCTGCCAATACGTGACCACAGAGAATTGGAGAGAATAGTATAAATGCTTTTAATTGTTCTCTGGTGAGCTAGAGGTTTTTTTTCTAAATATATGATAAATCTGATCCGATGAGCCATTGTTGGGAAATCCATTTGAGCAAAGCGGCAGGGACCATAATGAACTTGACCACACTCCACACCTGTGAAGAATGGGGCATTTGAGGAAGAGGTGTATGGTTGATTCACTTGGGTATTGGCATGTGGAATAGTGTTCTTCTGTAGCTGGGATTCTAAATTTTAAGACAGCTCTGGTTGAAAGGGTATCCTAGGCTAGCTTCTGCAGGAGTTTAAGCCACTCATGAATTTTTAGTTTTCAAAGCAAGGTCCAATCTTGCTTGGTAAGGACCTCATGACTAAGAAATCAATGGAACTGGTCGAGGTGATAGGCAGCCTGCACAGAGAATTTGCCATTGAAGCTTGGGCCAGAGGGGGGTAACATGTGTGGCCAGTGTGGGGGAGGATGGAATGCAGATGTTGAGGAAACAGAGATTGAGCCTACTTCGATCCCACTGTCTTGATTCTCGAATAATTAAATCAGCTACTATATGCAACTCAGCTATTGTGGAGAAGTTTCAATTGGCCTGAAGTTTGGGAGTTTGGGAATCCATGGGTCATCCCATTGTGATATGCTACAGCCACTACCAACCTTGTAACAGATTCCCTTTGAGAGGAGATCTCTACATTGGAAAATTCCTTGGCATGACCAAGATTCTTGTTTAGGCTTGTTTGCTATTAGGAACGAGGCACCACAAAGATATTTGGATTTGAAAATCTAGACCCACAGGCTTTGAGGATTGGCGAAGACCTCCAAAGCAAGTTTGGTTATTAATGCACAGTTAGTCATGTATTCTGCAGAGGCCAATGCCTCTTACTGATTTGGGTAAACAAATACCATCCCAAGCTCTGAGATAGCACAGTTTGGTGGAGGAAGAGGAGGATCCCCACCAAAAGTCCCTAAACATGGCATCCAATTTTGAAGAAGTTTTCTTAGGTAGAACAAAGGACATAATATATGATGGAATAGCTGAGGCCACATACCTAATAAATGTTGTTTTCCCTGCATTGGATAGGGTCTTACTTTTCCATTGTTGCAATTTTGATTCAGCTTTGATGATCACATCCTCAAAAGCTATGGATTCTGAGATGCCACTTTTGAGAGGGAGTCCAAGGTAGTTTGCTTTTTGCCCTGGTTGCTTCAGGTTTAAGGTGTTGGCCAAAGTGGTTCTCTGTTGGTTGGAGAATTTTTTACTGAAGAAAACAACAGACTTTGCTTGGTTCATTTTTTGTATGGACCAGGAGCAATATTTGGAGATGCATTCTTGGATACTTTGTAGATTTTGTGCTTTGGTTTGTGAGAAAATGAATAGATTATCTGCAAATTATGGGTGTATTAAGGATGGGGAACCACAGTTGATTTTGACCCTTTGATTAGTCCAATTTGATCACTTTGTTGAAGAAGTCTTGAAGTTGAGTCACCAGCAAGAATGAAGAGGAAAGAGATCCCCTTGTCCAATCCCTCGAGTGGGTTTGAAGAAACCAAAAGGGCCACCATTGATTAGTATTGAATATGAGTGAGTGGAGATAGATTGCAGCACCCATTGGATCCATTATATATATATATGTATATATCTCTAAGATACTGTTGTCTTGGCTTTTCATCCCAGGCACAAAGGATGATTGCCATTGAGATATGAGTTTAGGTTGTAGGAACAGGAACCGGTTTGCAAGTACTCTAGATATAGCTTTACAAATGACATTGCAAAGGCCAATTGGTCTTAATTAAAAGACATTGGCTGCAATTGGGGATAAGGGTGATGAAGTGTGATTGTTACCAACACATACTCCTTTAAAAAGAAATCTTGGATGGCAACAATTACATTACCCCCAATGATGTGCCAATAATGCTTATAGAAAAGTGGGAGAGAAACCATGGTCCGGGGGCTTTGTTGGAGGCCATGCTAAAGAAGGAATTTCCTATTTTATCTGGGGTGCAGATGGCTGTTAGGGACTTGTTTTCCCCAACAAAGATGCAAGGTGGGAGAAGGGTTTCAAGGTTAGCTAGAGTATTAGGGGTTGATGAGATAAATAGTGATTGGAAATAATTGACAAAACAATGCCCAATATTTTGTCATCTGAGAGCCATACACCATTTCTCATTTTTGAGGAAGTCTGAATTTTTCTTGCAATGAATAACAGTAGACATGAGAAAGAACTTAGTGTTAAGTTTAGAACTCATAAGCCACTGCATTCGAGAATTTTGGCTTCATCGGATTTCCTCTCTTTTTAGTAGTTCATCTTGAGTTTCTTGCATGTAGGCCTCTTTTGTAGATTAGAGGTCTAGGGTTAAGAGATTGGATTACCTTTAGGTCTGCTTTGGTTTGCTGAATGTGGGTCTGGACTTGGCCAAAGGATTCTTTGTTCCATCTCTTTAGTGCAAATTTGGTCTCTTGGATTTTCTTATTGAGTCTGAAAACCAGGGACCCTGTGAATTGAGTCTCCAAGCTTGCTCGACAACAAGTACAATGGCCGGCTCTGGTCCATACTTCCAAAATTTTGAAAGGACAAGGGAAATTTTGAAGTTCTTGTCTAGTGACAATTGGCCTTGACTAGAGGATGAAAGGAAGGTGCTTTATGAGGGCAAGAGGAAAGATTAGTTGCCATCTCTAATTTGCAAATGCACAATAAGTCTCTCCTTGATGTTTGATAGACCTACCCTATTGTTTGTCCAAGAATAGCGGTTGCCTACAGAGCCAAGATCTTTATGGCCGTTTGAGTTAATCAGTAATCACCCTTCCCAAACCCCCATTAGATGAGGTAGCAACTGGCCTTCCTTCTTTATTGCCTACTTGATGGATGATTTAGATGGAATCCCCCCATACATAACCACCCGCCATTGAAGGAGCTGCCCACCAAGTCTAAAGATGCCTAAAAACACTCCTTTTTTGCTCTTATATAGGACCAATATATGAGCGAGACCATCTAAATTTCATAAGTGGGGCCAGAGAAAATTAAGCAATTGATTAGCCATTGATTTGATAGAGTGATCTCCACATCAAGACCAATTTTCAAACATAAGTATAGCCCCTTTGGTGTCAATTGGTTCCACAGCAACATGACTGTAAAAACCTAAAGATAGAAGTTTGTGCTTGTACTGGGAAGAATGAATTTTGAATTCCATTAAAAATTTAAAAGTACACCATTGGGGCACAAGTATGGTACCCTCAGAGTTTTGCATATCAGTCATATACAACACTAAAACAAAACAAAAAAAAAAGTTTACTAATTCAGCTATTACAACCATTGATTTACCTGCCAAAGCAATGGCTTCCATAGACCAAATTTGGACACTGTTTGTCATATTCAATCCATACTCCACTAATCAGGAAATTTTTATGGTTAAAATATTTTTTTACCATCCCAAATCGCTTTTCCTCTCTTGCTAGGCAATATCCTCATTTCTTAAACTCGACAATGTAATGATGCCATGAAGGAAATAAAGAGAACCCGTTTCATCACTATCAAAATTACAACGATTCTTCCAATTATTTATATGAGAAATCCAACCAAAAATACACAATAGCAACCAACAACAATCATCATAAGTACCTCTTTCCGCATAGCCCTGTAACATTGTGGCCCCGACACCGACACTGCAGGCCTAATTCTCTGTACTGACTCACCCAAAACCTTCGGCTATCGATTAAAAACACACACACAAAACCACTAATTAAAACCAATTAAAATTTTAAATATTAATTCAGAAACTAGAACTACAATTGCATGCATGATGTAGCCACCAACTAATTTATCAATACCAACATAAAAACCAGTAACTAGAGCAAGATTTTTGATCCATACCGAAATGACTTTGCGGCGAATAATCCCCCAAATCATTTCTTCAACACTCAGCAAGCTGACCTGATCACTGAAAATTCGGTTTCAAATTAACACAGAAAATAACTCAAAAAAAAAATGTCAACACTACCTCGCCTCATAGTCATAAGTTCTCTGTTTGGTTCCAAGGAAAATGTTATTGATTACTAGTTTGATAACTTAAATTCAGCAAAAATAACATTAGAAAGTTTTAGTTTCACTAAAATGCGAGAGTCAATTGAAATTCGAAATTCAAGTTTTGGTTATACAGTCATACAAATTTATTCGTGTGAGTGAATGAACGAAACATAGATCTTATTGAAAAATAAAGAATTTGGAAGAGTTAAGTAGTACTAGTACCTGATATAAGAATTAAAGAAGAAGAGGATGAGAGAGTGAGAGCAAAGTATGGATCAAAACGGTGCGCAATGACACAGAAGAAATAGAATACTAGTACTAATAAAGAAGAAAGAAGAAGAAGGAGGAGGAAGAAAAGTATAAATTCGAAAGGGAGAGAGAGAGAGGTTTTAGTAGGAAGTCGGAACCATCAAATGTGCGTTTCAAATTTTTGTTTTTCCTGCTTCTTTCTCTCTCTCTCTCTCTTCCTTTTTTTTTTAATTTATTTTTTATGTTTGTTTTGAAAGGTGGCGAATAGAAGAGAAGCACGTCATCTGAGCAGAAGGTTCGGCAGGGCTCCCGAGATCCAGCATGTCAATTTTCCAGAAAGATTGATGGTTTTGGTGCCTACACAAATTATTATTATTATATTATAATATTTTTACGAATTCTTAGCGTGCAAAATTCTTGCGGATCTTCTTCCGAACTTTTAATATCACTTAACTTAAATATTCATCATATCAGCCATTTATATAATTAAAAAAAAATCGTAAAATATTTTATGAGTTTAGCATTTTCCTCACGGAAAGGTATATGACTTGAAGAAAGCATGTTGGACTTTTTCTTGGTTTTGGATTCAATGCAAATAAATAATATTTCCCTTGTTTTAATTTGTTTATTCTCTGTTCTATTTTGAGATATCTTAAAATATTGTCCTGTTTTTAAAATTAAAAACCATTAATTTTCTAATCTTTCTCTTATACCCTTATTTTATTTTCAAAACTATTTTTGAAAATTTTATTTAAGGATAGTTTTAAAAACTTATACATTTTTATAAAGTAGACAAAACAATTGGGGTATTCGGTTTAACTTTTTTTTTTTTTAGAATGGAACGTGCACTTGTATTAAAAATCAAGGAGGGCTGAAATCAGCCTGAACTACATCAAAGATGTCTGGTGCTACATCTTCCATCTAGACATTTAAATTTTCGACAGGATTGCCCTTCGAGCTAGTGAGTGGGCGACCGACCTACATGACTAAAACATATGCTAGAAAACAAAGGAATCAATGCTTTAACATCCTGTATCAAGTGACCATGTAAGGTCAATAAGGGACCATTATTCTTAAGATCCTTGTAAACAATCTCTGAGTCACCTTCCGAGACAACTTTATTAAATCCAACTTCAAGGGCAAACTTTGCCGCTTTCCCCACTGCCATTGCTTCAACCTGCGTTGCTATTATGGGGAGTTGAACTTGCTTAGACATTGATGCCATGACATCCCCATCTGAGGGTATTCGGTTTACCGTGATCTTACATTACGCTGTAATATTATATTATTATAATCTTACATTAATGTAATCTCAATACAATAATAATAATATGGAGTGCAACATTAAATTATGGTAATGAGATTAAGATGATGTGATATATTTTGTAATTTTAAATTATGGTAATGTTAGAAAAAATAAAATAAACCAAAAACTTTAATGTTACATCATCGTAATGTGTATTACATTAAGGACACTTCACATCAAACCAAATGCCGCCTAAATGATGTTCTCCTAAAAAGTTGAATTTTTGAAACAGAACAAACAAATTGAGACAGAAGAAGTACCATTTTTTAATTTATGTATACAAATAAGGGTAATGCTTGTTACACACAAACTTGTGTGTAAATTTTTTTTTAAAACACTAAAATCAATTTCAGTTAACAGATGTATAAGAGTATTGAGCAAATCTTAGATACAGTACCTTAATTACTGTTCATCAGGTACCTTATTTAAAATTTAGCTACCTGTCTATTCACTTAATAGAGCAAAAATGTGTTAACAAATAACATCCTTTTTCCCTTTTTTTTCTTTGTCTCCTTCAGATGTGTGAAATTCAAAGTTCATGCCTAGACTTAAATTCTCCTTCTTTCTCTCCTTCTTTTTTCTTTGAAAAATTATCCCTAATCCATGCAGTAATTATTTGGTATCCACAACTCCAATATGAAATTAAGATCAGTATCTTTATCAGCCACCAAAGTCAGGCACCTACCAAGCCCAACCTAACATTCAAATTGCAAACCAAAGTTCAAATCTTTGAGATCAAAAGCTAGTCCCGTTGACCTTCTGACTATTTGAGGGTTAGATCAGAAAAAAGAATTATCAAGGGAGAATTAGAAAATAGAGGGACAAATAAAGAAATGGAGACCAGCATCCAACAAATCTTTCAATTGACAACGCGAAACAAACGAGCCAGCCCTTTTCTCCTTTTGAAATCTTGATTTCATCAAAATCTAGAAGTGTGTGAGATGAGGGACGTTGGAGTTCTGGATTTCCAAGGGTTTTTAAGTTTTAATGCATCTCTAAAGAAAATAAAGGAGAAAAAGAAAACAGTAAAAAGACGGACATTTGCTCTGTTAAGTGATTAAGGGTGTGTTTGGATACCGCTTATTTTGCTGAAAACTAAAAACACTGTAGTAAAATAATTTTTAAATGTGTGAATAGTGCTGTGAGACCCATTTTTAATGAAAATTTTGATAAAAAAAGAGGTTTGTGAGTCCTATGAACAGTGCACGGACCCACTGGAAGTGCATTGGCTTTGCTAAAATGCACTTCTCATAAAAAAAAAAAAAAAAACGCAGACTCAGGATAGTGCTTTTCAGCATTATCCAAACGCACACTAAATAGGTGGCTAAATTTTAAAAGGGTATTTAACGAACAGTAGTTAAGTTATTGTATCTAAGTTTTGCCCAAGAGTATTTATCTTACAAATAATTTCATTCAAGGCCAAGCTAATTTCTTTTAAATGTGTGAATAGTGCTGTGAGACCCATTTTTAATGAAAATTTTGATAAAAAAAGAGGTTTGTAAGTCCTATGAACAGTGCACGGACCCACTGGAAGTGCATTGGCTTTGCTAAAATGCACTTCTCATAAAAAAAAAAAAAAAACGCAGACTCAGGATAGTGCTTTTCAGCACTATCCAAACGCACACTAAATAGGTGGCTAAATTTTAAAAGGGTATTTAACGAACAGTAGTTAAGTTATTGTATCTAAGTTTTGCCCAAGAGTATTTATCTTACAAATAATTTCATTCAAGGCCAAGCTAATTTCTTTTTCTCCTTTTTGCCCTTTTAGTAATACCAAGAGAAATTTTAAATTGCACCATTAAATTTATTCAAATTCAATTCACTTACGTAATTGCTCATACATTTAGTATAGTTACATAACTTTTACTTTTATTTAATGTAGGCATTCCTTCTAACTCAGTTACATTGTGTCATTCAAGTGTCATAAAAAGTTAAAAACAACTTCATTTGGAAAATTAAAAAAATAAATACCAAAACTATGTCGTTTTAGCCTTTTTGAACACTTAACAACAACCCCTCTAACAAAAGTTGATGGAAAACTACATTAAAAATGAATGAAATTTATAAGACTAGTGTGGGGGTAAAAAAAACAGTTGGTGGAAAAATTTAAAGGTAATGATTGTCACAATTAAATTATAAGTGTAGGAAGATAATTCACAATGGGAGTTCTAAACAATAGAAGTGGGTTATGATAAAAAAGCGGGTTATGAAAGTTATATCATCGATGAACTAGGCTTGTCTAGATACATTCATCCAAAGGCATTTATAAACTCTCTCAAGCCTCTTTCTCTCTCTAATTTGGTGTCCCCTCTCTAAGTATGTGTGAAGGCCCTATATATACCTAAAGGTCTTCGCTTCAGTAATGGGCTATCATGATAGGGTTAGAAGATAGTTGTCTATCAGGTCTTTTTCCTCCTTTTGATGATGAAAGTAAACTTTTAAGGTGTAAAACATTGTTCATGCTGGTCATTCAATAATAAATGCGGCTTGTGTTAGGTGGGAACGCTTAATTAATGCGAAGGTGGCTATTGCTGGGTTTGTGAGTCACCCCCTAGTACCTCAAATGCATTTCTGGGTTTGGGATTTTCCTCAACTCTTTCATCGGCTAGACAACCTTGATCAAAATTGTCCAAGGAGCTATAGATTTCATTGGCTCCCATTAGGGGACAAGGGGTTACTTCCTGGGGTGGGCCCTTGTTTCCTTTACCAAGCTTAGACCCTTCCTCCCAAAGGACAAGGGATGGGGCTGGTCCCTTAGACCACCTTATTCTTTGAATGAGGCTATTATTCACTCTTGGAATACAACTGGAGGAACACTACCTTACAACTAGAATGAATAAATCAAAATTACAAAACTGAATTGAATTTTGGGTAAAGTTAGAGTGGCAATTTGTAGATCTTGAAAAATTGGAACTAGACTTGATAACCCAACCCAAACCCAAAGAAAAAAGAGTCAACTCATACTCAACCCACTTAACTTCGAGTTGGGTAAGGTCAACCCACAACACAACCTAACCCAACAATTTTTTAAATGCTTCACCCGTGCCCCACATATCAAATCCGGATTGGACAATATGTTATATTCATTTTTAATAGTTTCACTTGTACATTTAGTATTTTTGGTAATGATATATTGTACCTAAAAAAAATTATGTCCCACAATATTTAGTTTTTCTTTTTCTTCTAGTTCTTTTATGTTGATGGTGAACTATGAATTGGGTAAATAATTAGAATTTATTTATTATTTAACTTTTTATTTTTAGTAATTTTTTATTTGTTCTCTTATTTGTATTGAAAGAAAGACATACATACACACATAGTTCAACCCGTAATTATTATTATTATTAATATTAGTATACTACTACTACTTTTTTTTTGGCATATGTCATGTGAAAAACATACCGGTCAACCCGTAATCCAATCAATTCAACCTACAAACCAATTAACCAGACCTACTCACAACCCATTTAGGATGACCCATTTCTAACACATAATCCAATTAACCCAACCCGAACAAACATGTTTGCCGAGTCTATCAATTTGTAATTTAGCCAAAAGAATAAAATAAAAAATTTCAAAAGAATTATACTAAAACTAATTTTATTATTGAAATTGACCCTAATGAATGTGGTTGGTTAGTTGGTGTCATGTAAATAGTATAATAAATATATATATATATATATATATTTTATTATTATTATGTTTAAAGAGTTGATTCATTAGTTTATATGACCTATATAATAAAATTTATAATAGAATTACTATAAATATTAGTTTTCATCACTGAAGTAAACATAAAAATCTTATAGGTATGCGTCCCTTTATTAGCGTTTAAGTTGTGAGAAATCATTTCATATTCTTTATTTTAATTTTCATGTATCCAAATGTGTAAATGGTGTAATATTATTTAAAATTTCATTCCACCGTGTATGGGATGATAACACATTTTAAATGTCATGATACTGCTTTTTTAAAATTTTAGATTTATTAACTACCATAAGAATTATCAGTATTTCAAAACAAATTAAGATGATTATTTTGATTTTATAACACTAATTATTGATGGCCATTTTGAGATTTTCTACATATCATGCGATGGGAATGAATTACTGAAAGGAAAAACTTTTTGATTGAAGCATCATATGCTCTTCGTCTTTTCTCTGCATCTCTCCAACATATTATTGCAAGTTTTGAAAGGAGATCAAGGGAGCCTATGAAACGGGGGCAAATTTTCTGAAAAAAAACGTAGTGCAGATGAATGAGAATGATACTCATCCAACACTCTGCATCCTAGAGTTGTCAAGAATATTAATGGGTGTAAAAGGTTTGAGCTGAAAAGAAGTTTGAGATATTACTTAATTTTCAAAATTTGAAATAGTATGGAATATAAATAAGGCAAAACTACATTATTAGTCTTTGAAATTTACTCTATGTGTGCAATTGGTTCCAAATGAGTAATATTAATCCTTCAAGTTTTAAAAATAAGCGGTATTAATCCTTTTATTAATTGTTGTTAGTTGAATTGCTTATGTGGTTAATGGAAAAATAATTACTGGACATTTTTTAATTGATGAGGCTTTTTTTAATGAAAAATTAAAATATTAAAAAAATGAAAATTTTTTTTACAAACTGACAGGGCAACTTTTTTTTTTTTTTTTTTGGTGGAGAATCATCGACATGGCAACTTAGGTGTCTAATGACACATTAACTATTTAATTATAAGGTTGCCAAGTGCATATATACAAAGACCTCCATCTCCTCCCCAATTTTTCCTTTCTCCTGCTTCTCTCTGTCTTCCACTCCTGCCAATGAGTTACTAGACTACCTCAAATCCAACAAAAATGGGTTTGTAAATAGTAAGTACCGAGTTCAAGGGATCCTCCTTTGAGAAAACAAAGTTTTTCAAAACTCTATCTACTTTCTCTCTCATTTATGGATTCATCTACCCCTAATTGATTGTCTTTGTACCTTTTTTTTTTTTCTTTCTAAACGTGATCCTAGAGTAGAAATACCTTAAAAATGATGAATTGATATTTTGATAAGCCTCCTTTTTTGATTCTAGTTCGAAGGACATATAAAGAGAGGAGAGAGATAAGGTTGGGTGCAGGACTTGTTGGGGACCAAAAGAAAAAAAGAAAAAAATTTCTTTGTTGCAGCAAAATCTGAATATAATACTTAAAATAATTCAAACTTTTGAAGATTTCTAATGAATCAGATTCAATCCTTTTCATGTCATTTATAGATTCATTGGAAACTAAGATTAAAAATAAGAACCAAAAAACATAGAGAGATGTTGGGAGATTAGCCGGTGGTAGATTGAGTTATGCAAAGGACAGAGAAAGATGCTTGTGCTGATAGAGGTGACAATAACAGTCGTGAGGGGAGAGCATTTTGTGGCTAGCAGAGGAGGCAGAAGCCATGGCAGCAACGACCATGGGAAGGAGAGGGGGATGAAGCGTTAGGTTGGAGGAGAAGAGGGAATAGTGTGGAAATTTCTTAAACAAAATGATAAAAAAATAAATGCCACATCATTTTAAAAAAATGCGAAGGCACTATTCCGTTAGCCACATAAGCAATACCACTAACTTTAATTAATAAAAAGACTAATATTTCTTATTTTTAAACTTAAAGGACTAATACCGCTTACTTAAAACTTGAAGGATTAAATTGCACACATAAGATAAACTTCAGGGACCAATAGCGTAGTTTTGCCTATAAATAAATTATGAGGTAGAAAGAACGGAAGAGATTAACATGGTTCAGTCAGTAATGTTGGGTATGTTTTAAAATTAATTGGGTATGTTCAAAGCTTAAGGCCATAATATTTTGTTGTAAAGCCCAAGCCCATGCTCTAGAATTTTCCTTGGCTGGCGTGGGAATTTTTGGTAGCAAACAAAACCCTCAATCATCTCATATTTTCTTAGAAAAATAGTTAGCCGCACATTCCCCTGTTTTGCAAAAAATACACAGCAGCTTGCGGCATCAATTCCTTTGTTTTTGCCTTTTCCTTTTCACTCTAATCATCTTTAGCTACTTCCTTTTTCAGAGCTCTAAGACTATCAAAATTCTGCATATATGATATTAGTTAAAAACAACAAAACACATATTACTTGATACTTTAGCTCCTCTATTTTTGCTGAAAATTTTCTTTTGGGCATTTGTGACGAGTTCAAAACTCTGTTTGTGAGTGCACATTAACAGAGTTGCCGTTGTATCCTGGAGAGCAACCGCTTGAGCCATTTGCATCGATGGATTCATTCCGGTGGGGGTGAAATTGCTTCTTAAGGACAGCGTATTTAGTTTCGTGCCTCGGCGATAAGTTTTACTTAATCCTTAATTTTATATGCTTTTGCACTTGTCTATTTTGCTTATAAATTAATGCGAAAAAACCCATTTTCATCCCTACATTTTCACGTGATTCCCACTTTGGTTCCTAACTTTTTTTTTCTACCGCTTTTAGTCCTTATTTTGAAAAACGCATTCCATTTTAATCCTTACCGTTACTCATTTTACAGAATTATCCTATGTGGAAAACGGTTCAACAGTAAATGCTGACGTGTCCATTAAAATAATATTTAAAAAATTATTTACATTTTTAAAAATGCTACATCAGCAATTTTTTTTTTTTTAAAAAGCCACATCAAATAAAAATAATATAAAAATTTCTAACCTAATTATTTTTTAAAAAAATAAAAGAAATTAGTTAAATTACTTTTTTTCTTTTTTTTTGGAAGAACATGAAGAACTCAGAACTATGTGTTCTTCATTTTCTTCCCCAACTAAGCTTGCCCAGAAAATTAAAAATTAAAAATTTACCTTTCTTTTCTTGCATTTTCTTAGCAACCAAACCCATAAAATCACTCAGATTTACAAAATAAAAAGACATGCCCATAAAAATTTACAAAACACAAACATTCAACAAGATTTTCTTATGCTTTGAAACCAAACACAAAAGACACAGAACTCAAACCTAGATTTTTGGCCTCCATGCACAACCAAACCACAAACAACCTCACAACCTTAAATTCGACAACCCACACACCTTTAACCCCAGATCTGAAGCCGCCGATTTAGTTAGCCTATGGGTTTTGAGAGAAAGCCACCGCTGGTTTCGGCCATCAATATAGAGAGAGAAAGTTTGGGTTTTTGTCCATGGGTTTAGAGAGAGAGAATTGGGTTTTTGCTTCAAACTCAACTCGATCCATGCAATCATCATCCTTATCCGTTACAGTAATGACAAGTAGCGAAGCCTGAATAAGATCTTTAGAGAAAGCGTACACCTAATTCCACTCTGGATTCGAAATCTTCTCCAAATGAGTAGTTGATTTGGATTCAGATAACATACACCACAAACCCACAAATCAACATCGGAATACAACATACACCACAAACCCACAAACCCAAAAATCAACATACACCACAAACCCAGATTAACAAAACTCAACCCACAAACCCACTGTCGGAATACATATCTCCACCACGATCTACACCACTGGGCTGAGAGATAGAGAGATGAAAGAGAGAGACTTACCGATCTGGGATAGAGAGACAACGATTTGTGAGTTAGAGAGAGTTTGAGCCATTTGGGTCTGAGTTTGAGTGAATCATGAGAGAGAGAGAGAGAGAGAGAGAGAGAGAGAGAGAGAGTAGGTTGTTTAGAGAAAGAAAAGAAGAGAACCATCGCCGGTTGTGGTGGTGGCGATAATGGCGACGAGTAGAGAAGGCCAGCCATGGAGTTTGAAAGAGTTGTGAGAGATTTGGAAGAGAGAGGAAGGTTTGAAATTTAGAAGGGAGGGGAACCGGTTTGAAGGTTTTCTTTTGGGGAAGAACACAAAGAAAATGAAGAACACATAGTTCTGAGTTCTTCATGTTCTTCCAAAAAAAAGAAAAAAAATTAATTTAACTAATTTCTTTTTTTTTTTAAATAATTAGGTTATAAATTTTTATATTATTTTTATTTGATGTGGCTTTTTTTTAAAAATAAATTGTTGATGGCATTTTTAAAAATGTAAATAACTTTTTTAATATTATTTTAATGGACACGTCAGCATTTATAGTTGGATCGTTTGCTACGTAGGATAATTTTGTTAAATGAGTAATGGTAAGGACTAAAACAGAACGCGTTTTTCAAAATAAGGACTAAAAGTGGTGGAAAAAAACTTAGGGACCAAAGTGAGAATCACGTGAAAAAATAGGGATGAAAATGGGTTTTTCACCTAAATTAATTTGAGCATATCTTGTTTTATTGATATATTATTGATATTGCTTTGTAACTTTGTTAATCAATTTGGACGATTTTTCAAACTATACTTCCAACAAGTAAGACCTATATCCATACCATCAAAGGCCAAATGACTATATCTTGAATTCGCTTAATTTTTTGATATAAGATTGAATTTCTACTCTAGTCTAATTTAAGTATATATGTGTGTGCAGCTCCCTCCTGGATAATTGAACTTTGACCCTTATCCACCACACTCCACAAATATTTATATTTGTGAAGTGACCATCGCATTAAAGGTGTGCGGTGGTTGAATTCGCTTGATTGAAAACACAAGAGATCCCATGTTTATAATAAGATTTATAGAATTAAAAAATATGTCCACTATCAATTTATTACACAGATATTTTGATTTTAATATTATATCAATATAATTGATTGCTCCATCCCTTGCTTTACTCTAAGCAATCAATTCCTTGATTTTTGTCTTCCATTTGTAGAAAGTAAATCATACTTTTCAACACAAATTGCCTTTTCACAGTATTTAAACACGTATGTAGTGATTAATCATATTTTAACTTACTTCAATCTGATATTCCTCCCGCCCCCACCCCCACTTTTCAGTCTTTATATTCTTTCACATAATATACTAGAGATTATTTTAAAACATAAACAAAAAATTATGGAATAAAAATGATAATTAAAAAAAAAATGTCGACATTGTAGGAAATAAAAATTTGGTTAAAATTTTGAACAATGCTAAGACTACGAAAATTGTTACAATTTTCATCACAACTTGCCGTTGAGTGGGACGAAAGTTGTGGGGAGTCATCAGTTTTCAGTTGAGTGGTTATGGGCAGCCATAAGTAGTAGTGATATTTTGGGCAATTAAAAACAGCGCGTACCGACACTTCTCTTCAACCGACTTGGATGCTGCCTAGTCCAGTAGGCGAGATGGACAAATCTCTGCACACGTGGCGTGTCCATTGCGCGTCCAGCCGGACCTACTTCCACCCGTCCCCTTAAAATTCGTCACTATATATATATAAGTATATATCTAATTCAAGCAATTATTAGAAACTTGAAATTGAAATTGAAACACTTACTACCAGTCAGTCTTTAAAAACAGAGAGAGAGAGAGAGAGAATGATACAGGTACTGTATACCGTGATCTTGGCCGAAATGGCTCTGATCCTAACCCTCCTCTTCAGGACTCCATTGCGAAAGCTCGTCATCATAACCTTGGATCGCCTCAAGCGCGGCCGGGGTCCTATCATGGTCAAGACCATCGCCGCCACCGTCGTCGTCGTCCTCACGTCCAGCGTCTATAGCATGATCAAAATTCAGAACCGTACGATCGAGGGTGGCATCGCCAATCCGACGGACCAGGTCCTCATGTCCAAGCACATGCTCGAAGCTTCTCTTATGGGTAATTACTAATTACTCATCTCATTACTAATTTCTCTCTCGCCCTAACTTTTTTTTAATTTTATATTTTGTTTGGTTACTCAGAAATTAGGGCAATAGAAAAAATATGTACAATGTGATGTTTGGTTAAATTTGATTATTAAATTTGAATGAGTGTAGCCAATGAGCCAAATACTAAGGTATAAGAACAAAATTTAACTTATTTAATTAAACTAAAGATTTTATTGACAGAGAAAATATAATGTAAATGTAAGTGATAATTTGTGTTTTTGATTTGTGCTTGGTTTCAATTTATTCTTTTGAGCCTAAGGTGTTAGAATTATTACATTCATTATTATGTTTAAGCTACTTCATACAATTTAAGCTACCTATAAATATATATATATATATATATATTTCAAGCATGTAAAAGGTATAAATAAAAACAATCAATATATTTTGTCATTAATATGTGATCTTCAAACAAATCATTTGATAACTTATGAGTAAAATGAAATGATGACAATTTGATCATATACTAAAATTTTTTAAAATTCTATGTATGCCTGGGTTTCTAAAGAGATGTATTGTACGAAATTATCTGACCACTAATGGCCCGTTTGGATGTTTAAAAATGGAGGGAGAGTAGAGTAGAGGGAGGGAGAGTAATCCAATCACCTTGTTTGGAAGTTTTTTAAGGAAGGAGGGAGAGGGGTTTGGAGGGGTTTCAACTCCCTCTAGCCCCCCATTTTTAATTCCCCAAATTGGAGAGATTTGGAGGGGGAGTAGAGTACATAAATTATTAACCAAGTAAATTACCTAATTTACCCTTATTATATTAACAAAATTATACAAGGGGAAGGGCTAATTACTCCCTTCTCCCTTATTAATTTTAAAAACATCCAAACAAGATGGAGGGGAATCATTCTCCTCTACTCTCCTCTCCACTACTCCCCTTCCCTTTACTCTCCTCTACTCTCCTCCCTCTCTAAACTTCCAAACAGGCCATAAGTGCCAGATAAATGGCTCCATAAGATATGTAACTCATATGATGCCAGGTGTCACCAAATTATTGAAGGAAATGGATGACAAAATTGAATCAAACATGAAGGGGCAAAATGAAAATTTTGAAACGTAAAGGGCCAACATGAAAATAATCCCAAACTTTGAGAGCCAATTGTATACTTTAGTCCTTTTTTAAAATAATTTAGAAGTTTTAATATTTATTCTTTCTATTTTAGATTTCATTTGTAGTTATTAAAAGGTGGTGGATTGTAGACAACCTTAAAAAGTATATAACACTATAGAAGAGTTTATATATATATATATATATATATAATTCAGCACATTGGTTAGAGGGTATTACAAGAATATACCATTTTATAATTTTAAGGTTACATATAAGAAAATGTTTTCCTTGACTACATTAGGTGAGTTAAAAAAATATTTTCAATAAAGAAGCTTGATTTTGGAATATTAGGTTTTTTTAGGAGGGGTTCCCCCATGGTTCCGCCCCTGCATGTTACATTGGCTCAGTGATGTTGTGGGACCGTGTTGGAATGGCAGATTGAGGGGTGGTTCTGTTCACATCAATTGGATGAGCGTGTTAGGCTTGGTTTAGTGATGGTTTTGAACTTTTTGTGTTCTTGGGATTCCTAATAATTGAAAATTTGCACATAAATTTTTTTAAAATTTATATTTATTGTTTTAATTTTTTCTATATTTTTTGGGCCATTACAAATAAGAATTCCTTAGGTGCTTGCTATGAGCACTGTCTTCAATTGGTACAGTTTTGGTACATGTTGATACTGTTTTGTTCTACGCCCCATAGTTTTCTCACTAACCAATGCACCGGAGCAAATGCCAAGGCCCTCAGTGCATCTAGGTAAAAAATTAAAGCGCTAAGCTTGGCCAACTTTGCCCAGGGAGAAGGGATTGAACTTAGAAGCATAATTCTAAGGCCTTTTGTGCTCTGTTTTAGTAGTGTCGCCCAACAATGGCCTGATATAAATGGATTGTAGATGCATATTAGAAATGGATGGGAATCAACTAATTGAAGGGAGAGTTCATAGCAAGCATATAAGGATGCCTCACTTGGTCATCTCAAGCACATTTATGGGCCTGCACAAACACACATAAGAGTGTTTATATATAATAGTTATTTATTAATCTTTTCTAGTGGCTTTGTAGCATATGTTGCCCTGTGGTTTATGCATAATGACCTTTTACCGTCTTGGGCAAGACAATCTAAATTCTAGCCACCTAAAACATAACGAAGGGAAAGGATACATGAGGAGGATGTGAAATTGTTGGTCATCTATGACCTGTTTATTGCCGGAGATTTAGACAGTATTAGTTACGATGGCATAGATTAAGAATTGTTGATATTTCAGGGTAGCAAATGATATAGAATATTTTCAGTACACAAGAATTAACATTTAAGGGTGATTCTCTATGATAAGCTCCAGCAGAACATATTTTTATTGTTTCAAATGTTTTATTTTCAAGGCTAGGCTCAGTTATATATATAATGGTTTTTATATGGTACATAAAATTTTAGAATGTTTAACCATTTTCCCAGAGCAACAGGTAAGTGCTTAGGTAGAGGATTTCTGGATATTTGCTATAAAATTTTTCAGTTTTCTCTGTTTGGGAGTCAGTGTTTGTCTGGTTTTATTCTAGGTCCCCTACAGTATGCTTAGACGCAGTTTTCTCATTGTGGGTAATTCATTGCTTCATGTCCCTACACGACTTATCTTGTTTGTTGATTTATTAATTATTAATTTTTTTTTTCTCTTTGCTCTCTCTTTTACTATTAGGAGTATTTGGTGAAAATGTTTTATTGATCCAGCCATTTAGTTTAGTTTTAAACAGTAAGGCTTTTCTCTAGTTATTATGCTTGTTGGTTGGCTCTGTTGTTAGTGGCCACTTGTCAGTTGCTATATCTAAATAATGCATATTGATATTTGTTTCTAACCCTTGGTTTAAGGGCTGTTACTTTCACAGGGCCAGCCTGCAGTTTCTTTGCCCTCTGATAACTTTAGAGATTGGCATTCCACTTTATTCTCTTAATCAATTGGATTTAGTCAGTATACAAGGAGTCATAAAATGCTTGAAGTGTTCTAAGGAGAGAACTGCTGGTGTAAAATTGCTTGATAGGCATGTCCACATTTATTGAAATTTCTTTGGTATTATGTATCCATTTTTATTCTGCTTTAAGAAATTTGGATTTCATAAACACTTAGTGGGGTACAATTTAAGTCTGGTCCCTATATCTTGAACTTACAGATTAACGGAGAATTAAATCATTCCCCCAGAAAAGCAAATAATAATGAAGAAGAAACCCTAAATATATAATAGATTTAAGTTTGCTAGGGTGGAATATTCACTATACATTTTTATTTCTTTTTCCTTTTTTTAGTGGAATTTTTTATTTTTTTTCCTTGGCAAGTGGGGTTCTGCAATGTTTCATTCATCTTATGGGTTAAAGGACCTGTCTTGTCCTTTTTCACTTCTGAATCTGTGTGTTGGTTATTAAAATTTTTATTACTGTTATTTGCTAAATAAATGCTTTTGGGATTACTATTGTGCTGAGCAGCTTTCAGATGACATAAAAGACTTGCCTTCCCAATTTGCTGGCTTCTTCATTTGGTTTCATTTGTTTGAATGCTATTGTTTTTATTTTTTGGCTGAATGAGTGCTATTGTGTTGAGTTTAATAAATTACATAATGTGTTACATGCAGGATTCATGCTCTTCCTCTCACTGATGATAGATAGATTACATTATTACATTAGAGAACTTCGTTTACTTAGGAAAACCATGGAGGCTGCAAAGAAACAAAATCGTAATTTTGAGGATGGGAAGAATGGCAGTGCAGAGGAGCTTAAAGCCATGGGAGAAGAGATTGCTACATTGAGGGCAAAGATCAAGAAGCTGGACTCTGAATGTCAGACAAAAGCAAAGGAGGCAAAGACAGCAGAAGCTGAAGCTGAGGCTTTAAGAAAGCAATCTGAGGGATTCCTTCTGGAGTATGACCGATTGCTGGAAGACAATCAAAACCTTCGCAACCAATTAGAGTCAATTGACCAAAGTTTGACACAGCCCGATAACAAAAAGAATATGTGAGGGAGCACATACCTAGTAAGGAACAATTTTCTGGGTCTATATCTATGTGTATGAGTACTTTAGAATTGCATTTAGGAGAGGAAAGAAAATGCAGGGGTGCAGTTGTTACAGTTGGTCTAATTATGTTTATATGCAAAGCATGGTGAAAAGGGAGAATGTAATACCCAGATCCAAAAAATGAAAAAAAAGGACTAGGGGTTTTAATATTAAAGTGCAGTTTGGTAATTTAGTTTGGCATTAGAATATCAATATATATACACTGGGTCAGAAGCCTAAAACCTTAGCCACAATCGACTCGATAGACCTATAGAGAAGGTGGCCTAAGGTCAACTTGGCAAACGGGTCAAGTTGGGCCAATTGGGTTCGGGTCAAAATGGGTTTGAGCTGTAAAAGGACTAGAAATAGGCTGTGTCAATTAGGCAAACGGGTCAAGTTGGGCCAATTGGGTTCGGGTCAAAATGGGTTTGAGCTGTAAAAGGGCTAGAAATAGGCTGTGTCAATTAGGTTATGGGTTGAGTAGACCATTTTTTCACATGAAAAAAAATTGAAAATATGTATTTGCCACTTAGTATATCATGCACAAATTATTTGGTGTGACAATAAAAAGATTTAATAGTAATTGAGTGCATAATAGGTAAATATACAAATTTTAAAAATGTCATTTAAATACCATGATTGGCCGTACTACAGTTAGATACACAAATTTTAGACGAAGTATAATTCAGAATTTCAATATTATGGACTAAGTACAAATATTAGTTTGCAAAACGAATAAAACTAAGCCCAAATATTAGTCTGCACAACAATGAAACATTAAGCCTATTAATTTTGTATAAAACATTAAGCCCATTAAGAAATTATTCATTTTGAGGCCGTTTGATTAACCGCGATGAATGTGAGGATGCTATTAAAGATGCATGGCAAAACGATAATAAAGGTGGGCTGAAGGTCTAAAGAATAAGATTCTAGACTGTGGTTCCCACTCACAAGCTTGGAGAGAAACTATTGGTTAAATTCCAAGGAGAGTAATAAAATTACATAAGTTTCAACAATTTACATAAGCTCATCAAGTGGGGTCTATGAATCCGGAGCTTTAGGTGGTCAAGAACGAGCTGAGTGATTTGTTGTTGGAAAAGGAAGAAGTTTTTTGGAGACAGCGTAGTCTTGTATAGTGGCTCCAAGAAGGTGATAGAAATACTATCTATTTTGGACATATCTATGAGCATCTGGCCAAAAAAATAAGTCAGAATTTTATTTAAAAAACAGTTTTAAAAAATGGTTTGGGTCACCGGTCAGACTAATTACTCTATCCGATCCAAAAAAAGAGTCGAGTCATGACTCAATACATTTTTACTTTGAATTTTTTTTTAAATTCAAAGTTTTAGTTGGAATACCTTATCTGAATCTAATTTTGTCACATCTACTTAAGAATTTTGAGAAGAAGAGGTTAAAGTTTTTTTATTCTTGAAGTAACTAACCCAATATTTCTATTAAATTAATTGTCATAGTGAAAACCTATTAAATAATAATATAATTATTATTATTATGTGTTAAATGAATTGAGGGCCATGAAATATTAGGTCGTGTTGCTACCAACTCGGGATCCCCCGTTATAGACATCATTAAGTTCTTGCGTTGCAAAATTCTTCAGTTATATGACTTATATCACAAGTCCAAAGATGATAGATGATCATTAAATAGACTCATTTTTCTATTGGTGTTATTCTCTGTGGTGTAAGAACCTTTTATTGTTGAGTTTTGGTGATACCCAAAATTTAAAAGAAAAAAGAAAGGAAACCTACCCCCAAATCAAGTAAACACGGATCCTCAAGTAAGTGCAGGGGACCAATAGATCAAGCAAAGTAAACCCATGAAAGCTTATGCCAAGGCCTACAAATGGGTGTCATGGCCCAAGAATGGGTGCAGAGAGAAGGCCTCGAATTTGGCTGTAAAGCAAGGACAGAGCTACGTATGGACTAGCGGCCCCCCTAAATTTTTATTTATTTATTTATTTTTAAATTAGCATATTAATAGGTACTAATATTAGCAATTTTGTTTAATAAAATTATACTTTGCCTCTCTTAACAATTCCATCAATTCTTTTAAGAGTAATATTATAGCCATAAATTTTTTTACAACAATTTTACAAACTGTTGAGGTAGCTAATTTTTATTGGTTCGCACACCTGCATTACTTTTTTATTTGCTAATAATTACTCACCACATTAGTAATTTGTAGGGCTGTCCACGGGTCGGTCCGGGTCGGATTTGTGCCCAACCCGGAACCAACTCAACGGAATCGGGTGGAGAAAAAAGGCACTCGCCGCCGACCTGCCGAAGTAATCGGGTTGGGCGGTTCAGAATATCAACGGGTGGCGGGCGAGTCAGTCAGATTTGGGATGGCAAGAAAACGGTGGAAAAAACACAGATCTAGCGAAAATCTCACCGGATTTGATGAGATTTCGCCAGATCTGGCGAAAATCTCACCAGATTTGATGAGATTTCGCCAGATCTGGTCAAAATCTCATCGGATCTAAGGGAAATAGTGCCAGAATTTGGAAAAAATATCACCGAAATCTGGGATTTTTCGCCGGATTCTGAAAAATTTTGGCTGGAATCTAGGTTTTTTCGTCGGATTCTGGAAATTTTGGCTGGAATCTGGAAATCTTTCGGTTGGTTCAGGTTTTTCGGGTTTTAAGGGAGGAAAACCGAAACCCAACCCACCGGAATCGGTTTCTGGTGATGAAGACCTGTCGCTGACTCGTCGGAGTAGTCGGGTCGGCCGGTTTCGGGTCGGATCCGGTCGGTTATTTTGGTGGGTCGGGTACTCAAATGAATCTAGACAGCCCTAGTAATTTGTAAAAATTTTGTAGTTTTAGCATTTTTCACCTTTTAAAGACCATAAAAAATTAATAGATTAAACCTAAAACAAAATATACAAGCCAAAAAAATTAGCCCAACAACAAAAATTACTAATAATAAAGCTAAAAAAATTAAGCCCAATCAAAATATTTTACCCAATACATACAACTTGACTCTTTAAAAAATTTTTAAACAAAAATACTTAGTTATAAAGGAGTAGAATTAAAAGCTAGAGCCGCCACATACCACGAGTAGTAAAGTTTGTCCCATAATTCCAAGTTCAGGCTCTGTCTTTGCTGTAAAAAGCCTAAGAATAGATGTAAATAAAGGAACTTGAACAAGGTTGCAAAGGCCCAAAGGCAATGGGAGAAGAAGTTCAATGGAAAAAATGAATTGACCCACCGAAGGCCAAGCTTCCTTGTAAAGGGATTTAAGGGAGAAAAAGACAAGATAATACAATTTAACAAAAAGCAATCTGTACCACCGTGCACCCTTGGTGCGGTGGTCATTCCACAAGTACAAGTGCTTGTGGGGTGTGGGAGGTAAGGGCCGATATTCAAGTCTTCAGAAGAGAGCTTTACACACATATACACTAAGATTAGGCTAGAGTAGAATTTCTATCTTATATATATATATATATATATAAAGCAAGCTGTGGCATTGCAGAACATATAAAATCTCTTAAAAGCATATTGTAGACCTCTAGGAGGAAAATGTCATCCATGATGTGGCGCCTCTTGAGTGCAAGTTGACTAATAAAGCATTGGTAGAACAAATTAATGAGTAAATAAAAAATTGACTTCTAATATGTTCACTTGAACATGATATTGAAGTGGTGAAAATCTTAAGTCCCACATAGGAAATGATAGAAAATATGGGTTTATATGCTCATGGGTTGGACATTGGGTTGAGTTTTAGGCATATGTGAACTGAGCCTTCTTGTCCAAATAATAATAATATATTTTTTTGGAGTCAGTAACTTTGTATACAGCAGTTTTTTCTGAAACAGTATGTTTGTTTAGTAACATATATATGCATTGTCCCTCATTCATAAAAAACAACTTTTGAGAAACTCTCCCAGAGAGAAAATATTTTGTGCATTCATTTGAGTCAAAGAAAGAGAAAGAGACATAGATTAGTTCGTAGAGCACGGACCTTGTGTGGTTCTTCTCCGTGCTGTAGATCATTTTATCCTAGAAGGCAGACGCCCATGAGTCTCAAAGCACTACAAATTGTGTGAGAGGTGAAATTTGTTTTAAAGAGATTGTGTCAAACACAAGACTTGATCTGTATCATTCATTCTTTACGCATTTGGCTTGTGAGTTTTTAATTATTTGCAGATTTCTTCTTATATATACCGTATCTATTTGTTGTTTTTGTCTATCACATTTATTTGTATTATTATTTATATTTAAATCTGTATGTTGGTTTTTTTTTTTTTTTTAAATTACAAAAGTAAATTGTTGAAATATATCCAACAAATAAAATTGAAGGTATTCGAGTAAAGTAGCCTCCTATAAAGATCAAGAAAGGACAATACAACAGAAAAGAATCCCCAAATGTAGCAAAATCACCCAGTAGCTTTAAAGGAGTGCTCTACTGATGGGACATCTATGCCACCTAGGTGAAAATAACATAGACTTGCTAAGTCACTTTTACAACCCAGAAGCTTCACCATGTTGTTTGATTTACTTAAGGGAGGAATTTTCTGTAATAAGAAATGATGATGTTGAGAATCGTCAGTAAGCAACAGAATACTCATGTGCTCGAAACAAGACCTGCGAAACAAAAATAAAGAAAACCCTAGGAGAGTATTGGTGCGGTACCGGCCAAAGACCCTTCGATGGTTAAGTTAGAAAAGTTCTCACAACTCTAAAGTTCTCAACCTATCCATTGGCCTGCGGGTGGACGGGCGACGAGTAGTGGTTCTTGATCCCTAACTGCGAGCAAAAGTATCTAAACGCGTCGTTGTTGAACTACTTCCCGTTGTCCGAGATTAGCACCCTTGGTATATCGTACCTGCAGATGATGTTCTTCCATATAAAACTTCTTACATTTTTCTCAGTGATGGTGGTCAGGGCTTCTGCTTCTACCCACTTGGTGAAGTAGTCTATGCTGACTACTAGGAATTTCAACTATTTGACTGCCATTGGGAACGGGCCCATGATATCCAAGCCCCACTGAGTGAACGGCCGTGGGGTCGTTATTGGAGTAAGCTCTTCGGTTGGTTGCCTTATAAGGTTGCCGAATCTCTGACACTTGTCGCACGCTTTGACATATGCATGGGCATCCCTTTGCATGGTTGGCCAGTAATACCCGGCCCGGATCAGTTTATGTACCAACGATCGTGATCTAGAGTGGTTTCCGCAAACTCTTTCGTGGACTTCTTTCATGACATAGTCTTCCTTTTCGGGGACGAGGCATCTCAGGTATGGTCGGGAGAAACATCTCTTATAGAGAACATCTTTAATCAGAATGAAGCGAGTTGCTTGGACCTTCAACTTCCTTGCAGCCTCCTTGTCGCCTGGTAGCACGCCGTCCTTTAGGTAGGAAGTTATTAGTGTCGTCCAATAGTTCTCGGAGCCTATCTCTTGCACATGTGTATCGGTTATTAATGATGAAATTTAAACGAAGGACAATACCTGACTAGGGATGACCATGTGATTTGCTGACGCAGTTTTAGTAAGTCGTTCAGCGTGCTCGTTCTCCTCCCTTGGGATTTGAACAAACTTTACTCGGAGGTTGTTAACTCGATTCTTCACCTGCTCAAGGTACTTCTTCATCCGTTCATTCTTGCAGTCGTTGTCTCCGTTAACCTGACTGGTTACTACTTGAGAATCGCAATATACGACCATATTTTTAGCTCCCGCGACCCTGGCAATATCCAGCCTCGCTTTCAAGGTTTCGTAATCTGCTTCGTTATTGGTCGTAGGGAAATTCAGACTGACCATGCATTCAATCTTATCTCCTTCTGGGTTATGGCGTATCACACCAGCTCCGTCTGCTTGCTTATTAGAGGATCCATCTTTGTGGATGCTCCATTGTGGGACCTCTTCTGCCCCCTGGCTTTCTACGTTAGTGAATTTCACAATGAAGTCGATGACCACCTGTCCCTTAATGGTAGTGCACGGGCGGTACTGTATGTTGAATTCACTCAAATCTATTGCCCATAATGCTATTCGTCCAGTAGTTTTGGGATTACTCATAGCTCGCTGTAAGGGTTTGTCAGTCAGGACGATCACCGTGTGAGCTTGGAAGTATGGCTTGAGCTTACGAGCTGCAGTAACTAAAGCGAAGGCGAGCTTCTCCATTGGTGGGTATCTTTCCTCTGTACCTCGGAGTGCTCGACTTGTGTAGTACACGGGCTTTTGTACCCTGTCTTCTCCCCTGACTAAGATTGCGCTGACGGCCACCGAGGATACTGCTAGGTAGAGGAATAGTTCTTCCATGGGCTGGGAAGGACTCAGTAATGGAAGGGACGAGAGGTAGATTTTCAGGTCCTCGAATGCTTGCTGACACTCGGTCGTCCATTCAAAATATTTCTTCAGCGTGCAAAAGAAAGGTAGACACTTATATGTAGCCCTTGACATGAACCTGTTTAGTGCTGCTATTTTACCGTTGAGGCTTTGTACCTCTTTCACGTTCCTTAGGGGTGCCATCTTTATTATGGCCCGAATCTTGTCTGGGTTGGCCTCGATACCTCTCTGAGACACCATGAACCCTAGGAATTTTTCTGCTGTCACTCCGAAGGCACACTTGCCTGGATTGAGTTTCATGTTGTAGGAACGAAGGGTGTCGAATGTTTCCCTAAGGTCCTCTAAGTGATCTTTCTCTTTTCGGCTTTACACCAGCATGTTGTCAACATAGATTTGGACATTTCTCCCAATCTGCTGTGCAAACATCTTGTTCATGAGCCTCTAATACGTTGCGCCTGCATTTTTGAGGCCGAATTACATTGCTTTATAGCAGAAGAGGCCCTGGCCAGTTACGAATGAAGTCTTCTCCTGATTGGCTTCGTCCATTTTGATTTGGTTGTAACCTGAAAAAGTGTCCATGAAGCTTAATAACTAGTGTTGCGCCGTAGAGTCAACTAGGACGTCAACCCGCGAGAGGGCGTAACTATCTTTGGGGCATGCCTTGTTCAGATCGGTGAAATCTACGCACATCCTCCATTTCTTGTTGGCTTTCTTGATCATTACCATGTTTGCCAGCCAGTCGGGGTAGTAAACTTCCCTAGTGAAGTTCACCTCTTATAGCTTGTGAACTTCTTTCGCGATAGCTTGATCTTGTTTTGGGGCGAATACCCGCTTCTTCTGATGGATGGGTGTAAAGGAGGGTGACACATTCAGTTTATGCACCATGATTGAAGTGTCTATTCTTGACATGTCTTCATGGCTCTAGGCAAATACATCGTGGTTATCTTTGAGGAAAGTTGCAAGTGCTTGGAGGACCGTCGGGCTGGGTTGGCGAGGGTACCAATCTTGGTCGTCTAATTAGGCTTGGAGTCGTTAAGAAGTACCTTTCAACGGGTTCTGTGACCGTCTGGTGTTCTTTTATGTTCATGGCCTGGAGGTGGTCATCCATCTCCATTATAGCTATGTAGCATTCGCGCGTAGCCACTTGATTTTCGTGCAGCTTCCCTACTCCATAATCTATAAGGAACTTGATCATTAAGTGGTAGGTTGAGGTTACAGCCTTCCATGAATTGAGGGTAGGTCATCCCAGGATGGCATTATAAGCGGACGAGCAGTCGACCACAAGGAAGGTTACGTCCTTAGTGATCTGCTGGGGGTAGTTGCCCACCGTCACGGATAATGTGACTGCACCAAGAGGAAACACCCGTGTTCCTCCGAATCCAACGAGCAGAGCGTTCGTCATAATCAGTTGCTCACTATTAATCCTCATCTGTTGGAATGCTGGGTAGTAAAGGATGTCAACCGAGCTGCCATTATCGACCAGAACTCGGTGCGTATTGTAATCTCCTACTTGTATACTAACGACAAGTGCATCGTCATGTGGGTGGTAAAGATGTCGGACATTTTCTTTTAAGAATCCGATGACAAGGTTGTCCATCTGCGCCATCTTTGGTACAGAACCTGTCAGTTGGATGTTCTGAACCATCCTGAGGTAAGTTTTTCGGGCATTTTTGGACAACCCAGTAGCTGTTTTGCCCCCTACAATCATTCTTATATCTCTTATAGGCAGCCTAGGACGCTTATTCTCTCGTCTGGGAGCTTGCTCTTGAGGTGGGTCTGTCCTCTCTTTGCTGACGAACCTTTGTAGCTTTTCTTGCCTGATAAGGGCTTTAATTTGCTACTTCAAGTCGTAATAGTCAGCTGTGTCATGGCCGCGATCACGGTGGAAGCAGCAGTACTTGTCTCTAGACCTCTTATTAGGATCTCCTTTCAGCTTGTCGGGAAAGGTCAGGGCTCCTTCGTCCTTAATCTGCATTAAGACTTGGTCGATCAGGGCAGTCAGTGGGGTGAAGCTCGTGAATTTCCCTGCAGAGGGCTTAGAGCGTCTGTCCTTTCGCTGTTTTCCTGTTCTAGCCATCTTTCGCCCCCTATCCTGCCGTATGTCTTCTTGTCTTTTCCTTTTTTTGGGCTTCTTTTCTCGGGCCAGTAGTGCATCTTCTGCATTCATGTATTTGGTTGCCTTGTAAAGCACATCTGACATAGTCTTTGGGTCGTTCTTATATAGAGAAAATCGGAACTTACCCTTTCGTAGCCCATTGGTGAATGTTGCCACGAGTATCTTGTTGTCCGCTTCGTCGATCGAAAGGGCCTCCTTGTTAAAGCGGGTAATGTAAGATCTAAATGTCTCGTCCTCCCACTACTTGATGTTCATTAGGCATGCGGTGGACTTCTTGTACTTGTGTCCTCCGATGAAGTGTGAGGCGAACTGGGCACTTAATTCCTTGAAGGTACTAATGGAGTTGGGCGTCAACCTGCTGAACCAGACCCTTGTAGGTCCCTTTAGCGTGGTGGGGAAGGCTGTACACATGATCTCGTCTGGCACCCCTTGAAGGTGCATCAGGGTCTTGAAAGACTCTAAGTGATCTAAAGGGTCCTCAGACCCCTCGTAGTCTTCCACTTGTGGCATACGAAACTTTAGTGGAAGGGGGAATGAAGTGACGGACGCTGTGAATGGCGAATCAGTTTGATGGACCAAGTCATCGAGGTTGTTAGATACTCGTCCTCTAAGGACATTCATCATAAAGTCCATCCGTTCCTTCATCATCTGCATCTCTGCGACTATGTAAGGTGGGACCGTATCGGTGTGGAGAGCCGGCTTGTGTCCTATCGTTCTGGTTTGCTTGGGGTGTTGCTACCCTCCGGCCCCTTTTAGTTCCTCCTCTCAGCGCTGGTGCCTTCTTGGTCTTCCTGTTGAGTATTAAAGTTTGCATTCTTTTGGCGCAACTGTTCTTCCAGGCCATGATTTTGTTTGGTGAGGCGTTCCATAGCGTGTGGTTTGTTTCCTTGAGCATCGTTAGTGGTTGCCATCAAGCGAGTGAGCACTATGCAACTCTTTGTCCGGGAAGCAATAATATGGCTTACAAGTTGCACGTTCTTCCCACAGACGATGCCAAAAATCGTCAGTAAGCCACACAATACTCACGTGCTAGAAACAAGACCTGCGAAACAAAAACAAAGAAAACCCTAGGAGAGTACCGATGTGGTACTGGCCAAAGACCCTCAATGGTTAAGTTAGAAAAGTTCTCACAACTCTAGAGTGCCACAGTTGGGGTGAATTATGCGAACCTTGTTCCTTGAAAGCCTTTGGGTTTTTATAGTAGCATAGAACCGACTTTCGTTTCTTGCATGGGAAGTCTTTTCCTTATGGAAAAGATCAACATTAATGAGCGTAGATTACGGAATCCTTCTTACGTTAGGATTCTATCCTTATTGAGACTTTATTGACTTGGGTTAATCGTTGGACGCAAGTTGTTTCCATTTAGGATTACTTAGAGATCACTTAAACCATGTGGATGCCATGTGACTTTTAGATCTGTCCACCTTGCTTTTGTGCACCTTGGATCCATCCACCGTAGGCCCATTGGTCTAACACCGTCATGTTCATTTAAATGGACCCGTCATCACTAATTTTACCCTCTTCAGGAAAGGACCAAGAAACTTCCGGGACCTGGTTCACTAGGAGAGTGAAATATGACCAAATAAGGCAAAAACTGTTTAGGGACTGCCACTCCTCAAGGAAGAACAGTAGAACCAAGAAAATTGCATGATAGAGTTTCCTTAAAGCCATGGGTATATAAAGGAAGCACTCCATAAGGTTTAGGGCATCATCACAATACTTAGCAACTCAATATAACAAACAGCCCATAATTCCCATTTTCCAATATATAGAAGAAAATAATGCCCGATATCACAACTCAGTATCACTAGTTTTGTGGGGTTTTAAGTCCAACATATAAGACTGTGGGAGTTGGGGCCCAAGGTCTTGTAACCCAATCTCTAGTGAGAAACTTGTAATAGTTTCTATGGTTGGACACTTGCTAATATATTATTAGGCATTATTATTGCTAGGGCTGTCCACGGGTCGGGTTAGATTGGGTTTGGATCTGACCCGCATCCGAACCGATTGAATTGGGTGAATGAAAAATGGACCCGCAGCCGACCAAATGTTCGGGTCGACCCGGTGACACGGGTCATCGGTTGAGCCGGTCGGATCCATCGGGTGATTTCGGGTCTTAAGCTCAACAACAGAGATCAGAACCCAAACAACAAACAAATCCAAATCCAAACCAAAAACCCTAGAACTATGAGACAAAAAAGAGCCATCAAAACCCAAACAACAAACAAATACAAATCCAAACCAAAAATCCCAAATCTATGAGACAAATGAAAGAGAGACATAAAAAGCCAAAGAACAAAGATATCAAAATCCAAACCCAAAACCCCAAATCTATAAGATTAAAACAAAAAAGTCAGAGAAGAACACACCGACATCACCACCACCACCACATCCAGCACAAGATCATTACAAATTTATTTTATATAAAAAAAATAAAAAAATAAATTTTTTTTTCACTGACCCACCATCAAATAGCTCAGATCAAAGCTTCAATTAGATCAAAGGACAGCGAGTAGGGGTGTGCAGAAAACCCACCGACCTGCCAAACCCGACCCGACCTATCGGGTTAGGTCGGTTTTTAAGGCTTGGTGGGTTGGGTTGGGTCATAAAATTACAAACCCGCCAAACCCGACCCGACCCTCCCATATTTAATATATATTTAAAATATTATATATTTAATAATTTTTTTTAAATCAGCTGTAAATTTAATATATACTAATAATAATATATTTAATATATACTAATAATAATATTATATACTATAAGTGCTTATATATAAGTGCTTATATATATATATAATATATACTAATAATAATATATTTAATAAATTTAATAATAATAATAATAAAAATTTATCAAACCTATGGGTTCAACCTGACCTAACTCGACCTATGTGGGTTGGGTTGGGTTGGGTTGGACTTATGTGATTGGTTGGGTTGGGTTGAATTTTTTTTGACCCACTATGGTGGGTTGGGTCAAAAAATCTCCTCAACCCGACCCATGCACACCCCTAACGGCGAGTGCAACGACAAGTTTGAGTTAGTGACGGCGGCGGCAGCAAGGAGGCTAGGGTTAGGGTTAGGGGCGATGGCTAGGTTAGGGATTTTTGAGATAGATCAGAGAGAGTGAGATATCAGCGAGAGAAAGTAAGCTAGGGTTAGGGATCTTTGAGCAAGAGCAGAGAGACTGAGATATCAGAGAACATTAGAGAGAGAAATTTTGTGAAACTGAACGTAGAAAGAAGAAAGAAAACCGAGTTTTTTCATTTTAAGAAATCTGGGCGGTTGGGTCGGTTTTTTAGGGGCTAGATGTCAATAGACCCGCATTCGACCCGTATTATCAGTCAGATTCATCTGTGGGTATTCGGGTCGGATGGGTGGGTCGGGCCTTAAGGGTTTTTGGACAGCCCTAATTATTGCATAACCCGATATACTATTTCATGCTTGTATAATTCTCCTGGTTTCTTGGATTTGGTTGTCTGTGCACAAATTGATTCAATAAAACCGATCCAGTTTTCTGCTGTGGAACTAAGCCTGACCCCCTAAATCCTCAGCGTCTTTCTCGGCCCAAATAAGCCCAAACTCTAGTAGACCCATAGTTGCATTGGGCTTGGCCAGTCACAAAAAAGGGCCCACAATTTTTTCTCAGTTTTCTTCTAAGGAGAAGATTTAGCTCTGGCATGGGCTGAGTTTTGAGGCTTTGGAATAATTATGAGATTAGGTTAACCATGGTGTAAGTTTTGATAATCGGAAGTGTGTTGTTTAAGTTTGAGGTATATATATAAGCCAAATTCCAAATATAATTGTCAGCTCCAGGAAATACTTTCTAAACATTGCACCTAATTAAGGAACTGCCTAGTTCTATGACTTCTCATCGTGTCTACTAATTTTTTCACGCCTATGATAAGGTACATGTAGCAGGTTTCCAAAGTAACAACCTATCATCGTGCACCATTGGCGCGATGATAACTTTACAAATATAAGTACTTGTGGGCTGTGGGAGATAAGGGCCAGAGTTTAAGTCTCCAGGAAAGAGGTTTACACACATATACATTTAGATTAAATTAGAGTAAAATTTATACCATGTATAAAAAAAGAAAAAGAAAAGTAACAACCTAGTAGAATGAAGCTTTAGACCAATTTTGTTCTTCCTGCAACTACGATGCCGAAAAGTTTCTATCTTTTCCTATATAAAAGAAATAGTACTAGAAATTTTATAATAAAAAAGGTTAAAAACTGATGTAGATGCTGAGTTGTCAAAGGCATGCATCACTCTCATCAATCCTCTGGTGAATTTGGAGTGGTTTGTAGTCGTAGAGACATGCATGTCACCCTTCTGCATCTTCGAAGAATCTGGAAACTAATTTCACTATGAAGTTCTTAAAAATTAAAACTTAAAACTCTATTAATTTGAAAAAAAAAAGAATGAATGGATTATATTGTACTATGACATCACTATTTGAACAAATATTTGACTAGCATTTTTTTAATCCTTTTAAATTATTGATAATGTAATAAAATCTAATTCATTCATCATGAAATGAATAGGTTGAGTTTTAAAAGCATTATCTTCAAATGACTAAGAACTTTTGAGGGTTTTATTTTGATACAAGACCAGAGGTGGCTCTCCATCAAAGCTAGGGTGTATTCAGGACCGCTTGACCTGAAAAAAAAATTTATTATATATAAATTTTAAAATTTTATGATTTTTTTACTTTAAAAAAAAAAATTGTGACCACACTAAATTCTTTTAGGCCCAACATAATAAAATTTTGGACAAAGTTTGGTAACAAATTTGGTTATAGACTAAAATTACAACTCCACTTAATATATTTTTTAATGGATGTGAATTTTAACAAATCCATCATTGGATTATATTTTCTTCTTATATCCTCCATCCTTACAAAATTTCAATAATATCAAAGATTAATAGCAATGTCATCAATCAAATATTTAAATTTCGAAAATTTTGTAGTCTAAAATTATACATAAAAAATAAGTTTATTAATTGAATAATGAGTAATATCCGATTGGCGTAAAATTTGACAATGTGTTTTAAAAACATAAAGAACATGTAATTCAACAGTTAGATTTTCAAAATATGTAGTCATGCTAGTATGTTTAGTGAGAGTTGTAACCTCAGTCTACAATTAAATTGGTAGCTAAACTTTGTTCTTAAACTTTAGTCACCTTAACAATATATTAGACCTTTACAAACAAAAGTAAAAGCCCAAGAAAGAGTTTGTTGGACTAAAATTTTGAAAAATATGTAGCTTGTAACACTGATAATAAAACTATCATGTAATGATTTTAAAATAAGAAAGCTTGTAGAAAAGAAGTGTAAGATTTTATGCATTTGTATGTTTTTTTTTTTAATATATGAAATTCTCTTTTTATTAGATTTTGTATAATTTAAAAATCATAATGACCATCTTGAAAAAAAAATTCTTGGAGCCTCGAGTTGTGAGTAACAAAAGTGTGGCATAAATTATGTCATTTTATGTGATTTTAATTAGCATTACTTTAGGTGGGTAGGTTGTTTTCAAATACAGTAATCATTTTAAACCATTTATTTTTAGAAACATTTTATCAGGAATTAAAAAAGTAATGACAACTTTTTTAATTTTTAAGAATTTTTTTTTAAAAATAATAAATTATTGTGTGCCTTAGGGTACATATTAGCAAAATCCTTATTTGAACACATGAAAAACACGAGAGAGAGAGAGAGAGAGAGAGAGAGAGAGAGAGAGAGAGAGAGAGAGAGAGTAATACCAGTTTCTTGACTATGACCCAATAATTGTACTTTTTCTGGACTAAAGTAATTTGTCCCGTTTCTTGTCATAATACTAATCGCATTCCCATCACTTGACCTTATTAGCCATCTCTTCCATCCAAAATCAAGATTGAATCCGAATATTTGAAATTACCACCAACCCACTAATCACTCGTGTGAATTTTAAAAATTTAACCTTTGAATTGTATAGTTTTATCATATCATTGATACTTATAAAATTTCAAAAAAATTAAAGATTAATAGATAATAAAATTATTGAATATTTCGAGAGTATCATAAATGCATATTTTCTCATTTCACATGAATCGTAGGTCTCATCATAAATTTAATTAGTGAGACTCATAATTATGTGAGAGGGGGGAGTATGCATTTATGGTACTCTGAGAGTACCCAATAATTTCCTAGATATGAAAGTCATAAATTAAATGCTAAAATTTCAAGTTTTTATACTCTAAAATTATGCATAAAAATAAATTTATTGATTAAATAGTAAATAACACCTGATTTGAATGAAATTTGACATGCGTTTTAATAATATAAAGAACATGTAACTTAACAGTTAAATTTTCAAAATTCATATATATATATATAAGATGAATTTGAATGATTTCTCTCTAAATTAGTTTAGAGAGAAACTTTGTCCATTAATTATTGATATAACCCAAAAGGAATAAAGACACCTTACTTTAAATATAGACCTCATATTTGAGATCAACATATATAATTCATCTTTTATGTAAAAAGGTGCAATGTACTCGGAATAATTTCATTTATTATGGGCCCTATTACTTTAACATTTGTTTGGTTAGAAATTAATTTTTTATTAAATTTAGTCTCTTATTAATGTTATGCAACTAACTCCAAGTATAACTTTAGGTGGAGATCCAATTCAAAGTGAGATCTGACTTCATGGATAGTGTGGGGGTCAAAAACACCAAAAAAGGGAATTGGATGGAAATTCTTGATCAACCCAACTAATTTATGAGATATGGGAAACAAAAATCCATAATGGGAAGATTAGTAAGTTGGTTGAAGGTAGAAAGCAATTGAATCAAGTCTTTATATGTGAAAAAAATGTGTTCCCGAGATACAAAGAGGGGTACTAAAAGTTAAATATAAGTGAAGACTTCATAACTTTCTCTCTGTTGTTATTCCTTAGGTCTTTTTTTTTGGATCCCCCTTCCTACTACTTTTCCCCCTTTTTTATAGCCATCCTCTTCCTCTTTCAACTGTCCTTCTCTTAGCTGGATTTAGGAGGATACTTGTCCCATCAACACCTTCTTCTGTCATTTCTTGATCATGAAGATAGGCTTAAGAGGTGTTTCCATTGTTTAGGCCAGTCCTTCAGAATTCAATGTGGCTGACATCTAAGTAAGGAAAACCTTTATTGCAGAGGTGATTGTTACATTGGACTTTGCATTTCTTTTGACGTGTTCTTCGGGAAAATAGGTGAATAAAGGGTGTCCTTGACTCAAGGGAAAGGTCGCTTCCCAGCTGGTCTGCCTTTCCTTGGGAAAGATGGGTTTCACAAATTACCTCGATAGTGGGCTCAGATGGTCTCTTCCCTATGGGAGACCCTTTCATCTTTTATCGGACCCCAAGCCAGGCCCACTCCGCAGATTTCCTCTTTGGGCTAAAGTCTTCGAGGCGGAGTTAGGTCCACTCCCACAACAACCCCCCATGATCTCTTTTTCATTAATGGTGGAGTGGAGATTGTGGCTTGAGACGTGGTACAATCATTAATTGACATTGATGGTGCATTCAGGCATTAATTGCTCTAGACGTGACTGGTTTTCTATTGCTTTGATGCATGACACGTGTACCTTCAGAAGGTTAGATGGGGTTTTGGGGAATTGAGGGGGCGTGGGAACCCAAGGGTCCTTTTTTGTCGTTTCTCGCTCCTTTCCTCCTTTATATAAAGGGGAACCCAGACTTGTTTTTGGGTTCCTATTTTCTTCTTTCATTTTCTTAAGAGCTAGAGCGTTCTGGGTAGATCTGAGGCTCCTGTGGTGATCCATCCAATTCCCCTTTTTGGTGTTTCTGACCCTATAGATAGGGTTTGGGGCTCAAAAAATGTCTCACTTAATTTGAAGTAAAATTAATTTGACGTAAATCATAGCATATCATATCTTAAGTTATCATTCTAACACTAAACTTATTGAAAGCAAGCATAATCCAAATAAAATAGTACTAACAAATAAATACTAGATTCTAACATGATTACAAAGTACGAGTAAAACACTTACAAGCATAAACTCTTCACTACACCTAAGAACTAGAAAATCTCCTAAGGCATTAATTACAAATGATTTTAAAAATGATCAAAATAAAGTTCTTTGGTGTATTTGCGATGTCTTCTTCTATAAAATGAGTCCATACATAAATGCCAAAATACTATTTTCATCCTTATATTTTTGGGTCACTATCAATTTGATCACAACATTTTGGTAGCAATCAATTATGTCATTGTTATTTTCAAATTATAATCAATTTATATTAATGATTAACTGATGGCAGAAACCAAATTATTGCAAGTTGAAAATAATAAGGACCAAATTGACTGTTATTAAAATGTAGAGATTAAATTGATAATAACCTCAAAATATAGGAACTAAAATAGTATTTTCGCAAAAAAAAAAAAATGAAATGATCAAATTATTTCCTTTTTGAAATTTCAAAAATCAAATCCCAAAATTTTAAAATTTGAGGTATTAAAATCAAAATTATATAAAAAATTATGGACAAAAGGTATAAAAGAAGTGAAAGTGTTAATGTTGAAGATGTTGTTAAAAAGCTATTGTGGTCGCCAAAGCAAAGTTAATATTGAAATTTCTTTTAAAAAAAGAAGAAGAAGAAGTTAATATAAAAGATGATATAAGTACTTCGTTCCAACATTTCCTGGAAAGTGCGTAGGTGCATGAATGTTACTTTGGATTCACACAAAGAGTGATCTGAAGTACGCAAGTTATCATCAGAAAACTCGAGTGGCAGAAATCAGTGTGTGAGTGTGTCACCCAATAACTTTCCCGCCAGATGAGCTTATCTCTCTCCCTCTGTCTCTTCACATGCACACACATAATAATAATTATTATTTTTTATTTATTATTTTTTTCTGAACCTCACAATGCCATTGCCAATGCTCATTTTTATTTTTTATTTTTTTTTCATCTGGGGGGAAGGGGAAGTTCACATTTTTATTTGCCCAAAACCTTAAATAGTTTTAAATATACACATGCTATTATAAAAATTCAAAATTTTAGGGGCTCATAACCTTGAATTTCACACCCAATTTCACGAATTTTTATTTTATGTAACTGTTAAACGTAGGTTTTATACTCCTTAACGTCACAACTTGTTAAAATGGTTAATTCTGAGTAATGAAAAAAAGTAGTAAGTTTATGTAAAAATGATTGTCTTGTCTACAACTTTCAGTCAACCAATATAACAAATTGTGAGATTTGATATGAAATTATGTCCCTAGAATTCTTATAAGTGATAGGATGCTGGGTTCCTAGATAGTCTTTAGAAGAAAGTTTTATATTTTTGAATTTCATTTTTGTTTTGGGATGAATTTTGAACTTAGCATGTTGTTAGATATTTTTTGTATATCCAGGTAGGCTGTAGTACAAGTTTGATTTTATTTTGATAATAGAGAAGTAATGTTTAATCCCAATTTTTATGTGAAAAGCATTACTACCTCTTTAATTGAGATACAATGAAAGAAACAATAGAGAAAAAGTGAAAAAAAAAAAAAATTCTGGGAATTTCAGTCAAGCAAAATTTGCAAAGTGTCGGCCGAAAGTTTGGAGGTATTACAAATTTCGCTAGACACTTTGTCAACAAAATGTCAAGCAAAATTATGCAGAATTATGGTTTTTGCAGTTTTTAAAGCCAAAAATTGTGCCACTTGATATATAGATGTTTGTAAACAATGGAAAATTGTTTTTAATTTTTTTTAACGGTTATAACACTTTATTTATGATTATATATATATATATATATAAAATCTCATTTTACATCAACTTCATATTTGTCCAATCGATAGATGGGCATGAAAATTATTAATTCTTACTTACTAAGAAAATAATGTTTAATGATAATAAAGTAACAAAATAATGAACTGTAATTTGCCATTGTTACAATATCTCCACAATAACAAAGTGATGAAGGTATTAAGGTCAATTTAGTGTGTTTGGACACACTTTTGAAAATTATCATCACTTTTGAGTGGAGTTTACCTTATACTTTTGTGTTAGAATCTCATTCTCATTCTTGTGTATGTATGTTTGTCTCTAAAAAATAAAAAATGAGGGACTTTGCAATTGCCTTTTGTTGAGAAAAGTGAAATTTTCCAATAAAATAAAATATTTGATAAGACATGAGCTATGTTTTTCTTTGATTTATTATTTTGTGTAACAGTTGCATACAACTCTCTCACATGGTTGTGGATCTGTGACTCACATGGGTGTAGATCCATCTCTACGCTAGGGTATTTTATATAACTGTTATATAAGATACCACATATTGATTTTTTTAAGAATGAGTGCGTGAGTTGTGTTAGGTTGTATTTCAAATGGAACTAGAATTTTCTATTTGCTTTATCACGTTGAGTTAGCATTCACCTCACTTCATTTAAATCCACCACAACAAAAAGGAAAGATGAAGTTTGTGAAAACTTTCGTGAATTGGGGCCTGTTTCTTTCCATGATAATTGTCGCATTCCTACCTAATGCCTCTTGGCCTTATTAGCAAAGTAGTGAATGGCATACTAGTGACCTTTTTTGGTGCCAGTTGGTATTAGTGTTCTGTTTTGGGATTAACCGATTAACCCATACCCACATTCCAAAAAAACATGTCCACACCACCCTAATCAATTTGACCAAATGTATACTTTGACCCAATACATCATTTTGATATATTAAAAGGTTACTTTATCTATTTTAAAACATCATTTTACAATACATCTTGTATCATATATTCTATTTTTTTTTATCATTTAATTAAATATTCTTTCTTTATTCTTTTTAATTCTTTTTTAATTATTTCTTTTTTTTGTTCCCAACGGCACCATTGAAGAGATTAAAAGAGAGAAGGTTTAAATGTTATTAATTAATTCTAACAATCATGAAAAGAGATAAGATTTGAATAAAAAATAACAAATATGTATACCATTTCCCTTAGAATTTTGTACTGTAGAATGTGTTAAATTTTTTTTTGGCATTTGACACATCTCATGTCTGTGATTTTTTAGTTTTGGCTTTGCTAAATAATCAAAATTTAGCATTTAGAGCATTAGTATTTGGTATCTAAAAAATATCTCATTTTACTATCTCAAAAACTATTTTATTTATTATACTATATCATTTTACAATACACCCAACATCTCAATTTTTATTTTACCATACAATACATTAAAATAATATATCTACATAATAAAAAAATATAACCCAATACCCAAATAAAAACCCAAAACTGAACGAAATATTATTAAAAAAAATACCATCTTGCTATAGTACCATCACCATCATAAAAGTAGGATGGTACTGTAGCTCAATAGTAAAATTTTTTAGAATTGAAAGTGTAGGTAATGAAAGATTTATAGATTTTGATGCTAAATTTTAGCATATTAGAACTTTAGCATGCCGAATACTTATGCTCCCACACCTGATTCTATAGCTCTTATACAATTTTTAGCATTTAGTCTTTATGCACACCTGATTCTAAAATCTTGAGCATTCCCATCAGGCGTTGTAAAAGGATGCCATTTTAACACATAAAAAATGCTACTTTATTATTTTAACACATTATTTTATAATTTACCGTACATCACATCTTTTATTCTTCAATTCTATACATTAAAATAATATATACAAATATTAAAATAACATTAAAAAAACCAACCATTTAAATATAAAGAAATACAAAATAAAAAACTCATTTCAACAGCTCACCGCCACTCCCACCCAGCTCACAGCCACCCCCACCACAGCCCACCCCACCATAACCAACCACTGTTACAAACCCACCACCACAGCCCACCATTGTTACAAACCCATCACCACCAACCAAAATCAACCAACCAACAACCAATTGCCACAAGCACCGAGAGAGAGAGAGAGAGAGAGAGAGAGAGAGAGAGAGAGAGAGAGAGAGAGAGAGAGAGAGATGGCTCCAGGCAAGACAATTCTAGGTGAGATCGGCAACTCTAGGCGAGGTGGCTTCAGGCGAGTTTGGCGACATGGCAGTGGCTCGTGGTCAGTAGAATAGATTGACGAAGAGAATGAGAGTGAAGAGGGAGAGACAAAGGCATACAAGAGAGAGAGCTTCAGAGGTGTGAGAGGAGAGAGGAGAGAGGAGAGAGAGAAGAGTTAATTAAAAAAAGGAAAAAAAAAATTCCAACATCTGTTTGTGCCCACCAGCGAATAAAAAAGTAATAAAATTTTTCCAATTTGTGAACAATACGCTTTCAAATTTGAGATTGCACTGTTCATATATGCCAAATATTTTGATATTTAAAACACCTAATGTGAGTAGTTTTTTGGTATTTAGTATGCCAAATGCCAAATATTTGGCATTTGACACACCTGATAGGAATGCTCACACATGAATAAACTAGAATGGGAAAAATGACATGAACTAAGCAATAACAATCAATCAAATCTGAAGAAAAAAGACCCAAATCATCACAGCCAAATATCAATGTGAGATATGCTAATACACAGGCCTATTCAAGATTCTACCGGCACCGACAAAACCGGTCGGCACCGAACTGATCCGATTGATACAAAGCTCCATCGCAGGTGTTCGGAGAGGTGGTTGGTAGCGATCTAGGCATACTGAAGGCGGCCATTTTGCACTCCGACAAGAAACCGCACCGCACCGGTATGTATTTATATTTATATGCTATAA
Organism: Quercus glauca; assembly: GCA_023736055.1. Lineage (NCBI taxonomy): Eukaryota > Viridiplantae > Streptophyta > Magnoliopsida > Fagales > Fagaceae > Quercus > Quercus glauca. The sequence continues at coordinate 34,764,399 of CM043322.1, forward strand.
TTTATATGTATAGTTACTATAGGCTTCAATATATAGAATGTGTGAAGGTGAGAGTTTGAGAGAGGCAAGGAAGGAAGAAGGAAAAAGAGGAAGAAGGAGAAATGGCACTGGAGATTGGAGAGAAATAAGAGAGCGTAATAGGAAACGTTGTAGGGTTTGAAAATTTTAACTGCAAAATAGCAAAACGACGTCGTTTGAACCTATTATTAATTTTAATATGAGTCTTAAAACGACATCGTTTTGGTACCAGATTAAAAAAAAAAAAGAAAAAAGAAAAACTTGAAATGATGTCGTTTCAATTCAAACCCTAAATATATTAGTCCCCATCCCCAGTTGAGTTCGGTTCCCCACCTCTTTCTCTCTCTCTCTTCTTGTTAGTTTTCCTCACCTAAGCGTCTCCGCCTCTCCTCTCTCTCTCCCCTCACTCCTTAGCCTGTAGCCCTTCTTCACTTGCTGTCACTGTACCCTGCCGCTTGATGCCATTGTTCTTGGAGTTTCACCCTCTACCCTCCCCTTTTTTGTCCTAGCTATTTAGAGAAGGTTTGGACTTTTAAAGCTCCCCCTTGCAATGTTTTCTGCCGGGTTTGTTTATTTTGTTTTCGATAGTTTTGTTTCATCTTTTATGACTCAGGTTTAGTTTAGTTTAGCATTTTTTTTTTGTGTGATTTGAAGTGGGATATTTTTTAGAGAGATTGTGAATTTGTTTGTATTTTGTTTGTTTTTTTCTTTGGAATATTTGGGTTCTTTTGTGTTTGTTTTCTTTCGTGATTATGTTGTATTTGGATCCTGAGAAAATTGAGGAATTCACCGAACTAATCGCACCAAACTGATATTATGCACCACACCCCGTGTATACCAGTTTTACCTCCCATTGTAAAGATGTGGTCAAGCATGAGGGAAAACTATACGCTATAGGTGTGTTGCAAAAAACACTCTCATAATCAGCCGCACTGTACAGGCCTACTAATTCACTACCCATCCAACAACATTTGTCTTATTATAAATCCCTATTATAAATACCCGTTGACTTAATTGTACAATCAGACATAAATTCACACTGAGCAAATTTACAAGCTCTGATTTGACTGAATATGATCAAACCTACCCATCTGAAACATAATTTATCCTCAAAATTAATCATGAAGTGAAATTATTCAATGTTTCATTGGAGAATTTTTCATTGCTGCTGTCCTTATTGTTTTGGTCACAAAGCAAAGTTAAAAGTGCAAAGGATTGATTGCCAATTTGCCAAGGACCATATCCTAGACCAAAAGCAAAGTTAATATTGGGGATTTCAGATGGTGTTTTCAAGACCGGGACTTGTTTGGGAAGCAGACATCATTAATTCAGTTCTCTTGTTGCTAGCAGGCTGGCGTTGTGCTTGTACTCTGTATAGTCTGTTTGTAGTGGAGTCTTTGTTTCTGACTTGGTGCTGCTTGCACCTTTTTTTTTGTTTGTTTCTTATGGCCTGGTTTGCTATTATGGTTGTACCATGCCTTTTTTCTTTTTTTGGCACCTTTTCTATTTTGGTCTGGCTTTTTTGTTTGTTCTGTTTGGTGTGGATGGGAGTTGCGTGACTTGCCACTCTTTTCGAGTACATTTGAGAAGCAATGAAAACTTTCAGATTATTTAATTTTATAGTTATTTTTTGGTATTATTTATAAATTTTATTGTACTTTTTTATACTATTTATTAATTTATTATACTATTTAACTAATTTTTATTTATTTATTTATTTTTATACTTTCAACAATTTTTTTTATTTTTATTTTAACTAAATAATCTAATGAACCTTAAGTTCTAGCTTTTGTAGCTGCTTAGAATCTTACGAAGATAGTATAAGGTGATTTGGATATTTACTACCAGGTTGACAAGGACTTGAGCTAACATATTTCATAAATGGTTTGAGCTGCTGCTATTCTGTGGTACGAGATCTTAACCCAAGTGCGGTTAGAATAATAAAGTCATAGTTAGCGGCCGTCCTCTCTTACCATTTTCTTTACCATAAAAACTGCTTTGGGTACTTGAGGTATGTCGTTGATTCGTTCCATCGTTTCGTGGAAAGTGGGCATGCCTGCTACTTTCTTTGGATTGGTACAAAAGTGATTATGAAGCACACACGTTTTATGCAAGAAAACTCAAGTGCAGGCATCACTACTGACAGTACTGTACTGTGTCTTGTTGTGCAACTTTTCTCCGTTACTCTCACACCACACACTTAAATCAACTGATATACCTCTATCAAAAAAAAGAAATAAAACTCTAGTGATAATGATACGCATGATTTTTTTTTAATGAGTAAAAAGGGGGTTGGAGGTGATTATTGTGACCCACCTCTCTTTAGAGAATGTTAGATTGAGTCATAGTTATTGCAGTTTGGGGTGATCACAGACGTCACCCTAACATCTTGAAAGAGCTAGTAATTAGGAGCTCATTAGCAGGGATACTCACATTCCTCCCCAAGTACTTGCCCGGGCTCGAATGAGGGACCTCAAAGCTGATTCACGGATCCCAACACCAGCCCAACATACTCAGGGCGATACGCATGTAATTTGCAAATAATGCTGAGGTGAATAATTTAATCCTAGACCTGTGAATTATAACAAGTTATAGGATCCTAGATATTCTTCCTAGTATATATATATATATATTTTTTTTTTTTTGGGATGAAATTTGGATTAAGCATGTTATATACAACTTCAACTAAGGTTGTGCCATGTAACGAATTGGGTTGTTCTAGATTTGTCACTACTTTTTTTTCTTGATTTTATCCTATATAAATGTATTTATTATAAAACAAAATTTTTTTCCAAACTAGTTTAGAGAGAAACTTTATAAATTTCTCATATAATTTTATAATAAGTGTGGATTTTAAAAATCTAACCGTTAGATTACATGTTTTTATTATATCATTCATGCTTGCAAAATTTCAAGAAAATCAAAGATCAATTACTATGTCATTAAACAAATGTTAAAATTTTAAGTTTTTGTGATTTAAAATTGTGTATAAAAATAAGTTTATTGATCGAATAGTAAATAATATCCAGTTTGAACAAAATTTGATATATATATTAATAACATAAGAAATAAGAAATTCAACGGTTAGATTTTCAAAATTCACACTTAAAAAAGAAGTATATACAAAGTTTGAAGAGTTTCTCTCTAATAAACTTTGTTCTTTATCATATCTTTAGCTTTAATTCATTGCATGACACATGGTTCTACAATAATTTTATCCTACAATAATTAACGTGTAACCTTTTTTTTTTGTTTGTTTTATAATTCAATAGTTATTCTTTAAAAGAAAAAAAGAAAATTCAATAGTTGTAATAGAAGATGGAATATTTGAACTAGGGTTGTCCACGGATCGGGTTTGGGTTCAACTCGCATCTGACTAGACCAAATTGGGTGTACGAACTCTCAACCCATTGCCGACTGAAAGGATGATCAGTTTGGACGGGTTGGAACTTCAATGGGTGGCAGGCGGGTTGGTTGGGGTTGAGACTTGGAAAATAGAGAGAACCCGGGGAGAAAATGATGAAAAATCGGCCAAAATCCTTTGAGATCAGGCCATTTTTAGTAAGATCTTGGCTAGATCTAGCGAAATCTCGTTAGATCTAGTAAAAAACATCCCAAAACTCGCCAGATTTACCAAATATTGTTGGAATATTTGTGGGTTAGTCGGTTTGGGTTTCTTAGATTTTGGAGAAGGCGACTAATGTTAGACTCGTCAAAGTCGGGTTTTGGTGGAAGAAACCTGTCGCTAATCGCCGGAGAAGTCAGTTTGATCGACAGCAGGTCAGGTTCAGTCGGTGGAGGCGGGTGGCTGGACAGCCCTAATTTGAACAATACCACATATAAGCTATGAGCACAATTTTTCATAACAAAATATAAGTGACAAGTTGTTAATGATAGGTAAAAAAATGATATTAGTGGTGAACCTAAATGAGAACCAATAATAACTTCTCATTTAGGCTTCTCATATAGGGATATTAAAACTGAAATGTTACTAATAACCAAAATACATTTCAAACATTCATTTATTAGGCAGTTGATATTAATGCTAGAGATATTTTAACTTTTGTTACACTAAGCTAACAAACTGAAATGTTATCAATTACCAAAATATATTTTAAACATTCATTTATTAGGTAGTTGAAATCCATCAATCTCATATATTGTCAGCTTGTAAGCTTTAGTAAATTTGGCATACCCCTAACATTTTCATATATATATATATATATAACTAACTTGCTTTGACCTAATATGGCATGCAACACGTACGACAAATTCTAACTGAAAATAATGATATTTGGCCAATGGACGATGAACATTTAAGGTTATTTATTTCAAATCTACTAAAAATATTGTTTAAGGCTATCTATATTTTTGCTAGCAATGTTTATTGCTAACAATATTATTATATTGTTAGCAATAATATTATTGCTAACGTTAATAATAAAAAAAAGCAATATAATGTGTATTGCTAACATGGTATGGGATACCAAATTCAATACAATTCAATGACTTCCAAATTACCAACCCTTATAATATTGACAGTCAACCAGTTGTGGATTCTCTCTCTCTCTAGATCTCGTTATAAATAGAACCCGCTCCTTGCACCCACCAATCAGCACATCACACAAGCAAGTTCATTCACTCCTAAAAGCTTGCTATCCAGCTTTAATTGGCTCAACAATGGAAACAAAAATTGTCAAATTGTCCTTAATGTTCCTCGTAGCTCTAGCCACATTCACAGAGGCCTCAAAGTACCAGCTCCAAAGGCTCAAAGAAGCCAACATGGTGTTCTACATGCAAGACTGGGAGAAAGCCACCAACCCTACAGTCTTCCCAATTGCTGGCATCCCTAACAAGCGGTGGCAGATCACTAGCTTCGGTACAGTCATGGCCATTGATGACAAGTTGACAGTGGCTATTGAAAGGAACTCTTCTCAGTTCGGGAGGGCTCATGGCATTTACGTAAACTCGGCATTGGACGGCACTGACTTGCACCTGTTGATGTCATTTGTGTTTACCAACAAGCGGTACAATGGTAGCACCCTTGAAATACAAGGGTCTGACAGGTTTTTCCAAAAGTATAGAGAGGTATCTGTGGTTTCAGGAACTGGAATATTCAGGTTGGCTCGTGGTTTTGCTACTCTAGAGACTGTTTATCTAGATATACCCAAATCTAATGCAATCATCAGGTGGAATGTCACTGTTTTTCACTACTAAGTTGTTCTAGTTGTCATAACAACTGGTTAGATTAAGTTTGCATTTGAACCAAGGTACCGAAAAAAGGTTTTTGATATGTGGTGTATAATAAGTGAGATTTGACAACATATATTTGTCATGTTTCTGGTTACCTGTAACCATATTATAAAATGATTGTAATATTTTGCTTTGACGAGTGCGATGATGTTTAAGGAACTAATTTTGATTTTGATTATTATTATTATTATTAATATTTTTTTTATGGGAACTAATTTTGATTATTGTTAATTGTAACTCAAGTACTCTCCATTATTGGTTTTGGAATGAACTACCTACTTTCTCAATAGGTATGTAGTAGAGATAAATTCTACAGCCTCAGATGGAAATAATAACACCACATATCCCACAAAATCTCTCTCTCTAAATGCTTTTGCTCTTTCCCTGTAAACCTTTTTCCCCCCTGAGAATATAATCTGACCCTCTGGAAGGAATAGCTTGGCTTAATTATATTTTAATTTTTTAAATTTGTAATTTCTTTTTTGTGCTGCTATAACTGGGAGTGTGAAGACTGAAAGTCATCAAGGAATTTTATTATTATTTTTTTATATATAAATTTTTTAAGTACCCATTTGGGTACAGATTAAAAGGCAGCGTCTTGTGTCTGTGTTTTTATTTTTATTTTAGATGTGCGTTCGTGGTTGTGGTGTGTTTTCAGTGGGTCCCGTGCATTGTTCACGAAACTCACAAACCTCTTTTTTAACAGAAATTTCATTAAAAATGGGTCGCGCAGCACTGTTCACACATTTAAAATTATTTTGCTACAGTGTTCTCAGTTTTCAGTAAAATAAGCAGTATCCAAACACACCCTAAAAGTGTAAATAGAAGACATTGTACTACTAGAGGAGATATTTTCTATAACCAGTTTTAGGCTTTTAAAGGCATGATTAGCATAAAATTAAGGAACTTGAAGAATTACTGATTGATGAGAGAAATACTGTTCAGCAAAAAAAAAAAAAAAAAAAAAAAAAAGATGAGAGAAATACAGTGTTAACACTTGCAACTGTTGGACTAGTTGGGGAGGCATAGTTTGGTAAGTACCACAACTCTGTAGCCGCTAGCTAGCCACCCACCAGTGATCTCCACCTTCCCTATTATTGTCAAAGCAACTGTAAGCATAAGAAGTTTTTAATTGCATAATCACAAGCTTGTGCTCTCATAATAACAGAAACTTCTACATGGAATTTTTAGTATTGAATACGGGTATGGATCCATACCTGCCAAGTTGCAAGTACATCAGCGATGGGCATTTAGATATGAAAGAATCAGTTTCTCAAAAAAAAAAAAAAAAAAAAAAAAAAGATACAAAAGAATCATGCCTTTTGCATTAGACAATGCAAAATAAAAAAAAGAATTAATTTTACAAATTTAAACTCTAAAATCATTCACATCAATTAAGTTTAAATAGTGTAAATTTGCAAAATTGCTACTGTGGAAATTTATACTGACACTATTCACTTTGGGTTTAGTTTTTTATTATTTTTTTATGTATCTCGAGGATGAAAAAAGAGAGTGGATGATGGTTGTTGTGTGTGAAGAAAGATAAACAATTAAAAAAAAATCAAGAAAAGTTGTTATTTTAATGTAATATAGTGTAAAATAGATAATCTGATATGAGATGTTTTGAAAAGTGAGTATGTAAAATAGAAAAAGTATGTTCTTATCCTAAAATATATAGAATTTTTTGCACTAACTGATGTGAATGATTTTAATCTTTTTTATAATTTCTTAGGTTAACTTAGGCATTATATGCTTATTATCAATAAAGTATCTTATAATCTCTTTATTTTTATTGTTAACTTGTACATTTGTCAAAAAATCCTATTAAGTTAGGCAGTTCCAAATTTATTCCTTTTTGTACGAAGTAGATTCCTCATCGTCAAGCGGTAATTAATCATTTTGAATAGATTGAAAATTAGTTTTTACTCAAACACATACACATTTTTTTTTTTTTTTTGCTAAGCAAAAATGGGGGCCTTTATGGTTGTATTATGCCACCTGAGTTTGCAAAGACCATGTGAGGGATAGGACCCACAGATCCCACCGAGGTACTCGCCAAGGCTCGAACCTATGTTCCCCTTAAATCCCTCACACAGCGGCCCACCAACAAGAGCCCGCTGGCAGCGGGAATCGAACCTAGGCTGGTTAGGCGAAGCGAACGAACCATGCCAGTTGAGCCAAGCCCTCGTTGGCTCAAACACATACACATACATGCATGGAGACAAGGCTCTTTGATGGGCTTGTTAAGTGGCAGCCAGCACATCACCAATTTATCATAATTCCTATTCCACTAGGTCTCATATCGTGCTTGTGTCTTCGGGCAAAAAAAAAAAAAAAAAAAGGCTTACCTTTAGTACTTTTTAACTAGATATGTTTTTTTGTTGTTTTTTGAGAAACATACACAGGGGAGAGAGAAAGGGATTCTAACACAAAGGCACCACAACTCCACTTAAAAGCCATAGTAACTTTTAAGGAAGGGTGGGGTCTTTTTATTTTAAATATATAATGACAAGTGGTAGTGAGTTTTAATCCATTCCTTTTATTTTATTAGTGGATGATATGACAGTCTCTTATTAAAACAAAATGAGATTCTTTTTTAAAAAGTACTGAAAGCAAGTAAAAAAAAAAATATTATACTTATGTCAGTTGTGTGGGAGTATGCAACACGATAAAGAAAGAAATTAAATGATACACACTAATAAACACATTGTCAAAAAAACTTCTTAATAGGTGTCATGTGTCACTTATGCCATACTCCATAGATCACTCAATGAAGCCCATGACCTATTTTTTTGTGGGGGACTTGTCTATAGTTTAGGGACAAATCCTTTAAATTCCTCATATATATTTTATTGGATGTGAATTTTGAAAATCTAAATATTGTTGGGTTGCATGTTCTTTATGTCTTTAACACGTACGCCAAATTTTGTTCAAATCAGATTTTTTTTTATTTGATCAATAAACTTATTTTTATGCATAATTTTAGATCACAAAAACTTGAAATTTAAACATTTGATTGATAACATAACTATTGATTTTTGATTTTCTTGAAATTTTGCAAGTATGGAATATATAATAAAAATATGTAATTTAATGGTTAGATTTTCAAAATTCACATCCAATAAATAATATCTGAGTAGTTTTAAAGATTTTTCGTAAAAATAGTTTGAAGAGAAACTTTTTCCCGAAGTTAAATTGTTGCAAGTTGGCGTACCTTCTCACGCTTACACTCCCAAACAGCACACACCACTAACCATAAGAGATAATTAATCAATCACTCTACCAAAGTACACAAAGGAAGATAAAATTGCAGAGAGAAGAAAGAAGTGAACTCTTGTATTCTTGTTTCTCGTCTTCAAACATGGTTTGAAATGGAAGAAAGTATGGGTTTATGTAGTACCCCATCTAACCTTAACATCTATCATATTAAATTACATAACTTCAAAATTTTACTACACCATGCAATAACTTTGTTAGGGTCATATTTTATGTAATCGACTAATCCTTTGATAAAATGCACTTTACTTGTAAATGGGTATATCTAAGTTAGGTTTAATAAATCAAGAAATATGTTGTTCAAGCATATCAAGTGTTCGTATTAAAGACATGAAAATTAATTCAAGAAACAAGTGAAGAAAATTTGTTCATTAAGTCTCGACAGATAGCTCGACAGATGATTGCTATCGAGACTTAATACAAAGCTCAATAGAAGGCTCGACACATCCTCAATCTTTCGAGAATTACGATATTAGAATTTTCAGGTCTGAAATTTGGCCTAAGCTTATGTATTTTTTTAGGGTTTCTTTTCTCACAACCTTAGGCATATATAAGACTTATTTTAAAAGCCGTCACATACTGATACAGAGACCAAGAGATTTATTTTCTCTGTGAGAAGTTACTGCGTTTGTATGCCATAGGGTTTTGTAACCAAGTGCTTCTTGATCTTCATTATTGATGAAGTGAAGCACTTTGCAGCCAACAACATCATTCAAGTTGTTAGAGTTAGTCATGTACTGGGATTCGTGCAAAGGATTAGTCAGAGGTTGGAGATTTGTGCATCAAGGGAAAGAAGGCTACTACAAGATCAAGTCCAATTGGGCATTGGAGTGAAGGTTCAATTGTAGATTGGTTTTTTGGGATAGGTTAGGGTAGTGGTAAGATTCTTTATACTTGTAACCGCTTGATTGTTGATTAGTGAATTCTTGGAAGTGGTGACCTTAAAATCACCCGATAGGGTTTTTGCCTTGCAAGAGGTTTTCTCCATTTGTCAACAAATCACCGTGTTAATTTATTTTCCGCTGCATTTAGTTTAATTGGTGTTTTGTTGGTGCCTTCACGACTTGCATGAAATTGAACCTAATTAATCAACTTGGGTAATTGAATTAATAAACCGGGGTCAAGCTATCTTAACCCAACAAACTTATATTTTTACTAAGTCATTCATAAATGAGATGGAGTTTCATAAACTAAATTAAGTTTAAATCTCAAGTCTCAACACCTCCTACAAACTTAATTTCTTAGTGACTCCAAGTAAGTTTCATACCTTGAGGGATTTAGTTAATATATCTGTCACTTGGTCATGAGATTTTATGAACTCAAGTTGAACTTCTCTCTTGGTGATGCACTTTGGATAAAATGATACCTTGTATCTATTGGTAGCCTCCGTTGTGAAAGATTGGATTTTTTACAAGAGCTAGTACAAGCTTGTTGTCTACAAATATGTATGTAGCTTTGAGCTTCACAAGCGTCAACTGTCACGGTTGGTTGCCTCTTGGAAGTCATGTGAATGCGCACAATATCGATCTCTCATATAGAATTCAAATCTAGCTAGTAATACTCTTTTCATCATCCATATCTCATAACCAAATTCAACTACATTCACTATAGCCAACAAGTTTAAACTCTTTATAAAGTGAATAAAGCAATTCAAAATCAATTTTAACCTTCACCTTAAACCTTAGTAAAGTATTCACTTGGTCATCTTCAAATGAGTCATACATGCATACATTAAAAGCAAAGAACTTTGATTGAACCAGTTTGTGCGAGGAAGATTTTTACAAGTTACATTCATAGCACACAATTCCTTGAGTTGATCACGAATCTTTCCCATCCTTCTTCTTGAACTCTCTCTTTTCATTCTTTAAGGATGAGAAATTTCCTTTGCCAAATGACTTCCCATTGTTCTTCATTTTGAGAAATTTTCGGAAGTTCTTTGCAAGAAATGCCACATCCTTCTCTACATTGTCTTCATCGGAGGAATCACCCATTTGCTTATTTATAATTTTGAGAGCAAGGGATTTGCTGGATTTGTGAGAAGGCAGTCCGAGCTCATATGTTTGGAGAGATCCAATGAGTTCTTGAATCTTTATCTCATCCAAATCTTTACTCTCCTCTATGGCTGTGACCTTAGCCTGGAAGCTTTCGGGTAAGGATCTTTAGATCTTCCTCACCACCTTGGCATCTTCAATCTTCTCCCCAAGATTGAGCTTGGCAATCACTATCTCATTGAGTCTCCCATAAAAAGAATCAAACGAATCATCATCGCTTATCTTTACTTCTTCAAACTGAGTAGTGAGCATTTGAAACTTCTTGTCCTTAACCTTCTTGGTACCTTTGTAGGTTGTCTCAAGAATGGTCCACGCCTCTTTGGCAGTCTTCACATGTGAAATCATGTGAAATTCATCAATAGAAACACCACAGAAAATAGTGTCAATCGCTTTGCTATTGGCGTTTGCCAGAGCAAGAGCAGCCTTATCCCATTCGGATTTGGCAGTAGTGGGTCTTACATACCCATTCTCAACAGAATCCCACACCATCTCATCAATGGCACAAAGAAAAGCACGACTACGTACTTTCCAAAAAGCATAGTTACTCCCATCAAAATATGGAGGAGCATTAAGGGATTAAGATCTATCCATCTCATTTGGGCTCTAGGATCACACTAGGATGATGAAATCCGATAAGTGTACCCACTCTGATACTAATTGAAAGCTCGGATTTGTGCTAAAGTACAAGAGCTTGCTCAGACCCCCATTTAAAAAATATGGCTAGATTGCTTTTACTCTAACTTAGATTAAGTGCGGAACAAGAGTATATAAGCACAATGAACCGATAACACTACCCTAAGCCATATTCATCCATCATCAACAATAAAATGAAAGCTTAAGAGTAGGAAAAAGAGATGCAAACACAAGATAACACTAAGACGTGTTATCGAAGAGGAAACTGAAGAACTCAGCGAAAAACCTCTCTGCAACCCTCCAAGTTGAAATTGACCCACTAGAGAATAAAATTGGAGTACACGAATAACAAAAGATCCTCCAAGCCTAGTCTACCCTATGTACTTGAGCCCTCTAAGCTCCTGCTACAAACTGACTTCTCAGAGTCTTGTCTTCTCTAACTTTTCAGATCCCGCAATTCAGCCCGATTGCATCCGCCAATGAATGGCTCCTTCCAATGCTTCCCAGTAGCACCAAAATCTCATTTTAACACTCAGTATGGGCGTGGTAAGTGTTTGGGCTAGCAATCTCTCAAGGATGTAGAGATGGAGAGGTAGGAGTTGAGGAAAACCACAAGAAAATGTGTAGATGATTGTGGGTATAACAATCTCTAACTCTCAAGTGTATTTTCTAGGGTTTTCTCTCTGGAAAACACTCCTTATAATTTGTGGGTAATGAGGGTATATATAGTATGGGTAAAGACATGGTAAAGTAAAACATAACTTTTTACCAAACAGAGAGTTTTGCGAGTCCTTTGCGGGTTGGCCTTACCCGCGAGACACTTGCGAAATATCTAGCCTGGCACGACTCTTCATTTTCCAATCATGTGCTCTGCACGTGGCTCTTTTCGCGGGTAGCTTCTCGCAAGACAGTCGCGATCCAGTCACGAAATCCACTTGTACATACTTTGAAGCTTGAGTCTTCATCGATCTCTCACACTTATCCCTTCAATTAATCCCACATACATACATGGAAAATGATTGAAGAAATTACAATCAAATTTGATACGGAATTAAAGCCAATACAACATAGTTAGAAATCATAACTTTACACACACCTTGAGGGATTTAGTTAATATATTTGTCACTTGATCATGAGATTTATGAACTCACATTGAACTTCTCTCTTGGTGATGCACTCTCGATAAAATGATACCTTGTATCCATTTGGTAGCCTCAGTTGTGATAGATTGGATTTTTTGCAAGAGCTAGTACAAGCTTGTTGTCTACAAATATGTATGTAGCTTTGAGCTTCACAAGCGGCAACTGTCACGATTGGTTGCCTCTTGGAAGTCATCTGCATGCGCACAATATCGATCTCTCATATAGAATTCAAATCTAGCTAGTAATACTCTTTTCATCATCCATATCTCAAAACCAAATTCAACTACATTCACTATAGCCAACAAGTTTAAATTCTTTATAAAGAGAATAAAGCAATTCAAAATCAATTTTAACTTTCACCTTAAATCTTAGTAAAGTATTCACTTGGTCATCTTCAAATGAGTCATGCATGCATACACTAAAAGCAATGAACTTTGATTGAACTAGTTTGTGCGAGGAAGATTTTCACAAGTTAAAAGAAACTAAAACTACAGTGGCTGCTCAAATAATTTTTGTTTCGATGAAAACCAACATCTATGTAACATGAGGGAAGACGAAAATAAAAAATGAAAAAGAAAAAAGGAATTGAGAGAGATGGTGAGAATTTCGAAAGGGAAAAATGGGAAAAGATGAATAATGGAGGGAAATGGGATTGGGGGGCTTGAAATTTTTGTGCCTTTATTTTTATTTTTAAAATTTTTTACCTGGCAGAATTTGTTGCAGCGATCTAACAGCTTCAAAATCCATCAAAAGAAAGAGTTTTATGAAGTAAAAATGCTGCAGTAGCTTTGTCTGTCGTAGCGTTTTTTACAAAAGTGATACAAACTACGCACGCACTATTTACAGGAAAAAAAAAAGAAAAAGAAAAATACTAAGATCATACCAAATCTCATAATTTTTGTCATAATCTGCTCACATGATGAATTATGACTAGTGGAGTTGTGAACATACATGGACTCACAATTTTTTTCCACTACTCATAAGTCATAACTTGCTACGTGATCAGCAAATTGTGACAAAATTTGCATAATTTATTGTGGTCTTACCATTAATAAAAAAAGAAAAGAAAGTATGCAATTAATCGTTACATTAGAAGACTCAAGTAGCTTCTTCTCATAAAGAAAAAAAGAAAAAGAAAAAGAAAAAAAAAGATAAAGGAAAAGAAAACTCAAGAAATAGGGCATCACTTATCAATGTGTCGGCCAACAACTTTCACTAGTCATTGGTTGCCTATAAGTAATTTGCAAATGTGGAAAAATCTGTTATGCACATGTGGATTCACACATGCTCAAAATGTTTTGAACTCATGATTTTAAGTCATAATATGAACTAAATTTGTGACTTTAAGTTATAATTTTATATTTGAAATCATGACTTAAAATCATGAATTTAGTGCATTTTGGACTCTCTGTGGATTTGTCGATGCCAGGTCCCTAGATATTCTTTGCCCTTTAGAGTAAGATTTTATTTATTTATTATTTTTGGCATGGGACGAAACTTGAATTAAGCATGTATAAACAACTGTCAATAAGATAGTGCCACATAAATGATTCGGGTTTCATAGTTTGTCAGTATATTTTTCCTATCACGACCTTACTTGAACATCTATAGGCTCGCATCTCTGTTCTATACTTCTTTTTTATTTTTTATTTTTAAAATTGAGACAGCAAAAATAAAAAAAACAAGAAACTTTCTGCCAAACTACACGGTGCACCTAATTAATATGACAAGCCATGAAGGACATGTAAAATTATTCATTTCAATGCACTAAAAAAATAAACGTTTAATGCTAATTGCTAACTTGCTCAGAGATACCAAATTCCATACAATTTAGTCACTTCCAAGTAAGTAACCCTGGTAATATTGACAGTCAACCAGTCAACCTGGCAATTTGGCATATATGAATGTGGATACTCTCTCTCTCTCTCTAGCATTATAAATAGATCGAACCCCTTGCACCTTCAACACAAGCAAGTTCATTCATTCCTAAGAGCTTGCTTAATTGCTAGCTTAGTTAGCTCAAATACACAACGGAAGCAAAAATTGTCTCATTGTCCTTAATGTTAATTAGTACTCCTAACTCTAGCTACATCCACAGAGGCCACAAAGTACCAGTTCTTAAAAAGCTCAAAGAAACCAACATGGTGTTCTACATGCAAGACTGGGAGACAGGCCTCAATGCCACAGTGTTCCCCATTGCTGGCATCCCTAACAAGCCGTGGCAAGTCACTAGGTTTGGTACAGTTATGGCCATTGATGACAAGGTGACAGTGGCTATTGAAAGGAACTCATCCCAGGTTGGAAGGCTTCAAGGCATTTACGTGAACTCGGCATTGGGCGGCACTGACCTGCACCTATTGGTGTCACTTGTGTTCACCAACAAGGAGTACAATGGTAGCGCCCTTGAAATAGAAGGAGCAGACATGTTCTACCAAAAGTATAGGGAGGTATCAGTGATTTCAGGAACTGGAATATTTAGGTTGGCTCGTGGTTATGCTATTCTACAGACTGTTTATTATGATGTACCCAAGGGTAATGCAATAATCAGTTGGAATCTCACTGTTTTTCATTACTAAGTTGTTGGTATATTTGTATGGAATTAATACTAGTCGTCAAAGCAACTTGCTAGACTAAGTTTGCATTTAAACCAATTAAGGTACAGAAAAAAAAAAAAGGTTTTAATATATATGTGGTGTATAATAAGTGACAACACAGATTTGTCATGTTTCTGGTTTACCATATAATAAAATAATTGTAATATTTAGTTTTGATGTTTATGCATGTGTTGATGTTTTACGAACAAATTTTGATTATTGTTAATTGTTACTCAAGTACTCTCCATTGTATGAGCTTTGTACTTTCTCAGTAGTTATGTAATGTATATAAGTATATTAGAGAATAATTCTATAGCTCAACTTATTATTATTATTTAAATTTGTATTTTCTTTTTGTGCAGCTATAATTGGGAGGGTTAAAAGTCATTAAGGAATTGTTTGGCCTTTATTTATTTATTTTAAGGGTAAAAAGACGACATGACTATTAGAGGAGAGATTTTCTATAACCAGTTTTAAGCCTTTAAAGGCATGATTAGCATAGTTACTAAATGGTGGTATTTGTTACACATATTCTATCGCACACTTAATTTTTTGAACTAAAATCCTAAATTGAAGACATAATTTTAAAACTGAAATCGTGTTTTTAACTCACAATTTTAATTCGAAAAATGTGTGTATAACAGTTTTTATCCATTAAAAAAAATGGTATGATTAGTATAAAAGTAAAGAACTTATGGTTGGAGATGACGAGAAAAGTATTGTGAATGTATTACACATTGTAAGTAAGTTAACGTTGTAACAAACTGATTTTTTTGCTTCTCTCTCTCTCTCTCTCTCTCTTTTAGTATAAATGTAAAACTGAGGCATTGTAATGACTTGGATCAGTATTTTTTTTTAGTCAATAATAGAATAAGTTTTCTTCTTTAGAAAATCTTTCACTGACTGCTACAACAAACGTTCAAACCTCGAACAATCCGTAGCAGTCATCATAAACGCTGCGCTGCAAGATCTCCGTCTGTTCTAGCATTTTTTACAAACGCTCTTACAAATGTTGTTCATAGTTGTTCTCTGCTACGGCAGATCAAGTTCCTCTTCCTCCGTTAAAGTTATCTTTTAATTTTCCCGTAGTCCATAAATTTTTACATCCATTTATGTTGTTCGTCTCCTTTCCATTCCAATACATACCTCAAAAGAAGCCCCTCACTGAAAGGGTTAACAGCTAATACAAGGCCCTATACCTTTACAAGAGCACTAAGGGTTCGAAGTAGTCCCATCATCTATCTTTCAAACGTAGAATTCTAAGGTTCTAAATGTGAAAAAAAAAAAAATGTAGCGTGTTGTATAATATTGCACCATAGTTTAAAGGCAAATAATAAAGTAAAGTATGGTATAGCTAGCTTATTTTCAGTGGTTAGTTTATTATATTTTATTACTTTTTTTTTTTTTTTTTAAAGCAAGATGAATAAAAGTACATTTATAATTAGAAAAAGTAAAATTTTAAGAAATTATAATCAACCAAATGTGTTAAAAACTAGAAAAACTGAATTAACCAGCCCGACTCTTTCGGCAAATGATCAAATACCGTAATTAGAAATGAACACAAATGGAATAGGAAGCCTTTTCGTTTTGAGGCAACGTGGGTGTAAAGTTGTAATTTACAACTATGTTTTGTTGGCTTTTATTCCGTGCCAAATTTGATTGTAATTATGCTCAATCGTTTAAAACCCTGTATTTGTTGTGGGACTTGATGTAAGGGTTGTGTGGTAAAAAGAGTGTTGAAGACTCAAGCATTTGAAGAAGTGAAGGATTCTCGCGGGTATCTCGCGGGTATATCGCAACCAAGCTTCCCGTGAAGTGAACCATGTGCCAGGCACATGCTGGAATGCGAAGAGTCATGCCAGGTGGAGACAACTGTGTCTCGCGAGTATCTCGCGGGTAAGGCCTTCCCGCGAGACACCCGCGAGACTAGCTGTTCTGCCAGCCTGTACTTTTTGAG
Organism: Quercus glauca; assembly: GCA_023736055.1. Taxonomy (NCBI): domain Eukaryota; kingdom Viridiplantae; phylum Streptophyta; class Magnoliopsida; order Fagales; family Fagaceae; genus Quercus; species Quercus glauca. Next base: position 34,781,323 of record CM043322.1, read on the forward strand.
TCACACCTTTTGCACCTCTCCTACATATACCATCATTACCCACAATTGTTGAGAGATGCTTCAGAGAGAAAACCCTAGCCAAACACATTGGTAATTAGAGATTGTCTTCCCCATCTTTCTCTATACAATTGCTTGTGGTATCTCCTCAACCATTCCCTCTCCATTATCCATATCTTTGAGAGGTTGATAGCCCAAACACTTAACACACCTTTGAGAGTGCTGAGTGACGTTTTGGTGCTGCTGGGAAGCATTGGAAGAAGTCTTGAATGGCAGATGCAACATGGAGCTTGTTGCGGGATCCGGATAACTAAGACAAGACACGGTTCCGAGAAGCCTTGTTGGAGTAGGAGCTTGGAGGGCTTAGGTACATCGGGTAGATTAGGCTTGGAGGGTCTTTTGCTAATCCATGTATCCCAACTGATTGTCTAGTGGATCGATTTCCGCTTGGAGGGCGGCGGAGAGGTTTTTCGCCGAGTTCTTCGGTTTCCTCTTCGATAACACGTCTCGGTGTTATTTGTGTTTGCATCCTTCTTCCCTACTCTTGTTCATTTCTTGTTTACTGCTGAGTTGCTTTAATTTATGGATTAGAGTAGTTGTTTTGTTTATACGCTTGTGTTTACACTGTTCCGCACTTGTCATTAAGTTAGTGTAAAATCAACCAAGCCGTAATTTGAATTTGAGGGTCTAAACTGCTCGTGTGTTTTCAACACATTTTCGAGCTTTCAATTGGTATCAGAGCGGGTACACTTGCTGAGGTTTAATTACCTAAGTGTGATCCTTGACCCTTTTTGAGATGGACCGGTCTCAATCGCTCAATGTTCCACCATTTTTTGATGGAAACAATTATGCATTCTGGAAAGTTAGAATGAGAGCATTCCTATGCTCTATCGATGATACCGTTTGGGATGCGGTTGAGATAGGTTGGACCAAGCCGGAGGCCCCTAAGTCCACTTGGGATAAGGCAGCCCTTGCGGCAGCAAATGCTAACAGTAAAGCTTTAAATGCAATCTTTTGTGGTATGTCCCCTGATGAATTCCACAGGATATCCCATATGACAGTAGCCAAGGAAGCTTGGGAGATTTTGGAGACTACCTATGAGGGTACAAAGAAAGTCAAGGATACAAAGCTTCAGATGCTCACCACCAAATTTGAAGAACTCAAGATGAGTGATGATGAACCATTTGATTTATTCTATGGGAAGCTCAATGAAATTGTCATTGCCAAACTCAATCTTGGGGAGAAGATTGAAGATACTAAGGTGGTGAGAAAAATATTGAGGTCCTTGCCTGAAAGTTTTAGAGCAAAGGTTACAGCCATAGAAGAAAGCAAAGACTTGGATGAGATTAAGATTCAAGAGCTGATCGGGTCTCTCCAAACGTATGAGCTGGGACTGCCTTCCCATAAGACGAGCAAATCGCTTGCACTTAAAACCATCACCGAAAGAATAAATGATTCCTCCGAAGAAGATGGAATGGAGAAAGAAGTAGCATATCTTGCAAAGAACTTCCGCAAGTTTCTGAAAATGAAGAACAGTGGAAAACCGTTCAATAGAGAAAAGTTCTCTCCTTCAAGAGGTGATAAGAAAGAGTTTAAGAGAAAAGAAGGAAAGGATTATCAACCTTCACCAGACATTGTGTGCTATGAGTGCAATGGCCATGGACATCTAAAGAAGGAGTGTCCAAATTTTCTGAGGGGAAAAGGAAAAGCATATGCTACAACGCTCAGTGACTCTGAATCTTCTGATTCTGACTCGGAAGAAAGCTGTGACGGTGAGGGAAACTACTCCGCTTTCATGACCATTGCTCATGAAGATTCCTCGGACGACTTGGGTGCACTTGAGAAGGAACTTGGTGAGCATTCTGATTCAGAATCTGCTGGAGTTGTGGAAGAATCAGACGCTGAAGAGGAAGAAAATACAGCTAATCTTCAAGAGAATTACTCCTCACTTCTTGAGAAGTCAGGGGAATATGCAAGAATAGCCAAGGCAGCTGTGAGAAAAATGAAGAAAGCAGAGGAAGACTACCGAAGTCTCATGATCAGACATAAGGAGGCCAAATGCGAAATAGAAGGACTGAATGGTGAGCTATCAGAAGCATACTTGAAGATCAGATTTCTTGAACAAGAGGTGGTGCAAGCGCAAGCCAAGATAGAAAGGGTATCCTCCAGAAAGTTGGATGATGTTATCTCATCCCAAAAACATTCCTCAGACAAGTCCGGATTGGGATATACCGGAGGGAGTAGCTCATCAGTTAAAGCTACCAAAGAAGTGAAATTTGTGAAGGCCGAAGAGTCAAGCGTAGGGGAGGCCATTCCTGAGAATGTTAAAGTTGAGAAGAAGAATGTAGCTGAGCAACGGATGATGAATAAGTCCCGAAATCAAGCAGTAGGCAGACACGAAACCAGAGCAAGATCTCTCTCAAGACCACAACGGGGTCCTAGAACGAATTATGTGTGTCACTATTGCGGAATGCAAGGACATACCCGACCCAACTGTCAAAAATTGAGAGCAGACAATAATGCAAGCATTCCTCGATCACGCGGAAGAAGGAATGACAATAGAGCTTGGGGTGGTGAGAACTCAAGAAGCCAAACTCGTGATGCCGGAGTGACAGACGTGATGAAGATGATCGGTGCCTTCACCACTTGCTTGGAGAGTTTCACCAGGAGGTTTGAAAGTCCCAATTCTCGTACCCAATCCGTCAAGGATATCACCCCAAACGCACGTGACGTGTGGGTGAGGAGGGGTACTCATGCATAAGCACTATAATATGTCCATGCATTAATTCTTTCCATTTTTAGGGACAGTTGTTGTTGCATTGTATCATGCATTACTTTCATGGTTTGCTCCTGGTTTTTGCTGATCGTTCTTTTCTTGTTCTGTTTTGGGTGTGTTTCAAAAATTCAAAAACCCATAAAAATTATAAAATCTAAAAAGTTTGATCACTTTGTTGAGTTTTGTCTCAAAACAAGTTTTGTCTTGTACCTTTGTACTCATGGTTTTGTGCATTTAACGAACTTAGCTTGTCCCTCATGCACTCATATCATTGTGGAAGAAATTCTGAAATCTATGTGACTGTTGTAAATAGATCTTCAAACTTGTCATGAATGATTAGTGAATGGTTGTGTTGATCTTGAGACATGCATAGACTCATGCCTATATTTCTTCCCACTTTTATTTTTTTTTGCTTAAAAGAGCTCTCTAAATGTAAATCTCCAAATGAAAAGAGATATAGAGCTGCAAAAGCCTGTCGCACAAACTAGTATTCGACTAGGAAAAAGGGAAAGCGACCAAAATAAAAATGTATGATGCCCAAAAAGCCATAGGCTAACTCATCAATTGAAATATAAAAAATTTCAGGCATCTTTCTCTAAATGAGATTCTCTTTGCTCAAAAGTTGCAAGTGATATGTTAAATACGGAGCCAAATGAAAAGCTTCAATGAAATGTTGTCAACTTCGTGTGGGAGGTCATATATGCATGTTTTTATAATTGAGATAGGTCACATAATCTAGTACTAGTTGTGTATGCCTTGATTGAATTGATCATTGAAGCTTCACATTAGACTAAGGACTATCTCGTTCTTGATATCCACACACAACACACAAGTCTAGGTTCTATGAATGTCATAATCATTTGTGTGATTGTACTTGATTAAATGAGTTTCACATGCTCAATCTTTGTTGATCAAATCCAAAAAGATTTTTGTGAGTTTTATTTGTTTTTGAAAGTGATTTTAGACTTTCTTGTGTTTCTTTTTAGTCAAAATGCATTTTGTGTGTTTTTCATCAGAAAACTGGTTCAGGGGTTGTTTCGCGGGAAGCTCGCGACTAAGAAGCTTCCCGCGAAAAGGTTTGAGGGAAATATTTTTTATTTCTTGTCACTCAGAGAATTTCGCGACTGTCTCGCGACTGTATCGCGACTTAGAGCTTCTCGCGAAATGCTGTTTAGCAAAAACTGAAATTTTCTTAAAATCAGACAGAGAATCTCGCGACTGTCTCGCGACTGTATCGCGACTTAGAGCTTCTCGCGAAAAATTTATGCTTCAGTGGCTCCTTTCGCGGTTGTCTCGCGACTGTTTCGCGACTCCCTTACCCGCGAAAAACGCGTGTTTTCAGTTTTATAGGGCTGATGTGACAGTTTTTCAAAACATAACAAACTTCCCTCCCTTAACTTCTTCGAACCTCTCTCAACCCAAAAACACTATTCCATCAAATCCCTCTCCAAATCAAGACTTTTTCTGCATTTTCTTCTTCAAGGTATGTTCATTACCCATTCTTTTTAAAGTTTTTACTTAAATTTTGCAGAATTTTTAGTTAGGTTTTGATAATTGGGGATTTTCGAAATTTTGGGTTGTTTTTCAAAATTTGGTGTTGTTCTTGCCAAATCTTTGATTGGGTTTTGTTTCTTGTGGTATTGTTGCATCTGTGTTGGCCCCTTGTGGCATTTTAAAGTGTATTTAGGCATATTTTCACCATGTTCATGCATTGTTCATACTTAAAGTGTTGTTATGCACATTAGGTGTTTGATTGAATGTCTAAATGACATTGTTGTGCCTAATTGGTCTCAAGTGAGTCCCAATTTCAAGTTTTCCATATATCTTACCATGTTTTTGGTCTAGAATTGATCTTTGATCATGTGTGCATTACACTTTGCACTTGTTGTACTCACTTGGCAAACAACTAGGCACACTTGGGCACACTCTCATGCATCTCATAGTGCACATACATGCATACACACATACACACTCACTTGCACAGTGATTTAAATTTCATACAAAATGTGCTATTTTTCATGCATACATTTTATGCTTTAGTGCTATATGTGGTGTGGCATGCTTGTATGAATTGGTCATGCTCTGTTTTTGAATGTTACTCTGTTTTGGAAGGATCACATTTGATGTAAACTAACTTGAATCTAATCAAGTTTTGTTCTTGTGTTGTGTGCTCTTGTACTCTATGTGTTGTGTCCTCTGGTGCAGATGTCTCCCACCAAGCATGCGGGTTCCAAGAAGAAGGCTCCCAAGCGTGCTCGTACTGACTCCGATCACTTCAAATCCGCAGAGGCAGATATGAAGTACAATGATTGCTACAAGAGAGCAACCATTGTCATGGAAAGGGTGGTTCAGTTGGAAGAGCTTGAGAACACATGCATTCCAGATGCATTCAAAGAACGGACTTGGACCAAACTGTTGAATCCAATTGGAACTGTGTACTCAGAGATAATCAGAGAATTCTTCTCCAATGCTAAGGTGGAAAAGAATAAGATTCTTTGCTGGGTAAGGCACAAGGAATTTGAGATCACAAGGGACAGCATTCAAGACTTTTTGGAGATACGTCCTCCCTCACAGCCCATGACAGTTCAGTATGATGAGAGATTGGGGCATATCACGGAGATGATTTCAGCTCTTGGTGGAGTTCCAAAGAAATCATCAATGGATACTCTCAAGTTCTCTCCAGAAATGAGAACTCTCAGTTATGTCATGATCCATAACCTGTATCCGGTCACCAACCTCACCACTCTCTCGGCTCCAAGGACGAGGTTTCTCTACGACCTCTTTACTCACAAGGAAATTGATATCTGCAGCCACATCTTCCACATCCTGAAAAAGAGCATTACGAAGCAAAACTCCAGAACCATAATGCCCTTTCCTTCATTGATCATGGGGCTCATTGCCAAGACAAAGCTGAAATTCCTTAGTGGACTCACTGTTGTTCAGAGGGATTACCCCATTGGTGCAAACACTCTGACTCGGAGCACAGCACACATTAAAGGCCCCAAGACTGGTCCTCATCTCATTCCACCGCCTAGGAGTGTGCCTCAGGATGTCCCAGAGGAGGGTGGGGATACTGAGGAGGAAATTGAGAGGTTCACTTCTGCTCCAGAGACTGCACAGCCATCATCTTCTGCTCCAGCACAACCACAGGGTCTCAGCAAGCTTGATCAGATCCTAGCCAAGATGGATCACATGTCTACAGTGCTTGACACTCACGTACAGCACACAGCGGATCAGTTTGCATATCTCCAGGAGCAGATCACCACATTATCAGCTCAGATTCAGAGCCTATCCCCTGCACATGGATCAGACTCCGAATCCGACCAGTTCTAGCCCTTTGGCCATTCCGGTCAAAAAGGGAGAGAAAATTTTGAGGGGGAGCTGATGAACAAGAGCTTGCACAGCCTTAGGGGGAGCATAGCTTAGATACATAAACTATTGGTTATTGGTTTTACAGACGGTTTTTTTTTTGTTTTTGTTTATAGTTAATGTTTTACTATTTGTGGTTTATTGTGATGAACACTCTTGTGCCCTTGTAGGATTGTTCCTAGATGCATATACGTTCTATGCGTTGGTTGAGTGATGAACACTCTTGTGCCCTTGTAGGATTGTTCCTAGATGCATATACGTTCTATGCATTGGTTGAGTGATGAACACTCTTGTGCCCTAGTAGGATTGTTCCTAGATGTAAATACTTCGTGTATTTCGCATTGGTTGAGTGTTGGAGTTGCAAATGATTCTCTTTATATGAGCTTATCATCTTGCATCTCCGGATGTTCATTTCATGTGTGAATGAGCATAGTAATTACTTGCGTATAGTGATTACTTGTTTGATCTTGCCATGATCTAGTGTCTCTATTTCATTTAGCTTGATCTTGTTATTATTGCTCCATATGCATTTTAAGTTTTCTACATGCAATGATATTATTGTGTTGTTGTATTTCAGGAGATACTTGTTCATATGTTCAAGAGCTTATCAGAATCTAGAATTAGGTGTGAGTGAGTTTTGCCTTTGTTCCCAAACTCATGTTTAAGTCTAGAGTCTGTTTTAGGGTTTTGTCACGGAATAGCCAAAGGGGGAGATTGTAAAGTTGTAATTTACAACTATGTTTTGTTGGCTTTTATTCCGTGCCAAATTTGATTGTAATTATGCTCAATCGTTTAAAACCCTGTATTTGTTGTGGGACTTGATGTAAGGGTTGTGTGGTAAAAAGAGTGTTGAAGACTCAAGCATTTGAAGAAGTGAAGGATTCTCGCGGGTATCTCGCGGGTATATCACGACTAAGCTTCCCGCGAAGTGAACCATGTGCCAGGCACATGCTGGAATGCGAAGAGTCATGCCAGGTGGAGACAACTGTGTCTCGCGAGTATCTCGCGGGTAAGGCCTTCCCGCGAGACACCCGCGAGACTAGCTGTTCTGCCAGCCTGTACTTTTTGAGTCACACCTTTTGCACCTCTCCTACATATACCATCATTACCCACAATTGTTGAGAGATGCTTCAGAGAGAAAACCCTAGCCAAACACATTGGTAATTAGAGATTGTCTTCCCCATCTTTCTCTATACAATTGCTTGTGGTATCTCCTCAACCATTCCCTCTTCATTATCCATATCTTTGAGAGGTTGATAGCCCAAACACTTAACACACCTTTGAGAGTGCTGAGTGACGTTTTGGTGCTGCTGGGAAGCATTGGAAGAAGTCTTGAATGGCAGATGCAACATGGAGCTTGTTGCGGGATCCGGATAACTAAGACAAGACACGGTTCCGAGAAGCCTTGTTGGAGTAGGAGCTTGGAGGGCTTAGGTACATCGGGTAGATTAGGCTTGGAGGGTCTTTTGCTAATCCATGTATCCCAACTGATTATCTAGTGGATCGATTTCCGCTTGGAGGGCGGCGGAGAGGTTTTTCGCCGAGTTCTTCGGTTTCCTCTTCGATAACACGTCTCGGTGTTATTTGTGTTTGCATCCTTCTTCCCTACTCTTGTTCATTTCTTGTTTACTGCTGAGTTGCTTTAATTTATGGATTAGAGTAGTTGTTTTGTTTATACGCTTGTGTTTACACTGTTCCGCACTTGTCATTAAGTTAGTGTAAAATCAACCAAGCCGTAATTTGAATTTGAGGGTCTAAACTGCTCGTGTGTTTTCAACACTTTTTCGAGCTTTCAGTGGGTGTCAGATTCTGGATGTCGTGATGTGATCACTAGAGCCTGGGATTGTACTCCTGATGGTACTCCTATGTTTGTTACTGAATCAAAGCTGAAAAGATGTAAACAAAGTTTGAAACTCTAGAGTCGAGAGCAGTTTGGCAATGTTAAGAAGTGCATAAAGGAATTGAAAGACAGGTTGTGGAGGGCTGAGGATGATTCGGCCAGGTCTGGAAATTTTGAGGAGGTTGAGTGTTTAAGAAGGGAATTGAATGTTCTCTATGATAAGGAAGAGAAAATGTGGCAGCAGCGGGCTAGGGTTTCATGGTTGCAACATGGTGATCGAAATACAAAATTTTTCCATGGTTCGTCAACCTAAAGGAAGAGGAAGAATTTCATTAAGGGAATGCGTGATGGGAATGGGGTGTGGCAAGAAGGGATGAGGTAGTTTCGGCCATGCTTGTGGATTTTTATTCCCAACTCTTCTCTTCCTCAAACCTTCATGATTTGGATCGGATTTTGAATGGGGTTCAGCCTGTGGTATCTGATGCAATGAAAGCAGATCTTGATAAGCCTTTTTCTAGTGAGGAGGTCGGTCAGGCAATTAGGGAGATGGCCCCACTAAAAGCGCCAGGACCGGATGGCATGCCACCTCTTTTCTTTCAGACTTACTCGACTGAAGTAGGTATGGATGTTACTCAGGCTGTGCTATCTTGTTTAAATTTTGGGTCTATTCTGAAATCTATTAATCATATTTTTATTACTTTAATTCCAAAAGTCAACAATTCGGAAAGAGTATCTGATTTTAGACCTATTAGCCTATGTAATGTAATCTATAAGATTATTAGTAAGGTGATTGCTAACTGCCTTAAGCCCATGCTTAACTCAATCATTTTAGAGACTCAAAGTGCTTTCATTGTAGACAGATTGATTTTTGATAATATTTTAATTGCTTTTGAATCTCTATATCATATGAAGACCAATTGCACAGGGAAAAAAGGTTTTATGGCCATGAAGCTTGATATGAGTAAAGTTTATGATAGGGTGGAGTGGTGCTTTCTTAAGCAAATCCTCCTTAAAATGGGTTTCAGGAGTCATGGGTGGCTTTGATAATAGGATGTGTTACCACAGTGTCTTATTTTATCCTGGTAAATGGTGAACCGAAAGGCCTGATCAAACCTTCCAGGGGTTTGCGTCAAGGAGATCCCCTTTCTCCTTATTTGTTTCTTTTTTGTGCGAAGGGGTTGAATGCTCTTCTGCGACAAGCAGCGGTTGTTGGTGATATCCATGGGTTCTCTTTGTGTCGAAATGGGCCTAAACTAACCCACCTATTTTTTGCAGATGATTGTTTGATTTTCTGTAGGTCTACCCTGGAAGAATGTGCTAAGATCCAAGAGTTGCTTGCTGTGTATGAGGCTATTTCTGGTCAGATGATTAATAGGGAGAAAACAACCTTATTTTTTAGTAAGAACACAGCTACGCAAGCTCAGGAGGCTATTAAAGTGGCATTGAATGTCCCGGCCATCCAGCATTATGAGAAGTACTTGGGACTGCCTTCTTTTGTTGGTAGAAACAAAAAGGCCTGTTTCACACAGACTAAAGAACGGATTTGGGCTAGAATGCAAGGTTGGAAGGAAAAGCTGTTGTCTCAAGCTGGTAAGGAAGTGATGATTAAGGCGGTGGTCCAATCTATACCAGCCTACTCTATGGGTGTCTTCAAGCTTCCGGTTGGTTTATGTAAAGATATTGAAGCAATGATTCGTAAGTTTTGGTGGGGTAGTGGTGACTCGAAGATAATCCATTGGGTGAAGTGGAGTTCACTTTGTTCCTCAAAATCAATTGGAGGGATGGGGTTCCGGGATCTTCAGAAGTTTGATAATGCAATGCTAGCAAAACAAGTGTGGCGTCTTATTCACCAAAAGGATACCCTTCTTTTTAAAGTGTTTAGTGCAAAGTATTTTCCACATAGCTGTGTTCTTGATGCTCCTATTCACCCAAAATGTTCCTATGCATGGAGGAGTATTTTGCAAGCTCGTGATGTAATTAATCAAGGAGCAATTTGGAGAGTTGGGAATGGGGAATTGATCGACATTTGGAGGCATAGATGGCTGCCTGACCTGCATCATAGCAAAATTATTTCTCCGCGGACCAATACCTCTATTAATTGGGTTTGTGAGCTTTTTGTTCCCCACACAAAAATCTGGGACCCGGGTAAATTGGATCTTTGCTTTTTGCCTTGGGAAGCTGAGATAGTTAGCAAAATTCAGGTTTGTACGAATGGGGAGGAGGATGTGTTGATATGGCCGTTGATGGCGGGTGGTGAATATAGTGTTCGAAGTGCCTATCATTTTCTTGTTGCTGCTGAGGACTGTCTTGCGCCTAGCTCATCCTCGTTGCCAAATGATCATGTTGTTTTGGAAGATGAAGGTCCCCAATAAAATTTGGCATTTTATCTGGCGTGCAGTGAAGGATTCGCTTTCTACAAAGGTTAACTTAAAGGCTCGGCATGTACCTGTGGATGATGTTTGTGAGGGGTGTGGGGATTATTCGGAATCGACAATGCATTCTCTGTGGCTGTGTGATCAAGCTCGGGCAGTTTGGATGTCAGGTCCAGAGTTTCAGTTTTTGATTCGGAAAGGATGCAGGACGTTTATTGAACTATTAGAGCATTTGTTCAAAGAAGGGTCGGGATTACAAGTGGCTGTGTTTGCCACGATTTGCTGGTGTCTGTGGGAACGGCGGAACATGATGAGAGTGCGTCAAACCTCATGGCAGATTCACGAGATTGAAGGCCGAGCACAAATGATGATCAGTGAGTTCTGGGATGCAAATGAATAGGAGCAGCAACGGTCTGTGCATCGCACTCAAGCTCGCTGGTCCCCTCCACCTGCTGGTACTTACAAAGCTAATTTTGATGCTACGTTATTTAAAGAGCTGGACTGTGCTGGACTTGGTGTGGTGTATCAGGATCATTCAAGCCAAGTTATTGCTGCCTTGAGTCAGAAGATTGGCCTACCCCGTACAGTGGAGATGGCAGAAGCCTTGGCTGCCAGACGAGCTGTGGAATTTGCTAGAGAACTCTGCCTTTTTGATGTCATATTGGAGGGTGACTGCTTGCAGGTTGTGAGAGCTTTAAACGCTTATGGTGGCTGCAATACTTTGTATGGTCATATAGTCAATGAGACTAAGAGGTTAGGGGTTGGTTTGAGGTATTGTAGTTATCAGCATGTTGGTCGGGAAGGAAATAAATTAGCTCATTGTTTAGCTAGGAGAGCAGTTTCAGCTGCAGATATTGATGTTTGGGTAGAAGATCTACCTAGGGATTTGGACGTTGTGTTCCAATCCGACTTGTCTTAATTTGTCCTTATTCTTCAATAAAACTACGCTTACATTCTTCTCAAAAAAAAAAAAAAAAAAAAAAGAAAAAAAAGAAAAAGAAATGAACTTCTAGACCTCATTGAAAAGGTTTGGGAATTTTATAATATTCATGTGCTTTTGTTTTATTTCTAAAAACCAAGTCAAAATATTTGAGAGATTGTTATATACTTATATGGTAGTAGGCAGTAGACCTAGCAAAATTAGATTCAGTCTAATAATTCGACTTAAACTTAAACAAAAATATCCAACCCAGGACTTGGAGTATAAACGGGTAGATTCGACCTGACCCAATTAACTTCCTTGTCGGGTTAACTCATAGCCAACTCAAATTAACTTGTTTTTAAAGGGAATATATATATATATATATATATTGTTTGGAATAATACACAAAGTAATAAAAGAAGAATAAGGATTATACAAAAGGCAAACAGAAATAGATAACTTGGAGGCACAAAATTGTTATCCTTAGACAATATTTGCCCCCACACTCTTGTTGCTAAAGGGTTATAGCAAACTTGTCCACAAGATACAATCAAGTTGTTGGGTTCTGCAGATAGCAATTTTGGATAATAACCATAAGATTTCTTGTGTTTCTCTATAACTTACTATTTTGTGGATTTAGTTATTTTTCAAGTGAACATTAGTCTCTATTTATGCCCATAGGGTTATATTTCATCAAAAGACACGTATGGAGAGTCAAAATGTTTCATAAAACCATTCACAAAGCTTGAAACATCTTCAAACATTCATAACAGTTACCAGAAAATTCTGTAAAAAACTTAGTTTTATGTGTTTCAATCGGTTGAATGCTCTTTTAGATCGATCGAACAGAAATCGTATAGCAATCGAATCATCCAGTGACTCTAGGATTATTTTCTTCATCATTTCAATCGATTAAGCAAAAGTTTCGACCGATTGAAAATCTTTTAGTTCAAATTTTACTTAGAAAATTCCAGAACTAGAATTTTCACTTTATGAAACAATACTCTCCAAACTCAAACATCATTATTACAACCTATCCATGTATATACCTATATATACAATATATATATATATATATATATATATATATATATATTCAAATGTGATATATAGTATAATATTCATTCTTCATTGATTCACTCGCACATTTATGCTCTGTTTGGATTGAGGGAGAGTAGAGGGGAGTAGAGTAAAGGAAGGGAGAGTAAGTTATGCTATGTTTGGAAGTTTGGAGGGAGAGAAGAATAGAGGGGAGGAGAGTAGAGGGGAATGATTAGTCATTCATTTTGTTTGGATGTTTTAAAAATTAGAATGAGAAGGAGAGGAAATGATTAAATATATTTAAATAGAAAAATTTATCTCTATTTGAAAATTGTCTTGCAACATTGGTCTATGATTAATTTGTTAGATTAAATAATTATATGACTAAAACGTGCAATTTTTTTTTATTCAAATTAAATAATCAACATTGGTCTATGATTATATATATATATATATATATCTTTTTTATACTAAAAAAAAGCCATCCTTAATTGATAATAATTAAAATAAAAAAAAATATTTAGTTTGTTTGTTTACTAAAAAAATCAACAAAATATTGAATTTTGAGTTTTTCTTTCATTTATTATTATTATTTTTAATATTTTTTTTTATTTTACTTAGTTCGTGAATTTAATTTTTGAGGATTCAAAGAAGAATTGAGACAAAAAAAAAAAAAAAAAAACAAAAACAAAAAAAATTAGGGAGAGCGACTCTATGAATTAACTCAAAATTAGGATTTTACTATGTAATTTAAACTCAAATGTTTGCTCACTTACTATTCAAAGACTAAACAATAAATCATAGCTGAAGTTCAGGAAAGAAAGCAACCCAAAATTCTTAAGAGAATATCCCGCTAACTACTAAGCAAATAGTAAACATTGCTCTTGTGAGAATACGAGTATTTCATCCATACACAGTTACAACAGCAGTAGTGCCGAATGAAAATCGAGCAAAATATATGATTATGCCTCAAGAGGAAACTAACTTCCATAGGATATCACAAATTATGACCATCATAGATTAAGCAAAAACCGCAGAAATGTTTCAATTTTTTTATTGAATAGAATTTACATCGATTCTACAATCAAACACGATACTTTTCATCGGAATGTTTGGGGTTACAACGTGGAATAAAATATAGATTATGAAACATCAAAACAACTTTGAATTCATGATAAAAATGAATTTATGGTGCTCTCTCAAGTCAACAATGTGACATTTCACCAAAAATAGGTCCAACAAAGTTACAAAAAGGTTCAGGTATGCATTACAAAAATTTCTAGATGCATGGGAATTTATCTATGCCATCCACTTCCTCAGTCGTATTAACACTTTTATTTCTCACACTTCTTTTTTTTGATAGGTAAGAAGAACTTTTATTTCTCACACTTAACTAGAACAAATCAATTCCACTCCCAAGGTACCTACACCAAAGGGATACAAGGTTGGGAAAAGAATCTCCGAAATGGGGTTAGTTATTAATATCAAACTGAGACTATTTTCTTACAACAGCTGTCCTGTAATTCATCTGCCATTGCCAATAATCATCCAGGGGACGCATTTTCAATCTCGTGCGTGTTCTAGTGACCATATAGGAGGAATTTTGTAGATCAGTATAGATAAGCATTCAAATCATATCCGAAACACTTCACTTTACTTACAAGGTCCAGGACATACTTGTTCCTTTCTTGGCAGTATGCATCCAACACTATAATTCCAGTTTGCTTAGTTGTCGTGGAAATTTCCAATGGTGCAAAAGTTCTTATTGATAAAGAAGTTTCTGCTCTCCATCCTGTAAGAGTGAGAGGTCCTCTTCAGTTTAAGAAGTTCCTGTTTTCACTTTCAAAGGAGAAATAAATGAAGGGGAAGAAACTAAAATACAAGGCAAAGAGACCACAATCATTATGCTACTAAACAAAAGGAATAAATTTGAGAATAATGACAATTAACCATTCAATCATAAATAAACCCAAACAGAGCATAAAAGTTCTAGTAGTACTCATGGCCTTATATTCTCTCTTAAACCTGCAGTTTCTTTCAGCAAGCCTAAATTTGAAAGATTAATATGAGGCCTATTTTTTTTTTTATTGGGTCACTAATTTGGTCCTTAAACTTTACAAAAAGTTTATTTTAGGTATCTAAACTTAAATTTTTTTTTTTTATCCTTAAACTTTGTAAATAGTATTTTAATAGTTTAGAGACAAAAATAGAGATAAAAAATGAACTTTTTAAAATAGTTTAGGGAAGAAAAATAACATTTTAGTCAAGTTTAAGGACATAAAGTAAATTTTTTTAATAGTTTAAGGACAAAAAAAAAAATGAATTTTTTCAAAATTTTAAGGACGGAAAATGAAGTTTTTTTTTTTTTTTTAAATTTAGGGATTAAAAATAAACTTTTGATAAAGTTTAGGGCCAAAATAATATTTTATTTTATTTTTTTTAAATTTTAAGAAGCAAATATAAGGCATACTTGTACATTCGTAGCTAATCTCACCTTACCTTATTAACAATTTTATCTCATAAAAATCATGGTAGAATAAATGGGATTAATACCTCTATACGGTCCATTATCTCTCCAAAAAAAAAAAAAAAAACACGCAAGCACAACAACCCACTATGTTTTTATATTCCGCAGCCTTGATATGACTAGAAGAGGAACCGAGAAAAAAGCCTTCGTTATGGGCCACCGTGGGCCCTAGTGCTTGAAAATATACCCACCGTGGGCCCTAGTGTGTGACTCGAAAATATAAAACTGTGGCGATTACTAAACTGACTTTGTTATTTTTGACCGGCCTGTATTTGCAACTTGCTTAGCCTTGATGCCGTGGATACTGTTTATTGTCGGCACAGCTGTGGCATTGTTTATGCAAGTCCAATTAGCCAAAAAAAGATTACTAAACTTCAATATGCTTAACGTCCAAGTTATTATTATCTTAATCGGTTAAATTACCAACTGTTTTAAAAGATAAAATTATTTGAATATAATAAATTTAATCATTTAACTACAAATTTTTATCACTTTTCTTTATGAATAGGTAAAAATTACTTTTCTATTAGTTTAAATATTAAAATATAATAAATTTAATTGCCCATTTTTAATACGGATATTAAAATCTCATCCGGTTGTTGAAGTAATTTGTTCGAGCATTTCCTGGAAGTTGTACTTTATTTTGGACTGTTAGGCTAGGACGTACGTCTCCATATGGAAAACCCATGTGGTAGCTGCCTACCATTGACAGTCAAAACATTTGACAAGTCGATATTCTCTCTCTCTCTCTCTCTCTCTCTCTCTCTCTCTCTCTCGCGTGTTATAAATTCAACACTTTGCATCCTCACTAAGTCATCAATATTCACCACATCTTTCACTCCTAAGAGCTTGCTTCTTGTTATCTTAGTTATTAGCCCAATCCAAAATGGCAACAAAATTTGTCATATTGTCCTTAATGTTCCTCCTAGCTCTAGCCACATTCACTGAAGCCTCAAAGTACCAGTTCCAAAACCTCAAAGAAACCAACATGATGTTCTACATGCAAGACTGGGAGACAGGAGCCAATGCCACCGCCACCCCAGTCGCTGGCATCCCTCACAAGCGGTGGTGGATCCTTGGGTTTGGAACGATCTTTGCCACTGACGACAAGTTGACAGTGGCTATTGAGAGGAACTCATCTGAGGTCGGGAGGGCTCATGGTATTTATGTGAACTCAGCGTTGGATGGCTCTGACTTGCACCTATTGATGTCACTTGTGTTCACCAACAAGGAGTACAATGGTAGCACTCTTGAAATACAAGGGGCAGACAGGTTCTACCAAAAATATAGGGAAGTGTCAGTGGTTTCAGGAACTGGAATTTTCAGGTTGGCTCGTGGTTATGCTACTTTGGAGACTGTTTATTTGGACATACCCAACTCTAATGCAATCATCAGGTGGAATATCACAGTTTTCCACTACTAAGTTGTTGGAAACTTAGTATGTAATAGGCGTAAAATAAAAAAACAGTCAATTAGATTTTGTTCCCATTTAAACAAAGGTATACAAATTAAGAATAAAAAAAGGTTTCTGATACGTGGTGGTATAATAAGTGAACACCCATTGTTGTCCTTTTTCTTGTTTACCATATAATAAAATGAGTGTAATATTTTGTTTTAACGAGTGTCTTGATGTTTAAGGAATATATTTTGATTATTGTTAATTAATTGTAATACAATATTCTCAATGGCTATGTAATGTTTTTTGCAGTAAGAGTCAACGTTTTATGGAATAATAATGATCCAATTTTTTCATCGTTCACATCCTTCCCAATTCAATCCATACCCAGAAAAGAAGCCCTCGCTGAGAGAGTTAGAAGTTTATATTATACTGGGACAATGCCCTATACGTACGGCTATATCACTATAGGAACCCCAGCTGAGCAATGGGGTTCAGAGAGACGACTGATCATCTAGGACCTTTCAAATATAGAATTGTAAGGTTCTATTTCAAATATTTAGACATCAATAATGTTGCATTTTGTATAATATTGCACCATATAGCAAAGGGAAATAATGAAGTGAAGTTTAGCATAGCTTATTTTCTGTGGTTTACTAATTTATTTTTTTTAAAAGGTGAATAATGTAAATGCATATTTGTAACTTTAAAAAAAATAAGACTTTAAAAAATTATACATGGTTAAACAAAAATCAAACAAGCACAATTCTTTCTGCAAATGATCAAATATTATATTTAGAAATGAACTTCTAGAGCTCATTGAAGATCTGAATCCCATTGAAGAGGGTGGGAAATTTTATAAAATTCACGTGTTTATAAAATTCATTGTCGTCACTAGTCAACACTGTAACATTCAGTTACTGTGTTTTGGATTAGTAGCCAACTTTCACAATAATTTCAACATCTTTCGAATAATAATAATAATAAATAAAAAAATATGTTGCACACAATATATATATATATGTATATATATACACACACCTATTGCTCAAAACAACTGAAAATATACTTAAATTGGTCTTGTTCGGTACGCAATTTTAAACATATGTTTTTAATTTTTAAACACTATTACACATATTTTTACACATTTTTTTATTCACACGTTATTTTTAATAAAACTAAAATTTTTTATTTAAACACACATACTAGGTCATAAAGTGATAAAACTGCAGCTTAAAGTTATTTTTTGAATTGTTTTGGGCATGGAGTGTTTGCGTAGAATGTATAATAAACACAACCAAAATAATAAATAATAAATATGAACTGTGGCTTTTGTTTGTTTGTGCGGTGGGGTAAGGGGGTTGTTCAAATGCAGTCAAATTATTGGTTCAAACCGTCAAAGGCTGCAGTTTTGTCATATTGGTCCCTTTGACTGTTTGAGCCAACAATTGGACTGATTTTTTTTTTCTTTTGGTAAACGACGCTTGGAATTAAAACTACTGAACAATATCCACTCCCATCTAATCTCTCTTGACTTTATTAGGAATCGCATCCCATAAAAAAAAAAATCAAGGTAGATTAACACCCACCCACCATCTTTCAATAATCTGCAGCCCTTAATAATCATTTATAATATGACAAGAAGAAACACAGTAAAAAGCCACCATTATTGGCGACCATGGGCCCTAGTGCTTGAAAATATGCCTAGGCGATTTGTTTGACTCGAAACTCGAAAGTGTACTGCCTGGTGACTGTCGTTAATAGCGATTACTAGTTAGTAGTTACTAATAATAGGCATCGTATTTTCTTATGAGAGTAATCTTTCTTTTTTTTTTTTTTTTTAAATAAAAATATTCTGACTTTTTTCGAGTATTTGACTATTTTTTTTTTTTTTTTTTAAGGTATATACAATTCTCTATTTCATTCAATTCTAAAGTATAAATAGCAAACATTGAGGTTGTTTATTAGGACTGTAATCAAATAAACCTCTTTATGAAAAGTTCATGTGCATTTCACCCAAAAAAAAAAAATTCTTTTAGACTTTAACTGTTACACAGATCATGCATAGACACAATAATGTTTTATTAAATAAACTCATTAGCTCAAACATATTTAAGTAGCTCGTAAGTAAGTCGACAATAAAATGAATTAACTTTGAAAATTTTATCTTATTTTAAAATAAATTCAAACTTGACTTTTTTTTTTTGAGAAGGAATTCAAACTTGACTTAAGTGCAAAATAATATAAAATTTCTTCTCAAAAAAAAATATTAAATTACCCATCAAATTATTCATAAGTAGGCCTACTCACTTTGCCTCAATTTGTTTATCGTCCTAGTTATCATTTTGGTCAGAAACGAGATAAAAAAGATGATATTGTTCACATCATCAAAAAAAAAAAAAAATGATATTATAATCTTCAGCTGTTTAAAAAGAGCTTTCGGTATTTGATGTAATAATTCGTTCCAGCATTTCCTGGAAA
This sequence comes from Quercus glauca, assembly GCA_023736055.1. Classification (NCBI taxonomy): domain Eukaryota; kingdom Viridiplantae; phylum Streptophyta; class Magnoliopsida; order Fagales; family Fagaceae; genus Quercus; species Quercus glauca. The sequence goes on from CM043322.1 coordinate 34,800,044, forward strand.
GTGCATAAGTGCATGCACCGCAATATCGTTTGGATTGACACAAAACTGTTCGGCGACTATGTACGAATTATAAGCCCAAAGAAAAACCATGCGGTAGCTGACTACAGAGACAACCAACCAATTGCCAAGCCGCCGTGCATGTGGATATTCTCTCTCTCTCTCTCTCTCTCTCTCTCTCTCTCTCTCTCTATAAATAGAATCCACCCCATGAAGCCACAATTCACCACATCACACAAGTAAGTTCATTCACTCCTAAAAGCTTGCTTGTCAGCTTTGCTAGTCCAATCCACAATGGCAACAAAATTGTCATATTGTCCTTAATGTTCTTCTTAACTCTAGCCACATCTATAGAGGCCTCAAAGTACCAGTTCCAAAAACTCAAAGAAACCCACATGATGTTCTACATGCAAGACTGGGAGACAGGAGCCAATGCCACGGCCACCCCAGTCGCTGGCATCCCTCACAAGCGGTGGTGGATCCTTGGGTTTGGAATGATCTTTGCCACTGACGACAAGTTGACAGTGGCTATTGAGAGGAACTCATCTGAGGTCGGGAGGGCTCATGGTATTTATGTGAACTCAGCGTTGGATGGCTCTGACTTGCACCTATTGATGTCACTTGTGTTCACCAACAAGAAGTACAATGGTAGCACCCTTGAAATTCAAGGGGCAGACAGGTTCTACCAAAAATATAGGGAAGTATTAGTGGTTTCAGGAACTGGAATTTTCAGGTTGGCTCGTGGTTATGCTACTTTGGAGACTGTTTATTTGGACATACCCAATTCTAATGCAATCATCAGGTGGAATGTCACAGTTTTTCATTATTGACTATTTTGTATAAGAGTATGGAATAAGCTAGCGTTAAATAAAAAAAAGGTTCAACTACGTTAGCATTTTAAAACTTTTTTTTTTTTTTTTTTTTTTTTTTTTTTTTTTTTTTTTTTGAGGATGTGAGAACTTGATTTTTAAAAGTCACAAATTCACAATATGTTTGGGAAATAAAAAATGATGTGGTGTATAATAAGTGACATAGCATATTTATCATGCGTTTTCGTTCTCCATATATTGTTTTGACTGATGCCTTTTATTAGTCTTGAAACTCTAAATTAATAGCCCTAATCCATACATATACGTAGTGTGTTTGCATAAAATATTGTAGAACCATAAGTAACCATCACAACATATTTATATACATAAAAAGCCCCAACTTCACAAATTATAAGTTATAAAAATTTATAAACATTAAAAAAAATTAATATTGAAAGAAAAAATGATCAAATTATTTGGGAATAATTTTTTTTTCCAATTATTTTATTTTATTTTAGTAGTAATTATATAATGGGTTATACAAACAGTAAACTCAAAATATGTACAATTATAATTGGAACTTTCAAATGGTTGAAAAATCTACTCAATCAGTAGAAAATTGTATTTATTTCAATGAAAATTCAATGTAATATGGGACACAATAAATAACTCATTTACTATTGGATATTTAGATTAGTTTGTCTCCCATAAAGATATAAGCATAACATATTAGTGAGTAAGAGACGAAGAGTTTTAGTTGGTTTACAAATTTTACACTCGTTGGGAGCTATCCAAATAGTGCTATTTGCCTTTCATGTTAAGAGACATGCTTTGTTTTTTGGTCAAGAAACAGATTTAAGTCAGCCATATTTTCATTAGGTGAGGGTGAGGACTAGAGAAAGGGTTTTTGTTAGATGATATTCATCTTAGGTTAATGAATTTAGTTTAAGCTAATATATGTCCAACACTCATAATGCCAGTAATCAAAGAGCACACCACATGTCACTTCAAAGTTAACATGCAATGGGATGAATGTGGCCACGTTGAAGAAATACTTATTGTACCATTATTTTTAAGTTAACGATGAAGTGAAAAGTTTTTGATTAAAAAAACAATATTATCAATTATCTATTAAAAAATTAAAAAAGTTTTTTGTATATAAGATAACATATACATAAAAATTGACTCACTACACTTGATCTTTCACAATAATTGAAATTGATTTTTCTCATACCACTACATTTCTTAAGTCTTTTTTTATTATTAAAACAATCTTCTACCAAACCAAGTTTAAAATTTTCTCACCACTTCAGCTCAAAGCAGTAGGTCCGTAGCCATTGGCCCAACGAATCATTATACAACTTTTCAAATATATTGTTATATTTTTTACACTTTTTCATTGAGTTAATCTCATAGTTTATTTTGAGTACATTGATTAATTTCTTGAATTGTAAATAAATACACTGATTAATGTCTTCAATTAATTTTTATTTAATATGAATTAATTATCTTTATTTATTTATTTATTTATTTTTATTGATGCAAACTAATATTTTTTAGATTAATTTTATTTTCAATTTTATCTTGTAACCTTGCCCCCCTAAACTAAAATACTAGTTCCGCCACTGCCAAACACACCCTATATATGACATGCTTAGTGAGCAAAAATACAGAGATGTGAGCCTATAGAACAGAACTTGTTCAAGTAAGGTCGTGATAGGAAAAATATACTGACAAACTATGAAACCCGAATCATTTATGTGACTGTAAACACAAATTTTTCTCAATTGCAGAAAATCAAACAATTGAAAAGAAATATGGTTTGCAAATATAAATTTGTATTGATGTATAATGAGTACAATCTCTATTTCAATTCTTTTACAAAAGAGTATCCTCTGATTCTATCTTCATTGAACTTGACTCGAACAAGGAATCTTCTTGACTTTAGTTGGAAGATGGATTGAATGGTCTTCACAACAAATCTCTAGCTTTGAACTTATTAGAGATTTATTGTTCTTCAAGTCTTCGAATGTGAAGGCTCGTAGGTTGAAGTTCTTCGGGGCTTTAAAGGCTTGATCCGTTGAGCTTCAAAGATTTAGGTTTGTTGGAGTTTATGGAACCTTTTTAGCTTAATTCCAATAGAACTTCAAAGAACTCGAACAAGAGATCTTCTTGATTTTGATTGGAAGAAGGATTGAACGGTCTTCACAACAAATCTCTAGCTTTGAGCTTATTAGAGATTTATTGTTCTTCAAGCCTTTTGAATGTTCTTCTTCAAGTTCTTCAAGCCTTTTGAATGTTCTTCAAGTTCTTCAAAGGTTCTTGAGACAGAATTTCTCCAGAGCTTGAGCCTCTTGAAAACTTCCTCTTGAAAATGAGAGGGGATGTCCTCTATTTATAGTGATTTTAGAGGATAAGCTCCACTTTGAATTGATATACTTGAACGTATGTAATAGACTTTTTATTAGCCCAAATTCTTCTTAGAGATAATTATCTCTATTTATCTATTTTGATAAAGATAATAATCAATAAAGATAAATAATTATCTCTATTTAATTTATTTTAATAAAGATAATTATCAATTAATTTTGAATAGAAAATTTATCTTTATTTTATTTATTTATAAAGATAATGATCCATAAATTTTGAATAGGAAATTTATCTTTATCCTATGGGCCAAATGACACATGGCAAATTTTGATATGCCAATGTGATGTCAATTTGGATGACACATGTCGTCATTTAATTTAATTAATTTAATGACATTAAAATTTGTCACTAAATTTTGATGTGACATTTTATAATTGGCTTAAAATTTTGCCTCTTACAAATGCCCCCTCGAGACTTAGTCATGTCCACAATTTTGAGTGTGGAAAGTGGTAAGTCTCGACAATTTCATGCTTTGATGCAATAAATTTCAGCACCTTTCATTTATTTGGAAATTTGCAAGCTGACAAACTTATTGGAGAACCATTCCCCCAAGGGCTTTAATATGTGCAAGAGTCTACCGCCATAAGAAGAGCTTTGCTCCTAATCAAAGTGTCCTGTGAGGATAACTTTAAGAAAGAAATTTGTTTCCTAGTCAAAGTGGTTTTTGTTAGACTCCTAGTAGGAATTAAACAAATATCCCTACTATGAGAAGAGATTTACTCCTTATCAAAGTGTAATAGTTAAAGTATGCCACGTTCAAACTTCAAAGCCTTCACTACTCTCTCTACCTTTTTGACTCTATCTCAATGGGTGCTCCTCAACTTTTTCTCATCTAAGCTGTGAATTGAGAATCATCCAAGCAAAAAAATAAAACGTGGAATTCAAGTCCAAGCTGAATAACCATGCAAAAAGCCACCTTTTTTTTTCTTCTAGTCAAAGTAGTCTTTGACTAATAACCTTTCTATACCAATATGACTCCATGCAAACCTCTTTTCCTAGTCCAATATGACTCCACGTGAACATTCTTTCCTAGCCCAATATGACTCCACCTGAACATTAATTCCCAATAGCTCCCTCGAACATGGACGTTGGATCATATTCTACCTGAGGTGGACTTCTTTTCATAGTTAAATTATGATGAGAGGACTTCTAATAGAACTCAAGCAGACAACCTCAACCGTTTGAATTCTTTTATCTCAAAGACTCCCACTTAATCTTGAACTTCTTTCTTATTGCAACTCAAGACTTCTTTTCCCACTTAAATTCTTCCTTCAGACACCTATATAAGGACATCCCTTTCCTTCCTTTTTCTCGTTGCTGATCAGGTACGTGCCTTCTTTTTCACTCATTAGTTCTATTTTTTTTTTTTAGCCGCTTCCCTTTTAGATTTCTAGGTTCTCATCATAATATCCTCTTTGCTTTGCTATAGTTTGCCATTAAATCTTTCATTCTTTTATATGAATGATCTTCAATCATGATACTGACTTCTTTTATTCTTTAGAAGCACAAAGAATAGGTGGCATCTCATTCTTGAGTTGGAGCAAGATTTCATAAATACTTTGAGATTTGCTTCTGAAAATTTGCAATAAGCTTCACAAGTTAGGCTTCAAAAGATTTCAACTTCACAATTCCATTAAGCTTCTTGAGATTTCAATTGCACAAATCTGTTGGGCTTCACAAGGAGGCTATTGTGCAACTCCGTGGAGGTAAATTCTTGTTTGCTCCCTCCCTTGTTTTTTTTTTTTTTTTTTTTTTTTTTTTTGCATGTCCATTTTTTTGTATTGTTCCACCTCCATTTAGAATAAGTAATATGATGACTTAGTGGCACTACGAAGAACTTGCAAGAGTTTATTTTGTTTCTCAAGCCAAGTAGTAGCTACAAAGACAATGATCTCGAAGACAATCTTGCAGACGAAGACAATCTTGACAACGAAGTCTATCTTGGATACGATGACTTCCTTGAAGACGAAGACAATCTTGACAACGAAGTCTATCTGTGATACGAAGACTTCCTAAAGATGAAGACAATCTTGAAGACGAAGACAGTCTTACCAACAAAGTCTATCTGTGATACGAAGACTTCCTTGAAGACAAAGACAATCTTGACAACAAAGTCTATCTGTGATACGAAAACTTCCTTGAAGATGAAGACAATCTTGAAGATGTAGACAGTCTTAACAACGAAGTCTATCTGTGATACGAAGACTTCCTTGAAGACGAAGACAATCTTGAAGATGTAGACATCCATGAAGACGAAGATTGCCTTGAAGATGAAGATTGTCTTGAAGATGAAAACTATTTTGAAAATGAAGACAATCTTAAGGACAAAGACTTGCTTTGAAGATGAAGATAATCTTGAAGACGAAGACTGCCTTGAAGATGAAGATTGTCGATGCAAGGCCTTGAAGACAAAGATTGTCTTGAAGATGAAAATGATCTTGAAGATGGGGTTTGTCCATGTAAGGATGTGCACTGGCTTCTTGCTATGATGCTTTTTAAAGGTATAAAATGATGAGTATAAGACTTTAGAGATACAAGATGACACCATTCAAAGTTTAAATATGCGAGAAGATGACACCAAAACTTCGAGGCTTTGAGGTGAACCAACTCAATAGAGAGGCAATTCAGTCCAAACTTTAGAGATGCAAAGAGGTGCCACCGAGTCTTCAAAAATGCAAGGAGATACCACCAAGTCTTTGAAGATGTTAGGAGATACGTACCACCAAGACTTTATGCGTGAAAGGTAGAACTACTGAGACTTTAAAGACGAGAGAGAAATCACATTTTAAAGATGCCAAGAGACATTCTCACAATAATGTTTGCTTTCATGGTAACTTTGCATTCCTTTTGGTTGCAATGTCTTACAATGATGTTAGCCTTCATACGGTAGCATTGTCTTCTTGTAGCAACTATCTCATAGTGATGTTCACCTAAAACTATGGTTGCGTTTAGTGTGACATACCAAGTTTTGTCTGTGTTGCACTTGAGAGAGATCGAGTTATCACGTGGTTCAAGAAAGTTTTTTTTTTTTTTTTTTTGACGTGTGACTGATCTTAGTATAAAATACCAAGCTGCCTACGTATCCGAAAGGGGATCAAGTCACCACTTAGTTCAAAGGGGATTTTTTTTTTTTTTTGAAGATGTGACTGAACTTAGTAAATGATACCAAGCTGCCTACATACTTGAAAGAGGATCAAGTCAACACGTAGTTCAAAAGGATTATTTGTTTTTGAGGATGTGATTGAACTTAGTAAATGATACCAAGCTGCCTACGTACCTCTTGAGAGGGATCAAGTCACCACTTAGTTCAAAGGGCATTTTTTTTTTTTTTTTTTGAGGATGTGACTGAACTCGGTAAATGATACCAAGCTGCCTACGTACCCGAAAGGGGATCAAGTCAACACGTAGTTCAAAAGGGATGTTTTTTTTATTTTTATTATGCCCTAACTTTTGCCTAGGCCGCCTTATAAAAAGGTTTTCAACCTAGCGGGCTTCATTTTTTATTTTATTTTTTTATATGCCCTAAATTTTGTCTAGGACGCCTCATGAAAAGGTTTTCAACCTAGCGGGCTTTTTTTTTTTTTTTTTTTTTTTTTTTTTTTTTTTTTTTACGCCCTAACTTTTGCCTAGACCGCCTCGTAAAAAGGTTTTCAACCTAGCGGGCTTTTTTTTTTTTTTTTGGGGGGGGGGGGGGGGGGGAACACTTTCAAGAGTAATGGGAAAACATCATGTACCCTTTGAGTGTTGAGGTAGGTAGTTTAGGCTCTTACCAAGGAGTGCAATCTTTAGGCATAGTCATGTTTCAAGAACTTGCCATTGATAAGGCCAATTCTCAAAATGTCTTCAGTTGTATCAGTGTTGATTTCCTTCAATTCATCAACTATAGCTTGTATGCCTTCTTCAAATATGGGTGGCGCATCCTTAACATTATCTTCGACTTCTTGGTTTGTGGTCACCATTGTGCGCCTTTTTACAGTCAAGGCTTCTCCAGTATTCACTTCCCAAATGGTTCTACGTTTCATACGAGATGGAATGGAGCTTCGAATCTCATTTGAGTCTTGATCAACAATAAGTGTGTTGTTAGCACCTCTAGGGAGGAAATTTGTCCTTTCATTCTGCCTTCGCTTTGCCTTTAAATCTTTTGAGAGCCGAGAAGGGATTGAATGACTGAGCCTTGTGAGAACTGAACCTTGATAGCCATCTTGAGAAGGAGTTGAGTGACTGAGTCTTGTGAAAATAGAGCCTTAAGTGTCAACAACAGAGTTATCTTCTTGAGTCCCCAACATATCAAAGATTAAGATATGTGAAGTGGGTCGCCCAATGCGGTCAAAAATAGATGATTTCTTTGATAGATTCGAAGATTGTTCTTCTTCCTTATAATTTGCCGAAATTACAGAAACACTAGCTTTTCGGATGGGAATATGAACAGAAGTTGGTGGGGTGTATCCAATTCCAGCCTTAGAACTTGTTACACTAAAACCTTTAGCCTTCAACACCTTATGTTCTTCTTTTCCAGAGGCTTCAGGGATGAGCTTACCCAAACCACTCGGCTTCTTATGGTCATAACCAGCTTTAGCCATGAGTCTATATGCATTAGGGTCAAAACCCTCTTTGGTTCGTTTGGTGGGCAAAGACCCATGTTCAACAATTGGTCCTTGGGATGGTCTTGTGAACCCTTTTAATGGTTGGCTTGAGATTATTGATTTTGTGATTTTAGCAACTGGGAGAGTTAGTCCCTGCAAATCTTCCAATACTGACTCTCCATCTCCTAAAAAGGGTGATTGGCCCTCTTTTCTTTTGGTGACTGGGACGTAGTGTAATATAGGAGCTACCTTAGTTGCTTTAGAAGCTTGATACTTCTTCTCTTTTATGGAAGTCTTTGTTTGCTTGGTTTCCTTCTCCTCAATTGGCTTGGCTTCCTTCTCCTCAATTGGAGAGTCAATCCTCGAAGTTTTGGAGTGGATGTTTACTTCTTTACTAGATGGTGAAACCATGACTTGTGCTTCTTCTATTGTATCATCTTCCAAGTAGAATTTTGCATCAGCAAAATGTGATTCAACTACAATAAAGGGCTTGTGATCAGCTACTATCTTTTTTACTTGTCCATCTTGGAAATATTTAAGGCATTGGTGATATGTAGATGGTACAACACCATACTCATGCAACCATGGTCTTCCAATAAGCAATTTGTAGGTGGTCTTGGCATCAATGACATGGAAGAGTGCACTTGATTCCATTTCACTTATGAGCATTTGAAGCCTAATCTTCCCAATGGCTCTTTGTCCACTTTGATTAAAGCCTTGAATCGTCAATTTACTGGGGAGTAGTTCATCCAAGGAGATTCCAAGCTCTTTCAATATTTTGAGTGGTAAAATGTTGACTGCAGATCCACCATCAATAAGGATATGATTGAGTTTTTGTTCTCGAATGTAGCCAGTCACAAATAAGGGACGATTGTGAATCTTGGATCCCAACAGACGATCATCATTAGTGAAAATAATTGGAGACCAATATGCTTTATACACAATAGCTCGCTCTGTTTCCTCCTCACTTTTTGAAGATTCCTCTTCACCACTTACTTGATAACATGTAAGAGATGAAAAGATAAAATCCTCGGGAATTGGCATTGGGGAGAAAGGTATTTTCACCTCAATAGGCTCCAATGAACCAAATTGAATGATGAGATCAGTGGAAGTAGTTCTTGAGGCTACCTTGGCCAGATTGGCAGTTGCAACTTCATCATCAAACATGATCTTTCCTTGACGAGCTAGCTTCATGATTTTATCTTTCAGCACAAAGCATTGCTCAATAGGGTGGCCTATGAGGCGATGATACTTGCAATACTTGGGATTATTTGTTTGGTCAGCCTTTTCAGGACGTTTCATCTCCGGTAGTTCAATCAACTTCAATTCAAGTAGGTAATCCAACATGTTGGAGATATCGGAATCAGGGAACGGATATTGCTTTTCTTGCATCTCTTATAACGTCGGTCTTCTTCTTCCCTTATCTTGAGTGAAATTAGGCGTTTGTTCTTTCATCTTGAGCTTAACTGGAACTTTGAGAGAAGTAGTAGTTACAATTAAAGACTGCTTGTTTTCTAGCTTAGAAGAGAATTTGCCCCATTTGCGAGTATCTTGCCCTTCTCTCCCCTTGTAGGGTTCTTGAACTGGGGGACCTTGGTGACCATTGGAAGCAATGCTAAGCTCCATGTCATGAGCACGTGTTGTTAATTCTTCAAATGTTTTAGACTTTATTCCTTGAAGAATATAACTTATAGCCCAATTCATTCCTTGAATGCACATCTCAATTGCAGACGCTTCAGATAATTGATCCTTGCAGTTGAGACTAAGATTTCTCCACCGTTGAATGTAATCAATGACAGGCTCTTCTTTCCATTGCTTTGAATTGGTGAGTTCTATCATGCTAACAGTACGTCGAGTACTATAGAAACGGTTTAGGAATTCTCGCTTTATTTGATTCCAACTATCAATGGAGCCAGGCGCTAGATCAGTATACCAATCAAATGCATTTCCCTTCAAAGAGCAAACAAATTGCTTGACCATGAGATCCCCATAAGTGCCAGCATTGTTACAAGTTTCCACAAAATGGGCTATATGCTGCCTTGGATTGCCTTTACCCTCAAATTGTTGAAACTTCGATGGTTGATAGTTTTGAGGCATCCTCAAGAGATCTATCCTCTGAGTGTATGGTTTAGCATAGGCAATGGACACCTGACTTCCACCCCCAACTTGGTCTTTGAATGCTTCCTTGATTAACTCCTTGAGCTGGTCAGGAGAGATAAACCCCTCTGTAGAGAAATTGAGATCTTTTGTTGAACTCCCGAGTTTGTCATTATAGATTTGTTTTGGCCTAAAGCTTTCATCTTCATGATTCGGTCCAGATGAATTCCCCATCTTATCCATTAGGAGAGTTATTTGTGCGTCTCTCATTGCTTCCATTTCTTTTATAGACTTCATTAATTCTTCTAAAGTCTGAGCTATAGTCGAGACTTGTTCCTCTAAAGATGTTGTGTTAGTCATCATGACTGGCATGGCAAATGAGCTAACAGAGTGAGGAGAATCCCTAAGCTTAGAAGCAGGAATATTTTCTGAAAAGGAGAACTCAAAGCCATCAAGTGACTCATCCTCTTCTTCAATAATCGGAGCTTCTTGTGTTGGTTCTGGTGACAAAGCTGGTTGAGACAACATTTCATTGACGAGGCCAGCTACATCCTTGCTTGCCCCTTGAGTAGATGAGGCTGTTTGTGACTTATTGGTTTCAGAAGTGTTGAAAACAGGCGAGGATTAGGGTATGGGCGTTGTTTGAGCATAGACTTCTGCAAGGGCTTTTATCTTTCCCCTTGTCATGGGTCCAATATAGGGAATATCAGAGTTTGAATCAAGTGTAGGATCAACTTCACTTGTTCCAAAAAGAGGGTTGTCGATTTGAGTCTTCTTTGAAGCCATAGGGTTTCAAAAGATGTGACAATTTGATGAAGAAGAGATGAGAGGTAGAGATTGTCCCACTGGGCGTGCCAAAAATTTGTAAACACAAATTTTTCTCAATTGCAGAAAATCAAACAATTGAAAAGAAATATGGTTTGCAAATATAAATTTGTATTGATGTATAATGAGTACAATCTCTATTTCAATTCTTTTACAAAAGAGTATCCTCTGATTCTATATTCATTGAACTTGACTCGAACAAGGAATCTTCTTGACTTTAGTTGGAAGATGGATTGAATGGTCTTCACAACAAATCTCTAGCTTTGAGCTTATTAGAGATTTATTGTTCTTCAAGTCTTCGAATGTGAAGGCTCGTAGGTTGAAGTTCTTCGGGGCTTTAGAGGCTTGATCCGTTGAGCTTCAAAGATTTAGGTTTGTTGGAGTTTATGGAACCTTTTTAGCTTAATTCCAATAGAACTTCAAAGAACTCGAACAAGAGATCTTCTTGATTTTGATTGGAAGAAGGATTGAACGGTCTTCACAACAAATCTCTAGCTTTGAGCTTATTAGAGATTTATTGTTCTTCAAGCCTTTTGAATGTTCTTCTTCAAGTTCTTCAAGCCTTTTGAATGTTCTTCAAGTTCTTTAAAGGTTCTTGAGACAGAATTTCTCCAGAGCTTGAGCCTCTTGAAAACTTCCTCTTGAAAATGAGAGGGGATGTCCTCTATTTATAGTGATTTTAGAGGATAAGCTCCACTTTGAATTGATATACTTGAACGTATGTAATAGACTTTTTATTAGCCCAAATTCTTCTTAGAGATAATTATCTCTATTTATCTATTTTGATAAAGATAATAATCAATAAAGATAAATAATTATCTCTATTTAATTTATTTTAATAAAGATAATTATCTATTAATTTTGAATAGAAAATTTATCTTTATTTTATTTATTTATAAAGATAATGATCCATAAATTTTGAATAGGAAATTTATCTTTATCCTATGGGCCAAATGACACATGGCAAATTTTGATATGCCAATGTGATGTCAATTTGGATGACACATGTCGTCATTTAATTTAATTAATTTAATGACATTAAAATTTGTCACTAAATTTTGATGTGACATTTTATAATTGGCTTAAAATTTTGCCTCTTACAGTGACACTATCTTACTTGAAAGTTGTATATACATGCTTAATTCAAGTTTCCTCCCATACCAAAAATAATAAATAAATAAATAAAATCTTACTCTAAAGGGCAAAGAATATCTAGGGACCTAGCATCTTAGACAAATCCACACACAGGCCCAAAATGCACTAAACTCATGATTTTAAATCACAATTTTCAAATATAAAATTACGACTTAAAGTCACAAATTTAGGCTGTGTTTGTTTTGGGTGAAAACCACTTCCGGAAATGCTTTTCTGTAAATGCGGGTGTTTGGTTGCGCATGGAAAATAAATTTTCTGGAAATTCTTTTTAGTTGACCGTGAGTCAAGGGTGAAATTCTTTTCCGTTTTTATTTTCCCTTCAAATATCATTTTTCGAAAAACACAGAGAGAGAGCACGAAGAGAGAGAGAGAGAGAGAGAGAGAGAGAGAGAGAGAGAGCACGAGCTGCGAGCTCGAACCACCGCTCCAAGCCTGGAGCAACTGCAAGAGCAACTGCCGGCGACCTTCGACCCACGAACCCACGAACCCAGACCCATCGCCTTCAACCCAGACCCAGACCCATCGCCACGAACCCACGATCTCGTCGCCCTCTCTTCCTCGGTCTCTCTTCCTCTCTCTTCCTCGCTCTCTCTTCCTCGATCTCTCAGTTTTGTTTTTTTAAGTTTGATTTTTGTTGTTGTTGTGGTGGTGTGGTGATGATGTTTTGGTGGTTGTGGCTTTTGATTGTCGGAATTTGCTGCCGGAATTTGTTGTTGAATTGTAGGAAAATAGCATTTTCATAATAGAACCAAACACATGAAAATATTTTCTACAACAATTTTTATAATGTAACCAAACACTTGAAAATATTTTCCTTTCCGGAAAATAGCATTTCCGAAAAATAGACTATTTTTCGAAAAATATTTTACGAGAACCAAACATAGCCTTAGTACATATTATAACTTTTTTTTTTTATTTAGAAAAAGTACATATTATAACTTAAAATCATAAGTTCAATACATTTTGAGCGGTGTGTAAATCCACGTGTGTATAACAGATTTTTCCGCATTTGCAAATTACATATAGCCAACCAATGAATAGTGAAAGTTGTTGGCCGACACATTGATGAGTGATGCCCTACCACTTGAGTTTTCTTTTCCTTTATCTTTCAATTTTTTTTTTCTTTATGAGAAGATGCTACTTGAGTTTTCTAATGTAATGATTGTTTGCGTTCTTTTCTTTTTTTATTAATGGTAAGACCACAATAAACTATGTAAATTTTGTCACAATTTGCTAACGTAGTAAGTTGTAAGTTGTAGAGAAAAATTGTGAGTTTGTGTGTTCACAACTCCACTACTCGTAACTCATCACGTGGACAGATTATGACAAAAGTTATGGGATTTGTTATGATATTAGCATTTTTTTTTTATTTTCTTTTCTCTGTAAATAGTGCGTGCGTAGTTCGTATCACTTTTGTAAAAAACGCTACGACAAACAAAGCTATTGCAGGATTTTTTCTTCATAAAATTGTTTCTTTTGATGGATTTTGAAGCCGTTAGATCGCTGCAACAAATTCTGCCAGGTAAAAAATTTTAAAAATAAAAATAAAAGGCACAAAAATTTCAAGCCCCCCCCCCCCCCCCTTCCCATTTCCCTCCATTATTCATCTTTTCCCATTTTTCCCTTTCGAAATTCTCACCATCTCTCTCAATTCCTTCTTTCTTTTTCAATTTTTATTTTCATCTTCCCTCATGTTACATAGATGTTAGTTTTCATCGAAACAAAAATTATTTGAGCAGCCACTGTAGTTTTAGTTTCTTTTAACTTGTGAAAATCTTCCTCGCACAAACTGGTTCAATCAAAGTTCATTGCTTTTAATGTATGCATGCATGACTCATTTGAAGATGACCATGTGAATACTTTACTAAGGTTTAAGGTGAAAGTTAAAATTATAAAGAGTTTAAACTTGTTGCCTATAGTGAATGTAGTTGAATTTGGTTTTGAGATATGGATGATGAAAAGAGTATTACTAGCTAGATTTGAATATAGTTGAAGTTGGTTTGGACAGTTCGATTTTCATACAACACGTGTCGTAAAATTGAAAATCCAATTTAAATTTAATTGGATTTTCTCTTAATTTTGACTTTTAATATATATATATATATATAGAGAGAGAGAGAGAGAGAGAGAGAGAGAGAGAGATTATTATTAAAATATTAATGAGAGACACTTCACATTTTCTTATCAAATGCGGTTACATGATATGATATAGCACACAACATGGATTAAATTCATTCTGTAATATGGAGTCCTTCAAATAACCCACTTCAGCAATGAAATAGTAGCATACTAAACCTATAATAGCAAAAATAACTACTTCTCTTTACTCAAATCTAAGAAGATTGAACAATTAACAATTTGAAAAAACACCACCGCACACCCTTGGTGCAGTGGTTACTCCACAAATATAAGTGCTTGTGGGTTGTGGGAGGTAAGGGCTGGAGTTGAAGTTTTCAGGAGAAAGTTTATACACATATATACTTAAATTAGGTTAAAGTAGAAACTTTATCTTATATATATATATATATATATAATTGAAAAAACATATGCAAATCTATCATTTACTCATTAAACCTGAATACCAACTGACCAATTTATCAAAATAGTATTAAAAAATCATGATCTAGAAAGCAAGCCAACATATGAATCTACCTTTCTTAAAAGAGTTTAAAAATTTGTTCCTCAAAATTCATGAAATGCAAGTTCTAGCTCATAATAAGACAACACAAAGTATAAAAAGCAAAAGGTCCTATAAACAATATAAGATGCAGCTTTGTGGAAAAAAAAAAAAGGAAAAGAAAAGAAAAGAAATACATACCTGTGTAGCTAGAGGAAGAGATGTTGCCTTGGGTATTTGGGGATTCACAACTTGGGTGAGTTTTATTCGACCAAGGAGAGGATATATTGAAGAGGAGAAGATGAGATTAAAGAGAAACCTATTACTTTTATATATATATATATATATATATATATTCTTGATAAAATTATATTTGTGGCCGTGTTATTTTGCTTAAAAATTTGTTATTTATCTAAAGCTACATAATAATATAATATATGCACGTGATTGATATTTTTGGAAAATTGTTTTTACATGATATGTGCATTAAACAATTTTAAAAAATGGTTACTTTGTATCAATGTTCTAAATACCATTTAGGACATATTTCAATTTGTCTATTGAAATGAAACATTTCAGTACTTGCCAATTTAAACATACCATTTCGGGATTACTATATATATATTGTAAAATCCATATTTGTAGATTGGCAACCCAGAACAATTGTAATAGTTTAGAACTTACTTTGTCTAGATTGAATTACATTAGATGATATTTCATTAAGACAAATCAAGTTCAAAACAGTGGAAGACTTAAGAATGCAGAAAAGAGACAGCTCAAAGACTACTACATTTTGACTGCAGCTTGACAGGTTGAAAATCACTTGTCTTGATTGATCAAACTGCATGTCTTTACCGATTGAGACATAGGCAAAGTGGGCAAACAACTTATTTTCTCAATCGTTGGATCTAGGGTTTGGGGCAACTCTTGTACATATAAATACAAATCATAAAGAGCATTTTTAGACACACAAGAGAGTAGTGTTTTTGTACACAGATGTAGAGACTCTCACACGCGCTTGAAATCATCGCGTAAGGCAAAAAGGTACTAGTTGAAATCATAGGACTCAGAGTTAGAATCACATGAAATTTGGCAAGTTGAAGCGAAACGGCATTCTGAGCAATAGTTGTAGCGTCACTACACGGAATCCCTGAAAATGGCAAATTCCTCCATTTAGTCCCCAAAAATTACGATTTTGACATTTATAGTAATTTTTTTTCCTTAATAACTATTTACTAAAAAGTTAGAATAAGGTCTCACTTGTTTTTGGATGTCTCTTAAGGTTAGAAGTTTATGATTCTGCATTTAACTCAAATTTTCTAGTTTTGGTAAATTTCGATATTTTGTCACCTAATCGCGTAATTAGTGCGAATTAGGGTTTTAGATATTTTTCTTAGTATTTATATATTTTGTAGCCGTTAGAGGCAATTTAGACTATTATCAATAAATACAGACTTTTGTCAAGTTTCTTTCCTAGTGGATTTCAGTTTATCACCTTGTGAATTCAAGGAACCCCTAGTGGATTCGAGATTTACTACCTAGGATCTAACAGTTTAGTTTCTGTCCATCAAATAGAGCATCATGTGTGCTTTCTTTAGTCTTCCGCGACATCAAATCTCTCTTGAAGCTTCAACTGGAGACTGCATGCAAACAATAGATCCAGTTATAAAGTGAAGTTGTTGAAATAAGTTAACCACAATTACTGATTAATTTTTTTAGAGTGGATCTCAGAGTCACAAACAAGGAGTTTGTATGCAACAAATTAGAATAGAAGAGTTAGTGAATCTCAGAGCTACGTGTGGTCACGTTAGTAAGTATTACATGAGGAGCGGTAGATTTAGGGTTAAGTTTATTGTATAAAATTTATCTTGTAAAAAAAAAAAAAAAGTCTGTTGTATAAAATTCAATTATATTTAATGTATTTCGTGTATTGAAGATTGTTTAGGTTAAATATTCCTCATTTTTTTTACTTTGAATCATGTAGTTTCATTGGTTTTCCTGGGTCATTATTTCTGATGCCTGTGTGATCCGTGCTTGTGTGATGTGTTAATCATTTTAATCAAGAGCATAATTATTTGATTGGTTAAAAGTTGATTAATTTTGTGACAACCGGAATCTAAAACCCTAACACGCACATGATACTATACTATATCAAATTATTAATCCAAAATCAAATAATGCACATTTTTAATATCATCATTACAAATACAAATATATAACATGTCATATATAAGTAAAGAAAAAATAATAATAATGAAAAAAAAAAAAACTATGTTATATGTGAGTAAAGTAAACAAGAAAAAAAAAACACGTTTTTTTTTTTAAATAATAATAAAATGCCATACGTGAGTGAAGTAATAAAAAATAAAGGTTTAGAAAAAAAAAATGATTCATTTACATACCGGCCAAAATCACTTTACTGGATGGAATTTAGCAGAATGGATTGAAATGGGTAAAAGGGAGCGGAATAGGCCATAGTTTAGAAAGGGATAGAATAGAAGGGTGATTCGTACCATTCAACTAAGTGGAATGGAAAATTTTGGCCATTTCGAGCAAAACGAAATAGAATTCATAACTATGTTTTATATAAAAATACTATCGTTACCTCTATTTTAGTTTTCTATTATCATCAAAAGATAGAAAAACACTGGTATTATAGAGACTCAAAATTAAAAATTCACAATAGACAAATAACACTATTGAAATTGTTTCAAAAAAAAAAAAAAACACTTTTGAAATCAATTTACATACTATCAAATTCAGATTCATTAACTACCGAGTACCGATTAATTTTTTTAGAGTGGATCTCAGAGTCACAAACAAGGAGTTTGTATGCAACAAATTAGAATAGAAGAGTTAGTGAATCTCGGAGCTACGTGTGGTCACGTTAGTAAGTATTACATGAGGAGCGGTAGATTTAGGGTTAAGTTTATTGTATAAAATTTATCTTGTATAAAAAAAAAGTCTATTGTATAAAATTCAATTATATTTAACGTATTTCGTGTATTGAAGATTGTTTAGGTTAAATATTCCTCAGTTTTTTTTACTTTGAATCATGTAGTTTCATTGGTTTTCCTGGGTCATTATTTCTGATGTCTATGTAATCCATGCTTGTGTGATGTGTTAATTATTTTAATCAAGAGCATAATTATTTAATTGGTTAAAAGTTGATTAATTTTGTGACAACCGGAATCTAAAACCCTAACATGCACATGATACTATACTATATCAAATTATTAATCCAAAATCAAATAATTCACATTTTTAATATCATCATTACAAATACAAATATATAACATGTCATATATAAGTAAAGAAAAAATAATAATAATGAAAAAAAAAACTATGTTATATGTGAGTTAAGTAAACAAGAAAAAAAAACATGTTTTTTTTTTTTTTAAATAATAATAAAATGCCATACGTGAGTGAAGTAATAAAAAATAAAAGTTTAGGAAAAAAAATGATTCGTTTACATACTGGCCAAAATCACTTTATTGGATGGAATTTGGCGGAATGGATTGAAATGGGTGGAATGGAGCGGAATAGGCCATAGTTTATAAAGGGATAGAATAGAAGGGTGATTCGTACCATTCAACTAAGTGGAATGGAAAATTTTGGCCATTTCGAGCAAAACGGAATAGAATTCATAACTATGTTTTATATAAAAATACTGTCGTTACCTCTATTTTAGTTTGCTATTATCATCAAAAGAAAGAAAAACACTGGTATTATAGAGACGCAAAATTAAAAATTCACAATAGACAAATAACACTATTCAAATTGTTTCAAAAAAAAAAAAAAACACTTTTGAAATCAATTTACATACTATCAAATTCAGATTCATTAACTATCGAGTACCGATTAATTTTTTTAGAGTGGATCTCAGAGCCACAAACAAGGAGTTTGCATGCAACAAATTAGAATAGAAGAGTTAGTGAATCTCAGAGCTACGTGTGGTCACGTTAGTAAGTATTACATGAGGAGCGGTAGATTTAGGGTTAAGTGTATTGTATAAAATTTATCTTGTAAAAAAAAAAGAAGTCTATTGTATAAAATTCAATTATATTTAATGTATTTCGTGTATTGAAGATTGTTTAGGTTAAATATTCCTCATTTTTTTTACTTTGAATCATGTAGTTTCATTGGTTTTCCTGGGTCATTATTTCTGATGTCTGTGTGATCCATGCTTGTGTGACGTGTTAATTATTTTAATCAAGAGCATAATTATTTAATTGGTTAAAAGTTGATTAATTTTGTGACAACCGGAATCTAAAACCCTAACACGCACATGATACTATACTATATCAAATTATTAATCCAAAATCAAATAATGCACATTTTTAATATCATCATTACAAATACAAATATATAACATGTCATATATAAGTAAACAAAAAATAATAATAATGAAAAAAAAAACTATGTTATATGTGAGTAAAGTAAACAAGAAAAAAAAACACGTTTTTTTTTTTTAAATAATAATAAAATGCCATACGTGAGTGAAGTAATAAAAAACAAAGGTTTAGGAAAAAAAAATGATTCGTTTACATACTGGCCAAAATCACTTTATTGGATGGAATTTGGCGGAATGGATTGAAATGGGTGGAATGGAGCGGAATAGGCCATAGTTTAGAAAGGGATAGAATGGAAGGGTGATTCGTACCATTCAACTAAGTGGAATGGAAAATTTTGGCCATTTTGAGCAAAACGGAATAGAATTCATAACTATGTTTTATATAAAAATACTGTCGTTACCTCTATTTTAGTTTGCTATTATCATCAAAAGAAAGAAAAACACTGGTATTATAGAGACGCAAAATTAAAAATTCACAATAGACAAATAACACTATTGAAATTGTTTCCAAAAAAAAAAAAAAACACTTTTGAAATCAATTTACATACTATCAAATTCAGATTCATTAACTACCGAGTACCGATTAATTTTTTTAGAGTGGATCTCAGAGTCACAAACAAGGAGTTTGTATGCAACAAATTATAATAGAAGAGTTAGTGAATCTCAGAGCTAAGTGTGGTCACGTTAGTAAGTATTACATAAGGAGCGGTAGATTTAGGGTTAAGTTTATTGTATAAAATTTATCTTGTAAAAAAAAAAGTCTATTGTATAAAATTCAATTATATTTAATGTATTTCGTGTATTGAAGATTGTTTAGGTTAAATATTCCTCATTTTTTTTACTTTGAATCATGTAGTTTCATTGGTTTTCCTGGGTCATTATTTCTGATGTCTGTGTGATCCATGCTTGTGTGATGTGTTAATCATTTTAATCAAGAGCATAATTATTTAATTGGTTAAAAGTTGATTAATTTTGTGACAACCGGAATCTAAAACCCTAACACGCACATGATACTATACTATATCAAATTATTAATCCAAAATCAAATAATGCACATTTTTAATATCATCATTACAAATACAAATATATAACATGTCATATATAAGTAAAGAAAAAATAATAATAATGAAAAAAAAAAACTATGTTATATGTGAGTAAAGTAAACAAAAAAAAAAAAAAAACATGTTTTTTTTTTTTTTTTTTATAAAAAAATAATAATAAAATGCCATACGTGAGTGAAGTAATAAAAAATAAAGGTTTAGAAAAAAAAATGATTCGTTTACATACCGGCCAAAATCACTTTACTGGATGGAATTTGGCGGAATGGATTGAAATTGGTGGAATGGAGCGGAATAGGCCATAGTTTAGAAAGGGATAGAATAGAAGGGTGATTCGTACCATCCAACTAAGTGGAATGGAAAATTTTGGCCATTTCGAGAAAAACAGAATAGAATTCATAACTATGTTTTATATAAAAATACTGTCGTTACCTCTATTTTAGTTTGCTATTATCATCAAAAGAAAGAAAAACACTGGTACTATAGAGATGCAAAATTAAAAATTCACAATAGACAAATAACACTATTGAAATTGTTTAAAAAAAAAACAAAAAACAAAAAACAAAAAAAAAACACTTATGAAATCAATTTACATACTATCAAATTCAGATTCATTAACTACCGAGTACCGATCAATCAATCACAAAAAAGAAGGTAAAGAATCATGCGTAAAAGAAACATACCTTTTTGAAAACCAAATTACACCTCAATTGAATAATCTCTAATAGAGGATTTATCTACAACCAAATCCTAGTAAGAAATTACATTAAAAAAACTAAACAAAACAAATTCTTAGATGCATATTGGACTCTTAAAAACCAAATTGACCTTTGAAACCAAGAACAATAAAAATAATCGACTTATTTGAATTTTGTATTTTTTTTATAAGAATCTCCTAATATATATATATATACACTTTTTTTTTTTTAAATTTAGCCTTAATTTTATTAACCCAAAACCACACCTTTAAAAAACCAAATTGACTTTTGAAACCAAGAACAATAAAAAGAATCTACTTATTTGAATTTTTTTTTTTTTTTATAAGAGGAATCTCCTAATAATTTTTTTTTAGCTTTAATTTTATTAATAAAAAACCACACCTTTAAAGCTAGATAAAAATTCACAAAATTAAAGCAAAAGCATCGGTGACTGGGGCATCTTGTTACGATGTCAGGGCAAAATTTGCCAAACAGTGCAATTTTCAAAATTTTTAAGCCGGATAGCACGCGTTCAAAGTTATTTTGTTAGTTAAACTCTTTTTAAAAGTCGAGTTTATAAAACTCGACTTCCAGGTGGCTTTTTTTCACCTAGAGATTGAATACATTCTTATTGATAACTAAATCCGCAAACCTCCATTGGAGTTGGTGTCTCTTGGCATGGTGGTGTATAACCCCCAACTGTGGTGCACGGGGTAAGAGTCAGATAACTATCCATATGTAATGGATGGAATTCTTCCCCGCCACCACCCTCTAAAGTTGCTTGTTGCACATTTTCACTGCCAACTTCTATACGAGTCTCCACACTTATATACAACTCGGCAGCTTTTAATTGGGGCGTAGAGTTTATCCTGTCAAACATAATCTGAACATGCTTGTCTCCTTTTATTTCAATAGGCATGAAGACAACACAGTCATTGAACACTGCATGAGGAGCACGATATATAATTTTTATGTCATGCAACCGACGGTCCAAATCCAGCTCTTTCATAATTTTCTTTTTCAACTTCTTCAAATTGATCTCCCGCCATTTTTTTAGTTGAATAATCTCTAATTTTTTACTAGGCCCTTCATATGTCACTCCATAAGTCACATCACTGCAGGGCTTCCCACCATAATATACATAAAAATCAATCGAACTCATTACAAGTCTATAAGTCAAATAAGTTTACTAAAAGTTAGTGACGAATATAACATCTTTATTCGATATGAACTACAAAATATTGCCTCAAGGAAAATATAAAGATAACATAGTCCACCAAACAATTATAATCAATTGAAATTTTATTCTCTCCAAGCAAAAATTCGAATTTTTAAACTCAAACAAATTTTTACATGGTTGATAACCTTAAAAAATTAACATTCGTTACACCTTACAACTAACAAGCCATTACACATTACAACACCTTGCAAATAAATAATATGTTATCCATTCATTCGCATTATACATAACAACACATTACAAAGAAAAACCTATTGCATATCAAATAACAACCCATTACAAAGCACAAATAACAAATACAAAAAACAATAATAATAATAATAATAATAATAATTGTGGGGGTAAAAGCCCAACATCATGTGTTGGGCCTAGGGCCCTATTTGAATGTTACTGTGTGTCCGAAGAGAAGAAAGTGGTTGGGAAGGAGTCCATGTGGAAGAAATATACCTGGAAATGAACGATGAGTATAGTTCGAAGAGAGCCCCAGTGGTCCGAAGAGGTCATTCTCCTCGGATACAAAGGGACTTGATCAAGCAAATATATGGAAGGTTCGAGTGATCTTTCTGACAACTTCAATGATAAGGACAAGTTTTGGGCATGCCTGGAGATGATAAGAGCGGAGAAATATCTAAAAGGAAAATCTGCTACCACCATATTTAATGCACTGCAGCAACTTTCCTGGCCGCATTTATGTGGAGAAGACCCCTGAACAGTGCAACCTCAGCTACCACCACTCAGGGAAAATTAAAGAAGATATCTGATATGACATGTACTTAAGTGAATGCTTAGATGAAGAACAAGTGTACGATGAAGATGATCGGGAAGAAGGATATATAAATGCAATAGGACTCTAAAGAGAAATGAAAAAAAGAAAAAAGAGTGACAGATCTGACTGTAGCTCTAAGAACTGTATTTATCTTTCAATCAATAACATACCTCTTCAAATTTTAGTTTATTTAGCTTTCAAGTGTGTTTTTACGTTAGTTCATCCGTGTATATCATAGTTAACTGTTGCTAAATTTATAATCAGCTCAGCTCTTTCACCCACTCTCTACAAATTCATTGTTTCGGGTTCGTTGGGCTCATAATCCAAACCTTTTGGGCTTGGGCTACAAAACTTCGACCCTACAATTGGCGCCGTCTGTGGGGAGAGCTTGAGCGAAAGTGGAAGCAACATTTCATAATGGCTGAACCAGGGCAACAACCAGTAGAATCTAGGGCATCTCAACATGTTGATCCTTTTCTTAATTTGGAACATAGACAGGATCGTGAAGGTAGTGTACACACTGCGCATAATGATCGAAGTCAGTCACATGGTGGAAGTCGCATGTCTTATGCAGAGAAGAACCAGAACATGCAACTAGAAATTGAAAGGCTAAGGAGGGAGCTGCGCCATGCAAAGAGGAAACAGATTTCTTCGTATTCTGATGAAGATTTTGATGACGAACAAGACGTCACTTATAAGCAGAAATCTCGAATACCAGTCAGTGAATCTTTTTCCTATGAAGAAAAGCACCGTCGTCAGAGGCAGCCTCGAAGCCCATCACGTGGAGGCGTAGGGAACGATGCTATGAGCAAGGCTTTGAATCAAATTTCTAGGTCCCCTTTTACAAGTAACGTTGAGAATGCAAGACTTCCTTGACGTTTTCACCAGCCGACGTTTACCATCTATAACGGCCAGACAGACCCTGTGGATCACGTGAGTTATTTCAACCAAAGGATGGCCGTTCATTCCAGAGATGAAACCTTAATGTGCAAAGTTTTCCTGTCCAGTTTGGGACCGATCGCTATGAGATGGTTTGATAGTTTGAAAGCGAACTCTATAAGCTCTTTTCAAGAGCTCACTCAGGCATTTGGGTCCCATTTTGTCACATGTTGCAGGGTTCCGCAGTCTTTGGCCTCCCTATTGTCCGTAAGCATGCGAGAGGGCAAAACTTTGAAGTCGTATTCGGATAGATTCTGGGAAATGTACAATGAGATGGAGGACGATTGCGACCTAGTGGCCATTAGCGCCTTTAAGCTCGGCCTCCCCACTGAACACGGTTTGAGGAAGTCTCTAATGGGCAAGCCTGTTACCAGTGTACGCCAGTTGATGGACAGGATTGACAAGTATAAAAGAGTCGAGGAGGACCAGCAACAGGGTAAAGGAAAAGATAAGCTTATCCCTCAGGAGAGGAGGAATTTCAGGTCGGATCGGCAAGGCCACAACAAGTCGCGGAGAGACTGGGTCGGACAACAAGGTTTGGCGAACCTTCAGACAGTTAATACCGTGTTTCGAGAGCCAGTGCACCAAGTCCTAGAGAGGATCAAGAATGAGCCTTTCTTCAAGGGACCGAACAAGATGATTGGAAACCCTAAAAGGCGCAACTACAACCTCTACTGCCAATATCACTAGGATCATGGACACTCTACAGAGGACTGTAGGAGTCTGTGGGACCATTTGAACTAACTCGTCAGCGAAGGCAAGTTAAAACAACTCTTGCACTATACCTATGGTCAGGGTAACTAAGGAAATGCAGGATCCCGAAGAGATGACTCCTCAAAACCCCCCTGGGTACAATAAATGTTATCTTTGCTGCACCAGGAAGAACAGGGTCTTGCCCATCAAGAATACTATCGGTTGCTCGGCTGCCCTCCGAAAACGTTAACAAAGAGCCGAAGAGGGCTAGGTTGGAGATTCAACCAGTGTTGGGCTTCTCGGACGCGGACAAAATTGGAACTATCCAACCCCATGATGATGCTCTAATGATCACTCTCAGGATAGGGAGGTATGACGTGAAGAGAGTGATGGTGGATCAGGGTAGCGGCGTGATAACGCCTTAAAATGTATACTTGTTATATATTTATGTGGGCGTTATCTCCTTATTACTATGCTTAATTTGTATAATTAAGCCATGATTTGCATTAGTCCCTATTATTTATCTTTACATAATTTTTTGAATAAGATGCTATTCATTGTGTGTAATTTTCTACTTTCAGGAAATCATGTGAGAAAGATAAGTTTACAGGAATTTGTGAGAGAATGGAGGCCAAACTAGAATTAAGTAGAGCTAAAGGACTATGCTTAAATGTCTAAAGATGTGTAGCTGGAGTGCTTGGATCGTCTACCATGATTGGAAGCTTCAAATAAGAAAAGAAATCAAAGAGGTAGAATCTGAAAAGAAAAAATCTGATTTGAGCACTGATCAGTATTTTGGATGTATCTCTCTTCTCAAAAATCCAATTGACACAAGACTAGATGGGTTGGAACCGTGACTTAAATATCTACAACTTTTTAGTTTTGAGTTTTTCGAAATTATCAATTTTTGAAGGCCGAAATTAACTCAAAAGTTACTGCTGTAAACCTAGACGGAAATTAAAAATAGGAAAAGTTATTTTTCTTTGGACACTTAGACATTAGGGTTTTAGAAGGAAGGCAGCGAGAACGAATTTTGGACAGAGAAAACCTTGTATTTTCCTTTCTCTAATGGCAGCCTAAACTATTTGCTAGGGTTAGGGGTTATGTTTCTTCTATACGGTATGAATATTCAATGTGATTCTTTCTAGGATTTTATGAACGACATATTTGATTATTCAATTAGATTTCTTTTGATGTATTAATTCTTCCATGCTTTCAATAAGTTCAATCATGTTTTTCTTATTGTTTAGATGAATTTTTAATAGTTTCAAATAGAAATTAGGCTTTAAAGTGAATGGGTTTTTCTGAAAACTTTTCTAACCGCATTATTAATCGTGGTTATCATGCGTTCTTGAATTGTCTCAGTTCAATCGAATCATAAGTTTTTAATTGTATAAGAACAATCAATTATGAAATATATATTTTCTTAGATCACAAAGAATTTCATATCGATATAGGGAAACACCCCGATGCCCTAGTATTTACATTATTGATTTAAATCAGTCTTTATTATTATTCTTGTTAACAATCACCAACCAAAATTACTTTTCTTCTTCACCCAAATTTTTGTTTAATTATATTGTCTTTGAATCTATCCTGCTCCTTGTGGTCCGATCTCGATACTCCGAGAATTATATTGCTACGATCTCCTGCACTTGGGAGTGAGCAAGCACGACGCAAAAATAATGTACTCGGATCTTTATAAGGGGCTGAACTTGACGCCTGAAGACCTAATGCCCTATAGCTCCCCCTTGGTGAGTTTCGATGGGAAAGTGGTCGTCCCGAGAGATCAAATCAGGCTACCCGTGTAAACTGGCTCTGAAACAGTAAAAGTAGATTTTATAGTGGTAGACGCTTACTCACCCTACACCGCGATTGCAGCTAGACCTTGGCTCCATACACTGAGGGCCATTTCCTCCACTCTTCATCAGAAGATCAAATACCCGTCCGAGGGGCAAGTCAAGGAGATCTTAGGAGATCAATCTATGGCCAAACAATGTCTGGTGGCAGTGATCCAGTATAAACCTGAAGCTGAATCCTCAGCCCATAACGAAGGGGACTTATAGCAGTTAAAATCCCCGGTGCTGGACACCGAGGCCTCAGCCGAGGGAGCAGAGTGTGAAAAATTGATAAAGGTAGTTATCAACGATGATCCAGAGAAGTTCTTTCAAGTCGGATCTCTACTGTCTCCTCAAGAGAAGGAAGAGCTGATTGAATTTCTCAGGACCAACATTGACGTATTTGCATGGGACTCCACAAAGGCCCCAGGAGTAAACCCAGAGTTCATTTGCCATCACCTGAACATTAACCCTGCCATCATCCCTAAAAAGCAACCGCTCTGACATCCACCAAGAGAACACGCAGATGCTGTCAGGGAAGAGGTGATGAAACTCAAACGGGCTGGAGCAATTAAGAAAATATTTTATCCTGAATGGTTGGCTAACACTATGGTAGTGAAGAAGAAAAGCGAAAAATGGCGAGTGTGCGTGGATTTCACAGACCTGAATAGTGCTTGTCCAAAGGATCCGTTTCCCATGCCAAAGATCGATCAACTAGTTGATGCTACCGTTGGCCATCCTCGGATGAGTTTCCTAGACGCTTTTCAAGGGTATCATCAGATAC
The DNA here is from genome assembly GCA_023736055.1 of Quercus glauca. Lineage (NCBI taxonomy): Eukaryota > Viridiplantae > Streptophyta > Magnoliopsida > Fagales > Fagaceae > Quercus > Quercus glauca. The sequence continues at coordinate 34,826,927 of CM043322.1, forward strand.
CATTGGCTTTGGATGATCAGGAAAAGACAGCTTTTCACCCTCATTAGGAATTACCACTACAAGGTAATGCCGTTCGGTCTAAAGAACGCAGGAGCCAACTATCAAAGGATGATGACTAGAATGTTTGAGCCTCAGTTGGGTAAAAGTATGGAAGTTTATATTGACGACATGGTGGTGAAAAGCAAGGTCATAGCTGAGCACATTGGGGATCTCGGGGATGTTATTGGAGTCGTCAGGAAACACAAATTGCGCTTAAATACATCCAAGTGTTCATTTGGTGTGGGGTCAGGCAAGTTCTTGGGGTACATGGTGACTCACAGGGGAATTAAAGTTAACCCCAATCAGGTAAAGGCCATCGACAACTTGCGAACTCCTCGGAATCCCAAGGAGATTCAGAAACTGACCGAAATGACTACTGCTCTGAACCGATTCATCTCCCGATCAGCAGATAGGTGTAGACCTTTCTTCTCGCTGATCAACAAATGGAAGGGATTTGAGTGGACTAAGGAATGTGCAGTGGCTTTTCAGCAACTTAAGGACTATCTAGCTCGATCACCAATCATGTGCAGTCCTGAACCAGATGAAGTCTTGTTTGCCTACATTGCTGTAGCTCCTTATGCTGTGAGCTTGGTGTTAATACGAGCAGAGTGTGGCGTGCAAATGCCAGTTTATTATGTAAGTAAGTCGCTGCATGAAGCCGAGATCTGTTATTTGCCACTGGAGAAGGCTATCCTGGCAGTGGTGCTTGGTACACGGAAACTGCCCCATTATTTCCAAGCTCATACAGTCATTGTTCTTACCCAGCTTCCCCTCAAGGTTATACTCCGAAGTGTTGACTACACCAGAAGGGTTGCTAAATGGGGCACGATCTTAGGGGCTTTTGATATCAAATACATGCCTTGCATATCAGTTAAAGGCTAGATCCTTGCAGATTTGGTGGCCGAGTTCACGGAGCCCCATTTAGAAGAAGTAACGCCAACAGCGAACATGGATGAAAAATCGGTTAGTATGATTTCTCAATAAGGCCCCTTACACTGGGAAGTGTACGTGGATGGCGCATTGAACCAGAAAGGTTCCGGAGTGTGGCTAGTGCTGATATCCCCTGAAAGAATCATCATTGAAAAATCGTTAAGGCTGGACTTCTCAGCAACAAATAATGAGGCGGAGTATGAAGCTCTACTGATGGGAATGACTATGGTTTGAAGAATGGGAGGAAAATCAGTAAAGGTGTTCTCGGACTCAAGATTAGTCGTTGGACAAGTACAAGGTGAGTTTGAGGCGAAAGATGAAAGAAAATGTAGGGGTACTTGAGTCGAATTAAATGTCTGCAGTCAGAGTTTGAATCTTTTAATTTGCTGCACATCCCCAGAAGTGGTAATACGCATGCTGATTCTTTAGCCACGCTCGCTACCTCCTCGGCGCAAGATTTGCCACGGGTTGTCCTCGTCGAGGATTTGCGTAGGCCTACGAAGGCGAGAAGAGAGGTAGTCCAAGTTCATCAAATCAGGACCGAACTCAACTGGATGGATTCTATAATTAAATTCTTGAAAGACAATATCTTGCCCGAAGAAAGGTGGGAAGCTGACAAAGTTCGGAGGAAGGCAACTAGATTCTGGCTATCCGAGGACCAGAAACTGTATAAATGCTCCTATTCAGGACCATACTTATTATGCATGCATCCCGAAGTGGCTGAGTTACTACTAGAAGAATTACATGAAGGAATCTGTGGGAGCCATACTAGAGGTAGATCCTTAGCTCACCGAGCCATTACTCAAGGTTATTGGTGGTCGAATATGCAAAAAGAAGCCCATGAATATGTTAAAAAATGCGACCAATGCCAGCGGTTTGCGCCAAACATACACCAACCAGGTGGAACTCTTAATCCACTATCCAGCTCATGACCTTTCGCTCAATGGGGATTGGATATCGTGGGTCCATTCCCCAAGGCTGCAGGGAACAAGAAGTACCTTCTGGTTGGCACAGACTATTTCACCAAATGGGTTGAAACTGAACCTCTAGCTAACATCAGAGACGTAGATGTAAAGAAATTTATTTGGAAAAGTATTGTCACTCGGTTTGGGATCCCTCATACCCTCATCTCGGACAATGGTTTTCAGTTTAATAGTAAAGCATTCAGGAATTATTGTAGCAAACTGGGAATTACAAACAGATACTCCACCCCTGCTTATCCCCAGGGGAATGGGCAAGCAGAAACTGTTAACAAAGTCATAGTTAATGGGTTGAAGAAAAGGATAGACGACGCGAAGGGTAGATGGGTGGAAGAATTACCACATGTACTTTGGGCATACAGAACTACGCCTCATAGGTCTACTGGAGAAACTCCCTTTTCAATGACCTATGGGGCTGAAGCTGTCATACCATTGGAGACTAGGTTCCCAACATTGAGAACTAATTTGTTCAATCCGACCGGCAACAATGAGCAACTAGAGAAGAGTTTGGACCTGATTGAGGAAAGGAGGGAAAATGCAATGGTCTAATTGGCACATTACCAACGAAAGCTCAAGCAGGGCTACGATGCCAACGTAAAGCTAAGGCCTCTAGAACCTAGCAATTTGGTGCTGAGGAAAGTTGTGGGCGCTGCAAAGAACCCAGCTTAGGGAAAGCTAGGACCAAATTAGGAGGGACCATATCGTATTACTTCAGGGGCTGGTATTGGGGCTTATTTCTTAGAAGACCTAGATAGTCATGTAATACCACGGCCTTGGAATATAAATAACCTCAAAAGGTACTATTATTAATCAAATCTTTGCTTCAATCAATATGCTATTTCGTTATATTAAGAATTCTCCTAAGTGTTTAAACTTAAATTCAATCATGTCTGTAGTCCTTGGACCAGATGATTTGGGTTAGTTAACACTCGTTTACAATTCTCCTAAGTGTTTAAACTTAAATTCAATCATGCTTGTAGTTCTCGAACCAGATGATTTGGGTTAGTTAATACTCGTTTACAATTCACCTAAGTGTTTAAACTTAAATTCAATCATGTCTGTAGTCCTCGGACCAGATGATTTGGGTTAGTTAACACTTGTTTACAATTCTCCTAAGTGTTTAAACTTAAATTCAATTATGTCTGTAGTCCTTGGATCAGATGATTTGGGTTAGTTAACGCTCGTTTACAATTCTCCTAAGTGTTTAAACTTAAATTCAATCATGCCTGTAGTCCTCGGACCAGATGATTTGGGTTATTTAACACTCGTTTACAATTCTCCTAAGTGTTTAAACTTAAATTCAATCATGCCTGTAGTCCTCGAACCAGATGATTTTGGTTAGTTAACACTCGTTTACAATTCTCCTAAGTGTTTAAACTTAAATTCAATCATGCCTGTAGTCCTCGAACCAAATGATTTTGGTTAGTTAACACTCGTTTACAATTTACCTAAGTGTTTAAACTTAAATTCAATCATGCCTGTAGTCTTCGGACCAGATGATTTGGGTTAGTTAACACTCGTTTACAATTCTCCTAAGTGTTTAAACTTAAATTCAATCATGCCTATAGTCCTCGGACCAGATGATTTGGGTTAGTTAATACTCGTTTACAATTCTCCTAAGTGTTTACACTTAAATTCAATCATGCCTGTAGTCCTCGGACCAGATGATTTGGGTTAGTTAACACTTGTTTACAGTTTTCCTAAGTGTTTGAACTTAAATTCAATTACGCCTATAGTCCTCGGACCAGATGATTTGGGCTGGTTAACACCTCAATACAGTTATTATTAATGCTTGGATTTAAAATGAGTCACGGCTGAAATTCTCGAATGCGTTTAAGTAAACTCTAACTTACGGTAGGCCTCCTTAGTCATGTTTAAATCAAAATCAATGGGTAGTAACATTCTCTATGCATGATCGATAAGACCTGTGAAACTTCCATATCACTTGTTGCTTTCATTGCTTATTAATAATTCTTATGCAAACTGCTCTTTTTAGTATTAATTTAGGTTATTTACATCATCAGCATGATATGGTGGTTAAGTTTACAAGTTATAGTTATTTGCAGTGATGATGAGTTATAATATGTGCCACAAGGATATTAAAAATAAAAGAGAAACGATTTCATTGATTAAAAGAAAGTAGTTTGCAATCCTTTAAAAAAAAAAAAAAGGAAAAACTAATACAAGTAAAAAATGAAAACTCCTAAACATCTAATCCTTTGTTTGGGTAGCCAAGGAGTCAATTGTTTGGCCAGGCTGAGCAGTAGCAGCGTCTGGGACTTGAACATCCTCGAATGGCTTACCCGTACCACTAGCCTGATCAAGCTCTTGGGTTGCATTAATAGGAGCAGGAGGGGTCTGGTTGACTGGGGGCTGCTCCAAAGCTTCTGGGAGTTCGCAAATGTCTGGATGGTAGTAAACACTCCCTGGCTACCTCAAGGCAGATTCTGGAGGGACCTCAGTAGCGTAAAGGCCTTTATCCCACGTTACATCGCAGTACTCTCTACAGACCTTTGCAAACTCCTTAGTAAGTCTGGCTTGGGTCTCTTCCACCCCCAGTTTATAGGCTGCCTGTTTTTCAGCCTTGAGTGCCTCCTTGGCCAACTGAGCGTCCTGTTCGGCCAACTTGGCGGTCTCCCTGGCTTTCTGAAGCTCAGCCCGAAGACCCTTCACTAGTGCTCTCTCTGTTTCCAAATTAATCTCAGTCAAATTCAGCTGTTGGCGTTGGTCTTCGGCCTGCTTCTTGGCATTTTTAAGACCTGCATCTAGACTATTCCTCTGCTTGGTCATCTCTTTCAACTGCTCGGACAGACGAGCATAATCCTCCTTCAAACTACCCAGCGATTTTTCTGCCTCAGACCGAGAGTGGGCCTTCGCTTGGGCTACAGTATAGGACTTCTTGTTCCACTCCTCGGCCACATAAACTTACTGAGTAATCTACATAGCAGAATGAAAAATTTCAATATAAAGCAAAGAAAAAAGGTGAATGAAAAAGACTAGCATCTTAAAATTAAGGAAATTGATCAATTTACTTACCATAGCTAAGTCCTTTTTAAGGGATAAGAAGAGTTCATACTGGCTGAAGTGCCTGTATGACTCCATGTCTTGTGGAAGGAGCAGTGGTTGCTCCAGTGCCTCAGCAACGAGACCTGCTTTCCCTCCATTATAACTTCTGAGGGAGGTCTCCCAGGGGATATGAGCACCATTCAATTCCAGCCTAGGAGACCAGGTGCGAGGTCCTTAACGCACATCTGCTATGAGAGAGTCATCTCGGCTCTCGGTAGACGAAGCCCTTTTGCTTCGATGGTCTTTGACCACTTTCTATTGCTTGGGTCCTTTTGGAGGCGCCACCTCCCTTTCTTCATTATCGGTGAGGGGCCTTTTCTTCTTAGGATCAGGCAATTGCTTTAAGCCGAGATCCAAAGAAACCTGAGGAGGTGGTGAAGGAAGACTAATTGTTGGTTGAGACGTACCAGTCTCTTTGGGCCCAGTTTTTCTATTTCTATTCTTCATCAAGTCCTTCAGGCTTGCCATGTCTTCTTCAGAAGAATCGTCTGGTACGTCTATTCTCTCTGGGAGAACACTGGATTGCCTGTCAATCTCTTCTTCGGTGTCTAAAACTTGAACCCCTCCTGAAACTTCTCCTTCGAACTTGAACTTATCAATCTGCTCGTCAAGTGAAGGGGTTGAAGAAGCAACTTTTCACCTATTGCTACTGGTTCGAGGGGAGCCTGCTAAATGAGTTGGATGAGCAATGGTATACCCTGCGGATTTGGATGTGGCACGGGGGTAAAAGCCCAACATCACGTGTTGGGCCTAGGGCCCTATTTGAATGTTACTATGTGTCCGAAGAGAAGAAAGTGGTTGGGAAGGAGTCCATGTGGAAGAAATATACCTGAAAATGAACGATGAGTATAGTCTGAAGAGAGCTCCAGTGGTCCGAAGAGAGCCCCAGTGGTCCGAAGAGGTCATTCTCCTCGGATACAAAGGGACTTAATCAAGCAATTATATGAAAGGTTCGAGTGATCTTTCTGACAACTTCAATGATAATGACAAGCTTTGGGCATGCCTGGAGATGATAAGAACGAAGAAATATCTAAAAGGAAAAGCTGCTACCACCGTATTTAATGTACTGCAGCAACTTTCCTGGCCGCATTTATGTGGAGAAGACCTCTGAACAGTGCAACTTCAGCTACCACCACTCAGGGGAAACTAAAGAAGATATCTGATGTGACATGTACTCAAGTGAATGCTTAGATGAAGAACATGTGTACGATGAAGATGATCGGGAAGAAGGATATATAAATGGAATAGGCCTCTAAAGAGAAATGAAAAAAAGGAAAAAGAGTGAAAGATCTGATTGTAGCTCTAAGAACTGTATTCATCTTTCAATCAATAACATACCTCTTTGGATTTCAGTTTATTTAGCTTTCAAGTATGTTTTTACGTTAGTTCATCCATGTATATCATAGTTAATTGTTGCTAAATTTATAACCAGCCCAGCTCTTTCACCCACTTTCTACAAATTCATTGTTCCAGGTTCGTTGGGCTCATAATCCAAACCTTTTGGGCTTGGGCTACAAAATTTTGACCCTACAATATTAATAATGATAATAACAACACATTACTCATCAACAATAAAAAAGTGTGTATATATCTAGGTCTAAAAAGAAATTTTTTTTAAAAAGGTTTGAATATTTACCTACAGATTGAAGAAGAAGAATGATCAATGTGATTTGTGTAGAAGAAGAAAAGCTTTTGTGTGAAAGGAAGAGTTTTGGCATGGGAGAGAGCTGTGAGAAGTGAGAGTTGAGTGGAAAGTGAGAGTTGAGTGTATAAGTCTCAGACAGTTGGGGTAGCTGTAAAATTTATTGGAACTCGAGTTTCACATACTCGAGTTCCATTTAAATAAATTTTTACCGTGTCGCGCATAATTGAGTTAGTTGGGTGGGTGGGACATTTATTGGAAGTCGAGTATACTGTACTTGACTTTCACAGAAGTCGAGTATGGCGAACTCAACTTCCCATGTTTTACGCAGCCCTCTAAAAGATGTTGCTACAGCTGGAAGTCGAGTTAGGCATACTCGACTTTCAATGGAAGTCGAGTTTGTTAAACTCGACTTCCAGGTGGCTTTTTTAATCCACATCATACTTTTACTTGGGGGACACGGGGCTAGAATTCGCCTGGAAGTCGAGTTTGATAAACTTGACTTCCAAAAAGAGTCTAACTAACAAAATAACTTTGAACGCGTGCTATCCGGCTTAAAAAATTGTAAAATTGCACTGTTTGGCAAATTTTGCCCGATGTCAGAGATCTTGTGATAGTTATGGTGGGTGACAGTGATGGCAGCTATGGCGGCGGGCTGATAGTGTGGATCGGTCATGGGTGGGAAAGAGAGAAAAGAAAATTGGGGAGGAAGTTCTTGCATGAGGTTTGCAAAATGTATCGAGGTTGAAGTTAAACAATTAAATTCTCCTTTAAAAAAATTTTAAAAAAAAATTATATGGAAAATTGTAGAGCCTACCAAGTTGACGCAACAACATATTATGAAATCAATTAAAAGTAAGATACTTCAATTTTATAGTATACTAGTTATAGGCCCGTGCATTGCATGGTTTTATGAAAATGCTTATAAAATAAATGTATAAATAATTATATATTTTAATAGATTCAATAAAGAAAAAAGAAAAAATTATCAAGTGTAAATAATTATCTCACTAAAATAAGGGGTAAGATTTCTTCCTAAATCTAAATTAAATTGATAATTCCAAATTGAATTTTAAATTGATAATTATTTTTTTAAAAAAAAACACACACTAAACAATTGATAAATCTAAAATTAATATAATCTTGATAATATTATAAATTAAAATTAAAGGTGATAATTCAAGAATACACGTGTAGAACATCTTGATAATTTGATGTAACATAAAAATCAAATAAGAAAATTGTTAAAATAAATCTATTAATTCTAACTATATTTAATCATTAATTCTAAGACTTTAACCCTAAGCATATAAATTAGATCAAATTTAAGAAAATTAGTTTAAACAAAGGGCAACCAATACACAAAACCTAATCAATTTAGTAAAAGCAAAATACAAAAACAAAGAAGGAGAATTTAGAAACTTGATAATGTTTTCGAACGTTTTGAATTCATTAATTAAAATCACATGAAGACAAAAAACCAATAATAACACTAAAGAAAATAAATAAAATGAAAATAATAATAATAAAAGAAGAAAGAATGCATACCTGCATTGTCATGGGATTTAGGCATTCACATATTGAAATAAGTTTCACTTCAAAAAGGATATATAGGGTTATATATATTGGTAGAGTTCCAATTGAAATATAATTAATTTAAATCTTATTGAAATTAAAGATATCTAATCAATGTGTTTGTTTTTATCCCATAAAAATTGGAATTAAAAAAAGGTCATATGAATAGAATGAAAAAAAAAAAAAAAAAGAAGTTGATTCAACATAACATAACATATAAAAAATTTAAAATTTAAAAAAATTAAAAAAAAAAAAGAGAGAGAAAGAGAACGTGGTTGATAGCTATAAGGAATTTTGATATATATATATATATATATTTTTAAATGTCATCAACGTAGAAATTATCAAATTAATGGAGATATATACTGTTTTTTTGGAATAGATAGAGATTATCAAATCATTGGAGATATATACTGTTTCTTGGGATAGATTTATATTAATCACCTTTTGAAGAATTTGGATTGTGCTTATCTCTTAATAATCAAGTTTTGTAGCTTGATATTCTGATAAAATAATATTAATTTAATAATATTAAAAAATTAAAAATTTAGATGATAAATATTATCTAAATTAAATAATATTAAAAAATTGAAAATTTAGATGATAAATATTATCTAAATTAAATTTTTGTATGTTAAATATTATCCCCTAATTTAAGAAATATATCCTAACAAATAAAAAAAATAATGTTAATTAGATGATAAATATTATCTAAATTAAATTTTTGTATGTTAAATATTATCTCTTAATTTAAGAAATATATCCTAACAAATAAAAAAATAATGTTAATCTAATTTTATTTAATGATAAGAACGAATTAGAGTCCTGATAGTATACTATTCATTTTTAGTTCTTTAAAAATCTAAAAATTTAATAAAATTTTTGCAATTTAGTAAAGTCACGTGGTGCAACCACAGCGTCTAAACCCAACTTTTATTATATATATAATATAATATAATATAATACGATGATATGATATAGATAGTATAAATTATTATGAAGTCTAAAATTGTATGAATAATTTTCAAACATAGTGTGACACAATAAATAATAAAAACAAAAAACAAGGACATGAAGTTAAGGGCAAAAACATCTGGTTTTCTTCTAAAAAATTAAGCTGATTAGTCTTCGCCAGGATTAAAAAAAAAAAAAAAAAAAAAAAAAGGGGGGGGGGGGGGAAGAGGCAGGCATTATTCCCCATTTGCTAAACTGTTAAAATAATAGTCAGATGATAGAAAAAGAGGAGAACTTTCGTTATTGTATCTAAAAAGAGTCTTGAATTCTATTACATTTCCTTTATTTCTTTAACGATAAAACAAAAGAAAAAAAAAACGCACAGAATCATTTGTTGACTAGACAACAAGAACCACTTAGCCACCATCGTCTGGATTCTAGCTCCGGGCAGATATTTTTAATTTTTTTTTCTCCCATTGAGAAAATTAATAAAATATTTTTTCTTGACTGGGAAAGAAAAAACGTGTCCATCACCTAAAAGCATTAAAAGCATGAGCATTGGGTGTAAAAACCCCAGTTTCTATTTTACCAACCAATCAGCAAAAAAGCAGCTTCATCCCAGTTGCTATTTCTATTTTTTTTAAAGCAACTGTGAACAGTTTTTTTTTTTTTTTTTGTTGTTGAGAAAGAACTGTGAACATTTGGTTGTGGGGATATACACTGTAGCTTAGTTGTTAAAAGAAAATATATTATTTTATTAAAAATATCAACTCTTTCTCTCTCTTCGATCACGTTGTCTCCGTCTTTCTCTCCACTAAACACTGTCTCCTCCTTTCTCTTCACAGAGCTCCATGGCTGAAACTCTCAAAGCAAAGCCACCTTGATTCACCGCCACAAAACACCACCACCATCACGGATTCACGGTAGTGAGTCTCCCTCTCTCTTCACCCCCTATTCTCACCATCCTTCTCTCTCTCTACTCGAGCTCAGCCTATGGGGGTCGAACCCATCACCACCATTACTGGCAATGGTGCTCGACAGCGAAGCCACCATTGGTGGCCACCGATCTTTCTTCTCTCCCTCTCTATTTTTTTGTTTGATCCAAAAGCTCCCTTTTTGTTAATTGTTTGTGCTTTTAGATTTGCTTGGGTTTGAGGATTGGGGATTTTTGGGTTGAGGGTTTAAGAAAGAAAATACGTTTGTTCCAGGTTTTGGAATTTGTTTCAAAAATGGATTTTGGGGTTTTGATGTGTGCTCTTGTGGCTGCGGTGGGTGTGAAGCGACGGTGGATATGGATCTTGCAGTGTGTGGCAGTGGTGGCTGAAAATTTTGTTGATTTTTCCAGGTTTGTGGTTATGGTGGCTGGTGGTTTGTGGGTTGTTGTGGTTTGATGGATTCGGTATGAGTTCTATGGGTGATTCTCGATGGTTTGCAATGTGAATGGTGATGGGTCTTGGTGTTTTGCTGGGTTTGCAGTGGTGGGTGTTGGTGTTTTTTTTTATGGGTTGTGGGTAATGTTGGCGGGTAGCAATGGGGAAAAGTTGATGGGTTCAAACTAGAACTAGAAAAGAGAGGATAGAAATAATTTTATATTTTTTGATGGTATAATTTATATTATTTTATTAAGTTGTATTTAAAATTAAAAAATGAAATATTGAATGAGTGGTAAAATGAGATAGTGAAATAAAAAAAATTGAGATGGTGAAACAAATAAAGTAGATTTTAAGGGTTTAAAATATTTTTTTTTTTTTTTTTTTCCATCCCGGATGCAAGTGCTCTCATTATAAATAGGGGCCAAAACTCCAAATAAGCATAAGGACTACAAACTCAGAGAGTCATTCTTGCTATTCCAGGTCCTAGTCTACTAGATAGCATACTTCTTCGTTTCCTAATTGGCCAGGCTCCACCCATGGCAACAAATATTGTACCGAAAAGAGTCACTAATTTATTCTTGGTATTGGTTCTAGCCACAGTCACATATTTAGCCAAAGCTGCAGACCTTAACGAAACCCAGTTATCCCTGTACTTTCAAGACATCTCAGCCTTTGGCAGCCCCAATGCCACGGTGATCCCAGTTGCAGGTATTGCAGGCAAGGCTTGGACATTCACTCAATTTGGCACTGTCTATGTCACTGATGACTATATCACTGAGACCTCAGATCCAAAGTCACCTGAAGTTGGGCGTGCTCAAGGCATGTATGTGACAGCCGGGTTGGATGGGTTGAATTCACATGTTATGATATCAATAGTATTCACAAACAAAGAGTACAACGGAAGCACCATACAAATACAAGGTGTCAGCAAGCAATTTGAGGCTGTTAGAGAGGTTGCAGTGGTGGCCGGGACAGGGAAATTCAGGTTTGCTCGTGGCTATGCTACTTTTGAGACATATTTCTTGGACATTCCTGCCCAATACTCGGTTATCCGGTGCAACGTCACTGTGCAACATTACTAGGCCTTTTTTGATGGTCATTAAGAAAGAATTGCCATGATAATAATTGGGACAGAGAGACTCAGTCCTTGCATTTGCTAGCTTCTTTGGTTTGTAATTTTATTGCTATTTGTTTGTTTCATAAAGCATTGACTATTGAGAATTGAGGTGCTCTTGGTTTCCTCTTTGTATTTATGGTTTTAAAGGCATAAAATAAATATATTTCTGTCCTGAGTTGCTGCACTTAATGTACGGGATTTCATGTTTGATTTTTGCACACAGTGTCACGACTCACGGCCATCTAGATGTTGTTGCCCACTTTGACCTACCAAGTTCCTCTCACAGCGCTTTCTCAAAAAAAAGTTCCTTTCAGAACGCGGCTTTGAATACAAATTTTCAAACACGTAGTTTGCACTCTTGTTAGGATTGAATTTTAAGTTTTCCAATTTGCAATATAATAGTATATATCTTATGCTCCAGTACAGCAGTGAAATTATTCAGCACAGCTTGCATTACCAAGTATGGTCCCTCAATAGCTCATTCCCAATGACCAAATCTATATCATATATATATAAAATAAAAGTTGAGCTTAGACGCCATGGTTACGCCAAGTAGCTTCACCATATTGCAAAAACTTTTTAGATTTTTAGATTTTAAAAATAAAAATATATATAATTTTTCTTCTCCTATAATTTATAAGTTGATAAAATATATCTTAAATTTCGTTCTTATGAACTTTTTTTTTCCTAGATAAAGTTGCAGTTGTGTTTTCATATCAACTACTTTCATAATTCATGTAATTTTTACTTTCATATCTACATATTTATTTTTATTTATTTATTTATTTTATGTGAAGTTGTGAGAGATTTTAAAATTGAGAAAGATATAATTAAATATGTTAGAAATAAAGTTGCTTCACATGATACAAATCTTAATTCGATTACAGTTGATTTACATTTGATGTGCTTAATATGTCTCCATTTAATTTCCTTTAAGGATTATGTATTTGAATAGAAATAAAATTAGATTAACTTTAGACTTTTTGTCTAAGGTTGCAACATAGTGTAATCCAAACACTTGCATCTATGGATTGGGCTTTGAAATGTTTGTTTCCCCAAAAAACAGTGTATAAGATTTCAACTTGCAACTAAAGAGGTCTAATCCATCTTAAATTGCAGCAATATTTATAGATTTTTTTTCTTATCTTCTTCTGGATTAAAAAAAAAAAAAAAAGCCAACGTGATATATGATTGAGTTAAGGTGATTATTTTTCACACCTCCACAAATTAAGTTTTTTAATTTTTATACAAGATAGAATTTGTACTCTAGCTTAATCTAAGTGTATATATGTGTGGGGCTCCTTCTTGGAGACTTGAACCCCGACTCTTACTCCCAACACCCCACAAGCATTTATACTTGTGGAGTAACCATTGCACCAAGGGTGTGCAGTGGTCACTCCAGGAATTGAGTTGAACTAAAACTATTTAAGAATGCTAAAATCGATCAATAAAAAAAAAAAAAACCAAATTACAACACCAAAAAATAAATAAATAAAAAGATATACAATTTTTTTTCTTATCTTCTTCTCATATAATTTCTAAGTTGATAAAAATCTTAATTTAATTACAATCCAAATTCTTTTCTTCATCTATTTCTTCTTAATTTGATTAAAATAAATCCAAAATCTTCATCTTCATCTAATCTTTTTTTTTTTTTTTTTTTCCATTTAGGTTATATTACTACACCTATTAGCTACAATTTGTTTTGGATTTAAAAAAAAAAAAAAAAAAAAAAACAATAACATGAGTTGAACTAAGTCTACTCTACTCTACTATTTAAGAATGCTAAAATCAATCAATAAAAACCCAAAATTAAGTGAAGAACTTCAAAAGGATGGATTTGGCTTTTTTTTGGTGAGAATAGCTGTCTTCATTTTATTATTATTATTATTATTATTATTATTTGTGTTTCTATTTTTCTATTAACATAGTTCAATTATTATTTAAATTCTATGATTTTTTTATATAAATATTTTACATAATGCAATTCATCTCAATTATTGATGTATTTTTTGATTTGGTGTTCTTAATTGATTGTGCAGATTATTTCCTCACTTATGGCAATATCAAAATGGCAAGACAAGTAATTTATATGTAAACTTTTACATTTACATTGTTGTGGGGCCCCAAAGATTTGGCAACCTCAACCCACTCCATATCGGGCCCAAGGCCCATGCCGAGGACAATACAGAATCCGAGGATGAGTGGGAGAGACCCAAGTCATCAAGGAACTTCGCCGAGGACGACCATGTCCTCGGCAAGCTGAAATTGAAGAGAGGAAGTTGTCATCCACACATTAAATGTACGTAACCGACACTCTGACCAGCGAATAGTGATGCCTTGGATACTTCAACTAATAGAAAGCCTGTGAAGGCGGCTGATGGGACAAGCCCTCAGACACAGGTTCAGATGACCGACAAGTGGACGGTAGAGATCAATTGAATAAGACTATATAATAGAATGAATCCCCAAGGGTGAAGGGGATTCGAGGGTTTTCAGGGTGTTCAAGGACAACCCTTATATTCACTAGAAGTCAGGGAAGGACTCCTCGGACTGAGTCGAGGACGAACTTTCCCTTAGAACACTTATCCAAATTTCCCTCAATGATCCTGTAAACCCGCACCAACTGTTGTATCTTTCGCTAATGCCTAGTCTTTCTATCCACTCTCTACAAATTTATTGTATGGAGTTACCTAGGCTTGGGTCCACTCATCCCCAAGAGGGAAGTGCTCGAACTGGGTCCCTATAATTGGCGCCATCTGTGGGAAGGACTTAAACATTAACGAGTGCGACGGTTGGTGCGGAAGGATCAATAACAACACTTCTTTCAAGTCCACAAAAAAAGAAAAATACAAACAATGGCAACATACTCATTCAGAAGGTAATCATCACAAAGAAATGAAAAGATGCAAGAAGTAAAAGAAACGAAATGTGGCTACTTCTTTATTAAGTAAAGAAAAGTTACATTATACAACAGATACTTAGGCAGGCTTATTCTAAAACTAACTACGAAGGTAAATGCCTAGGCAGGCTTGTGCTGAAGCTAAAAGGAAAGAAAAGAAAAGAGAGGCCTAAGCAGGCTTGTTTTAAAGCCAAGCCAAGCATGGAGGGAGAGGTGGAGACAGGCCTATTTTAAGGCCGTCCACAGCTCCCCAACCAACATTTACGGCGCTTTGAAGGAGAAGGAAGAAGAGGCCGCGGTGCCTGACGGTTCCATCTCAAGGTTCCCCCTTGTTTCCCTCCCAGTCCCACACCGACCAGGAGCCGGCGAATCACTACCAGCTTAGAGGGCCGGTAGATCCGCACACGGAGGAGAGACGTTATGTTCCTTTCGGATCTCCCTCCAAACTATAAGGGGAGTCCTCTCTCTGGCTAGGTTGAAAAGAATGAGGATCTTCAGCCTCTGCTTATTCCACCTCCATTGTGTCGTCCAGGATCGAGCTGATGAAGGGTCCTTGGGAGATCTTTCGGGGATCAGAAATCCGTGCTTGACTACGGTGATGCTATGCAGCCGAGGATTTTTAGCTCAGATCACGTATTTTGGGGCCGAGAATAATTTTTGAATCGGATCGTGTCCTAGGATTTCGTGAGCGGCTTTAACTTGGTTGTTGGCTTTATTCACAAAGATCTCCGACCTCAGTACGGTCTGCAAGTCCTCCTTGTTGACCAAGCCGAAGTGACGCTTAAAAGCGCTCGGATTATCATAAAAGAAAGCAAGTTCCTGTCAAAAACCAAGCAAAGCGGAGCGCGAAAACACAAAAACTTAGACCCTTTCTCAGTCTGAATGCCCCACCTGGTGTACCCTCCACTATTGGACAATGAAGGCCCTCGTGCCACTCTCTAGACACAATGAGGAAGTCTTTGTTCAAACCCTTACTGGACTCAAGAAGGCACTGGATGAACCAGACCTTATCATCCCTCATCTTCATGTAATAAGACTTTCCCTTCAAGCGCTGGAGGTTGTAGCACCAGTTTACATCATGGTGAGTTAACCCCAGCCCCATCTTCTCATTCAGGGCATCCAAACAGTCTAGGATCCTAAATACATTAATGGCACACTGGGTGGGAGATAAGCTGAAGTGCCTAAGTTAATCCCTCATCACCGGCCCCATAGGGATCCTCATACAACCCTCCAGAAAGGCGATAATAGGAATCGCCACCTCACCTTCTTTTCTCCTAGTGCTCCACTCCTCTTCTCCACAGTACCTCAAACCCACTGTATCGGGGATCTTATAGTCAGCAACGAATTTTTTCATCGCCTCCTCAGACTCAACTAACTTCTTAAACATACCCATCCTAAAGAGCTAACAAGGGGCTCAAGGAAAACGAAGGAGAGAGAAAGAGGAATAAGGGACAAGGAACTTAGGCGGAAAAGTATGAACTAAAGAGAGAAGAAAATTTACAAAAATGAGGAAAAACTTCTCGGATAGGCCTTTTATGTTGAAAGGAGGTGTAAGGACGATCGGAGGCTTGATCAAGTACAGCGTAAGTGAAGGGTCAAATCAGTTCGATTGGGTTTATATACCCCCAATTAAAAGTAACCGCACGGCCTTTCCCGCCCAATGAGTCAGAAGCATCCCTACCGTCCATTCATCATCACTCCGTTGAATGTAGAGGACACAGAGCTGCCGAAATTTAATGAAGGCGCGCTCCAAGTACCGAAACGCTAGGAACGTCCCCTAAGCAGTTGAAAGGATTTTGGCACTGACAAGAATATAAGATTCGCCAGGCCAGGGCAAGGACCCGAGGACATCAAAATCCTCCTCCTTGCCCGAGGAGCCGGGTAGCAGAATTTTGAGGGGCTATTGTGGGGCCTAAAAATTTGGCAAACCCGGCCCACTCCATACTGGCCCAAGGCCCATGCTGAGGACAATACAGAATCCGAGGATGAGTAGGGGAGGCCCAAGTCATTAAGGAACTTCGTCGAGGACGACCATGTCATCGGCAGGCCAACATTGAAGAAAGGAAGCTGTCATCCACACATTAAATGTACGCAACCGACACTCTGGCCGCATTAATGGTGAATTGACCAGCGAATAGTGATGCCTTGGTTATTTCAACTAACAGAAAGCCTGTGAAGGCGGCTGATGGGACAAGCCCTCTGACACAGGTTCAGATGACCGACAAGTGGACGGCAGAGATCAACTGAACAAGACTATATAATAGAATGAATCCCCAAGGGTGAAGGGGATTCGAGGGTTTTCGGGGTGTTCAAGGACAACCCCTATATTCACTAAAAGTCAGGAAAGGGCTTCTCGGACTGAGTCGAGGACGAACTTTCCCTTAGAACACTTAGCTAAATTTCTCTTGATGATCCTGTAAACCCGCACCAATTGTTGTATCTTTCGCTAATGCCTAGTCCTTCTATCCACTCTCTACAAATTTATTGTATGGGGTTATCTGGGTTTGGATCCATTCATCCTAAGGAGAGAAGTGCTCGAACCGGGTCCCTACAATATATAAATATATATATTTCAAGATATATCTGGTATAACTTTAAGCAATGTTACACCAAGTATTATTATGGTGTAACATTGTTTAAAGTTACACCAAGTATTATTATGGTGTAACATTGTTTAAAGTTACACCAAGTATAATTAGATGTGAATTTCGATAAATTATTGTTGGATTATATTATTTTCGTCTATTCTCCATACTTGCAAAATTTAAAGATGATCAAAGATCAATAGTTATGTCATCAATCAATGGTTTAAATTTAAGTTTTTGTAGTTTAAAATAATGCATAAAAGATGAGTTTATGGATCGAATAATAAATTACATTTGATTGGTATAAAAATTGGCATGCATGTTAAGAACATATAGAATATATAATTCAACGGATGAATTTTCAAAATATGAATTCAAAAACAAGTTATTGAGTGGTGTAACTCTAAGTAGGTATAACTTAAACTCAACCCATATATAACAGTTTAAAATATATAGTTAGTAGTTAAAATATATATATAACTTAAACACACACATATATATATATATATATATAATAAGTTGATAGTTGGGAAAAAAAATGTTTAAATTCTGAATATTTTTGTTAAAAATATAACTTTTTTGAGCTGTAAGGCGGGATGGATAATATTTAGCACTCTTTTTAAAAAAAAAATCATTATAAAGAGTCTTCTTTTATTGGTAATAATTGAACCATCTGGTCAACCCACCGAAAATCCTATAGTATCTCAAAAAAATAAAGACTAAAAATTTATTCCCTTCGTCACTTAACTCTCAAAAATACGTGTATGCTACGGAAGTTTTGAACCGCTGTGCAAAGAAAAGGTACGAAAGGTCATCCAGTCATATTTGGTGGCAACTTAAATATTCTGAGAGTTTATTTAAGTTCCATATAATGCCCAGAATTTTGAAAATCAACTTTGAAAAACAAAGGTAGCGGTCACTGATAGCAATGGTCAAAATTGGCATGGCGAAAAATAAAATAGCAGTTGAAAAGTGGAAACTAGTACAAAAGGAAAATGGACTATTAGAGCATCTCCAACCGGTTTTGCCATCTCATCCTATTTTACCATCCTAAAAAATTATTTTATCAATTATACCATACCATTTTACAATACATTCAATATCCCATATTTCATTTTTTCATACTACATATTAAAATAATATAAATTACACAATAAAATAATATAAAAAAATCTCTCTCTCTTCTCTCTTTATCTTTGTTCTCCGTCTCTCTGTTCTTCCATCTCCCATCCACCCACCACCAACCCAAACCCAGAACAACCACCCACCAATACACGCCTGCAACTTAAAAAAAGCCTTGGATTTTTTTCTTCTCTTCACTGCCAATTCAGCCATACTCACAAAGAAAGAAAGAGCAGAGATAAAATTCAGCCACCATCCATATCAAACCCATACTCAATTCAGCCATACCCACCTCTTCCTTTAGCCATCGGTCACAAAAAAAAAAAAAAAAAAAAAAAACACACACACACACACACACACACAGAACCAAGATTGCAACCCAGAAGAACCGGATCACAACCCACTTCAGCAACGCTTTTTGACACCATATTCTCCACTTTAGCGCCTACAAACTCGCGTTCATCGCTTTCCTCCTATTCACCGCATTCATCGTCACGCTATCCAATGGCATCATTATGGAGAGATCGTTTCGTGCCATGGAGAGATCGGCTTGTGTTGCTCCGAGCACCGGCGATCTGCACGGGCTCAATGGCAGTGACGGACCGAAATTGACGACGTCTGGTTTTTGGACCTTGCATTGGAGATGGACCAAAGGTGTGATAGAGAAGAGGAAGAAAGAGAGGAAAGTGTGAGAGACAGAGAAAGACAGAGAGAGAGAGATGAGAGATGAGAGAGAAAAAAGTGAAATAAAATATTTGAAAGTTCAATATGGGTATAAAACACCCTTGAACGTTTAGACCCCAATTACAAAATTACCAATTCAAGCTTTATATCAAACAGTTAATGTGCGGAACATGATAACGAGCTTATAACAGAATTGATAAATAATCTAAGCCAAATATAAACACATCCATAGCAGTAAATATAAGGCAAAGATAAAGAAAAGAAGATGCAAATACACAGACAACACACGATATGTTATCGAAGAGGAAACCGAAGCTTTCGGCATAAAACCTCTCCACTGCCCTCAAAGCGGTCAAATAATCCACTAAAGAATGTAGTTGGGATACATGAACAGCAGAAGACCCTCCAAGCCTAATCGACCCAAGTACCTAAGCCCTCAAAACTTCTTGCTCCAACGAGGTTACGCCGAACCTATTTCTTCTTTAGCTTCCCAGATTCTGCTACTAGACCATAGCATCAACTAATGTAGATTGGTTCCTTCCTAACTGCTTCCCAACAGCACCAAATAAACCTTTTCATAGACGTGGGTGTGGTGAAATAAGGATTTGGCTAAAGGCCTCTCAAGGGTATAACAATGGTGAGGAAGAGAGTAGAGGAATTTGTAGAGTCTCTAAGGTTAAGATTGTGGATGAATCAATCTTGTATTTCTCTAGGGCTTCTCTCACAAAATTCTCTCTAGAAGCTCTCTCAAAATCGTGGGAATGGGAGGTATTTATACTGGAATGAGAATGGAATGTGAAACGTCAGATTTTCCCAAACAAGGCATTTTGGCAACTTGACCTCGCGACTGGGTTTAGCCACAAGTTCAAGCCGCGAGCTAACGGCCTGGCCAGCCTGAGACTTTTGTCCTGTAGTGCAACAGCTGGCGTGACTCTTCAGCTTCTGACATGCTTGGCATGTGTGCAGACTTTTGGTGACTTGCAAGCCACAACTCACCCACGAGATCCAGTTGCGAGACTCTGTTTCTTTGCACACTCTTGAGCATTTCTTCACACTCTCTCACTCACTACTCTTATAAGTTTCCCACCTAAATACAGGGTTACTAAGTGCTGAATTACAAGCAAATTGGCACGGAATAAAGCCAACAAGATGGTTGATTAAATTCAACCTTACAATCTCCCCCTTTGGCTATTTCGTGACAAAACCCTACAACAAACTCTAAACTTAATGCATGAGTTGGGAACAGTGGAACAAAACTCACTCACACCTAACTCTAGATTCTGAACAGCTCTTGAACATATGAACAAGTAACTCCTGAAACATAACAACATAGCAATATCATTGTATGCAGAAACACTTGAGATGTATATGGAGCAATAAAAGTATGATCAAGCAAAATGGAATAAAGCAATAGACCATGGCAAGATCAAACAAGCAATCACTAAACAAAAGTGATTACTATGCTCATTCACACAAGGAATGAACATCCGGACATGCAAGGTGATAAGCTCAATTGAGGAGTATCATTTGCAAGTTCAACACTCAACCAATGCATACAAACGTATATGCATCTAGGAACAATCCTACAAGGGCACAAGAGTATTATACTTAAGATAATGCATAGCATTAACAAGTACTAAAACACAATGCATAAAGGCTACATAAGCAAAGTGTTGCAAATACATGGTACAGACCATAAAAGCCTACAAAACAGCATAAGTGCATGGAAAAACAAACCCTTAAAGCTTACAAAAGCAACATGGGTACAAATCAATAAAAACAATAGACTGAAATAACTGAATAACCTCATCAATATATATAAATAAACCAAAGTTCAAAAAAAAAACCATCCAAGCCTATACAAGCATCAGTTAAACAAAAACATAATAGTCAAAGCTTTAAACATAATATGAAGGCTAAACAAATAATATGAAAGCTCCCCCTCAGAACAAGCACTCCCACTCAAGAGCTGCCCAAAAAATTCTCCCCCTTTTTGACCGGAATGGCCAAAGGGTCACTACTCCTTATTGGTGTAGATGCTATCAAGTTTTGCTGAGAGTACATCAAGCTGATGTTTCATTACTGTCATTCTTTCAGTGTGCTGATCTTAAACCTCTCTGAGTCCATCAAGCCTCTCCAAGATGATCTGAAAGGCATCAGGAGGTATAGCTGAAGAGGTAGAAGCTCTGCTCCTCTTAACTCTCACTTTTGGTGTGGAAGATGGTCCTGCAACCTTTACTTCAGTCTCTATGGGGTCACCTTCTCCTTGGACACCCTCCTCTTCTGCACCTGGAAGACGACTTTGTATCCTTGAGAGAGTAAATTTGTTAATGGCTGATAGAGGAGGCAAAGGACTGACATCCTGAGGGATTGCAACACCCTTTTCTCTGAAAATCCTTATGAGAAGACTTGGAAATATCAGCTTGGGCCTCGAGGTGGTTCTAGTCTCATCCACTATAGTATCAAAAATGTGAGAACTGATGTCAATAAAGGTTTTCTCCTTAAATTCCATAAGAAAGATAGCTCTGGCATTTGTCAGTGTAGTCATCTTCCTTATAGGATACATGTTGTACATCATTATGGTGGTTAAACACCTCATGTCTTTAGGAAAATTAGAAGTGTTGAGATATCTCTTTTCTATAACCCCACCAATTCTTTTCTGCACAGTTTCTAGAGAAAGCATTCTATCCTTGTAGTTAGTGAATTCATAATCTTCCAATCCCTCCAGCCCTAGAATTGTATCAATATCATAAGCATCTAAGGTAAATTCCTTTCTTCTCACCCAACAACTCAACTCTTCCTCCCTTATCACAGCATTTGCATAGAATTCTCTGATTAGGGGTTCACAAATAGGGGGAAGGTCACTCAGTAATTTTTCCCAAACTCTACCCCCAAAACAGCTTAGAATGAAGATGTCCTTCAATTCCCTGAAATCTACAAATCTCTCCTTAATGATGGTTCCTTTTGAAAAGAAATCCCTATATCTCTCAAAGTGCTTAATAGACCTAAATAGGTTATGATCCATTTTCATTCTCTTGTCAGATTTCTGAGCAGTTGTCTTCTTCTTTGTAGGAGATGCAAGCATCTGTAAACAAGCAGAAAAGGCCACAACAGGACATAGCACAAAATGGGGAAATGCATACATATTAGTAACAAGTTAGTCACACAGTGAGATACAGAGTGATCAGACAAAACATAGAATAAGCACAGTTTATAACCAAACTTGGATAGAACAAGTTAACCAAAGTTAAACTGTATGTATGCACACAAATTCAGATAGATTTGAGCAAATGACAGTGAGCCATGACCCAATGGGTATGAACAGTGCATAAAGAGGAACACATGCATCAACATCTCCAATATATGATGATTTGTAAATCAAAATAATGTTAACCAAAAAAACCAAAAGCTCACCCAAACATACAAACTTAGAACCACAATAAAAATTGCAGATATCCTCACAACCATATGCCCAGAAACAAACTTTCAAATATCAATGCTCAGACTAAAGATAAGCAAGCTAATGGATACTCACCTTAAACACACCATTGTAATAAGAGCGAATAACATCACACACTCAATCTCAACAAAATAGGTAAACCCATGTTTGAGCCCCTCAACAACACAAACCAACAACACAACACCCAGATTCAAGAAAAAAATAATGAAATCATGATGAATGAAGTGAAGACAAGAAAACCCATACCTTTTTCTTGGTGTTTGATGAAGGCATGATGCAGAAATGGAAAGCTTTTGCAAACAAACACGGAATGTTGAGAGAGAGATTTTGGGAAGAAGATGAACAGACACTGATATTGAGGGAAAAACTGAAAAACAATTTTAAAAACTGACTTTAAAACGCAAAACACGTGTTTTTCACGACTGGAACAAGTCGCCAGTAAGTCGTCAGCATAAGCCGCGAAACATTGTGAAGGTAAAAAATTTGAAAATTTCTGTTAGTGTTTTTCGCGATTGGAAGATCTACCCGCAAAGGAGTTACGAGCTAAGCCGCGAAAATCTTTGAGTAATTCTCGCGATCGGCCCTTCCGCCCGTGAACAAATCACCAAACTAAGCCGCGAAAAATACAAAAACTCAAATTTTGAAAAATTTTCTAAGTCCTTTTCACGACTAGGATACTGACTCGCCAGTAAACCGCGAAAAATCTCTGAGTGGGCTCGCGACTGGGGCTTGCAACTGGGCGAACTCGCGATTTAGTCGCCAAAACAAGGGAAACAGTTTTTGAAATTTTTAATATTTTTGAAAAAACAAAATACTTTCCAAAAACAACTAAAACACTCAAAAATCTTTTTGTATTTGATCAAACAAAGATTGAGCATGTGAAAACATATTTAATCAAGTACAATCACACAAATGAATATGGCATTCATTGAACATAGACTTGTGTGTTGTGTGTGGATATAAAAAAAAAAGATAGTCCTTAGTCCAATGCGAAGCTTCAACGATCAATTCAATCACGGCATACACAATTAGCACTAGATAATGTGACCTATCTCAATTATAGAAACATGCATATATAACCTCCCACAAGAACTTGATTACATTCTTTAAAACTTTTCATTTGGCTCTATATTCAACATAACATTTGCACTTTTTGAGCAAAGAAAATCTCATTGTGAGATAGATGCCTAAAATTTTTGATATTTCAATTTATGAGTTAGCCTTTGGCTTTTTGGGCATCAAACATTTTATTTTTGTCACTTTCCCTTTTTTCTAGTCAAATACTAGTATGTGCGACAGGCTTTTGTAGCTCTATGTCTCTTTTCATTTGAAGATTTATATTTAGAGAGCTCTTTTAAGCAAAAACAAAAATAAAGAGTGGGAAGATATATAGGCATGAGTCTATGCATGTCTCAAGATCAACAAAACCATTCATTAATCATTCATGACAAGGTTGAAAATCTATTTACAACAGTCACATAGATTTCAGAATTTCTCCCATAATGATATGAGTGCATGAGAGACAAGCTAAGCTCGTAGATACACAAAGCCATTAGTACAAAGGTATAAGGCAAAACATGATTTTAGACAAAACTCAACAAAGTTGATCAAACATTTTGAATTTTCTACTTTTTATGTGTTTATGAATTTTTGACACAAGAAAAATAAAGATTGATCAAAACACAATCAGCAAAAAAATGTAAAAACATTTAAACCAAAGACAGATACACACGCAAAATAACAACCTAGATACTAGCAAGAAACACATAACCAAGCATATTCATAAACATGGGAAGTATTAATGCATGGACATGTTGTAATGCTTATGCATAAGTACCCTTTGCCACCCACACGTCACGTGCATTTGGGGTGATATCCTTAACGGATTGGGTACGAGAATTTGGACTATCAAATCTTCGTGTGAAGCTTTCAAGGCAGTTGGTGAAGGCACCGATCATCTTCATCACGTCCTTCATTCCTGGATCATGATTTTGACTTTTTGGTTGCTCACCACCCCAAGACCTCTTGTCATTTCTTCTTCCTCGTGGCTGAGGTGCGCTTGCATTGTTGTCTCCTCTCAGCTTTTGACTGTTGGGTCTAGTATGTTCTCGCAATCCGTAATAGTGACACACATAATCTGTTCTACGACCTCGTTGTGGTCTTGAGAGAGATCTTGCTCTGCCTTTAAATCTGGCTTTTGATTGATTTCAGAACTTATTGCCCAGTTGTTGCTCAGCCAGCTTCTTCTTCTTCTCAACCTTAACATTCTCAGGGATGGGCTCTTCCACAATCGGCTCTATGGCCTTCACAAATTTTACTTTTTTGGTAGCTTTGGCCGATGAGCTACTTCCTCTGGTATAACCTAAACCAGATTTGTCAGAGAAGTGTTTTTGAGAAGAGATAACATCTTCCAGCTTCTTGGAGGAGACCCTTTCTATCTTGGCTTGTGCTTGCACCACCTCTTGCTTAAGAAATCTTACTTTGGTATAAGCTTCCGATAACTCACCATTAATTGTTTCAATTTCACACTTTGCCTCCTTATATCTGGCCAGAAGACTTTTGTAGTCCTCTTCAGCCTTTTTCATCTTCTTCACAGCCGCCTTTGCAACCATTGCATACTCACCCGATTTCTCAAGGAGTAAGGCGTAATTTTCTTGAAGACGAGCTGTATTTCTATCCTTTTCGGCATCTGATTCTTCAACAATCCCTAAGGATTCATCATCGCTGTGTTCTCCAAGTTCTTGTACAAGTTGATTCAAATCATTTGAGGACTCCATATGAGCAATGGTCATGAATGCGGAGAAATTTCCTTCTCCATCACAGCTCTCTTCAGAATCAGAATTTGAAGAGTCCGAATCACTTAAAGTAGTGGCATAGGTTTTTCCCTTTGACTTCAAATAATTGAGACATTCCTTTTTAAAATGCCCATGTCCATTACATTCGAAACACATAATTTCTTGTGAGGATTGAGAATCTCTACCCTCTTTTCTTCGAAATTCTTTCTTCTCCTTCTCGGAACTCTAAAATTTTCCTTTGTCACCGAATTTTCCACTATTTTTGAGTTTTAAGAATTTCTGGAAGTTCTTTACAAGATACGCCATATCTTTGTCTACTGTATCCTCCTCCGAAGAGTCATGAGACACCATTTTCTCATCAATTGTCTTAAGAGCAAGAGATTTGCTCTTCTTCTGAGAATGAAGGGACAACTCATATGTTTGCAAAGAACCAACCAGCTCTTGAATCTTAATGTCGTCAAGATCTTTGCTCTCTTCAATGGCTGTAACTTTGGCACGAAAACTTTCTGGCAGTGACCGAAGGATCTTCCTTACAATTTTCGAGTCCTCCGTCTTTTCTCCCAAGTTAAATTTGCCAACAACAACTTCGTTCAATTTACTGTAAAACGAATCAAACGATTCATCCTCACTCATCTTTAGCTCCTCAAAGCGAGTGGTCAATATTTGAAATTTGGTGTCCTTCACTTTCTTAGTCCCTTCATAGGTTGTCTCCAGAATTTCCCATGCTTCCTTAGTAATGGTGATATGTAAAATTCGGTGAAATTCTTCTGGAGAGACACCGCAGAAAATAGCATTCAATGCCTTGCTATTTGCATTGGCTGCCGCAAGAGCAGCCTTATCCTAAGTAGACTTGGCAGCTTCTTGTCTTGTCCATCCTACTTCAACTACATCCCACACAGCATCATCAATAGAACACAGAAACGCCCTCATACGGACTTTCCAAAATGCATAATTATTACCGTCAAAGAACGGTGGTACATTAAGAGATTTAGGTAATTAAAACACAACAAGTGTACTTGCTCTGATACCAAATGAAATTTCAATATGGGTATAAAACACCCTTGAATGTTTAGACCCCAATTACAAAATTACCAATTCAAGTTTTATATCAAACAGTTAATGTGCGGAACATGATAATGAGCTTATAACAGAATTGATAAACAATCTAAGCCAAATATAAACACATCCACAGCAGTAAATATTAGGCAAAGATAAAGGAAAGAAAATGCAAACACACGGACAACACACGATGTGTTATCGAAGAGGAAATCGAAGCCCTCGGCGTAAAACCTCTTCGTCGTCCTCCAAGCAGTCAAATAATCCACTAAAGAATGTAGTTGGGATACATGAACAGCAAAAGACCCTCCAAGCCTAATCTACCCAAGTACCTAAGCCCTCCAAGTTTCTTGCTCCAAAGAGGTTACGCCGAACTTATTTCTTCTTTAGCTTCCCGGATTCCGCTACTAGACCATAGCATCAACCAATGTAGATTGGTTCCTTCCTAACTGCTTCCCAACAGTACCAAATAAACCTTCTCACAAACGTGGGTGTGGTGAGATAAGGATTTGGCTAAAGGCCTCTCAAGGGTATAACAATGGAGAGGAAGAGAGTAGAGGAGTTTGTAAAGTCTTTAAGGTTAAGATTGTGGATGAATCAATCTTGTATTTCTCTAGGGTTTCTCTCAAAAAATTCTCTCTGGAAGCTCTCTCAAAATCGTGGGAATGAGGGGGTATTTATACTGGAATGAGAATGGAATGTGAAACGTCAGATTTTCCCAAACATGGCATTTTGGCGACTTGACCTCGCGACTGGGTTTAGTCGCGAGTTCAAGCCGCGAGCTAATGGCTTGGCCAGCCTGGGACTTTTGTCCTATAGTGCAACAGTTGGCGCGACTCTTCAGCTTCTAACATACTTGGTACGTGTGCAGACTTTTGGCGACTTGCAAGCCGCGACTCACTTGCGAGATCCAGTCGCGAGACTCTGTTTCTTTGCACACTCTTGAGCATTTCTTCATACTCTCTCACTCACTACCCTTACAAGTTTCCCAACTAAATATAGGGTTACTAAATGCTGAATTACAAGCAAATTGGCACGGAATAAGGCCAACAAGATGGTTGATTAAATTCAACCTTACAATATTAATATTATTTTTGGCATTCTGGCTGCTGAGTCCAATTGTTGCTCAATGCTTAAATTTTGTGGACATTTGGCATATCCATGTCCTATTGTGGATGCTCTTTAGGCCAAAATGTTAGATTTAAGGGGGCCAAAAAGTTTTTTTTAAAAAAAGGAAAAAAAGAAAAGAAAGAAAAAGGTTGAACAAGGACTTTTCTTTACTTTAGCTGTTATATTTGATGCCACATTTGATTAAAGAATAAAATACCCAAATCTCAAAACCCTTTTTCTCGTCGGACAAAGTTTTTTTTGAGAAGAAATTGCATGTATATTTATATCTATAAATCATATAAGTGAGTTCTAATTAGCTCAATTGGTAAAATCTCTGATGGTTGAATAAGAGATTTAGAGTACTCAGTCTCCACCTACACCAAAAACCAATTAATGACTTGGTTTGATGATAAATAGTTATCATCAGGAGTGAATGTTATAGGTTAAAACTCTCTAAAAAAAAACATATAAAATTATATATCCAAAAACGTTTTATAAGTAATTGACTTCTTTATATTGTGCTACATAAATTTTGGAACTTCCACAACATCACCAACATTTATTTTTACTTATTTAAGTTTTATTTTTTAAGACACTTAATTTTATTTTTGAGGGTAAATTTAATGGATGCCCTAAAAACATTGGTTTAGAAACTATTTTCAAAAATATTTATATGGGATAATGATAAAACAATTAATTTTTTTGATGGCTTTTTATATTTCTCATAATAGTGGTGTTAGAACTTTCCTAATATGTTTTATTAACAATTTCCCTAAAGATTCTCATTAACATAACCCTTATTTTAATTATCATCTCAGCCAAACACACCTCCATTTGATAACTCTAAAAGGGACAGGTAAATCCATAATAAAGAAAAATACACTACGTCTGACCCGTTCATAAATCTGTATGCATGCATATATAATTGGGTTGCGGCCTTGTGGGTACTTATGCATATTTGCTAGCATGGGGTTTAGGCACCAGCTAAGGTTTATATTAAAAATATTTCAAAAGATAAAAGTCCCAAGTTTTACTAATTTTTCTCACTCGAATTGATGTATATATCAAACTTTCAATGCTTCAACATCACTGCTGGTGACTAATGCCTATGAGATCCTTTAAGTAGTTGTTTTATCATAGGCAGTGTTATATGCGGCGGAGGAATTTTACCTGAAACAAGGTTTTTCTCCGAACTTAACTTATCTTATCTTATATCTTTTTATTAGATGTGAATTTTGAAAATCAAACTACGTGATTGAATTTTCTTTATAGTCTTAATACCAATATTAATTTTGTTTAAATTGGATGTTATTTACTATTCAATCAATAAATTTATTTTTTATGCATAATTTTATATGATAAAACTTGAAAAGTATGGAGGATATAATAAAAACATGTAATCCAATGGTTTGATTTTTAAAATTTACATCTAATTAATAAAGAGATATAGAAGAAGTATGGCGGGTTTCACCTTTTCCTTTTATGTGCAGTATTTTTCTTAATGAAAATCACACAATTTTTGTTGTTTTTGGATTATTGCAAGAAATTTATGTTGGGGAAAAATGAATTAAAATGTCAACTCAAGGTACAGGTTGTAGTTATGTTTCCATACCCTATATTGACTAGAGTTTTAGCTATTGTGTACATAATGAACTATACTAGACCGAACATGGTATACTCTGTCAACAAATGGAGTAGATAACCCAGGGGAAGATCACCAGAAGGCAATACTTAGGGTTTTGAGGTATTTAAGATACATCTTAAACTATGGATTTCACAACACTCGGTATCCAACTGTACTAGAGGGGTACAATGATGCTAACTGAATATCTGATATGAAAGACAAAATCTACAAGTGGATATGTCTTTATGCTTGGTGGTGTAGCTATATCTTGGAAATCTTATAAACAAACATGCATTGCTAGGTCCACAATGGAATCAGAGTTCATCGTGTTTGATAAAGTAAGAGAAAAAGTAGAATGACTTCGTCTTTTCTTAGAGGATATACTAATGTGGACGAAACTTGTTCCTCCAATTTGTATACATTGTGATAGCCAATCAATGATTGATAGGTGCTACGACTTAAATAATGCTCCTAAGTGCAGGATTGTTACAAAGTAATAACTCGGTAAGTCCGAGGTCAAATCCACAAGGAAAAGGGAATTGATTAGCAAACCACAAGAGAATAAAATTAAAACAATAAAGTTTAATTGAAGAGATTTTTTATGATTTAGTAAAGTTAATTTAAATTGAGAGAAAATAACAATATATTAAGGCGCTAAGGTTTAGGGATCCACACACAACACATCTATTGGTAGTCTTAACGATATTTATTTTATAACTCAATTAAAATTCATACGAAGGATGATCTTAGTCGGATGATTTAACAATAAAACTCAAGAATTAATTGTCTAAGTTAGTTTCATGAAATTGATTGATTTTAGACAAAATAAAACTAGTAAATTAGTTCGCAGGGAATACTAAGCATTTAACGTGCCCGGAGTCTACGATAAATCAAAGAATTATATAGAATTAAACACTTTTCTAGATGAGTAAATCAATCAAAAACATAATAACATAAGCATTAAAATCATAAAATAATTGTTAAGAACATACCAATAAATGGTTGGGTTTTACCCCTTACCTTAGCAATGCTTCTAGCAAGCCATAACACAAATAAAACTCTAAAATTGTAAAGAAACTTTAATAAAACCTAAATTACGTTCTACAACAGCTCTCCCCTGAATTTTTCCCTAAAGAGCCTTTAAATAGGTTAAGGAATCCTATTATAAGTTGAATTCCCGTTTCGAGAAAATCCCAGGTTTTTAGGCTTCACTTAACCGACATTTTCGGCACATTTAACTTCAGAATTTGGACTTTTGGTAAACTAAAAAATGGTAGCCCTTTAAGTTAACTTTATATATTAACTTGAATCATCTTGATTGGACATCTGAGCCAAAAGTTATGCTCCAAATACTAACAGGTATGCAGGCTGGAATCTTAATCCGAATAAGACTTGGATTTGGTGCAAATTTCCTTTGCTTCTTTGCTCCAATTGAACTCGAATTTAATTGAGTTGGCCTTCTTTGACTTCATCATGGCTCTTGTAAAAGTAAAGTCCATTATCTTTCTTCTTTGCACAAATTCACTTATTTAATTTCATTATCCTACTAAAGACAAATTCACGCATTAAAATTCAATTAAGCACAAAATTGATTATTCAGCATTATTCCAAAACCAACTATAAAATGCATGAATTAACTCAAAACAAGTATGGTAATGCTTTCTAATAATGATATAAATATGCAAAGTTAAGCTATTATCACACTCCCCAACCAGCTCATTGCTAGTCCCTAGCAATTTAAGCGACTCGAGACAAAGACACAAAATAACAAAAAATTATTACTTTAGTAGAGATAGTTAATCAAAGGTCAAAACACTAACAACCACCAAAGATATTCCACATGCCATCAATACTCAGTGTGTGAATAGTTTAGCCAACACAAACACAACCGTAGTCTTAAGATAAAATATGGCTTGAATTTCTATCCAAAGTTATGCTTCAACTCAAATCTCATAGTTGTTAACACTCAACAAATAAAATCACTCTGAAAATGGTGTAAAACTCTTAAACAGATGTGAGCAGAATAATGTAGAACAAAAACTAATATCTCACATATAAATAAGATGAAGAATGGTAAAGCAAAATAAAGGACATTTATAGTCTCATGAAAGGATGCCAAACACTAAGAATATTACACCACATATATTGATTAGTCGTGTCAAGATCCAAACTATACCTTCTTTAGGATCAAATAGGACTTTCATTGGGACTTAAGGTAGGGTAAAGAGGAGGAATTTAGAACAAAGGGTATAGGTAAAATAAAAAGTGTTCCCAAGAATAATTAGAGAGACAACTTTTTTTGAGTATATAACAATTGATTTATCCTCTCAAGTTTCTTGAATATTGCACTTTCACTTTCTTTCTTTTTTCTTCAAAATTTCATCAACAAATTCATTATCTATTTCTTGCTCTTTCACATTCCTTTTTTTTTTTCAACATTTTTCCTTTTCTGTTTATGACTCTTTTTTTTTTGTTGGGAGTGGGTCCTCCTTTTCTTCCAACTATTTCATCAGAAATTTACCGCAATAAGACAATTTGATTGCATTCATTCTTGGAACACTTTAGGAAAGGGTTTGAGAAAGAATGGCTAAAATAATAGGCTCAAATGGGTGACTAGTGGTAATGTATCAAGAAGAAAAATGATAAAGGCTCAAAACTAACAAAGATGGCCTAAAATCATCTCTTAAGAATTGAGATAGTTCTTCAAAATCCATGACTTTAACATATTCAAATGTGGCATAAAATTGATGAATTCTTAGCATTCGACCAATTCAGAGAATAATGAGACTAAGCAACAACAAAGTTATGTGTTTCCAAATAAAAAATGAGATCAAAAGAAAATAACCCTCTAAAAAAATGAATGGCTCAAGAACTCACTTGGTTTGTAGTCTCTACAATTTATTTTCAAGATTTTCAAAGTCATCTCTATCTCTCAACCAAGAAACATGTTCATGTGGCTAAAATGCATGTGCATAATAGTTGAGCATGAAAAACAGTGGAATTCTTTAGATAGAAGTAGTATAAAAGACTTTCACTTAAAACTCTTGCTAAAGCAACACTTTTTTTTTTTGGTTGAAAATTGAACTAAAAACAAAAACAAAAATCACTAAAAACAACCCAATTTTTT
The DNA here is from genome assembly GCA_023736055.1 of Quercus glauca. Classification (NCBI taxonomy): domain Eukaryota; kingdom Viridiplantae; phylum Streptophyta; class Magnoliopsida; order Fagales; family Fagaceae; genus Quercus; species Quercus glauca. The sequence continues at coordinate 34,859,068 of CM043322.1, forward strand.
TTAAAAACAAAAATAAAACCAAATGCTAATCATCTCAAGTTCTTCCCCCCAACCTAAAACTTACATTGTCCTTAATGATATCAACGAAAAACAATAAAGAGTAAAGATTACAGAGAGTACCTTGAAGAGATCAACAAAAATGAGCCAAAAAAAAAAAAAAACTTTAACATGTGCAAAAGGGGTTAGAATGAAAAATAACAAAAAAAAAAAAAAATACAATCTAAATTACGACACAAACACTAATGCTAATTGCTTGGCATGTCTCGATAAATGGAATCCTCCAAATTAATGGATTCCTCCTCTTGTGAAAAAAATCTCAAGAAATGGCTTAAGACGTTGTCCGTTCACCCTAAATATGTTACCATTCTTAGGATTTTCAATTTCTATGGCACCATGGGGAAAACATTTTTAACAATGAAAGGTCCAGTCCATCTAGATCTCAATTTTCTGGGAAACAAATGTAACCTAGAATTATACAGAAGAACTTTTTGAGATGGTTCAAAAGATTTCCTTAAAATTTGTTTGTCATGAAACCATTATTCTTTCTTTAGAAATCCTACAATTCTCATATGCATCACGCCGTATTTCTTCCAACTTATTCAATTGCAATTTTCTCAATGAACTAGCCTTGTCTAAGTTAAAGTTAAACATCTTTATTGCCCAATATGACTAATGTTCCAATTCCACATGCAAGTGACAAGCTTGACCATAAACAAGTCTATAGGGAGACATAGCAAGAATATTTTTATAGGCTGTGCGGTACGCCCAAGGTGCATCATTCAACTTCAAAGACCAATTTTTACAATTTTGGTTAATCGTCTTTTCGAAAATTTGTTTAATCTTCCTATTGGCAAGCTCAACTTGTCCACTTGTTTGTGGGTGATATGGGGTGGCAACCCTGTGTGTTATGCAATATTTTTTCATTAATGCCTCAAAAGGTCGGTTGCAAAAGTGCAAGCCCCCATCACTAATAATTGCCCTAGGAATGCCAGAGCTTGACAAAACATTTTCCTTTAAGAATTTCAAAACAATTTTGTGATCATTATTTTTGCAAGGAATAAGCCTCAACCCATTTTGAAACATAATCTACAACCACTAGAATGTAAAGATATCCAAAAGGAGGGAATAAACCCATGAAATCTATGCCCCAACAATCAAAAATTTCAACAACTAAAATTGGGTTTAAAGGCATCATATTTCTACAAGTTATTCCTCCCAATTTTGACAAGACTCACAAGATTTGCAAAAATGATAAGTGTCTTTAAACATGTTAGCATTAATAGGCCCCAAATCATGACCTAATTATCCTGATTAAAAATATGATTACACCAATTACTCATGAATAATTAATGTTTGACAATTTAATTAATCAAGTGCACAACCTTATCATAAGCTATAGTCTTAGCCAATTGAATTATGACACGTCACTAATTTCAAATTGATTATAATTATAACCAATCAAAATTAATTGTTCATAATCACATGTAGTCGGACTTAATTTGTGAGGGTGCATCTTGGCCATTTAAACTTGATTTGATGATAACTTTCAATCATATGGTTCGATTAAGGCTTATGACCAGTCACTTTGATCGTTACAACATCAAGATCACATTGATGAAATGAAATTAATGATCCAATGGCCAAAATTAAGATACTCATTTCCAAGTGAAATTAATCTTTTTGCCCTCCATGTGAGGTTAAGTGCAGGTTTCAAAATGTGGTCAACACATTCATAAGAGTCTTTAGAGAGAGAGAGAGAAAGAGAGAGAGAGAGAGAGAGAGAGAGAGACCATTTTGTTCATTGTGCACAGAGATTGTAGTGCTTCTTCAGCGTGTTGTTGATCGCTATATTTTGGGAGGTAGATGTCCAAGAGACTCAAAGCATGTCTGAATTAATAGTGTACGGACGAAATTTGTCTTAAGGACGTAGTGTTAAACACTAGCATTGATCAGTTTTGTATCTGCCATTCTGCATTCATTTGGTCTATAAGTTTTACTCTATTTTCTTTGGTACATTTAGACATAGATTTGTGCATATTGTGATTATTAATCTTGTTCAGAAAATCACAAAGGTAAATTATTTGTGCATATATTCCAACACCTTTTGTATAGCGTAATAAATTGAAACCCATGGATTCTAGTATTGTAGATTTGGTTTGAAATTACCCCAAATTTTATTGCTTTGTACTTTGATAGAATTTTTTTTCCCAATATGCTTGATGATGGGTATGATGCCTCGTTGAGATTGGGTATGTCTACCATGTATCGGTGGGTAAATAGGCAAAATTGGTCAAAATTTTATAACCCGACCCGACTCAAAAATACATGACACAAAACCAAATTTTTTGATCCAAAGTAAAAATGGGTTTACCAACCCGATCCTTTTTTTCGGGTCAACCCGACTCAACTTGTGACCTCACAAATTTTTAAAAAAAATTTGGTAAAATTTTTTTAAAAATAAAACTAAGACATTATTGGTTTAACCATTTGTTCTGAGCTTTAGAGTACACAAGTCAAACTCAATTGGCAATATATAACGGACATCATCATCATCATCATCATCATTATTATTGTTATTATTATTATTATTATTTATTTTTTTTTTAAACATCAATATTTTAACATATTTTGGATAATGCTGTAGGAGGCAAAATATTAAGCCAATTATAAAATGCCACCTCAAAACTTAGTGACAATTTTTATATTTATATGTCATTAAATTAAATAAATCAATTGTTAACATGTGTCATTCAAGATGATACTTATCTTAATCAAATAGAGATAAATATCCTAATTAAATTGGAATGATAATAGTTAACAACTTTCCCTATTAAAATAAATAAAAATAAAGATAATTATCTACAAGCAACAAGTTCTAGTGGGACTCTTTAACTTTGAGCTAATTAGAATCTACTACTTATTTTCAATGAGACCAATTAAAGTGGGACTCGTCCTTTGAAGCCACTATAAATAGAGGGCATACCTTCTCTCATTCTACACAATTTTTTCAAGACGTCAAAGCTTTGGAGAAACTCTGCCTCAAGAACACATGAAAAACATTCAAAGAAATTCCTTTGAATCCTTCTCCCAGGATTTGAAGTTCTATTGGAAGCTCAAAAGCCTTCAAAAACTTCAAAAAGCCCTAAATCATTGAAACTCAATGGATCAAACCTCTAAAGCCTCGAATAACTTCAACCTAAAACCCTTCAAATTCGAAGAATGTTCGAAGAACTTGAAGAACATTCGAAGACTTGAAGAACATTCAAAGACTTGAAGAACAAGAAACCTTTAACAAGCTCAAAGCCAGAGATTCATTATGAAGATCGTTCGATCCATCTTTCAATCAGAGTTAAGAAGATTTCATGTTCGAGTGAAGATTACAAAGAAGATAGAATCAAAAGATTATTCTTTTGTAAAAGAATCAACAACAGAGAATTGTATTCATTATTCAATTAATACAAATTATATTTGCAAAGCACTTTCAATTGTTTGATTTTCAAACTTGAGAAATTTTGTGTTTACAAATGCCATTCAAAATTATATATTCAACATCATTTAGATACAATGGCTTTAAGGAAACAATTGAGACATTTACATAATTGCATGCAAATGAATTGAAGAATGAATGATTGTGGCATTTTGTAATGAGTAAAGATTATCAAATCAAATAACAAAGTACATGCCAAGATAATCTGGTTACAGTAAAGTTAAAAAAATATATTTAAACTATAGTCATGTATGAGAAACATTCATAAATGTGGAAATTGTGAATCCAAATTATATCAATGTGAAATGATTTTTCAAAATAAATTATAATATTTCCTAAAGTGTGTGTTACTTAACAATGACATGATATTCATAAAAGATACTATGTATAAATAAGTAAATAATCAAACTTTAATGTATATTCTCAAACTAAAATAGAGTGTCAACCGCAATTGATATTAGATTAGAAAATTAGTTTTTAAGATTGTAAATTTCTTATATGTTTTTATTCTTTGTCAAATTAGTTATCCAATAAGGCATTTGTAATTTTGTTTTATGTTTTAGGATGTTGATACTATGTAGAAACGAAACTTGTGTGTTTGTTTTAACTATCTTTTGTGCTATTTTGTTTTGGTTAATAATGTTAGAATTTGTATAATTTTAAAATTATTGGACAAGTACTAATTTGTTTAGGTGAGTTCATTCTTGATATGAGTGGTGAATTCAAAGTAATGCAATTTATGTCCAAAATAAACGATTTTTCAAAATAAATTATAATATTTCTAGATTAACAATGACATGATATTCTTAAAAGAGACCATGTATAAATAAGTAAACAATCAAACTTTAATTTATATTCTCAAATTGAAATAGAATTCCAACCACAATTAATATAAGATTATAATATTAGTTTTTAAGATTGTCAATTTCTTATATGTTTTTATTCTTTGTCAAATTAGTTATCCAATAAGGCATTTGTAATTTTGTTTTATGTTTTAGGATGTTGATATTGTGTAGAAATGAAACTTGTGTGTTTGTTTTAACTGTCTTTTGTGCTATTTTGTTTTGGTTAATAATGTTAGAATTTGTATAATTTTAAAATTATTGAACAAGTATTAATTTGTTTAGGTGAGTTCATTCTTGATATGAGTGGTGAATTCAAAGTAATGTATTTTACATTAAGTAATTTGCTACATTACTTTCTAAATGGCAGATAAATTTTTTTTACAACTAGAGAGGTGAGATGGAGAGTGGAAGTTGGAGAGAGACAGCGTGCTTAAGAGAGAAAGAATTAATATAAAATTTCACAACCTGCTACAGTAATTTCTTACCAGTAAGATGTTACTATAGCTAGATTGTATAATTTTTTACAACTAGCATGCTAGGTAATGCATGTGTTTTTGTGCTTTGATACTAAAATATAGCAAATTTTGAGATTTAGCCACCCAGATACTGATGCTTTAAGGATTCAAGGTGAGGTCATGGTGTTGTAGTCGTAAGGCTTAGAAAGCATGATGTTATTTGCTAATTAGTTGGGTCAATTTACAAAGATAGAAATATTGTAGTGGATGTGCACGGAGTTAGAGAGGAATGGTTGGATTGGTGATATGGTTATTAGGTGGTGTAACATTATATCAATAGTAACTTAAACCCAACCCTACATGTATATGTAGACAATCATTTAAATTGTGTTTTTGATTGCATTAGTTTGCAATTAGTCAACTTTGTTGGTTTCACAATTTTTTCGTTAATGTTATTTTATTTTTTTTGGTAAAAATGTAAAACTCACTCTCTAAGTTTTACAGCTTATTTTGGTGTAAACTGAAAACTGAAAATACTGTAACAAAATAATTTTTAAATGTGTAAATAGTACCGTGAGACCCATTTTTATTTTTATTTTTCTGAATAAAGTGATTGCGAGTCCCGTGAACAGTGCGTGAGCAGTGTATGTACAGTGCGGGTTACTATTCATAAGCCTAAATGCATTGTTCGTTCATGTCTCATGAACAGTGCAAGAGGTGTTGAAAAAAAAAAAAGAAGAAGCAAAAAACGCAAATGTAGGTGGAGAGATGCGCATCCAAACACTCACTAAAATTCATTGCAAATCCTCTAACTCTATTTTCATTTAACTAAGTCTTAAAGTTTCAAGTTTATTCAATTAATACTAGCCTTTAGAGTTGCCTTGTTAATGACCCAATTTTTTTTTTAAATTTTTTGTTTTGCTTTCTTTAATTATAAATAAATGTTATATTTACAATATTTTTACAACAAATTTTGTGTCAGGTTTTTACAGATTGTTATTGGTAGGGTAAAAAAATAATTTTAGTGATATATTCAAATTAAAATTAATAACAATTAAGTACTTATGACTTGTTGGAAAAATATTATAGACTTTTTTTTTTTTCTTGGAGATAGGATAGCACCACTCTTAATTATAAGAGAAACTAACAAAAATATTTCCAAAAATTAAAATTAAAAAAAGTTAATTACTATTATTTAGGAAAAAAGAAGAAGAAGAGGGAAACCCACAACACTGATGCTCCTCTTCCTCGTCGGGTTCTTGCCTAATCTGATCACTGATGCCTCACGTTTGAACTGGGTTTATACGTTTTGAGTGGCTGAGCAATTTCTGAAACTCCCCTTAAATCCGAATTGTACAAACTTTTTGAATCTGACATTTACGAAGACAGTGGCCGGCGTGAAGTCTCTGATTATCTACGAAAGTAGCCCAGTTTTCCTTTTCTTTCTTTCTTTCTTTTTTTTTTTTTTTTGGAAGCCATTTTTCAATTTCTTTTGAGAGATTGTTCAAGATGTGATATGTGAGTTTTCTTTCTGTGTAAGCCCTTTGTTTGTTTCTTGGGAAAGTTCAATTTAGTTTTATTTTTTTCATCGCAGATTTCTCCCCTATCAATCTAAACTTAATTGAATTGAATACAATTGTAAAGGTACTACTAATCTCTTTTTCAGTTATCTTCAATTAAGGATTTTAATTCCTAATCCTCTTTCCTCTCTTTTCTTTTTTGGGAAACAGCATTGAAGATCAAATTCTACCTGGGCTTCGTCTCTTCAAAAAATGGTTAGTGATATTTTTACTTTAATTTTGGGATTTTTTTTCCCGTACCAATGTAGAATTTAAATTATTTAATACTAAATATTAAATTTGATGTGTTTCTAATGTCCTTTCACGATTATATTTTTATTACTGCGAGGGCCAGTTTCGCGTGTGTGATTTTTCGACTGGAAATTTGATGGGTTTCTAAAGCTTTGATCTCTGGAATATGAATAAGAAACCTTTAAAGTTTGTTTGGTTTAGTTGTTGCTTCAGATTCTTTGATTAAAAAAAAAGTAATCAAATTTTGTAATTTTGTTGGTGGTGAGATGTAATTGTTCTCGACTTTGGGTGGAGGGTTACTTTGTCAAGAGTGTAGCAAATATGTAATTCTAGACTTCAGCTCTCTGCGATGTTTTTATTGCTTTTAGTTCAGACTCAGAATAGTTTGGATTTCTTGGCTTTCTTTTATTTTGGATTTAGGATTGAGGTTGGATAGTGTACTTAATTACCCGTAATACTATTATGATAATAGTGATTCACTGCCAAAGATGGGCTATATTTTCCAGTTGCAAAGATTTTTGTGCTATAATTTTAGTTTATCAAAGGAAAAAATTAAAAATGTAGCCAACTTTGACATTGAAGGAACAGTATCATTGCCTGATGCTTGTACTCTAAAACTTACTGCATATTTGTTATTACTGCAGGCTTCATTTGCTTTCATTATTATCTACCGTGAATGTCCTTATTTTTTAGAAATATTTTTGAGCTCTTGAGCTTATTGTGTATATTATCATTATTGCTGGCTTTATTTGTTTTCATTATTATCTACGGATTGAATCTAACTGCCATGAAGTTCTCATTGTGACTTTTCGGTTATTTTATTTCTTTGAAGCAAGTATAGTCAAACTTTATTTTTTTTAGTGAGCTAATTTAGAATCTTTAATTTAAAATTATCTCAAAATTTAATTGATAGGTGAATTTTTACAATTTTTTTCAGCAATGCCTGTTATAAAGTTTTGAAGATAAAGTGGTTGAGCATAGTAGAGAGTTTTATGCATGTGAAGGGTTGTAATTTAGAGCTTGATTTTTAATCACATTTATGGTAAGTATTTTTGCTATATGTTATGTATATCAAACATGTTTGAGGGGTGATATTGTCAAATTTTCATCTTGAGAACTTTGAAATCTTTGTGAACATGTAACTGAGAAAAAGAAAAAAGAAATTTCTGTGGACATGTATTTTTTGTTCTGCCCCCCAGTCTGTGACTGTGGCCTGTTCTTTTCATTTCTAGGATAAGGATTCTACAGATTTCTTAGATCAATGCAAAAGAAAGAGCCCCTATACATTTATGCTCAATGAGCTCAAAGAACTGATGTAGAGTTGGATAATAAGAATTGAATATTTGGTTGTGAAAGGAATGTATGCCCTAGTGTGATTATTTTCCTTTTTTCTCTCTTTTCTTCTTCTCTTTCTCATGTTACTATTGTTTAGGAATTTTTCCTTCAGCCCATGAGCACCATAAATTTCTCTTTTCTTTTTTTTTTTTCTTTTTTTTTTTTTTAATTGATAAGTTACCCAATTGGTAAACTCTCATGTCATCCTCCATCCCGCTCTTATGAGGAGAGGAGGTTCCATTTGAGCTGAAGCTCATTAGCTCTCAAGTTACAAGTTACAGCCCCAAATCAAACCTTTTTTATTTTATTTTATTTATTTATTTATTTTTAACAATCTCTGTTTTAGAATCCAGGGTTAGGTTCTCTTAAGATTTTTCCTGTGCATCTTCTCCCCCCTCTTCAGCTTCGCTGTTGCTGTCCTGTCTTATTTTCAGAACTGAAACCTGGTAAAAAAAAAAAAAAGGAATAATGTATAATTTTTATTGACGAAATCAGAATCCATGATGATTATCAAGACAATAATAGTAAAACTCTTTTGTTATGATCGTATTCTGCATCACGTTTTCTGGTAGCACCATACTGAACAGGATATTCATCGTTCATTAGGTTAGTCTCAATATAAAGGAGAGCAGAGCAGTTTTTACAAAGATTGTAAAAAAAGAAAAGAAAAAAGAAAGGGTTTGATTTGGGGTTTGTAAGAAAGAAGGAAAAGAGAGCTAATGAGCCATAGCTCAAATGGAACCTCCTCTCCTTATAAGAGCAAGATGGAGGGTGATGTGAGTGCTTAAGACCTATTGGGTAACTTACCAATAAATATAAAAAAAGGAAAAAAGAGAAAAATTTATGGTGCTCATAGGCTGGAGGAAATATTCCTATTAACAATAGTAGCATGAGAAAGAGAAGAAGAAGAAAAGAGAGAATAAAGGAAAAATATCACACTAGGGCATACATTCCTTTCACAACCAAACATTCAATGCTTATTATCCAACTCTACTTCAGTTCTTTTGAGCTCATTGAGCATAAATGTATAGGGGTTCTTTCTTGTACTAGTAGCATTAAAACTCCTTATTTGACTAGTAAATGACTTCCCAATAACAATAAAGTGATAAAAGACTCCAATGAATTAAACCAAAAATACTTATAATCTCCAGTAACCCTTAATTTGCAAGAGTTGCAAAAATTATAATTTTTTCCTTGAATACAAACTTGACCATTTAGAATATTTATAACTAGAAGTTTAAAACCATATGACTATTACTTCAATTGGACTTCATGCACTGACCCAATAAAATAGTCTTGAAAGTACACAATATGAAGTAGCAACAAAATGTCTTCCATGGTTGTATCATTCTCCCCCAGTTAGGAGAAACTAAGCCTTGATTTTGAGAGTGTTCAAGTACAAGAACTCTTGAACTTGAAAATTGTACCAATTCTTCAATCACCTTTGGAAAGATAAAGTCAATGGTTGGAAGGCTTTTCAACTTAAAATCCTTCTTGGTTGATTTATAACTATAACATTATTGTTATTGTCTTACATGGTCTTGACTTTTCCATTATTAGCCTTTTGCTCATCTTTCTTTTGGCACTCTCTATTACCCTTGTATTTGGCTGTTCTTGAAATTAGACTTCTCACATTGACCCAATAAACACATCTTGAAAGGAAAATTCCAAAGTAAGCAACAAATTATTTTTCCATTGTTGCTTCAAAATGACTGTAGAAGGTTCTATTGTATAAACTTATAGTACAAGGGATTTAGGAATTAATGTCCTAAATCCACACTTTATTATCCATATCTACTCTATATGAATTAATTTTTTTTTTCCAAATGCTACCTCAGTCTTGAGTTAACTTCTTTCTTATTCCTTTTTCTTTTTCCCTTATTTCTGTAGATCATACACAGCTTACTATTGGCTAAGAACTGCTGAAGGCTTCTTCTAATGGAGAAAGGAAATGGATGTTGCTTCTCCATTATGGCTTCAAGTGCTACCATTACAACTTTTCTCATTGGTATCGCCTTAGTCGTGTGTCGTGTCCTCTATGCTATGTATTGGAGCAGCAAACCTCTTCACAAAAGAGCTCCACAACCTGTCAGTACCCTCATTGTTTTAGGTTCAGGTGAACTTTTGGATCTATCTTGATTTCTGCTAATATAAAATTTGTTGATTCTTTATTTATGATTATTTTTTGCTTTTAATCATTTGCCATTTTACACTTGTAGGGGGTCACACTGCCGAGATGCTTAATCTCTTGTCTGTGCTGCAGAAAGACAGGTTTTCTCCCAGAATCTACATTGCGGCTGCTACTGACAATATGAGTCTCCAAAAAGCTCGTTTGTTAGAGAATTCCCTTGCGGATGAGGTAGATGTTGTTCTGCTTTTTCATTTCAACCCTTTTTTTTTTTGCCTTTTCCCCTTGTCTCCCAGTCAATGAAGGGTTTGTGTTTTTTGAAGCTAAATGCATCCCGGATATATTCTCCTTCAGGAAGCTCCCTCCTTTTTTTTTGCATTGTTAGTGGATTCGTACAAAGTCATCATGGTCTGTTGCTCAATTTGAGAGGGAATGACTTTTAGCTTGTCTTATGTCTAACATGGTTGTCGAAGGACTAAGCCTTCAATTTGATCACGTGACTGTATGCTGTGTCAATTCCGTTCCCTTGTTTTGTGCTTAAGTGAGTTGTTGCTTGACAATGAGAGAGAGAGAGAGAGAGAGAATAATGTGATCCTATGATAATTTTGCAAGGAAACAAATGTGCTTTCAAGTTCAGCATCTTTGCTGTATGTGGGAGGAGTTCAAAGCATTCTTGGCTTGATTGGTGATTATGTGGCATGAACCCATTGATACTATAAAACCATTGGTTAGAAGATTGGTAACGTGTATTGTGGTCTCGTGTAGCTTGCATTTTGGTGTTCAATTTTGTGGGCTATATGGTAACTTCCCACAGACTTCAGCGTGTTTGCTCAGCACTTCCTATACTTTTGTTGTTGCCAGGCCTTGCAGGACGCTACTGGTTAATTATTCATATAATTTTCTCCCAATATTCCTATCTCTCTACAATGACTTCATGTATTTTTTTTTTTTTTTGACCTTGATGGTAATCAATAGGTTAAAAGAACATAGAGACAAATTAAACTGGGTATAGTTATTACATTGCACTCCTGTGTGGGGATGTTTATAGATTGTAAATGCAGTGGATTGTGCTTCTAATTAAGAGCTTGATTGGTGTGCATTATATTTTTGCTGGTCTATGTATGAACTTTCTTCTTGAAATTGTTTTTACTGCAGACCGGAGTCAGGGCAGTAAAGACTGCACAATTCTTGCAGATATATCGAAGTAGGGAGGTTGGTCAATCATATATAACTTCTGTTTGGACAACTCTACTTGCTATTGTTCATGCCCTTCAACTAATGATTAAAATCCGACCCCAAGTGGTATTATTTCTATCCTTGTTTATTCTCTCTTTCATTTCTATTACTTTGGTTATAATTCATTATTCACTTTGTCCCAACCTCAGATTATATGCAATGGGCCTGGCACTTGTATTCCACTATGTGCAACCGCATTCTTACTTAAGGTTGGACATGTTTCAATAAGACTTTATTTCTTTTTGCCGATGGTTTTTTATACTTAATTAACTCACCTAGATTGATTCGTTGAGATGATAATGAAATTTCAATTAATGTTGAGTGCAGGTAATAGGAATTAGATGGTCATCTATCTTTTATGTTGAGAGTATAGCAAGGGTGAAAAGGCTGTCTTTAAGTGGTTTGCTTCTTTATAAGTTACGAATAGCTGATGAGTTTTTTGTGCAATGGCCACAACTACAGAGAAAATATCCCCGAGCTCACTATGTTGGTTGTCTCATGTAGTTGATTGCTTCACGCTACTACCATGGGTACAAGTTTTGTAATGCACTTGCCTATTTCAAATTATTAGGGCTAATCATTTTTTTTTTAATCATACGAAAATACAAGTGTTTTGAATCCCATTGTGGAGAGGCAAAAATTATACGAGTGATTTTTCAGTTCATACTACATAATTATAATGATAACATTGAGTTCATTGAGTTTTAATTTTTTTTTTTTTTTAAGCATGTCCTGGGCACATACTCTCTCTCTCTATTCCTCAAATCTTTATCCTTTTTTTTTTTTTTTTTTGGACAGAAAATCTTTATCCTTTTATTTTCCTGCAAACTGGTAGAAGTTGAATTTATACTCGCAAAAAACCTTGATCAATACAATAAAGCCCTCACTTATTTCAGCGTTATTTTCACACTAAAAATGCACAGTTATCATTATGAAAGGTAATACCGATGGCCATCCACCTACAGCATTCACATCAATAGTACTAAAATTTTTAGCTTTTAGCATCTCAAAAACCGATTTTATCCAATCTAACACCTTATTTTACAATACATATTACATCAAATCTTCTATTTTTACCTACTATACGTTAAAATAATGAGTTCGAATTTGATAAGGACAAGAGGTAAAACTCCTATTATACACATTCAATAATAGATTGCCACAATAACTTTTACTTAATGAGAAATATACTCTACTATACTTAATAACATCTCAATTAACTCTCACTTTCATCAATGTCTTTGATTTCAGAACAAACTTAAACCGAAATCTCATCCTTTCTTATCCAAAAATAAATTAAAATCTGAAATCTCATTGTTTCCTGCATTTTTGCTCAAGTTTTAATTTTTCAAATATGAAATCTCATCATTTTTGCAGGTTTGCTCAAGTTTTTATTTTTCTTGATTTCTTCTTTTTCCCAAAATGGATTTCGAGATTTCTCAATCGTTCCCATCGTTTGCACAAGTGAATGCTACTGAGATTTCTTAATCGTTTCAGCAGCATCGTCCCAATTGTTCGCTCTGCCACGCTAGCTATCTGAGTCGTTGTCGGATCCTACATTTTGCGATCTCAAGGTTTATTTCTCTTGATTTTTTTTTTCTTTTTTCCCAAAATGGATTTCAAGATATTGACTTTTCGTATAATTTATTACACCTGTCCTTATTGAATTTATTATATATATATATACACACACACACTAGATCTCCAATTAATAATAACCATAATGTAAAGAAAAACAATCATTCCAAGGATGGAATATAGCACATCAAGTTACATTAAGTTACAATTTCTTTTTTTTGATAAGACATCAAGTTACAATTTCAATAAGCAAACTAAAAAAAAAACCTACATATTTTTTCTAAGAATGTTACTTCACTAAGATGGTTTGGTTTCGCACCAACCAGATGATGGAATTAAAGATGAACGCAGCGGAAATGTAAGTTTTGAAATGGATCTACTTCATTCAATATTGATAACATGCATAAAGTAAATTTCAGAATTTGAGAATAAGAGATCGTACCTTGAAGCGGTGAATTTCAAAACCGAAGATTGAAGCACTTGGAATACTTTTAATCTTCACTCTAATTCCACTAACGCCCAAGATGTGTGGTCTCTCAATTGGTAACAAAAGGATTATTAGAAAGTGACTTTCACTCACTTACACACCATTATAATGATGTTTTTCTTACCCATAATATTCTGTATGTTTTTCCCTTTGTATCTAACCAATATATCTAATTAGGCTGGCCTTTTGGGCCTTACCAATTGGGCTTAAGTGTGTGGCTTGGAGTGGGACCAAAAGGGACCAATAAGACACTAGCTCCAATGAGCCTTGGGCTTTTTTGTCAACTCTTGACAAATCCAAAGTTACTATTAACTATATTTAATACCACTATATAAATATAGTTGCACTCTAGGTCTTATCTATATATTATATCCCAAGACTTTATTATACATGCAACCCCTTCATAAAAGTATTCGTAGTAATACAAAGTCATTAATATAGACTGCCACTTTGTAACTTACTACATCTTGATCTTTGAGTACCCGGTTTAATCCTTTAATGTTATTCATTATATATTTATGAAATCCAATTCCATAAATGTATACTTTAGTCTTACTAAAGTGGTTAGGCCTAACTCTCTGAATAACAAACTCATTAAATTTATCTCAAGGGAATACTTTATATCTCCGTTAAGAGACTATGAATTCTATCTTGAGAATACATGTTCCATCAACACTTAATGTGGCTGCCCAACATACTGAGGTTTTGACCATTACTTTAGATCTCACTCCTAATATATCAAAGTAACCTACACCTCATGATCAAGTTCATTATTCTCTCAGGATTAAGAGTTCATGCAAATACAAGTCATGAGATTTATTATTCATTTGACAGTCCTTAGGCAAATAATAAATCTCATGGCGGTCCAGTTCAATATATCTTAACTCTTAAAACATATTAACACATCAACTAGAAGTCTTCACTTCCATGATCAAGACAAATCATCGTAGTTGATATGTTATAGTCTTCGCAGATGAAATGCCCAATTTCATCACCGACTACGAACTATAATTCTGAGTTTACAAAGAACTTGTGATTTATATCTTCTGTGACTTTTCACATAAATCACATACTATGCATCTCATGGACTATATGATAATGTTCGAATATTCATGTTACCATTATTTCAGATAATAATAAAACAAATTTATTAAACATAATATTAAGTCATACATAATGTCATATACAATGTCAAACTTAATATCATACATAGCATCTTATAATAGGATTTAAGGGCACCAATCCTAACAATCTCCCACTTGCCCTAAAGATTATTGTGCACTAATCTAACTCCCATTCCCTCCAAATGTGACTCGAAAGTCCTTTGAGGCAAGGTTTTGGTAAATGGATCTGCTAGATTGTTTGCAATTTCAATCTTTGCTACCACCACATCTCCACGAGCAACAATATCTCGAATGATATGGTACTTCCTCTCAATGTGCTTTCCTTTCTTGTGATTCCTTGGATCTTTAGATTGTGCAACTGCTCCACTGTTATCACAAAACAATGTGATTGGAACTTGCTCTATTTTTATTACACCAAGGTTAGAAAGGAATTTCTTGAGCCATACAGCGTCCTTTGCTGCTTCACAAGCAGTAACATATTCTGCTTCCATGGTAGAGTCTGCAATACAAGATTGCTTAATACTCCGCCAACTTATGGCTCCACCTCCCAAGGTGAAAACACATCCTGAAGTGGATTTTTTGAAATCTAGATCCGATTGAAAATCTGAATCTGTATAGCCAATGGGAATCAAATCCTCACAATGGTAAACAAGCATATAATCTCTCGTTCTCCGTAGATACTTGAGAATATGCTTTACAGCTTGCCAATGTTTTGGTCCTGGATTTGATTGATATCGGCTGATCATGCCAACTGAATAGCAAATATCTGGTCTAGTACAAAGCATGGCATACATAAGACTTCCTACTGCAGAAGCATAAGGAACTTGTCTCATCATATCTACTTCCTCTTGAGTCTTAGGCCTTTGGTCATCAGACAGAGGAACTCCAAGTCTGAAAGGAAGTAATCATTTCTTGGGGTTTTGCATGCTAAACTGTTCTAGAACCTTATCTATATATCCAGCTTGTGATAAGCCTAACATCTTATTCTTGCGATCTCGCTAAAACTTGATCCCTAGAACAAAGTTAGCCTCACCCAAGTCCTTCATATCAAATTGGCTTGACAACCAAACTTTTACAGATGACATTACCCCTACATCATTTCCAATGAGTAGAATATCATCAACATAAAGTACTAGGAACATTACTACTCTATTTTGATGTCTTTTGTACACACATGGTTCATCAAGATTTTGTTCAAAACCAAATGTCTTGATTGCTTGATCAAATCTGATGTTCCATGACCTAGATGCTTGCTTAAGTCCATAAATAGACCTTTGCAACTTGCATACCATATGCTCTTGGTTCTTTGCTATGAAACCTTTCGGTTGCATCATATAGATTTCTTCTTCAAGATTACCATTAAGAAATGCAGTCTTGACATCCATTTGCCAAATCTCATAATCAAAATGAGTAGCAATGGATAAGAGAATTCTGATAGATTTAAGCATTGCTACTGGAGAAAAGGTTTCATCATAATCAATACCTTCTTTTTGAGTATACCCTTTCGCTACTAGCCTTGCTTTAAAGGTTTCAACCTTTCCATCTATCCCTCTCTTTCTCTTGTAAACCCATTTGCAACCAATAGGTTTAATGCTGTTAGGCGCCTTTACAAGATCCCAAACTTGATTGGAATACATGGAATCTAATTCAGATTTCATAGCTTGGACCCAAGATGTGCATTTATATCATTAATTGCTTCATCATATGTGTAGGGATCCGATTCAACCTCTTCTGAGATAGCTTCATAAGTTTCTCCCAAACCTATGAATCTTATAGGAGGCCGAACAATTCTCCCACTACGACGAGGCACTTGTGTACTAGACATCTCATTAGTAGTATCTTGTGGTGTATTTAATACAGCCACATCATCCCTAGTTTCATCTATAGGTTGTTCATTTACAGGTTCATTCATTTCACTCAACACAACTCTACTTCTAGGAGTAAAATTATTTATATAGTCATTTTCTAAGAATTTAGCTTTTGTACTAACAAAAACTTTGTTATCTTTATGACTATAGAATAAATAACCCCTAGTTTCTTTTGGATAACCTACAAGTAAACACACTTCTGATTTTGGTTCCAACTTATCAGGCTTCCCTTTTAACACATGTGCTGGACAACCCCAAATGTAGAGATATTTCATGTTAGGCTTACGCCCACTCCACAATTCCATGGGTCTTTTGGGAACAGATTTTGATGGGACTAAATTCAAAAGATGTATTGCTGTATTTAAGGCATAACCCCAAAAAGAAATCGGTAAAGTTGAGTAACTCATCATGGACCTAACCATTTCTAAAAGAGTCCTATTCCTTTTTTCTGCTACACCATTCTGTTGTGGAGTTCCAAGTGCAATCAATTGGGATACTATCCCATTCTTAGTTAAGTAATCCTTGAAATCCCCAAGAAGGTATTCACCACTTCGATCAGATTGAATGGCTTTTATGTGTTTACCTAATTGATTCTCAACTTCAGCCCTAAACTCTTTGAACTTTTCAAAGGCTTCGGACTTCCGTCTCATTAGGTACACATAACCATATCTTGAGTAATCATCAGTAAAAGTGATGAAATACTCATAGCCACCTCTTGCCTGGATTGACATAGGACCACAAACATCAGAATGCACTAGCTCTAGCAAATCTTGGACTCTTCTACCTTTTGCATTAAAAGGTCGTTTTGTCATTTTACCTTCCAAACAAGATTCACAAACTGGAAATCCATCAAAGTCCATGGGCCCTAAGAGTCCATCTTTGATCAGTCTTTGAATTCTGTTTGAATTAATATGACCTAAACGCAAGTGCCAAAGATATGCATCATTAGCAGAAGGAAACTTTCTCTTTAATGATTTTACATGAGAGTTAGCATCTAATTCAGAATTATATAATTCATGCTTATCAGGAGTTAAAATATAAAGACCATCCACAATATTGCCAGAACAGATAAACACTTTATCCTTCTTTATTACAACATTGTCTTTCAGGATAACACAATATCCATGTTTACCTAAGTAAGTAGCAGAAATTAAATTTCTACGAACAGTAGGTACAGACAAACAGTCTTCTAATATCAGAACTCTAGATACAAAGCATAAATTATAAACACCAACAGCTACAACTGGAATCTTGCTCCCATCAGCCAAAGTAAGAAACAACTCCCTTTCTTTAAGTTTTCTGGTCTCCTGAAACCCCTGCAAAGAATTGCAGATATGATTAGTACAACCTGAATCCACACACCAGGAATCCGTGGGATTCTGTACCAAACATATTTCAAGAAGGAATGTATTATTCATACCTTTATTCTTGGTAGCCTTGAATACTGGACAATTCCTCTTCCAATGTCCTTTCTCACCACAATGGAAACACTTTCCTTTGATCTTCTTTCCTTTATCAGCAACCCCTAAGGCAATTTGTTTACCCTCTTGTTTGGTGAAGTCCTTCTTCTTCTTCTTCTTACCCTTGCCTTTCGACTTAGGTTGAGAAGTAGAAGCTTCACCAACATTGGCTTCAACATTGGAAGTACCAAGAATGCCTTCTACCGCTACCAATTCATTCATTAACTCAGACAAGGTATAAATCTTTTTATTCATATTATAGCTTAGTTTGAATTTCTTGAATGATTCTGGTAGCGACTGGAGTATCATATCCACTTGGGATTCTCCATCTATATTGGCACCTAAAACTTCCAATGTATTCAGATTAGAGATCATTGTAAGACAATGCTCTCTCACTGAACTTCCTTCAGCCATTCTGGTATTATAAATTTGCCTCATGGTCTCTTGCCTTGCAGAACGGCCTTGCTCACCAAACATCTCCTTCAAACTTAGCATGATGTCTGAAGCTAGTTCTACATCCTGCATTTGATGCTGTAGAACATTTGAGATAGATGCTAGGATGTAGCACTTGGCCATTCCATTAGATTTCTGCCAACGATCATATCGTTGTTTTTCCTCAAGAGGAGCATCTAATGAAGGAAAGTTAGGACACAGTTTAGTAAGAACATACTTACGCTCTTCAGTAGTGAGAACTATGTCCAAGTTTCTTTTCCAGTCAACATAGTTGGATCCAGTCAGTTTGTTTTGATTAAGAATAGTTACAAGTGGACTAAATGATGCCATGTTCTAAATCTGAAAACAATAAACATGAATATAATCAATAAACTGGACATTATCAATTTAGCATATAAACATATAGTATGGAATCTTAATAAAACCATAATATAATATATGCAACGACAACCCAATCCTGCAATTAATATTCCTCGGAAGCGAGGCCATACCAATCACTATGATTAGGTGAGAAACATTCTCATTATTAATGCTATCATGGTAACTCTTACCAAACAAAAATAATTTGTCGCTTTCCCTTCAGCCTCTAAGTAATAATGACATAGCTCCGAAGGGAGGTTAACATTACACTTAGTCTAGTGTACACCATTGCCTAGAATCAATGTGAATAACCAAGTAACTCAACGGAAGCGTGGTCGTTCTCAGTGTAAAAACACATTTCATCTATGCCTAAGAAGTTTAACCTGTAGTACCATGAATTAAACACCCTCCAAAGGGAGCAAGGCATATACGCCAAGGCGAGGTGCTTAATCACACTACTTTAAACCAACAATGGAAGCCGTGAGATACAACCCTTGTATCTCTCTCCCACTAGATGTTTTAAAAGAAAGGTTTTTAGTTTTAAAACATGCATAATTTAATTACACATTGTCTTACTCTTTTAACATGTGAAAACACTTAGAAAAATTTCTGATTTTCTTTCTTTCAATCGATCGAAAGTGCCCCTCGATCGATCGAAAAAATTAAGAAATTCGAACTTGATCATCTAACTCTTTCGATTGATACTCGATTGCCTCTTGATCGACCAAAAAACAAATTCGATTGATCGACTAGCAATCGAAAATCAATTGATCTAAAAAATCTGATCACAGTCTCATTCGATCGATCGAAAGTGATTTTCGATCGATCGAAAATCGCGAATTTCAAATCTCCAGAATTTTTCTAAGGCAGTTTTCTACGTTTTTCATGAACGAACATTCAACATATGAACATTACAGACAGAGTTTGATGTCAAAACTGAAATTCATTGATGCTAATGCCTTAAGATTCAATTTAACATACTTAAATTTAAATTTAAACAACATCATAACATCAATTTCAGTCTTCATCAAAACATAGTTTCAACAACATGCAGAAAATTAAGAAACTTAATCTTCTAACAATATGAAACTATCATCTCTAATTCTAAAACTCACAAAACATGTTATACAATACGAAATTGAAGACTGCTCTGATACCATTTGATGGAATTAAAGATGAACGCAGCGGAAATGTAAGTTTTGAAACGGATCTACTTCATTCAATATTGATAACATGTATAAAGTAAATTTCAGAATTTGAGAATAAGAGATCGTACCTTGAAGCGATGAATTTCAAAACCGAAGATTGAAGCACTTGGAATACTTTTAATCTTCACTCCAATTCCACTAACGCCCAAGATGTGTGGTCTCTCAATTGGTAACAAAAGGATTATTAGAAAGTGACTTTCACTCACTTACACACCATTACAATGATGTTTTTTTTACCCATAATATTCTGTACGTTTTTCCCTTTGTATCTAACCAATATATCTAATTGGGCTGGCCTTTTGGGCCTTACCAATTGGGCTTAAGTGTGTAGCTTGGAGTGGGACCAAAAGGGACCAATAAGACACTAGCTCCAATGGGCCTTGGGCTTTTCTGTCAACTCTTGACAAGTCCAAAATTACATTAACTATATTTAATACCACTATATAAATATAGTTGCACTCTAGGTCTTATCTATATATTATATCCCAAGACTTTATTATACATGCAACCCCTTCATAAAATATTTGTAGTAATACAAAGTCATTAATATAGACTGCCATTTTGTAACTTACTACATCTTGATCCTTGAGTACATATTAAATCCTTTAATGTTATTCATTATATATTAATGAAATCTAATTCCATAAATATATACTTTAGTCTTACTAAAGTGGTTAGGTTTAACTCTCTGAATAACAAATTCATTAAACTTATCTCAAGGGAATACTTTATATCTCCGTTAAGAGACTATGAATTCCATCTTGAGAATACATGTTCCATCAACACTTAATGTGGCTGCCCAACATACTGAGGTTTTGACCATTACTTTAGATCTCACTCCTAATATATCAAAGCAACCTACACCTCATGATCAAGTTCATTATTCTCTCAGGATTAAGAGTTCATGCAAATACAAGTCATGAGATTTATTATTCATTTGACAGTTCTTAGGCAAATAATAAATCTCATGGCGGTCCAGTTCAATATGTCTTAACTCTTAAAACATATTAACACATCAACTAGAAGTCTCCACTTCCATGATCAAGACAAATCATCGTAGTTGATATGTTATAGTCTTCGCAGATGAAATGCCCAATTTCATCACCGACTACGAACTATAATTCTGAGTTTACAAAGAACTTGTGATTTATATCTTCTGTGACTCTTCACATAAATCACATACTATGCATCTCATGGACTATATGATAATGTCCGAATATTCATGTTACCATTATTTCAGATAATAATAAAACAAATTTATTAAACATAATATTAGGTCATACATAATGTCATATACAATGTCAAACTTAATATCATACATAGTATCTTACAATAGGATTTAAGGGCACCAATCCTACCACCAGAAGTCCAGAACATTGCTTTAAAGAATTATTAATGCATCCCATTAATTCAGGTGCGTATTCCAGCCCAATTCCATCTGGAACCCAATAACTCTTTTTTATTTAGGTTGCGATTGAGATAAGTTTATATTGAGTGGCTTCTTTTACTATTTTGTTTATTTTTGCTACTATTTATGAGACTTATTACACTTTTTGGTACTATTTATGGGTTTTACTATATAATTTTAGCTAATTTTTAGTTTTATCTATAATACTTTCAGTAAAATGTTTTTTGTTTCAGCTAAATAAGACCTTCCTAAACGACCCTTACTCTCATTATTCTTGTGAAACGCACAATTTCGAAGAGAAGAGAACTCTAAAGAATGAATGTCACGGTTTGGTGACTTTATTGTCTTTCTCCTTCTCTTCTTCTTTTTATTCTTTATTTTTTGATTAACGAGTTTATTGTATAAAGTGAATTGTTTGTAACCCATTATGTCTCCTTCTTACGAAAACATAGGAGTTACTATGCTCTTAGTCTGGAAACCACCTGTGCTATAGCTGGAGCTCTGAAACATTTATCGCCACATATAATGGACTTGAAAGATACACTTAAATGAGGCAATATACTCACAACTTGAGCTAAAGTGGGATGATTCTACGTAGTAAATCTTCAAGGATAGATTTTGGTAGAGATTGACTTTCTTTTTCTTCTTAATGTGGTGTGTTAACAAAGTCGTTTATTTATTTATTTATAATTTGATAGTTGGAAGAGGGAACATTTAAACTTAGGATGTCTCTGTTGAAAATACCTGAAGGTGCTAATTGAATTTCAAAACTCTTGGCGTATGTTAACTAAGTCTTAAACTTATAATTTGGGACTAAAAAAATGTGTTATTTTGTTATATTTGTCTTGTCTACGTGGAAGAAATAAGTACCTTTTAAACTATAGGCAACAAACATAGATTTATTAGTGGATTTCAGTGTAATTGTTGTGTATTTTACGATATGATACAATACATGATGCCAACAAAAAAGTCCATTCACAATACCATTTATATTTTAAAAATTGTAGATTCCACAACTCGTACCCTAACTCTTTCCCTCTTAGTTTGTTTATTAGGAGAATTTAATAGTTTGTTTGGATTGAGGGGGAGGGAGGGGAGTAAAGTAGAATTGGTTGGAAATTAGCCTAATTTTCGGCCAAGAATAGTTGAGCTATGTTGATTTGTATAGTTTGTTTATGTCTAAAGAATAGTTGATTGGTTGTTGTAATTCAATTTGAAATTGCACAATTGTGTTTACGTTTATATTATGAATCAAGTTATTAAATTTTGATCAATGTGAAAGAGCGCCTCCAAATTTATATATATATATATATTTTTTATAAAGAAAATACATATTTTAACATTTACAAACCATTGAAATTTATCTCAAGATACCCTTTACCAACAGTTTTAATAATACTTTGATGTTTAGTAACCTTTGATAAAAGTGTAATATTTTTTCAACAATTGCTTTGACTATAGAAAAATGTTCTTGACATAGTTTTTAGGGGCAATTACACTTTACTCACCTGTAGTTTGCCTCAAATTGAACTTACCTACCTGTGGTTTCATTTTTGACATTTTACCTACTCATGGTTCAATCCGTTACTGCTCTATAACCCACCTCCCTATCTATCGTTACTCTAACACGTTTTCTTTCAAAACCAAAACACAAAACAGATCAAACACTCCCCTCCACCAAAACACACTCTCATCCACGTTTGCTCATCCACTTGAGAGCTTAGATGCTACAATGCTACCCACCTAATTTATTAGACCGAAAATCATTTAGGTTTTGATCGTGCAAGAAAACCGACGAAGAACAAGACCCACGGATTTTGGGTTTTGAGCGTTACAACCCGTGATTGTTGAGTTAACAAATTGGGTATTGATCTGTTTGTGTTTCTCCCTATTAGACTTTGATAAGATGCAATTAGTATTGCATGTTATCAAACTCTACTTTCTTGAGAAAATCATAAATTGTAACAACGAAAAAATTGTAAAAAAGTTAATAAGAATACCAATCACAAATAAGGGGAGAAAAAATCATAAATTTTCATGTACAAAAAATTTAAGATTAGCATGTGGGGTTTCTACACCATTCAAAAATCTACATGAAGTGTATAACTAATCATGCTTTCTTTTTATTTGCTGAAGTAATCTACCATGTTCCTTAACAATGGGCTGAAAATCAGTCTTAAAAGATGTGACTCAATCCCCTAAAACAAACCCCTAAGCCATTCAAAATTTTGCATAAAGTGTATAACTAATCATGCTTTCTTTTTATCTATTCATGCATATCAGCTTTCAGATATGCACGTCAAATTATAGATAAAACAAATCCTTAAGCCTACAAATAGCATATCAAACAAAAGACCATAATACTTCAATCCAAAAGCTTACAGATAGCATAAAAACTTTGCATATCTATCAAATCCATAATACTTCAAATAGAACACCACTTTGCAGAAACCCAATTTCAATAAATAAATAAATAAATCTACCTAGAAACAATTTATGCAGATTTTTAAACCCAACTTCAAAATTAAAGCCAACTTTAATCGAAACACTATGCAGATTTTTAAATCTACCTAGAATAAGAGGAAAAGAGCAGATGAAAGAAAAAGAAAAAAAAAAATACTTCAAGCTTAGAAAGTCAGGAACTCACTCAATAGAGAGAAACCCGAATAGATCAAGATCCAATTTGTTAACTAAAAATCACAGGTTGGTAACGATCAAAACCCTGAATTAGTAGATCAATAACGATCAAAACCATGGTTTCCTTGCTCAAAATCACCCCAAGGATCCCAAGCATAAACGGGTCTAAGAACTTAGGTGGGTAGCATCCTCCGTGGGTGAGCAAGCGTGAGATAGAGAGAGTGTGTGTTTTGGGGGAAATGAGTGTTTGATCTGTTTTATGTTTTGATTTCGAAAGGAAACATGTTAGAGTAATGACAGATAGGGAGGTGGGTTACGGAATAGTAACAAACTAAACCACAGGTGGGTAAAGTGTCAAAAATATTGAAACCACAGATGGTGGGCAAGTTAAATTTGAGGCAAACCATAGGTGGTTAAAGTGTAATTACCCCTAGTTTTGAATGGTGGTTCTTAACGGTCATTTCAATCGTGATATTACAATTTTGATAGTATTTGGACTATTTTTTAGAGTTTGTATCAAGGATTGGAACACAATTGTTACAACATTTTGACAATAGCTAAGGGTCTCTTATAGATCAAAATAAAATAATAAAATATTAGACAGAGAATCACCATAACTAAAAACAATGGTGTTGTGAAAATGTTCCATCCAGAGAATTTCTCTATTTTTTTTTCATTTAAGGAGTTAAGGATTATGTTATGTTTGGGGGGTCAATATTATTTTTGTTCAATCAAAATTCTTGAGATTCTCAAATCAAGGTGTTCAATCATTTTTATTTTTTGAGTACACAAAACTTGTAAGTTTAAAATAAATTATATATATATATATATTCTTTTTTTTCTTTTTACAAATAAAATTTTTATTTTAACAACTTAGATTATTCATATGAACACATTGAAATAAATTTAAAGCCGTCACCGAGAAGCCCCATACAAATACTTGGTATTAGCAAGCAATTTGAGCCTCTTAGAGAGATTTCAGTGGTGGCCAGGACAGGCAAATTCTGGTTTGCTAGGGGCTATGCTACTTTTGAGACATATTTCTTGGACCCGATACGCTGTTTTCTGGTGCACCATTACTTGTTGAAAATATTTCCATAATAATAAATAGATAATTGGGATAGAGTCAGAGAGTAGAGCGTGGACGGAAAAAATTGCAAACTAACATCAATCTCCAATTAATTTTGTTAGTTAGCAATGTTTCTAAACTATTTAAATAACTAACATCTCGAGTTTCTTAGACTCGAGTTCATTGTAGCAACTCGAGCCTAAGAGACTTAAGATCACGTGCTGGTAGTGAAAATCGAGTTTTACCACTCGATTTCCTTTCTTGTTGACCCACTATTCTTCATTTTCTTCCTTTGTTGTTCTTCCTTTTCTTCCTTCATTCTTCATTCTCCAGATCAACAGACTTAAATCAAACCCCAAGAACAAACCCCTTTGTTCTTCGTTCTCCACACCAACCAGACCCAAATCAAACCCAGAACAAACCCTTTCATTCTTCATTTAGTCTGAGCCTTCGCCGCCTTGGTTTAGTCCAAGTCACCACTTGGGTTCAGTCCAAGCCGCTGCCTGAAGCCTTCTTCATGGTTTCCATTTTCCATCTTTGTTGGGTTTGTGTTTCTGTTTATCTCTTTTGCTGGATTTGTGTTTATCTCTTTGCTTCGTTGTGGACTTGTGTTTTTGATCTCTTTTGCTGGGTATTTGATCTCTTTGCTGGGTTTGTGTTTCTATTCTCCATTTAGCACATTAAACTCGAGTGTCTTAGACTCAAAATGTTAGTTTCCTAAATAGTTTGGAAACATTGCTAACTAACGAAATTGTTTGGAGATTGGTATTAGTTTGCTATTTTTTCTAGCGTGGATGCCAAAGTCTTTGTTTTTGTTTTCTTTTTTCAAAAAAAAAAAAAAAAAAAAAGTCTTTGTGCCGATGGATCAGCTCTAAAAAATATTGCTGTCCTATTTGTGTTTATGGTTTTAAAGGCATATATAATATTGCGCTGTCCTAAGTTATTGAAATAAAGCACTAGATTTCATGTTTGAATTTTTTTGTTGCACCTAAAAAATGTATTACTATTAATTTTGGTAGAGTTAAGGACTCTATTAAAATGTGATAGAGTTAAGGACTCCATTAATTGGGTAGAGTTAAGGACTCCATTAAAATGTGGTAAAATCAAGGATTCCATTAATTGGGTAGAGTCAAGGACTCCATTAAAAGATGGTAGAGTGAAAGACTCCATTAAAATATGGTAGAGTCAAGGACTCCATTAATTGGGTAGAGACAAGAACTCCATTAGTTTAGTAGAGTCAAGGACTCCATTAAAATATGGTAGAGTCAAGGACTTTATTAATGAATTTGATTTGGTAGAATCAAAGACTCCATTGATATGGTGGAGTCAAGGACTCCATTAAAATATGGTAGAGTTAATGATTCCATTAATTTTGTGTAGAGTCAAGGACTCTAGTTGAGAAAATGTTGAACCAAAACTTGAGAGAATTTTTATTTGGTAATTTTCAAATAAGATTTACGAGTCAAGGACTCGTATATAAAGCTTCATGTATTGAGTTAGGAACTCCTCATGAAACCCAACCCTATTTGTTTTCTCAAACAAAAATTCAGATTTGAGGAAGAGGGAGAGGGTGAGATTTTGGTAGAAAGGGACCGATAAAATCCCAACCTAATGCGTGTTGCTCCTCTGCTTGTTGCTCTTTATCTCTGTCTGTGTCTCTCTTATTCTTTTTTTTTTTTTTCTCGCTGTATTTTTGTTGTGTGTTTTCTCGCTATTTGCGTGCTTGCTTCCCCTTGAAACCTGCTGAAGTCTCTTTAATCTATAGAGGAATAGAGAAACTGTTTCCCCCTTTTTTTCCTCTTAACTGATCAATTCATGGAGCAGTTTGCGTCAGCTTCTCTTGGGCAGTTCCTCATTGCTTACATTTCTCTTGTATGGAATATTTGACTAAATGGTGCCGCGTCCCACCTGCATCCTTTCCCATTTCTTTTTTATTATTATTTAATGGGCACATTGTGGCAGACTGCCAGTAGCTTTGGCTTTGTTAATTCTGAAGAGGGCTTTTATTTTTTGGTCGGCCAAAATGGAAAATTAACCTTGATTTTCAAACATTATAATTAGTAGGCCATGTTTTCAAACTATATTTTTTATTAGCATCTCAAGTCTAAGAGGCTTGATTTTAGACTATAAATCAAGTCTTTGAGGGTTGGTTTTCATGTTTTGATTAGGTCTGAGTTGGCACTTTTTCCACGTGGCGTCCACCTGTAAATCGAGTCTCTAAGACTCGATTTACATCTACAACATTTATAATACAAATATTTTCAAGTGTTTGGAGACCCAGACCCAGTTCTTCTCCCACTCTCCTTTCTCAAACTTCAAAGTCCCAAATACAACCCACAAATCCAAGCATTAATCCAACCAAATCCACCCCAACAACCACCTAAAATCCAGATTCCACCCCCAACAACCACCTAAAATCCATATTAAAAAAATAAAAACCCCAAAACCCATCAAATCAGAGAGAGAAAGAATCTGAGGAGAGAAAGCTCACCTCAACTCACCGGCACCTCGACTCACCTAGGTCACGCTGTTGGGTCACGCACGGTGGTGGCGTGGTCTGCCTGGGTTCTTTGTTTTTTGGTCTGATGATTCTTTGGTTTTTGGTTTGATGATAGGGTGAATGGTTTGGTTTTATTCTTTGGTTTTGGTTTTTGGTCTGATGATAAGGTGAATGGTTTGGTTTTATTCTTTGGTTTTTGGTCCGATGAGAAGGTGAATGGTTTGTAGTGTAAGGAGAGTGAATATGTGAGGAGGTTATAAATCGAGTCTCTAAGACTCGATTTCCAGATCATCGCCATGTGGAAAAAATACCACATCAGACATGATCAGACCATGAAAATCGAGTCTTTGAGACTTGATTTATAGGCCCTAAATCGAGTCTCTTAGACTCGAGATACTAGTAAAAAATATAATTTGAAAACGTGGCTTACTAATTATAATGTTTGAAAATCAGGGTTAATCCCCCATTTTGGCCTTTTTGGTCGGACAAACTTGTCCAAAATTTATATATAAATTTTTATAAATTTGGACATTTTTTTAAGTAACTATTTTTTTTTTTTTTTTTTTTTGTGAATTATAGTTAGCTCAACTGATAAAGTTTGTAATGATTGTATAAGAGATCTGGGGTTCAATCCCTACCTACACAAAAAACTGATTGGTGTTTTGATCTGATGATAAATAGCTATCATTAGGAGCGGACACCATAAGTTGAAACTCTCTCTCAAAAAAAAAAAAAAAAAAAACCATTTTTTTGTTGTTGAAAATTTAACATTTCAACATCCTCCAAGGAGGCAAGTACGCTGAGCATGTCGGTTGGGCTCTCGTGTTTACCTCTATGTAGTTCTCGTCATGACGTTAGTTTTCTATTGGTGTGATTTTTTATTTTTTACTTGTGGATGTGTTTGGTCTTTGTGGATGTATTACTATTATTCCATGCAATGTGAAATTTCATTCCTCTTGGAGGACCATGTTCCATACTTCCATGTATTACTGACAGTAATTGCTATCAATTTTAAATTATGAGCATTTCGGATTCCTCCTAGGAGGCAAGTACGCCGTGCATGTCGGTTGGGCTCTCGTGTTTACCTCTATGTAATTCTCGTCATGACGTTAGTGATCTATTGGTGTGATTTTTTATTTTTTATTTTTTATTTGTGGATGTGTTTGGTCTTTGTTTAGTAGAATTTAAAATTGCTTTAATATGGTTCTTTAAACAGATATTGCGTTTACCTCTACGAAAGATTCAATAATATGATAACATTCTACTACTATGGGACACATTCAATATTGCGAACTAGGCTTCCTTAAGATTTTATACCTTTAAAGTCGTACTCATAGATCATCTCCCATCATTCATATAGAATTCATGAAAATTCTAGTTATATGGTAAACTCAAGTATGTACCTGAAAGTGAAAGATTTAAAATCCCAAAAGAAAATTCACTATAATTTTAATACTAATAAATCCAAATGCTTTGAGACTTGATTTAAGGACAAAAGGGGCTTTTGCCCCTTTCAAAAAAATTAAATAGGAAAATGCCCCACTTCTCAAACTAATTAGGGAAATGCCCCTCTTTTAAAACTCGATTTTTGATAAATCGAGTTAGGTCCTATAGCAGCGTTTTTAAGGACCTATAGTGACGTTTTCAAGACCTATAGTGACGTTTTGTAACTCGATTTATATAAAATCGAGTTATAGGTAAAAAAAAATTAAAAAAATTGCCTATAACTCGATTTTATGGAAGTCGAGTTAAAAAACGTCACTATAGGTCTTGAAAACGTCACTATAGGTCTTTAAAAACGCCGCTATAGGGCTTCAGATTTTTTTTTTTTTTTATAACTCGATTTTGAGAAAATCGAGTTTTAAAAGAGGGGCATTTCCCTATTTAGTTTGGGAAGGAGGGCATTAAACTAATTAATTTGGTTGAAAAGGGCAAAAGCCCATTTTGTCCCTTGATTTAAATTGAATATAGCTTTTATTCTACCCACATTAGACTTGCAAATTTAATTTATGGTAATTATTATGAATTTTTAATTACATCATTTGTCAAACTTTACAGATTGACAACTGTCAAGTAAATTAGTTAAATATGACCAAATGACATTATTTTGACACAATATTTTATGTCTTCTAGACATGTTATATATTATAAATAGAGACCAAAACCCCATATAAGGAGTACAAACTGAGAGTCACTACCTATTCCTAGATTTTGATGATGGCAACAAGTTTTTTACCAAAAATTCTTACCAATATTTTCTTGGTATTGGTCCTAACCACAGCCATGTATGCAGCTAAAGCTATGAACCTTAAAGAAACCAAGCTATCCTTTTACCTTCATGACATCTCAGCCCTCGGCAACCCCAATGCCACGGTGATCCCAGTTGCAGGCATTACTGGCAAGGCTTGGACATTCACCCAATTTGGCACCATCTTTGTCGTCGACGACAATATCACCGAAACCCCAAATCCAAAGTCACCCAAAGTTGGGCAATATCAAGGCCTGTACGTGACAGCCGCGTTGGATGGGTTGGATTCATTTACTACGGCATCAATAGTGTTCACAAATAAAGAGTACAATGGAAGCACCATACAAATACAAGGTATTAATAATAATGCGCCTGTCATAGAGGTTGCGGTGGTGGGCGGGACTGGGAAATTCCGATTTGCTAGGGGCTATGTAACTTCTAAGACATATTCCTTGGACATTACTACCCAAAACTCGGTTGTCCAGTTGAACGTCACGGTGCTACATTACTAGTTGAAAATATTGATGGGGTCATAGATATAAGATATGGACCAGTTGCTGCTGTTGCATAATAATTGCCATAATAATAATCGTTTATGTGCTATACTCCTATTTGTGTTTATGGTTATTGAAATAAAGTACTGGATTTCATCTTCGATTTTTTTTTTTGGCAGTTATAAAGTATTACTATTATCCTTTTTCTCAAAAAGAAAGAAGAAAAAAAAAAAGTATTACTATCATCCCATGCCAGAAATTATTCACTCTTCCAAAGAACAATCTCACTACTGCCCAGTGATCCTTCTCTCCAATCAAGTACTGCCATCTATTGTAAGATGCTAGTCATGCAACGTATAGAAAAGCTATACATTTTTTAGTCACCGCCTAAACGGAGGCTAAATTTTTTTTTTTTTTGAAGAGGGAGGCTAAATTTTTTGAACAATATGAGAATATGCTCCAACATTAACTTTTTCTCTAGTTCTAATTTCCACCCACAAATATTCAATTTTGAATACGATGGAAAAGTTTAACTACATCATGAGTTCAGCAATGTCCATTAAGGGCAGAAAATCCATGTAGTCCAAGTCTGTCTCCAGGTCAGAGAAAGTTGTACTGGTTGCTAGAAAATTTAGTTTCCGGTCGATAGAATTAACAAGTTTTAAACCAAATTTGTTAATTAGATATTATGAATAAACCTTGTTCAAATAAACAAACATCAATATCAAGTCAAAAACATGCACAACAGAATAGTAAATAAGACAAGATATGATGACTCAAGAAAACCAATAAACAAACTAGTTTCATAGTAAAAAAACCTAGGAGGAAACATTCCCAAAAAGCAATCCATTATAATAAAGAGATGTTTTAGATCTAGTACAAAAAATTTGTCCCTAACTCTACAATCTCAGTAGATAAACTTACAGCAAAAACCTTCTATCGCTTCGGAACCTCTAAACTCTTCAATATATGAACACTCCACCCACAATCACAGTAGGAACCTCTAACTGACTTCAAGAACCTCTTGAAGGCTTACTTCATAGTAGCAAGTCTATGGTGGTAGCTATGACTTCAACTTCTTTACCAATAGAATCTTCATATCTACTTTGAAACTTTTTGATTTGGTGAAATAGAGAAAACTTGGTTACAAAACTCTAGCCACATAAATGGATTTTTTTCTCTCTCTAAAAATCCTTCTAATAGATGGCTTATAATGTCCTTTTAAATACTGGTTCAAACAGATCTCAATTCGGGCTTTAAATGAATAAGTTATGGCCTTTTTCGCATTGCTGATTTTTGCTGATCTGTGAAACTCGATAGATCGAGCTTGTGTTGAGGAGGTAGTAAGATTCTAGCTTCTATCAAGAGGTATCGAGCAGCTATCGAGATACATATTGAAAATGTGTTTTTCTTGAGCTTTTCTTGAGCAAACTTTGTGTCTTCAACTTGGTCTTCAATTACAACTTTAAGACACATCAAAACTCAATTAAAGACACATAATTTGGCATGGTTGACAATAGCAAAACACATAACCCTAACAATCTTCCCCTTTGTCAATCCATTAAAAAACATCGAGTACAATAGTAAGCCCAATACAATAATAACCCGAATACAATGAATGAACCCGAATACAATGAATGACCCCATATTTAAACAAACTAGCTTATCTAAAAACAACCAGTCTAGAGAAATCATAGCACGAACTAGGATTGGCTATTTTGATTGACTCCATACTTGTCTTTCCTGAAAGCACTTAACAAATATGTTATGTGCACCATATGGAAAACAATGACAAATAATGTTAGGATCTAAAAGTTTAGAACAATTGAAAAATCGTGAATACAAACTTATCTAGATATAGATCTTAGAGTTTATAGGTATTATTAGACAATGCTTAATGTGATACAAGTCAAGATTGAAGAATATACAAGCTGTAGAAAGAAGAGTTTAGAAACTGCCTGGTTCGACTGATCGAGAAACAGACTCGACTGATCGAAACACGTATCTACAAAATTCTATTTCAGCCCAAACCCTACTTAAACGTATTGGATTTCAAGTAAAACACTATTAGTATATAAAGGAAACCCTAAACACGTTTTATAAGGTTTTTTAGAGAGAGAAGAGTGTGCCTCTTCTACTGGTGTTATTCCTTGAAGAATCTCAAAATCCGATGTTGAAGAACTTGTTGCATACAAGATCAACGTCTAAGGAGATCCAAAACCTTTGAGTAGAGTCTCAAAGTCACAAGCAGGTGAGCTTGTGTTGTTACAAAGGCCTAGGAAAGAAGTAGTCTGTGGACTTGGAGCTATATGGTAGTAAGTTTTTTACTCGAGGTAGTAATAAAATGTTAGTGGTCTAAGTTTTATTGTACAAAATTCAATTCTTTCATAGTAGAGCTTTTTTACTTTGAAAATAGTTAGGTTAAATCATCCCCAGGTTTTTTACCAGTTAAGTTTTCCTGGGTCATCATATCATTGTGTTATTTATTTTTCGCTACTTTACATGATATGATTGTTTTGTTTTAACTTAGATTTGAATAATAAACCTAAGTATTCACTTGGTTAATTAATTAGGTCAAACAACTTGTATTAAGTGATCTATAAACGTAAAAATAATAAACAAGTAAAGCTCAAGAATATGTATACTAATAAAAAATAGGCATAGAACCCCAAAGTACATCATGCGCTCCCCCTAAGCAAATAAAACACAGCTCCCCCTTTCAAAGAAAAGTACTACTCCACTTAACATGTAGAATCTCCAAAACCAACATTTTCTCCCTCTTTTTGTTATGATTGACAAAGGGCACAAAAAACTATAAAACTTCACTAGGTAAATATAAAGATGATCAAAGGGGCACAAAGAATCCTTATACAAGCATAAATGTAATGAAACTGTTGGAAAAACGCATGTTTGTATGGCATACAAAACATACGCAGTGAAAAATTAACTGATCTACTTCATTTGCAATTGATAACATGTATTATGTAAATTTCAGAATATAAGAACAAGAGAGTGTACCTTAGTGCGGTGAAATTCAAAACAAAGATTAGAAGTACTTGAGAATACTTTTAATCTTCACTCCAATTTCACTTATGCCCAAGAAGTGTGGTCTCTTAATCAGTTTATATGTATATGTTCAAGGGAGAATAATAGAGTGTCTAACACTCACATACACACCATTTCATTCTCTTACAAAATTCTGTATGTTTCTCTCTTTATAACTGATTATCTAATTGGATTAGCCTTTTAAGCTATTCCAATTGGGTTTTAGTATGTGGTTTGGAGTGGGATCAAAAATGAACAAATAAGACTCTAGCTCCAATGGGCCTTGGGCTTTTCTGTCAACTCTTGACAAGTCGAAAATTACCATTAATTATATTTAATACCACTATATAAATGTAATTGCACTTTAGGCCTTATTAATAAATTATATCCTAAGACTTTATTATAAATGCAACTCCTTCATAAAATATTCGTAGTAATACAAACTCATGTAGGTTGACTGTCACTTTGAAGATTACTACATCTTAATCCTTGAGTACTCGGTTTAATCTTTTAAGTTATTCATCATATATTTATGAAATCCAATTTCATAAATATATACTTTAGTAACTCCTTACTAAAGTAGTTAGGCCTAATATTCTAAATAACCAAACCTATTAAACTTATCTTAATGGAATATTTTATATCTCTGTTAAGAGATTATGAATTCCATCTTGAGAATATATGTTCCATCAACACTAAATGTGACTTCCCAACATACTGAGATTTTGATCATGACTTTAGATCTCACTCTTAATATATCAAAACAACCTACACCTCATGATTAAGTCCATTATTCTTTCAGGATTAAAAGTTTATGTAAATAGAAGTCGTGAGATTTATTATTTAATTGACAGTCGTTAAGAGAATAATAAATCTCATAGCAGTCCAGTTCAATATGTCTTAAATCTTAAAATATATCAACATATTAACTAGAAGTCTCCACTTCCATGATCAAGACAAATCATTTTAGTTAATATGTTATAGTCTTCGCAAATGAAATGCTCAATTTCATCACCGACTACAAACTAAAATTCTGAATTTACAAAGAACTTATAATTTATATCTTCTGTGACTAAATCACATAAATCACATACTATGTATCTCATGGACTATATGATAATGTCATTTTAGTTAATATGTTATAATCTTCGCAAATGAAATGCTCAATTTCATCACCGACTACGAACTAAAATTCTGAATTTACAAAGAACTTATAATTTATATCTTCTGTAACTAAATCACATAAATCACATACTATGCATCTCATGGACTATATGATAATGTCCAAATATTCATGTTATTATTATTTTAGATAATAATAAAACAATTTTATTAATTACAACATTAAAGTCATACATAATGTCATACATAGCATCATACAATAGGATTTAAGGGCACTAATCCTAACAAAAACAAGATGGTATGGATATCAAGGGGACAACATATGCGAAGTTTGAATGGCACACATGGAATGCAAACAATTAAAACTCCCACTATGGAAAGCAAGGGTTGTAAAAGCAACTTTCTCCCATTGAAAAGAATAGAACAACTGTTGGAGAAAAACATTTTGACACTATGTAACCCATGTACCAATGCATATAAGCACTTCCAAGCATGATTACCTAAGACTATACAATATAGTTCTCATTGAAATAAAAATTCAAGCATGCAAGGTGTTTTCATGTGATAAGTGTCTTTTAAACTCACATCAACCTCAATAGTAGAGAAAAGTTATGAAAATAAGCATTATCAAAATTTCAAGGTTTTCAAGTCAATCAAAGAGTTTTGAACTTGAATCCATTTTGTCTTTCTCTCCCAAAAAAAAAAAAAAAAAAAAAAAAAAAACTTTTTCTTTTTCTACCCTATCTCTCCAATAAGCATTTAAACATCCATGAGTCGCAAATTTCACACTATTGAAATAGGCAACCCTCTCTATGAATAACACATCATATAGCTTCACACTAAATCTGATGTAGCCCTTTCCACTATCTTTTCAACATGTGTGAAAAATATAGAATTTTTTCAAGAGTCATATTATTGCTTGACTTAAAAACTCAAGGTTCTCAATGAATATTTATTCCATAAAAAAAAACCTACAAGAGAGTTTGATAAAAAGTAACAAGTGTGCATGTGCTTAAGTAGAAAAAAACAGTGCATACATGACTTTTATAAATCGATACCTTCATTTGTAATCATCTTAAAGTAGTCATGCACTAGTTATGCTACATACACACTTTCCAAGTTTCTCCATGATGTCAACCATGTTTCAATTCAAGAGAGAGATATTAATGTCCATGTAACACACCTCAAGAAAAAAAAAACAAAAAACAAAAAACAAAAAAAATATTTTTGTATTTTTTGGGATTTTTCAATGTTTTTGGATTTTTGAATTTTGACCAAAAATAAAAACACAAAAAATGCTAATAAAAAAAATGCAATGCATGAAACACAAGAAGGAATAAAAAAATGACCTACTTAAGATTGGAAGAATAAAATTAGAGGACAAAAAAGAAGACAATTAAGTCTTGGAAATCCTTCCTCACCCACATAGCTTTAGCCTTGAGCTATGAAGATGAAAAGGCATAGGTCCTGGCATGTTTGCCGGAGGACATAGAGGAAATAAAATTCCCCTTAAACTGAGTTGAAAAGCTCAAAACTTTTAATAACTCTCCAAGCAAAGGTGTAGAACCTTGAGAAGAAACCTGAGACCTTTTTAACACCTGCTTATGAGGATACAGCTTGAAACAATTACGACGAGTGTGTCCATAAACACAATAATGGTGACAAACATGGGTAGTTTTAGAACTACTAGATTTCCTAGAATGAGGTCTTTCAAAGGTTTTAGAATTAGACATATTAGTAATGGATTTCTTAACTTTATCAACCTTATCAAATTGACGCATAAAAACAGTCTTTGATCCAAAAGTTATGAAAGAAGAGGGGCTGGAGGAATCAACATATCCTAAGCCAGTCTTATTAGAACTAGGCTTTTGAGCACTCAAAATCTCATCAAGCTTTGCACTAGAAATCCTCTCTATTTGAGTTCTTGCTTGACTAAACTCAACCTCAAGATTCTTGACCTTCTCATCTAATGAGGTGTTCTCCATAACAAGGGTCTTAACTAACCTTTTTATCCTCAGACAAAATACCAATTCGAAGATAGGTCACTATAGGATCCATCCAGCTAGGGGATGGGTGTATACTTAAGACTGCAACATTGCTAGGGGGAGTTAGACTAGAAAAAGGTAATAGCTCAACAGATACAATCCTTGGAAGTGGATTTGCCACTGTGGAAGTTAGAGTGGCAAGTGAATCAGCATGGCTATTACCTCCCCTATAGATATGTGACACCTCCAATTGCTTGAATTGGCACTTCATTACTCCAACCTCCCTTAGATAGCTCATCATTCTCTGGTCCTTAGCCTCAAATTCTCCTACAACTTGACTAACCACCAACTGCGAATCACAATATAATTGTGCCCTATCTGCCCCAATTTGTTTCGACATTCTGAGTCCCGCAAAGAGAGCTTCATACTCAGCCTCATTGTTGGATGCAAGGAAATAGAGCTTGAATGACTTCTCAACTCTAATTCCCTTTGGAAA
Source organism: Quercus glauca (assembly GCA_023736055.1). NCBI lineage: Eukaryota > Viridiplantae > Streptophyta > Magnoliopsida > Fagales > Fagaceae > Quercus > Quercus glauca. The sequence continues at coordinate 34,895,907 of CM043322.1, forward strand.
AATAAGTATAATCCTAACCCCTACTTCTCAGCAATTCAATGCTCCATCAACATACATCTACCATACTTCTTCCCAAGGTTCCCATGTCTTGCCCTCACCTATTGTTAAGACTTAGGGCTACTTGGGTGTAAATTTTGCAATGAAATCGGCCAAGACTTGCCCTTAAATAGCAGTTCGGGGCTTGTATTGTATATCAAAAGCTCCTAAAGAAGCCCTCCACTTGGCTATCCTTCTCGTAAAATCTGACCTTCTGAGCAATGCTTGCAAAGGAAGCTCAGTTAGAACAATTACAGTATGGGCTTGAAAATAGTGGGGTAACCTCCTCACGGCATAAATTACTACAAGCGCAGCCCTTTCTAGGGGCAAATACCACGTCTCAACTTCCACAAAAGTCTTACTAACATAAAAGATTGGTTTTTGAACCCCTTGATCCACCCTTAACAGAATAACACTTACCGCGTTATTAGTCACAGCTAGATACATATACAATGTTTCCCTGGGAATCGGCCTTAGAATGGGAGCCCGTGATAGGTACCATTTTAGTTCCTCAAATGCTTGCTGACATTCATCCATCCATTGAAAGCCTTTCCACTTCTTCAACAACTGGAAAAATAGATGACACTTATCCGTAGACCTAGAGATAAACCGATTAATGGCTGCAGTCATTCCTGTAAGTCGTTGGACCTCCTTAGGACTCTGAGGTGATCTTAAATTCCGTAGAGCTACAATTTGATTCGAATTGACTTCTATACCTCAATGCGTCACCAAGTAGCCTAAAAACAATCCTAAGGTGATCTTAAATTCCGTAGAGCTACAATTTGATTCGAATTGACTTCTATACCTCAATGCGTCACCAAGTGGCCTAAAAACTTTCCCGAGCTAACCCCGAAGGCACATTTGGAGGCATCTAACTTTAAATGGTGCTTTCATAATGCCTGAAATGTTTCTACGAGATATGTGAGGTGATCTTCAATAGCCTTACTCTTTACTATCATATTATCTATTTATGCTTCCATATTTCTCTCCAATTGCTCCCTGAAAACCTTGGTCACCATTCTTTAATCAGTAGACTCCGAATTCTTCAACCCAAACGGCATGACCTTATAGTGAAAATTGCCAGTTGGGGTGATAAAAGAAGTCTTCTCTAGATCCTCGGGGCCAAGCGCTATTTGATGATACCCTTGGAAAGCGTCAAGAAAACTCATTCTGGGATGCCCAAAGGTTGCATTGACAAGTTGGGTCTATCTTCGGCATTGCAAAAGGATCTTTAGGACACGCCTTATTTAGGTCTGTAAAGCCAACACACACTCTCCACTTCCCATTCTTTCTCTTTACCACCACTGCCTTTTTAAGTTTATCCACCTCTTTTCTTACTGCCTTAACATGTATATCCAAGGATCTACGTGGCCTTTGTTTCTTTGGTGTACAACAAGGGTCAATATTAAGCCGATGGCAAATAAAATCTGGATCTACCACGGGTGCTTCGTATGTGAACAGTTTTAGACCCCTTAAAAAACAACCAGGTTGGTTAGCCTAGTTTAATTAGCCAAGTTGTTATTTAGTTAAATTATGCAATACTAGGTTAAAGCAATCAAATAATCATATCAAAAGAATAAAGCAGCGGAATAATAAAAGACACAATGATATGATCACCCAGGAAACCACACGGTAAAAACCTGGGGAGGATTTAACCCACCGATCCTCAAGGCAAAACTGAATTCACTATGAAAGAATTGAAGTTCTTACAAAAGGACTACAAGCTCCCCGCTCGGCTTCCTAATGCTACCCACCAGTAGAACTTATTGACACGACCACGTGCAAGCTCCGAATCCACGGACTCCTTCTTTCTTGAATTCTTTAATCAGCTACAAGCACCCACGTTTGATATTCTTTAAGCTTCAATGGCAGTAACCAAGTTGATCATCAAGATGTTGAAGTAATCTCAATCTTAAAAACCTTAAGCTTTGTGTAAAGGAAAGCTCCTCTAGATCTCACAAGAGATTTACACAAAACAGCAATGTATGAGCAACAATACAATATGGACAACCTATAAAAATGTGGCTAGGGTTTTGTTTAAATACCTAGGGTAAAAATATAAAATCCTAAACGTTTAATGAAGTAGGGCTGAGTTGGAAATTCTGTAGAAAATTCAACCTGTGCGATTTTCGATTGATCGAGCCTGTCCTTCGATCGATCGAGCCAGGCCGAAAGTAACTAATACTTCTGCAGCCACTCGATTCCAACTTTACAATAATAAATCAACTTTGAGCAAGCCTAAACAAGACTAAATACATTGTTTTGATCATGGTTTGCCAACATTACAAATTAGAGTTCTAAATACATAAAATCCTAAGACCTTAGAATCTAACAAACCCCCCATTTGGCAATCCGTAACAAAACACAAACTAAAAGCTCAAAGTTTACAATAACAAGCCCTTTACAAAAGGTAGTGCTCATAAACCAAATTCAATCCTAACTACTATCCATCAGTTGCAAGTGTAGACAGCAACCAAATCGAATGCACCTGTATATTCCTGAAACACTCAACAAACGCATAAACGCATGTGTGACAGAAAAACAGTAAATCAACAGATATGTAATCTAACTCTTCCCCTAGGTTAGATACACCAAAAATAAATACATTCTTGAAAGTTCACACAACACATAATAAAGACATATATCAATGAATAACTCATAAATATAAATCAATAAACAGTGAACACATAGAATCAAGAATCATATATATAAAAAATGTATTTCCCTACAAGAATAGCCCAAAAGAAAGTATACATGGTGAAGCACCTAGATACAATCTAATCTCAAAAACTCCACTAGCTCCGCAAAAAGTAACAAAAACTCCCCCTAGCTACAAAAACCCCTCTACAAGCTCCAAACTCTACTCCCCCTTTTTGTGACGGAATGCCAAAGGACATCACAGGCCATCATCAAAAGGAGGTGGTGAGGATGAACAAAGATGCGCCAAATCCGCTCTCAGAGCACGAATCTCATCGAACAAGTCCACCAAAAGCTGACCATGAGCTGCCTGAACGGTCATGACAGTCTCCAAGGTATGACGTACATCGAAGTCATCCGAAGGAGGTGGAGGAACAGTAGCAACAGCACCTACAAGATCAGGAACAGCCTTACGAGCAGGACCTATAGAAGAAGAAGGGGGTGCGGTACCAGAAGGCTCAGACCTAGCGTGTTTAGAGCCAGCTCGAAGATGAGCAGCCCTCTGTCTAAGGAAAGAGGCACCTATAGGAGCAATAACATGGACGGGCTCAGAAGAAGGGAAATCCTCTAAGCCAAGATGACGCAAAGTCCTATGAATAAAGATAGGATGAACAAGAGCATGAGCAGCAGATGAACTCCTATAAATTTCGTTCAAAGAATGAAGAAACAGATGAGGAAAACTGATAGAAGCATCAGTGACAAGAGCGTACAAAAATACACACATCTCGAGAGGAATGGTGTGCAGATGAGAAATGGGCCAAAGTGAATGACATGCTATCCTAAAGAAGAGATAGACAGTCTTAGGAAGCTCAGCGGTGGTGATCCGAGGATCAGAACCCTACTGGATAGAAGACCCAGTGATGTAAGACATGACATCACTCAACTCAGGTGACTCATCATAAAGATAGATGCATCACGAGCATTGGAGTTCTTATTCATATTCGAGTGATTTCCAACTCTAGGATTGGAATAAAGGTTCAACACCTTTACCAATTCACCAATAAGTGCCATAGGATCTTGTGCTTGAGGCACAGATACTTTTGGTTTGTTTGCTCTCTTAACAGCTTGAAACTTGTAATAGTTAGGACGAATGTGTCCAGATTTACCACAATAATGACAAACCCAAGCAGGTTTACCATGCATCTTGTCCTTAGAAGGGGTAGAATCCTTAGGCTTAGACTCTCTCACATCAACCCTAATCTTCCTAGAAGGTGAAACTTCTACATGTTTAACAACCTCACTCACAGGGGTTTTGATAGTTTCACTCACAACCTCACTCATGGAAGGTTCAGAAGAAGAAGAAGGAACAAAATTCGTGGAATGTGGTCCAGAATCAAAGATGCTTTCAACATATCCTAACCCAGATTTATCAGAAGGATACTTTTGAACATTCAGCATGTGATCAAGTTTAGAACTAGCAGATCTAGCAACAGATAAATCATGTTCCAAAGTTTTAACTTTATCAAGCAAAAGCATGTTCTCAGATTCAACATTGTTCAAAAGATCATTAGCATCAAACAGTTTAACAAGCAAATTTTTCTTTTCAAGCTCAAGAGATTCAATTTTCTTTAGGCCAAGTTCAACATTCATAGCATCCCTTGCAGCAATTTTGCAAAGTTTATTGTAAGCCTCTTGAAGATCTGCATCCTCAGAGAGTTCCCCATCAGAAGGGTTCTCTTCAACAGATATGCTTTCATTGACTACAGCTGTAGCAGTGAAAGCAATGAAGTTTCCATCCTCATCACATCCGGACTCTTCATCAGAAACCTCATTATCGCTAAGGGTTACAGCCATAGCTTTACCCTTAGTCCTCAAGAATGTAGGACATTCAGATTTCACATGACCATACCCTTGACAGCCAAAACACTAAGGACCCAAAGAATTATTTGAAGATTGACCAACTTTTTCTCTAGGTTTTTCAAAGTTATTGACCTTAGTGGGATCATTCTTCCTAAAATTTCTAGGTTCGGCAGTGTAAGTACCTCTTGCCTTTCTGTTGGTATTCCTAAGAAAGTTTTTAAAGTTTTTGGCAAGATACGCAATCTCTGTAACAGAGAGCTCATCATCAAATCCACCACCATTAACATCATCAACTGACTTAAGAGCCATTGATTTGGATTTATTCACTTTAGGTAGGTCAAACTCATAGGACTGAGAGCCACTGATTTAGATTTGTTCACTTTAGGTAGGTCAGACTCATAGGACTGAAGAGATCCTACAAGTTTATCAACAGGGATGGAGTCCACATCCTTACTTTTAGTTATGGCAGTCACTTTGGGTCTAAAGTCTTCAGTTAAAGATCTAAGTATCTTCCTAATAATTTTAGGTTGATCATAGATTTCACACAAATTAAAAGCAGAATTAACAATATCATTCAGTTTGGCATAAAATTCATCAAAGGATTCATCATCAGACATCCTAATGCTTTCAAACCTAGAAGTTAATTGCTGCAGTTTGTTTATCTTAACTGCCTTTGTGCCTTCATGCACAGTTTAGAGGATTTTCCAAGCAGTATGAGCAACCTCAACATTTGAGATCCTCTTAAATTCCTCCATTGAAATAGCATTGAAGATGACATTCATAACTTTGCTATTGAAGCCTGCTGCTTCTTTTTCAGAAGTTTGCCATTCACTCACAGGAGTAGTGGGCTTCTGCCATCCGTATTCAATGGAATTCCAAACCCTCTCATCAATTATTTCAGGAATGCTTTCATCCTTACTTTCCAATAAGCATAGTTGTTCCCATCAAAGTGAGGAGGAACAACAAGAGAGTGTCCATGCTCCATGACATCAGGGGTCAAGGATCAGCTCAGAGATAAAAAATCTCAAACAAAAGAGTTACCTGCTTTGATACCACTTGAACGGTTTTAGACCCCTTAAAAAACAACCAGATTGGTTAACCTAGTTTAATTAGCCAAGTTGTTATTTAGTCAAATTATGCAATACTAGGTTAAAGCAATCAAATAATCATATCAAAAGAATAAAGCAGCGGAATAATAAAAGACACAATGATATGATCACCCAGGAAACCACACGGTAAAAACCTCGGGAGGATTTAACCCACTGATCCTCAAGGAAAAACTAAATTCACTATGAAAGAATTGAAGTTCTTACAAAAGGACTACAAGCTCCCCGCTCGACTTCCTAATGCTACCCACCAGTAGAACTTACTGACACGACCACGTGCAAGCTCCGAAGCCTCAGACTCCTTCTTTCTTGAATTCTTTAATCAGCTACAAGCATTCACGCTTGATATTCTTTAAGCTTCAATGGTAGCAACCAAGTTGATCATCAAGATGTTGAAGTAATCTCAATCTTGAAAACCCTAAACTTTGTGTAAAGGAAAGCTCCTCTAGATCTCACAAGAGATTTACACAAAACAGCAATGTATGAGCAACAATACAATATGGACAGCCTATAAAAACGTGGCTAGGGTTTTGTTTAAATACCTAGGGTAAAAACATAAAACCATAAACGTTTAATGAAGTAGGGCTGAGTTGGAAATTCTGCAGAAAATTCAACCTGTGCGATTTTCGATTGATCGAGCCTGTCCTTCGATCGATCGAGCCAGGCCGAAAGTAACTAATACTTTTGCAGCCACTCGATTCCAACTTTACAATAATAAATCAACTTTGAGCAAGCCTAAACAAGACTAAATACATTGCTTTGATCATGGTTTGCCAACATTACAAATTAGAGTTCTAAATACATAAAATCCTAAGACCTTAAAACCTAACAGTATGGACTCCAGGCAAATATATCTATATTATTTATCAAAAACAAGATTAACTCTACTTTTTCCGACATAGGGAGTTTAGCTCCTACTTGGAAATATTTATCCCCGAGATCGATATATACTTTCTTTGGCTGCTCACAAGTATCCTCGGGTAGAGACTGTAACTTCTACAAGGGATTTACAGACCTAGACTCGGCCTCCTACTTATGCCCCATCACGGCTATCTGAGACATCCTAGCCACAAATTGATCTCCATATACTTCTACGATGCCATGCTTAGTTGGAAACTTCACCTTCTAGTGCAAGGAGGAGGGTACCGCGCCCATTGAGTGGATCCAAGGGCGTCCAAGGATGGCTATATATGGAGAGTATGAGTGTACTAATATAAAATGAACCATTACTTTCTTCCCTTCCACTTCCATGGGTAAGGTCACCTACCCAATTGGCACAAAAATGCTTCCATCAAAGGCCACTAAAGGACTATCATACTTCGTTAAATCTTCAGGATTAAGCCCCAATCCTTCATACAAATCTGGGTACATTATTTCTGCCCCATTCCCCTGTCTATCATGAATCTCTTAACATCAAAGCCCCCAATCCGCAATGTCACTACCAAGGCATCCTTATAGGGCTGTACAATACCCTTTAGGTCTTCTCCCGTAAAGTCAATGCGCTCAACCTCCCAGCATCTCCTTTTAAGTACAAGTTCCCCCACTTTTGAGTCAGAGGTTGAACATACAGTTAACACCCTAGATGATGCCTTAACAATATCTACCTGCTTCCTAGCTGCATGTATGACCCCTATAAGTCCCCGAGTTGGTGTTGATGCTCCCAAGGAGGACCCACATTTGTGGTCTTATTGATGTGAATCATCTCGCAACACAAATTCTCCCAAGTATCCAGCCTTCTCAAGTTGGCTAAGTGTTCCTTCGGGGTTCGACATTCTTCAGTTGTATGTCCACGATCCCTATGATATGAACAATAAAGGCTCTGATTCCGTCTAGTTATGTCCCCACTCATCTTGTTTGGCCAACAAAAATATGGCTCATTCTTTATCTTTTCCACAATTCGATAAATAGGCTCTTTGTACAATGAACTAACCATTTTTGAGGTCGAGAGCCCTGATCCAGCTTAACTTCCTTCTTCTCTGTCACGGGTAACTTGGCCTTAGCCTTATCTTGCAACTGATCATCCTCTAGCCTTTTATATTCTTCCACCAGCTCCATCAATTTGTTCATGTCCGTGACTAGTTTTAAGGCCAATGAAACCCTCAAATCAGAATCAATGGGAAGGCCCACTTTAAAGGTACTTGTAGCAATTCCCCCATTATCTCCCCTGATCTCCTTATACAGTTCCCAATATCGATCTGAATAAACTCTAAGGATCTCCCCCTCCTTTATTGCTAACTAGAGGAGTGAGGCGAATGGCTTCGAGGTCCGGCTACACGTGACGAACCTGTCCTCGAATGCTTTGATGAGCTCATCATAACCTCAGATAGCCCCTTTCTCTAGCCCATCGAACCATGTCATAGCTATCAGACCCAAGCTAGAAGGGAAAATTTTACACATCAAGGCTTCATTCTTAGAGTATATGACCATTATTTGATTGTAATGACTAACATGGTCCACATGGTCTGTTTTGCCATCATAAATTGTGAAAGTTGGCCTGGTAAATCTCTTCAGTAAATCTATTTTTTCTATTTCTTCCAAGAATGGAGACTGTGATATTTGGCACAGAGCCTTGGCCATGGCATCTTCACCAGAAACATCCAGAACTGAAAAGACTTGAGAGTGAGTAATTGGTCCTTTCAACTTACTTCCCTCAAGCTTATCCCTCCTAGTCCTATGAGGAGGCGGAGATGTTGTTCTATCTCTAGGAGGAGTCTTCTCTCGTTCCTCGTGAGAATGGGGCGATCTCTTATCCCTTTCCCTATTCCCATCATCCCTTCGACGCTTACCTCCTCGGAAATGACTAGGTGCTGGACTTGGTCCTTTCTGATGATGCAATTCCTCACTTTTACAATGAAGCAGCTCCTTATCCTTTTCCGCACTTCTTTGCAACAAAGCCACTTGTTCCCTCAATCTATCCAACTCCACGTCCCTATTAGCATAGGACCCTCCATATTGGTAGTTGATCCCTCTCACTGTGGAGATGAACTAGGTGGTTGCTGGGTCCCTTTGTGAACTTCGGACCTTATGCATCTATCCACATAGACAGATTCTTTTGAAATAATAGGCCGCTCCAGATGGGCGGAACCACTTCGTGACCGGTGAGCCATGGTCTCAAACAACCTCACTCTTGAGTCTTTTGATTGGTAGAGTGATTTCCCACAAAGGGCGCCAATTGTAGGAACATTGAAAATAATCACTGAGGAACTCATCCTGGAAATCTTTTACAAGCACCCATTTAACAAAAATAAAGAAAAAAAACGGGAAAATACACTCTACAATGGGAAACACAAGCAGTGGATTTTATTGACCATTATAATCCTACAAATACTATTACAATCTAAGCTTTACTAGACGCGGGATATTTTAACTTACGGTCCATTGGTGTTATACATGTTATCACTCTTTTCTCTCGTTCTAAGATGGGTTTCTTCTCCCTCCTTTTCTTTCTAGATTCCGCATCTTTTGGCTTCTCCCTCTCCTTTTATAGTTTCATCCTCGTTCTTACCCTTACAGCTATCCCACTTCTACGCAGGGTAGCAGGGATTTTTTTTTTTATTACTTTATCGATCTCCTCACCTTCTTATCTTGTAACTCTGATGGCTTGGAGGTGACGTGTATTGTTCAGGTTGTTTTTTGTGCCATTAATATGGTAGAGGTTAGGTAAGAAGCCCCTCATTAATGTGAAGGCAAAGATCTTCCTCCTTCTTGTGCCTTCTAGGAGTTTCCAGTGGTCACTAGTATCTTCCAGAAGTCATATGCTGACAATCTAGACTCTATGCCTTAGGCAAGCTACTAATTTACCTTTTCTGCGGGAATGGACTACCTGTGGTACTTAACCTCGTCCTCCATGCCTTGGACGAATCAGCTTTAACCTATCGCACGAAGGAGTTTCCAGTGGTCTTCTAGAAGTCATATGCTGACAATCCGCACTCCATGCCTCAGGCAAGCTACTAATTTACCTTTTCCGCAAGAATGGACTACATGTGGTACTTAACCTCATCCTCCATGCCTTGGATGAATCAGCTTTAAGCCCATTCACGAAGGCCTGGCCCAATTACTTTGCCACGGTTAAGCAACTTCTTGGGCTTTTGGTTCATGGAGGGACTGTTCTTCTTCCCACAACATAGATTGCAACCTTTGAATTGTACGTCAATTTAGGAGTTTTTAACAATTTTATAGGATGCTTGCTTGGAATCACCTATGAAAAAAATCAAAAATAAATTAAAAAAGAAACTATTATTACATATAACAAATGGAATGAACATATACCAATAGCTAAAATTGAAAATATAAATCAAGAAAGAAAATTAAAATTAAAATTAAAATAGAATTGTGTATTATACAACCTTTAAATTTAATGTCAATTTAAGAGTTTCCTATGAAAAAAACTAAAATTAAAACAAATAATAGTTATAAAACTATATAAAAAAAAAAAAAAAAAAGCAAATAAACACATGTATTTCAACACCAACCTTTGTTGAAAATCACAAATTGCATAAATCACTAAGCAAATGAAAATCACTAACCTTTGTTGTTTATTGTTGGATTGAGATTGTGATATGGTGATATATCAAACCTATTCATCTTAATACACATAAATTTCCATACCTCCCCATCTTAATATCACAAATTGCATTAAAAAACTAAAACTAAAGTAAATAATAAATCTTTCATCAAAAAAAAAAAAAAAAAAAAAAAAAAGAAAGAAAGAAAGAAAAGAATCACTAACCTTTGTTGTTTATTGTTGGAATGAGATTGTGATATGGTGATAAATTGAACCTATTCATCTTAATACACAAAAAGTTCATTACCTTTCCATCTTAATATCACAAATTGCTTTTAAAAAAACTAAAATTAAAATAAATAATAGATTTAAAACTATATAAAAGAAAGCAACAAAAACATGTATTTCATAGATCCTTTGAGAGATCTGATTCCATAATGAAAAACAACATTATTTCCAAATTACTAAGAATTAGCTTTTAATTTCTCTTCGGGAAAAAAAAAAAAAAAAAAAAGAGAATCACTAACCTTTGTTGTTTATTGTTGGATTGAGATTGTGATATGGTGATAGATCGAACCTATTTATCTTAATACACACAAATTTCCTTACCTTTCCATCTTAATATCACAAATTTGGTGATGACATAACACCTTTGGTGATGACATAACATTTGTTATCTTAGATTCATCTTCTCCTTTTTATTTTTTTGTTCTATAAGTATTAGTGGTTACATCATGCATAATATTTGTGGAGTCTCATTTGATATAATTATAGAGTATAGATCCTATTGAAATTATAATTTCTAATCAACGTTAACATTAAAAAAGAAAAAATAAATAAAGAAAGGAATATGTGATTACTGTCATATGTAAGGAAACATGATAGAATTGTTTTTTTTTTTTTAATGGAGTTATTATACGGTTTGTTAGCATTCTCTAACTAAAGTAAAAACTCTGAGAAATCATAGGGTTAAGCGTGAGCTTGAGAAGCCAAGGATTAGGGGATTTTTATATATTCACGTGAGTTTCTTTTCTCCAAAAAAATCGATAATATATCAACTTAAAAGATGTTTAACTAATGTAGAACTTTAAATTATAATGAGATAAAGAGAATGTATGAAGAATTTGGAAGTGAAGAGAAACCTAAAGCTAGAAAAAGAAGTGTATTAATTGATAAGAAGAATTTTTATAAAAATTAAAATTAAAAAAAAAAGATAAGAAGAAGAAGAATTACGTGTAGCAGTTTTTTATCAATTAAGACTTTTTATCAACTTATAAGAAAAATTTTTATCAAAAAAAAAAAAAGATAAGAAGAAGAAGAATTACGTTTTTTATCAATTAAAATTTTTTTTTATCAACTTCTAAATTATATAATAAAGATGAAGAATTTGGATTGTTATTAAATTATGATTATTATCAACTTAAAAATTATAAGAGAATGAGATAAGAACAAAAAAATTATATCTATTTTTTTTTAAATCTAAAAATTTTTCTACAATTTGGCAAAGTCACGGCTTCTAAGCCCAATTTTTATTATATAGTATATGATATATATAGATTGGTAGAAATTTTAGGGTGTATCTTGTTAGGATCTATGATTAACTTTGTATTACTGCAATATAAAAATAAATAAAATAAAAAGTTTTAGTGCAGATGCTAACAAAGAACCCAAATACAATTCTAAGAACTGTATAAATTATAGAAACTTATGTAAATAATAAATATGAGTATATGACCTTGACAAATTAACTCGCGGAAGATTCTGATAATTTCTTTTAAACCTCCTCTCCTCTGACGAAAAAAGAACCTTCCAAGTTCCAACAATTCCACTTGGGTAGAACTTTAACTACCTTATGTGTCATGAGGTGTTAATTAGACCAATTTTCTTCTATACTTTTGTAAGGGATTATTTTGTCAACATAAATTTGATATAAATGATGGGAAGGTAGTCCGATTTTTCAATTAGGTACAGACGTGTTTACACTTGGCTAAATATTGTGATTTGGAAGCTTTGTAACTGGATTCATTGTCCACTTCTGTAACCTTTGAATCACCATTTTAGCTTAGTTATGCCATTAGAGTTAAAGCCAGGAATCTCATCAAACAGAAAGTGACCCTACATACAAAGTAGTTTGCCACAAAATTGCCTTGGCAATTCATATGCATATTGCATACAAGAACCCGAAACACAGGGTTGATTAAATGCTGGTGTTGTAGGCAATTACATTTCGTAGGTGGCTTCACCCACTTGCCTCAAGAAACTTGATCCTATTTTACCTAACAAAAAGGTTGACAGAAGAGATGGTTGGCGACTCAATAATTGAATGGCCAGATTAGTACCCCTTTTGTGAGTCATGAAAATTCTAAACCACATTAACATAATTACATACCTAACAAGGTAAAGTTAAGGGTGGGTGTGGGATTTTACATTGAAACTAAAAGTGACTGCATGCCACTGCCACTGCTTATGGGTCAGTGGAACTAACCCAACCTTTTTTGGTACACTGTTGAAATTTGAGAATTTATTTACATTAATAAGTCTCTGAACCCAAAGTGCATTTGTGGGATTTACTAAGGCAATTAAGAAAAACCTAACATAAGCTGGATATGGTGTGAACATTGAGTAAGTCAAACATAGGTGGATTGACTTCTCCAAAACCAAACCTTCCTCATGTGTTTGCTTCTTGTTAGTGTTTGCACTTGAACTTGCTGTGCCAATATGTAAAATTGTGCTTGTGTATCTGGGTGTATGAGAGAGAGAGAGAGAGAGAGAGAGAGAGAGAGTAAATTTATGAACTTAAAAGACTTGAAATTGAAGGAAGTAACAACTTGTCTCTGTCCCTCTCAAAATGGAGATTGCTCAAAGCTGCTAAACTACTTCTACAATTACACAAACCCAATAAATTCCCACTACTACTATTTACATTGTTGTCTAAAAAATTGAACCCCTCGACACCAGCTGTGCTCTCCAGCTCTTCCATACCATTACTAATGGAAGCTGTTTCTGACCCACAAATTACATCAGCTTCACCTTCCACATCATCCATAATAATATTGCTTTCTTCACAATTATTCCCTCTTATTGTGGTCCAATGATCATCCCATGTCCAACTGGGTACCCCTGAAAACAACGACAACCGTCTGATCCTATCATCACCCAAGATATTTCCCTCACGCGTTGTGCCAATCAGATTGCTAACACTTTCTGACTCATCCAGTGAGTTCCAAAAGCCTTGATCAAGAATACATGTCGGAGAACTTGAATTGGATTCTTGAACTGGCTTTGCACTAGAATCTAATTCCTCAAGAAATGGATGCTTTAGAAGTTGACTTGCCGTCCACCGCTCCTTTGGGCTCCTCCTTAGGCACTTATCCAAGAAATCCTTTGCTTGCTCGGATAGAAATCTTGGAAACTCAGGCAATTCACCGGAATATCCAATTTGGTACAAGACCGATACCGGGTCAGCCACATTAGGCCACGGTGCACCACCAGTGGCCATTTCAATAATTGTGCACCCAAGTGCCCAAATGTCACAAGCGAACCCCTGTTCCTCTCCACGCACCACCTCCGGTGACATAAACATTGGGGTGCCAGCAATTGGAACCTCCTCCACCTTATCAACCCACTTAGCACACCCAAAATCAGCAATTTTTGCACCATCTTCACTAATCAAAATGTTCCTACCTTTAATGTCACAATGTACCAAGCCCTGTGAATGCAAGTACTCTAGCCCTTGTGCAATCTGTCGCGTGTAATATCCAATCACTGATTCTTTAAGGCAGCCTCCATGGTTGCGAATTGCATCAGTAAGCGTGCCTCCGGAAATATACTCCATAATAATGTTGTACATGACCATGTTGCTCTCCCTAGTAGTGTCACACCCCTTGTAGCTAACAATACGAGGACTATTTAAAGAAGATAGAATTTTTTGCTCTCTTTGCAAGAACTTGGATTTGGATAGCTCGGATGACTTCACGGCAAAAATGTCACCGGAGTTGTGAGAGGTGGCTAGGGAAACGGTGGCCGATGAGCCATGGCCGATGGTCTGTCCTCTAGTCCAGTCCATTTTGTAAGCTGAAATGAAAAAGGCTTTGCTGGGTCTATTTAGTTTGTTATTTGCCTTTATATAGGGACTCTTTAATTTAAATAAGGTGGAAAATTTAAAGAGGTTAGTTTTATTGGTTGGTAAATGGTTGGGTCTCTCTCTAATAGGGTTGACAATTCCTTTAACGCAAGTCTACAACGTGTCAAAATTTGGGTGGGGTTGACGGCTTTGGGCTACCAAGCTAGTCGGTTATTGCGTGGCAAAATGAGACTTGGGCACGTGTACTCATGAATAAGGGTTAGAGTGTGGAAATGGAAAATATATATTTGGATATTGGTTTGGTAGTGAGCGATGGGAGAGGTTGGATTGGGTAGCTTGGATGGATTATCCAAATTCGATTCTATGTTTTGTTTGAGATTGAGAATGAGAATAGAGTTAAATACATAAAGGTGTTGCAATTTAAACTAAAGGGAGGCTGTGTAGGGTGGGTTGAACCACCAGAATGGTTGAAATTTTAGTATCTTAATTTGTCTTCACCTTCTTCTTCTTTTTTTCTTTTTTTTCTTTTTTTTTTTGAGAAATGTCTTCACCTTTTTAATATATATATATATATATATATATATTTTTTTTTTTTTCCCTAAAGAGTTGAATATGAGCATATGGCATTGTGTTCATATATATTGGTGTCAAAATTGAAGTCTTCCAGTCGAGGAAAAGTATAGTCAACAAATGAGAATATGGTTATATATATATATATATATATATATATATATTCTTTTCTCTTTATTTATTTTAGGTTATTTTATTGAAGAAGAAGATAGAAAGAAAAATAAAAAATTAAACACCATCTCCCAGAGCTGACTTCTGAAGATGGCATGGAACAAGGGAGATAAGAGATTTTTCAAAGAAATTAGAGTCAAAAGCCTAAAAAGCTATAGTATGAGTTAGAGAATTTGATTCTTTAAAACATGATTTGCACTTTAAAAAAAAGGGAATTCAAAACAGAAAAAAATTGGTACTTTATTAAAAGTCAAAAACCATCCGGTGATTAATTAGAGTTTTGACATAGAATAGATTTTGATTCTGATCAACTTTGAACAATCAAGAACTATTGAATTTCATCACACATAGGTCATCGTGATTTGTCCTTACCCTTTTATTTAGCAAAAACACAATTCAAAAATAGTAGGAGCTTGGTTATTTTAAATTAGTAGGAAATTTTTTGTTCTAGATTTAAAACAATATTTTTCTTTACCTAATTTATTTAGATTTCCACACCATCTTTTGCTACAATCACAATGTCTAAGATATAATTGTTGTTGAACTTTGCTTTTTGAAAAACATTTAATAATGCCCAAAATTCTTCAGTCGGTAAGTATACGAAAAACGTGCGTTTTTGCTAAGTATGAACAAAATGGTAATTAATATATAATAATTAAAGACATAAATGGTTGTGTCAAATTACAGTTCATAAAATTAGGTACTTTTTATTTTTCTTCTAGACAACATGGCAGAATTGTCAAGGTTATCGGTTAGAAGATTCACCTTAATATGCCAAGATTATTTTGTATCCCCAAAGTAAAGTAATCATGATTCATGATATACATCTAGGAACTTGGTACTCAATACTATAATGGGCACCCAATTACTTGTCTAGATTGTATTCAAAGAAAAAGATGACGAACCCCCTTACCTCACCAAGTAAAAATGATTCTATATATCATACTAATAATTAAATCAATCCCCACTTCTTGAAAATTATAGTCATAGCTGAAAAAGTACCATCTAAATCAATCCGAAGATAACTAACTTTGGTTTGAGTTTGACATCAATATTATATTGAAACACTTGGAAGTCACACCACACATCACTATTTTTTTTGTTTTTTTTTTTTGTTTTTGTCTCTTTCTATTTTTAAATTGCGTGCTAAGTTTTGTTGCTTCAATACAATAGTCCCATGCTTTGGCTCTTAAATTACAAAAGGGATCCTCCAATTTGGACCGTGCACGAAAAGAGCACCAAAATGGTACACATGCCCTATATAATTGAAGACAATGTTTCTTAAAAAAAAAAATGTAAATATATAAAATTGAAGACAAATTTAATGGATTGGTGTTGAAGAGAGGAATCAAATTGAAGAAAGTGGTATAGACGTTGTAACTAATTTCTAAAGTAAAAGAGATGATCACACAAATCAAGCTGGTAGTTGCTTATAAAACAAAACCCAACAACGACCTCTTTAGTAGAATAATTCTAGTTACTACTGTTTCACACACTAAAAAACTGGTTCAACTTATTATAAGATCTGTCAAAAAATTTAGTTCAGTTGGTTGGACCAATGTAACGCTTCTTAGTATAATGCGTGGCTTGTAAGATTGATAATGATGGTGAAGAGGCTTTGCTGACACGCAACTCACGTGTAATTGTTTATATAGAAATTACAGTCGTACTTAATCCTTTACGTATTTATGAGAAGAAAGTGAACCACCCTTGAGGTAACACGTACGTGTGTTTTGAAGCTCAAAAGAGCACGTTTAATATGTGTACGGGTGCATGTGTTGTTTGTGTGATGGGGGTTGTGTGAAATGTGAATATGGGAGTGGCAGCGTTTACATGCGTTTAATGCAAGAGAATTTAAATTGATAAATTATAGGTGGTCCTTAGGACCATTCATGATTGGTGGCTTACTCCATTTATGTCTCGCCTTGCAATTGTTGCAGCTTATCTTGCTAATTAAATTGTGCAGCTACGTGTACTGCCCAATATCATACTTTCAAATTTCAATTACTATTATGGAAAATTATAGTTGTACATCTAAAATTATCACCTCAATTACGATTATGCATAACTCTTTTGAATTATTGAAATGCACAATTGTCTTGTTGTATATATAGGTATATACAAGGATAGGTTATAATAATAATATAAGGTTTGAGAGTATTCATTTGTAAAATAAATAAAATAGAATTTTGAGATCTGGAATTTTCTTTGTGAAAATTCAAGTTTTAGGATGTTCGATCGGTCGAAGCTTTTACTCGATTGATCGAATTGATCTGAAGCTTCTGCCTGACTAGACTGATCAATCGTAAAGAGCGTTCGATCGATGCTCGATTCCCCTCGATCGATCGAGCCTCGTAAAAACTATTTTTGCAGAATTTTCTGCAGAATTTATGGTCACCATTCTAAACATTGGGAAAGGTTTTAAATCTTATAAACGGTTTTATGAGGCATCGTAACTCTCCATACGTACCTTTTAAAGGGTTATAACCCTATGGGTATAAATAGAGGTTAATGTTCACTTGAAAGATAGACTATCACTCCAAAATAGTAAGTTCAAAGAAACAAAAGAAATCATGTGGGTATTTTCCAAAATTGCTATTTGTAGAACCCAATAAACTTAGTTGTATCTTGGGGACAAGTTTGTAGAAACTCTTTAGCAACTTGCGTATGGTGACAAATATTGTCTAATGATAACATTCGATTGTGCCTCCAAGTCAATCACTAATTTCTATTTACTTGATGTGTTCATTTGTTCTTTCATTATTACTCCTTGATTTGGTGAAATCCCCAACATGTCCTTATTTCAAAAACTACTTTACATCTTCTGTCGTATGTTTTGTAGTTAACTCTAACAAAATTTAGTATTAAAAGACTAATTTACCCCAACCATCTATTTGGAGAGGAGTAAATTGATCTTTCATTATTAAATTTCATCGTACTTAAGTTAACTTAACACCAAAATAGAGATAAGGAGGACAGTGAAAAAAAGTTATAACTTTAGAGTGTCAAGTAAGGATGGCAAATTTCCGCTTCACCCTACATGGGTTTTCCCCGCCCCGCAAAGGTGGTGGGGCAGTGATGGGGCAAGATTTTAGCCCTGCACCACAGGGCGGGGCGGGGATGGGTTTAAACTTTTTAGACCCACCCCGTCCCGCCCCTCCCCTCCCCGTCCTCGCCCCGCCCCGCCCCGCCCCACCTCACATTGCTAAGGGTTATAATTGTAAATTTTTTATACCCTAAAACCCTAATATTTAAATAAATATATCAATATTAGCTTATTTTATTCTACCCAATGTGATTTTCTGCCTTTATTTTGTTATGTGTTATACTATGAGATTTTTTTTTTTTTTTAATGATTGTCTTGTTAAACACTTAGATATATATTATTCAATTTTTTTCTAAAAATTTATTTGATTTGATGGAATAAATTTAGTTGTAATTTCAAGTATATTTTTATTAATGAAATAAGTTTCATTAAAAAAATTGTACTAGTTGTAGGGCAAATTAACAAAAAGTAGAGTTTTACGGGGTGGGGCAGGGCCCCAAGGGGCGGGGATGGGGCTAGACAAAACCATGCGAGGCGGGGATGAAGACCCTATCCTTCGGCCCCGCCCCGCCCCATTGCCATCCCTAGTGTCAAGCATGTGTTTCGATCATTTAGGGAGTGAAATATAATAAGGTGACAATTTAGGGTAAAAAAATGTAATTTTCCTTTATTATTATTAATGAATTCTACTAATAATTCCAATTTTTTGGTTTGTCAGACAAATTTGAACACTATTTACTCCATTGAATTTTTGGGTCTTATATTGTAATTATGATGCTAAGATAATGATCAACTAAATTACACTCACGTAATGTATGAATGTATTAATTTTAGACCTTCTATAACTTGTGAAATAATTAAAGTTACTAGCCGATACCATTACTTCAAAAAATCATTATTCCTATTAATCATGGATAAGGAAACTTTCTAAACAAAGCCTTAAAGTGTCGGCCTCCCATCATTTGTAATAATTGATTTTAACGTAGTCACGTTATTTTTGTGATGGAAGCAAGAGCATGATTTTTGCATACAAATATATATTATTGTTTATAAAACCAAATAAGCCGAAGCCACATCTCAGCCCATTATACTTGTGTTTGTATTAATTAACTGTTACAAAAATAAATAAATTAAAAAATGTTAATGAACATAATTTAATCCAATCTCCCATAAATAAAAAAAAAAAAAATAATAATAATCCAATCCAAATGCTACTTATGTCCTTCTGCTTTTCTATCTATTGGCTACTCATGGAAAGTGGAAACATTCTCAATTATTTTATGTACTTTTTTCTTTGTTCTTTTGAGTGAAAAAACAGTGAGTGTTGCTTTGCTTTGGCTTTGGTTTTGGCTTTGGATTTTGCTTTGCTATGATAAGGTAGTTAAAGACGGCATTCAAAACAAACAAACATAGATAATAGATATATATGTATTTGTTTCGTGAATTGCTTTGACGTTCCGTTATAGAAAGCGCTGCGCTGCGTGGTGATTGATTCAGACACATTAATTGCCCCAGCCCAGCAAGCATAAAGTTAGTCACACGTCTCCAGTTAGTTGGATTGTCAGAAACACGTGTATACAGACTCCAATCACTTCACACTTCACACTTCTCACACTGAAAAAATAAACAAATCACCTTCCATAACCATTTACTGCTTCTAGAACCTAGCTAGCTAGTAGCTACCTAGCTAAACCATGAAACAAAAAGTCTTTATATTAGTAATAGTGAGCTAGCTCCAATCATTTCTTTACAGGACACCACGAATTGAAAGGAAACTAGTTGATGAAGTCAGGAATTTTACCAATGAGCCACACGGTACCGATGCGCACGAACGTGAACCTAAACAATAAAGAGAAGAGAAAACCTTTCGAAGAGCACCGGTGTGGTGCCAGCCGAATACCCTCCGAAGGTTAAGTCAGAAATATTCTCACAACTCTAGAGTGCTAGAGAGGGTAAATTATGCGTACCTTGATTGTGGGGGTATTAGGGCTTTTATAGTAGTAGGGGGTTTACCTTTATTACTTGGAGTAGAAGTCTTTTCCATATAGGAATCCTTTCCTTATAGGACTCTTCTTCATGGAACCCTAGGCTTGGTGGACAAGGCTTTTCCTTATGAAGAGAACTCAATAATGGGTATAGCCCATAAAATCTTATTGGTGCCGATATTCCATTTATGGGCTTTTCCAACTCAATTGGACCAACCATACCCAGCCCACAATATATGGTCCCGTCAGAGTTCAGGTCCGTCAGGAATAGAGGCCGTTATACTTACGCAAGTTTTTCCCTCATCAGTTGCCCCCTCACACCGTGAATCCGTCGTAACTTTATAGGGTTCACGGGGTGATAAGAGATGGTTAAACTATCACGGTCAATAATCATGACGAGCAAGAGGTATGACGGGTAAGTATGACGGGTAATATATTCATTTGGTCGTTGACATCGCATTAACATAATTACAATTAATGACTGTTGACACGCGTCACCATGCAGTTGGGCGTTGTCTCGGATCGAGGCGTCGTTTCGTCTCCCGTACAATCTCTTTATAAATACCCTGCCTTCGCTTCTCATTTCCTACTTTTGCTCAGAAAATATTTTGTCAGAACGCAATCTGTCACCCTTGTCAGACTTCATTGCATAGTAATCTGAATCCGTCACCATCAAATTTTCTCCGTTCACATCATACTGATGGGTAAGTACTTTTTTGGCATTTCGTTCCTCCGTCAAAATTTTTATATCTTTTCATACATCCGTCACCATCTCTTTAGAGTCGTCAGTGTTGAGTATAGAGAATGTCTAGTGCGTCGAGTAACCAATCATTTGTCCGTGACGGAGCGGACTATGAAGATGTACACCCGTCAGGTCATCAAGACCAAGACAGTCCCAGCGACGATAGGAGTCCGTCTTCCTCTTCTCCGTCCTCAACAAATGAGGACATGGAATTGGTTGAACATGTAGATAATGATGATGATCAATTAGGACCCGTCGTAGGGGCAGATGGACCAAGGGAGTTCGTCATGCTCCCGGAGTGGACGGTTAACGATTTTACGTCAACCATTAAGGAAAACCACTTCAAGACGATTAGGGATAACTATCAGATCCCAGATCATATCCGGATCCGTCTACCTTATAAGTCAGAGAAGTGTTACTACGAGGGGGTAGAAGGTGTCGGAGTATACGAGCAAATGTTGAAGGCTGGGCTCAGATTTCCACTGAGCTCCCTTCATCGCGAGCTGTTGAAGTTTTTGGGTCTGTCCATCAACCAGATATCTCCCAATGCTTGGAGAGTCTTCATAGCAATAGAGATTCTGTACGGGGCTTGGTCAGACGGAGCAAGGAGGTTGACGGTAAGAGAGTTCTTACATTGCTACCGTCCAGACGAAATTGACAAATCTAGGGGTATATACAGTTTCGTACCTAGGAGTTCTTTGCTGAAGGTCATATACGAAACCCCAGACTCCAACAGAGACTGGAAGAGTAGATACTTTTTCTTAGAGGGTGACGGATGGATGTGTCATCCAGGAGAGACGGACCATATGCCCGTCGATACAATATGGGGAATACTATCTGAGAATGGTATGAGTCCGTCCTAGTTCTAGGTCATTTGATTGAACTGTGTAATTAATGTCAACCTTTATAACCGTCCTATTTTTATGCAGTTAGACGGCGCTCACAAATTAGTATCGAGGAGTTCAGTTTTTTGGAGAAGATTTTCAACAAGACGACACCAGAAGAAAGGACTTAGGCGAAGTTGGTCAATCTAGACACAATTTGTTGGTACTGCGACGGACCCGTGCCTTCACCCCAAGCAATTAAGTACGAAAAAAGGATCCGTCAGCGTAAGTCCGTCAATCTTTTCCTGCTTGGATGTTAAGTTCGTCAAATATGAAGCTAATTTTATCCGTTTATGTCTTTCAGAAATGGATATTGCAAAAAGAAGAGCGCTTATTCGATCAAATGCTGCAAAGAATAGGACGGCCAAAGAAACGGAGTCGAAGGAGGTGACGGCCTCGGCAAAGTGAAAGCAGCCGACGAAGGTAGACCGTCCTCTCAAGAAGCCAAAGGTCCCATTGGAGCCCGTCGTGGGTCTCATGGCTGAAGGGGCGAAGACGGTCACCCCAGCCAAACATGGGGCTGGTAAAGGACTAATGAAGGATCCGTCCTCCAACGTCAAGAGGCCCCCTCCCCTTCTTCGTGACGACCCCATTTACGCTTTGGAAAAGCCATCGTCCATTCTTACCTCCGAGGACTATGAAGACCTGGGTAACCATTAGACGGAGGCTATGGGCGAAACAAGCTTATTTAGTATTGCACAGGTAAGCTTCATTCAAGTCATTTATATCTGCTTTCTATCCCGTCTTGCTATTTCTAATTTTTGAACTTCTTAATATTTCAGACAATGGTAATGGTGAAGGGCCTCATGGGACGGTGCCTCCACCATGAGACGACCGTTGGCCGTCTTAGGGAGAAAGCTAAGCTGACGGAGGAGGAACTCCAAGAGCTGAAGACTTGGAAGGTTGCTCAAGAGAAAAAATTCAAATCGCTTGAGATGGATAGGAACGAACTGTATAAGCTGACGGAGGAGCTGAGGGTAGTTCTCCAAGACAAAGAGAAAGAAGTCTTGACGGCGAAGGATACTGCTGTTCAAGAATACCGAGATTCTAACGCCCTATTGTCAGAGCTTGGGGACTCTTTCAACGACGGTTTCGACGAGGCTATCCGTCAGGTGAAGGCCCTTTATCCAGACTTGGATCTATCGTCCGTTAATGTTAATGCTCAAGAACAAGCCTCCATCCGTCCAGCACCTTCTGAGGACACCGATCAGCTTTTCGGAGAGAATCCGCCCGTCAGCGCTCCTGACGACCAACAAGTCCTCGCCAGTGATCCTAAGGACGGTAAAAGCGCCCCCGACGACCAACCAGATGTTGAGAGTAATCCCAAGCAAGGCTAGGCCCGTCGTGGTGAAAAGGAGCATTGTGACCGTCTTAGTTTTTTCTTTGTATTTTAACTTTGGTTATGTAAAAATATTTGGAAAACAATTTATGGCTCCGTTCATTTTGTAGTACAAACATTTCCCTCTAAGGGGTTTTTGTCCGTCAGTACTTTGTTTGTTTGGTATTTTGACTTTGATGCCTTATCTGTTTAATTGCTTTGATTAATGAATAGCTAATTGGAGCCGTCGGTCTAATGGATGTGTATCTCCAATTTAAATATTGGTCGTACTAAAGGAGTCCGTTCACCTTTATGGTTTAGTGTTTTGGACAACCTTCAGGACATTGTTCGTTCAAACTGTGGATTTTTAGTTCTTATCCGTTCACTGTTAGGGTTCTTCGTCATAGTTCTTTAACATACTCGGAGGAATCGTCCATTCTGTTGGGTCCGTCCAATTTAGAGTAATGACCTTCTTTGGGAGGTCCGTCCACTTTGTGGACTCTATCCGTCCACTTTAGTGAACTTGTCCGTCCATTTTATGGACTTATGATTTTAACCCCTAGGGGGCTTTTGTCCGTCTATGTTATGGACTTAAGGTTCCATCCCTCCTTGGGATGTCCGTCCATTTTGTGGACACTATCCGTCCACTTTAGTGAACTTGTAAAATTTCAACCCCTTTGGGGTTTTTGTCCGTCTATGTTGCGGACATAGGATTCCATCCTTCCTTTGGGATGTCCGTCCATTTTGTGGACTCTATCCGTCCACTTTTGTGAACTTGTAAGATTCTAACCCCTATGGGGTCTTGTCCGTCTATGTTGCGGACTTAGGATTCCATCCCTCCTTTGGGATGTCTGTCCATTTTGTGGCTCTATCCGTCCACTTTTGTGAACTTGTAAGATTCTTACCCCTATGGGGTCTTGTCCGTCTATGTTGCGGACTTAGGATTTTTAGGAGTGTATGTAGGTATAGTTGGGTCTGAAAAGATCATGCATTTGTAGAGAAGTTCTTGCCCCCTTGGTCTTAAAAATATACCGTAGCAAAAACCAAAAAAACTCGTGCCCGTTGGGCTTAATTGTAGCAAAAAACCGAAATAAGAATCGTGCCCGTTGGGCTTATTGTAGCAAAAAACTGAAATAAGAATCGTGCCCGTTGGGCTTATTGTAGCAAAAAACTTAAAAAGTAACCAGTAATAAAAAGATAGGTGTTGTGCTTCACGTCATCGCCTCTACTGGTAGTATCTCCGTAGGTGCTCTGTGTTCCACGGGTGCATCAGTTTCTGTCCGTCCAGAGTTTCAAGGTAGTAGGTTCCTTTCCTTTGCCATGACGAGATCTTGTATGGTCCCTCCCAGTTGGGGCCGAGCTTTCCTTGGGAGGGGTCTCTAGTAGCTCTCATTACCTTTCTTAGCACAAGATCACCGATCTGAAAGTCTCTCCGTCTGACGTTGGAGTTGTAGTATTTTGCCATTAGGTTCTGGTATCGTGCTAGCCTCTGCTCTGCCGTAGTACGGACTTCGTCCACCAAATCTAGCTGGAGTCGCATGGCTTCGTCGTTGTTCTCCTCGTTGTAACTTTCTACGCGATAGCTTGTGAGCCCTATCTTTGCCGGTATGACCGCATCAGTCCCATATGCTAGCCGAAATGGCGTTTCCCTTGTAGGTACTCTTACAGTTGTTCGATAAGCCCATAAAACGCTTGGTAGTTCGTCCGGCCAGGTGCCCTTTGCCCCTTCGAGCCGGGCCTTGATTATCTTGAGCAGGGTTCGGTTCGTGACCTCGACCTGTCCATTGGCCTGCGGGTGTGCGGGCGAAGAATAGTGGTTCTTGATACCCAACTCCGAACAGAAGTTCTTAAATGCGCTATTGTCAAACTGCTTTCCATTGTCGGAGACAAGCACTCTTGGTATCCCGTACCGGTAGATAATATTTCTCCATACAAAACTTCGGATGTTTTTCTCCGTGATGGTGGCCAGGGCCTCTGCCTCCACCCACTTGGTGAAGTAGTCGATGCCGACTACCAAGAATTTTAGTTGTCTTAGTGCGGTTGGGAAAGGGCCCATGATGTCTAATCCCCACTGTGCGAAGGGCCATGGGGCCGTCATGGGTGTCAACTCCTCTGTTGGCTGCCTGATTAAATTACTGAACCTTTGGCATTTGTCGCATGTCTTGACATATCCTTGTGCGTCCTTCTGCATTGTTGGCCAGTAGTACCCTGCTCGGATTAATTTGTGCACTAACGATCGAGCACCTGAATGGTTTCCACAGATACCTTCGTGGACTTCTCTCATTACGTAGCTGGCCTCGTCGTGATTTAAGCATCTCAGATGTGGACGGGAGAATCCCCTTTTGTACAAGATGTCTTTGATTAGCACAAACCGCGATGCTTGGACCCTTAGCTTCCTGGCTGCTTCTCTTCCGTCGGGAACCGTGCCATTCCTCAGGTAGGCCAAAAGTGGCGCGGTCCAATCGTTCTCCGAACCAACCTCTTGCACTTCTAGTCCGTCGTCAATAATTGAGGATGTTTGGATGAACGTCAATACTTGATCAGGAACTATCATGGACTCTGCTGAGGCTGCTTTTGCCAGACGGTCGGCGCATTCATTCTCCTCCCTTGGGATTTGGATGAAGCGCACTTTGAGGCCGTTGATCCGATTCTTTACCTTTTCTAGGTACTTCTTCATCCTTTCATTTTTACACTCGTAAATGCCGTTAATTTGACTTGTTATCACCTGGGAGTCACAATGTATGACCATGACCTCAGCACCTGCTGCTACCGCGAGGTCCAGTCCTGCCATTAACGCCTCATACTCGGCCTCGTTGTTTGTGGTTGCATAATCTAATCGGATCATGCATTGGATTTTGTCTCCGTCCGGGGTTTTAATGATCACTCCAACTCCTCCAGCTTGCCTGTTTGAAGATCCGTCTGTGTGGATGCTCCATTCATTGAGTGTTTCTGCCCCCTTATCTTCTACCGGGGTATACTCCGCGATAAAGTCTGCCACGGCTTGGCCTTTTATTGCAGTTCGGGGGCGATACTGTATATCAAACTCACTTAGTTCTATTGCCCATAAAGCCATTCGTCCAGCTGCCTCAGGGCTGCTCATGGCTTTCTTCAGAGGTTGATCCGTCAAGACAATGATGGCATGAGCTTGGAAGTGTTAGGGTTTGTGCCCTAAAATCTAATTTATTGGCATGTCATAAATAATTAAATTGTTTAATTATATGAGACTATCTATAAATGAACTAATGGGATATTATCTTAGTCCATGAGATGCATAGTATGTGATTTATGTGATTTAGTCACAGAAGATATAAATCACAAGTTCTTTGTAAACTCAGAATTTAGTTCGTAGTCGGTGATGAAATTGGACATTTCATCTGCGAAGACTATAACATATCAACTACGATGATTTGTCTTGATCATGGAAATGGAGATTTCTAGTTGGTATGTTGATATGTTTTAAGAGTTAAGACATATTGAACTGGACCGCTGTGAGATTTATTATTCTCCTAATGACTGTCAATTGAATAATAAATCTCACGACTTCTATTTACATCAACTCTAAATCCTGAGAGAATAATGAACCTGATCATGAGATGTAGGTTGCTTTGATATATCAGGAGTGAGATCTATTAGTACGGTCAAAACCTCAGTATGTTGGGCAACCGCATTTAATGTTGATGGAACATATATTCTCAAGATGGAATTCATAATCTCTTAACGAAGATATAAAATATTCTCTTGAGATAAGTTTAATAGGTTTTGTTATTCAGAGTGTTGGGCCCAACCACTTTAGTAAGGAGTTACTAAAGTATATATTTATGAAATTGGATTTCATAAATATATGAATAACATAAAGGATTAAACCGGGTACTCAAGGATTAAGATGTAGTAATTTTCAAAGTGGCAGTCTATATTTATGACTTTGTATTACTACGAATATTTTAATGAAGGGGTTGAATGTACAATAAAGTATTGGGATATAATTTATTGATAAGGCCTAGAGTGCAACTATATTTATATAGTGGTATTAAATATAGTTAATGGTAACTTTGGACTTGTCAAGAGTTGACAGAAAAGCCCAAGGCCCATTGGAGCTAGTGTCTTATTGGTCCCTTTTGGTCCCACTCCAAGCCACATACTTAAGCCCAATTGGAAAGGCCCAAAAGGCCCACCCAATTAGATAATTGGTTAGATACAAAAGGGAAAAACGTTTAGAATGTAATATGAGAATAACATCATTGTGAAATGAAAAATATGTGAGTTTTTTTGTCACTCTCTAATCACCCTTTTGTTACCAATTGAGAGACCACACATCTTGGGCATCATGTGGAATTGGAGTGAAGATCGAAAGTCTTCCCAAGAACATTTGATCTTCAAGGTTTTGAATTTCACCACACCAAGGTACGCATCTTTTTCTTTATTCTAGAATTCATGGTTATATGTTTATCATTCATGATTGAAGTAGATCCGTTTTTCGAATTTGTTGCTTCCGCTGCGTGTGCGTTTTGTATGAGATACAAAACCAGATTTTTCCAACAATGGTATCAGAGCGGTCTTCAATATCATGATTGTATAGCATGTGATTGAATTTTAGAATTAAAGAAAAAACGTTTTTCTTGGTGATTTAATTTTCTGCATAAAGTTTCTGCATAATTTTGTTTCAGAATCACTGTTTGTGAAAACCAGATGCCATGATTAATATATATGATATATTGATTGTTGATTATTGATTCGGAAACCACTGCAAGGATTCGTAAAGGCAATGGTGTTTTCAATAGTTGACGTAATGGCTTTAGGTTTAAAAATATAATTATAACTGTCATGTGCGTGCACTTCGTATTGCACTGCTTGGATGTATAGTAAGACAATTTAATGTTAATTGTCTTGATGGCCATCTTGCATGTGTTATAAAGGATTCATTAAATCCGTATATTATATTTCATATGCATTGCACCACTGTGATTCTTCATTGCATGGCTTGGATGTTAATGCACCGAATGGATAAAGATATATATGGGTTCATATGCATTCAAGGCTTCATCATGAATTGATTAATATATATATTAAGGTTTGAATGATGAAAGTAGCTTTTATGCTTGCCTTGCATTATATTATTTTTATGATCAAACAGTAAGTTTATTGCTAGGATTTTGAAATTTACTCCTAATGAGATTAGGATTATGGTTTTCAAGGTTTCTAGCATTATTATGGTTCTTGATCTAGATATTGAAAACCTTAATGTTTGATCTGAAAATCTTCGTTGATAAAATCAAAAAGTGTTTTTGATGGAAGAACAATGAAGATGTCAAAACAGTTAGTTGTTTGTTCATGAAAAACCGTAGAAAACTGCCTTAGAAAATTTCTGGAAATTTGAGTTTCGCGATTTTCGATCGATCGAAAATCACTTTCGATCGATCGAAAGAGACAGTGATCAGACTCTTTAGAACGATAGATTTTCGATTGCTAGTCGATCGATCGAATCTGTTTTTCGATCGATCTAGAGGCGATCGAGTATCAATCGAAAGAGTCAGATGATCAAGTTCGAAATTCTTGATTTTTTGATCGATCGAGGGACACATTCGATCGATCGAAAGAAGAAAAATCAGAATTTTTTCTAAGTGTTTTCAAGTTTTTTAAGAGCAAGATAATGTGTGATTAGATTACACATGGTTTTAACTAAAAGACCTAATGAGATCAAAGATGTTAGTTAAATAGAACTCTTGGTACTAAATCATTTTATGATTATAAGTCCTTAATTTATTTTAATTAGAGGTTTTTAATGAGATTAAAATTCTAATTAAAGTTATATAGTTTCTAATGGGATTAGAATACTTTATCTAGTAAATTAAGGATAGAGTTCTATCTAACTAATTTTTGATTCATTAGTGTTTAAGGAATCCTAAATAGTTTAGGACTTCCATTTTAGTTAGTGATTCTAATGAGATTAGAGTCTTCAACAAATGCAAGGTTATTAGTTGTGATGGGATCACAATTATTTAAGAAAAACCCAAATAATGAGTGGGAGTTCTTGAAATAACCCTTTTGTTAAGTTTATTGTAATGTGAGTAGATACCTCGTCTTGACTTCGAGTCTTGCATTCCATGCGGAGGGTATTCACTTCACGGATTACAAGGTTAAACTTATTTGTGATTGTGCGAATGTTCGTTACATTATTGTGACGTGACTTAGTTACATCACATTGAATTTAAACAATTAAACACATTTGATGTGTAGGGTTAAAATTGTGATTAGATCACAATGATTTCATGATAATCCACTTGTTTTAAAATTTCTAGTGGGAGAGAGATTCAAGGGTTGATTCTCACGGCCTCCATTGCTGGTTTATAGTAGTGTGATTAGGCACCTCGCCTTGGCGTATATGCCTTGCTCCCTTCGGAGGGTGTTTAATTCATGGTACTACAGATTAAACTTCTTAATGATAGATGAAATGTGTTTTTACATTGAGAACGACCACGCTTCCGTGGAGTTACTCGGTGACTCACATTGATTCTAAGCAATGGTGTACATTAGACTAAGTGTAATGTTAACCTCCCTTCGGAGCTATGTCATTATTACTTAGAGGCTAAAGGAAAAGCGGCAAATTATTTTTGTTTGGTAAGAGTTACCATGATAGCATTAATAATGAGAATAATTCTCGCCTAATCATAGTGATTAGTATGACCTCGCTTCCGAGGAATATTAATTGCGGGATTAGGTTGTCGTTGCACCTAGTATAGTATGGTTTTCGGGTTCCATATTATATGGTTATGGATGCAAAATGATAATGTCCTAGTAATTAAGTTTATGGTCTCAATATGAAGTTGTCATAAATTTTGTCCTCTAGCTACTATTTTAGTTGAATCACATTAACTAAGAAATAATTTTGGACGTGGTGCTTGAAGGAGCTGAATTACATTTTCATGTTTTGATTCAGCATTGTCATAATTTCCTATACATGATGCATTTATGGAAGATAGCTTATGATGAGATCATAGTCTCCATTGAAATGCTAATATGTTACCTTGGCTACTATCTCAATTGTGCTACAGCATGAGATGCAAGAGTTAGTACTAAACTTAGACAAGTCTAAATGAGATGTTTGGTATGAATCATATTGAGTGCTAAGAAAAGCTTAAGAAGTTCCAATTCTATATCATTTTATGAAAATATTTTATTTTTAAAATGAATTGGAATTCTTGGATGTAGAGATTATATGTTAATCTCATTTGGATATGATCCACAAGTCCTTGTTAGATTCATTTGATCAATTCAGATTGTTTTGAAAATAAATTCTTTTTTATATTATCTGAATTGATGTGTGAGTTCTACGCAACGGAAGATATCCTAAAAGCTAAGGCTAAGATCAATATGATTTAATTCAAATTCTTAGCCTAAACCGAAAGGTAAGGGAGATAATAAGAGGAATTAAAATACCAAACAATTGGACAAGTTAGTTGCCCTAGTAGTTGCCAAAAGGAAATTAGACTTAAAAGCATGACCAAAAAGAAAGTGTTTCTGTTTTGGTAAAGCTAAGCATTGTCCATGATTGTTTTCTAGATGGAAATTTACATGTTTTACTTTTTTAAGAGAAAGTTTCCATCCTTTTGTTTTGTATGTTTTGGCACTTATGACTAGATCTTATTAATCTAAGTGTTATTCAAGATTGGTGAAAGATGGGCTTTTAGAACCATTGTTTTATTATATTCACAATCTATGAATTCTATTTAGAGGATAATATGATCTAGGGCTCCTTTTTGTAAAGGAACAAAGTTCCAATGACTTCTTTAAGTTAATGCATACATAAAGGAGGAATATGGCTCTTTCAAAGTAAAGGTAGATTGTTCTAGAAGAAAAATGTCAAAATTTGTTATAGGACAACTATAAAATACATTTAGAAATGAGATGGTTGTATTAGATACACCACAAGGCATTATTCTAGATATATAGCTAATACACGGGTACAATATCGTAGTGGGAGGATTGTAAATTCATACTTTTGGGATAAACTTTTGAAGTCATTCCACAAGGATATGAATTTGATCCTTGGTCCTACATAGAGGCCATAGATGATATGAATATGAATGATTGGATCAAGGTTATGTGAATAGAATTAGATTCTATTTAAAGTCTAGAACTTGTAGAGGCGCTTAATTGCATTAAGCCTATTGTTTTCAAATAGGTCTACAAGTAAATGAGATTGATAGTTTTGAAAGGTGCAAACCTTCAAAGTCAAGACTAGTGGCAAAAAGATCTATTCAAAAAGAAATGGTTCGACTATGAAAAGATTTTTCCACCAATAGTTAAGTTTGACTCTATCTAGATTCTCTCATCCATTATATTTCATTTGGATGAAATATGGCAATGGATATCAAGAAAGCTTCTTTTAGTAGTAATCTTGAGGAAGACATCTATATGATGTACCTAGACTTGTTCATAGCAAAGAACCAATGGTGATTAGCATGCAAGTTGCTTAAAGTCCATTTATGGACTAATGCAAGCATCTAGGTCATAAATATCATTTTTGATCAAGCAATCAAATTATTTGATTTTGATCAAGTATTAAAAGGCCTTAAGTGTGTAAAAGTTATGTAGAATAATAAATTTCTTAATGTATATTGATGATATTCTAATCATTTAGGATGATGTAGAGTTATTGTCATCAATAGAGTTTTGGTTGTCTAGTCCAGTTTGATATAAAGTACTTGGGAAAGATTGGTCACATCCTAAGAATTATAACTTTGTTAAAATTCAGAAATTAGGATGTTGGGTCTATCTCAAACTGCTTAAATAGATTAGATTCTAGCCAAGTATAGCATGTAATACTTCAAGAATGGATTTTTTTCCTTTTAAGTTTGAAGTTTCCTTTATATAGGATTATAATCCTAAGACATATAAAAGGAAGAGCATATAAGACGGTTCCTTATATCAAATTGATAGGAAGTCTTTATGCTATGCTAAATACTAGGCTAAATGTCTATTTTGCGGTGGGCATAGTAAGCAAATATCAAGTGAATCAAAGATCACTTAATTTAGTGGGAGTAAAGCATATACTCAAATATCTTAGGAGAATGAGGGATTATATGCTTGTCCACGAAAGTGAGGTTTTGATGTTTATTGGATGTACAAATTTTGACTTGTAGTTTGATTGTGATATGGACTTCATGATATGTGTTCATCCTAGGTGGTGAAGATACACATTAAGCGTAAGTATCATCTCATTAGAGAGATATGAGTACGTGAGTAGTAGTAGTAGTAGAAAAGATAATTTATGCAATAAATCTGGCTGTAACTTGTTTCCAAACCTTGCTTTAGAGTGACTTTGAATTTCTCTAAAGGGAGATAAGTGTCGGATATGTGGTAAATTGTCTTTGAGGGCAAGTGGGAGATTGTTAGGGTTTGTGCCCTAAAATCCAATTTATTGGCATGTCATAAATAATTAAATTGTTTAATTATATGAGACTATCTATAAATGAACTAATGGGATATTATCTTAGTCCATGAGATGCATAGTATGTGATTTATGTGATTTAGTCACAGAAGATATAAATCACAAGTTCTTTGTAAACTCAGAATTTAGTTCGTAGTCGGTGATGAAATTGGACATTTCATCTGCGAAGACTATAACATATCAACTACGATGATTTGTCTTGATCATGGAAATGGAGATTTCTAGTTGGTATGTTGATATGTTTTAAGAGTTAAGACATATTGAACTGGACCGCTGTGAGATTTATTATTCTCCTAATGACTGTCAATTGAATAATAAATCTCACGACTTCTATTTACATCAACTCTAAATCCTGAGAGAATAATGAACCTGATCATGAGATGTAGGTTGCTTTGATATATCAGGAGTGAGATCTATTAGTAC
Source organism: Quercus glauca (assembly GCA_023736055.1). Taxonomy (NCBI): domain Eukaryota; kingdom Viridiplantae; phylum Streptophyta; class Magnoliopsida; order Fagales; family Fagaceae; genus Quercus; species Quercus glauca. The sequence goes on from CM043322.1 coordinate 34,928,721, forward strand.
GGTCAAAACCTCAGTATGTTGGGCAACCGCATTTAATGTTGATGGAACATATATTCTCAAGATGGAATTCATAATCTCTTAACGAAGATATAAAATATTCTCTTGAGATAAGTTTAATAGGTTTTGTTATTCAGAGTGTTGGGCCCAACCACTTTAGTAAGGAGTTACTAAAGTATATATTTATGAAATTGGATTTCATAAATATATGAATAACATAAAGGATTAAACCGGGTACTCAAGGATTAAGATGTAGTAATTTTCAAAGTGGCAGTCTATATTTATGACTTTGTATTACTACGAATATTTTAATGAAGGGGTTGAATGTACAATAAAGTATTGGGATATAATTTATTGATAAGGCCTAGAGTGCAACTATATTTATATAGTGGTATTAAATATAGTTAATGGTAACTTTGGACTTGTCAAGAGTTGACAGAAAAGCCCAAGGCCCATTGGAGCTAGTGTCTTATTGGTCCCTTTTGGTCCCACTCCAAGCCACATACTTAAGCCCAATTGGAAAGGCCCAAAAGGCCCACCCAATTAGATAATTGGTTAGATACAAAAGGGAAAAACGTTTAGAATGTAATATGAGAGTAACATCATTGTGAAATGAAAAATATGTGAGTTTTTTTGTCACTCTCTAATCACCCTTTTGTTACCAATTGAGAGACCACACATCTTGGGCATCATGTGGAATTGGAGTGAAGATCGAAAGTCTTCCCAAGAACATTTGATCTTCAAGGTTTTGAATTTCACCACACCAAGGTACGCATCTTTTTCTTTATTCTAGAATTCATGGTTATATGTTTATCATTCATGATTGAAGTAGATCCGTTTTTCGAATTTGTTGCTTCCGCTGCGTGTGCGTTTTGTATGAGATACAAAACCAGATTTTTCCAACAGGAAGTACGGCTTGAGTTTTCTGGCCGCAGTTACCAGTGCGAAGACCATTTTCTCCATCTGAGGGTATCTCTCTTCTACCCCCCGAAAGCCTCTACTTATGAAATAGACGGGCAATTGAGTGCCTTGTTCTTCTCTTATTAAGGCCGCGCTGACGGCTGCTTGTGAGACTGCTAAGTATAGGTAGAGTTCTTCCCCTGGTTCGGCCGGGCTGAGGAGTGGGAGAGAGGCGAGGTATTTTTTCAGGCTCTCAAATGCTGCTTGACACTCTTCCGTCCATTCGAAAGCCTTTCTTAAGGTGCGGAAGAACGGTAGACATTTGTCCGTCGCTTTGGAGACGAACCTGTTTAAGGCCGCGATTTTTCCGTTCAAGCTCTGCATCTCTTTCACCTTTTTCGGCGGTTTTAGCTCCATGATGGCCCGTATCTTCTCTGGGTTAACCTCAATTCCTCTATGGGATACCATGAATCCCAAGAACTTCCCCGCCGTCACCCCGAACACGCACTTATTCGGATTTAGTTTCATGTTGTATGACCTGAGGGTGTCGAACGTCTCCTGTAGGTCTTTAAGATGGTCCTGTTCCAGAAGGCTTTTTACAAGCATGTCGTTGACGTACACCTGTACGTTCCTCCCAATTTGGTGTGCGAACATTTTTTTCATTAGTCTTTGGTATGTCACTCCTGCATTCTTGAGCCCAAACGGCATTACGTTGTAGCAAAAAAGCCCTTGGCTTGTGATAAAGGAGGTCTTTTCCTGATCAGCTTCATCCATCTTGATCTGATTATAGCCCGAGAAGGCATCCATGAAGCTCAAGAGTTGATGTTTTGCCGTTGAGTCCACCTGAGTGTCTATCCGGGGTAATGGATAGCTGTCTTTCGGGCATGCCTTATTGAGGTCCGTGAAGTCGACGCACATTCGCCATTTTCCGTTCACCTTTTTAACCATCACAACGTTTGCCAACCAGTCGGGGTAATATACTTCTCGGATGAAGTCTGCTTCGAGCAGCTTTTTTACTTCTTCTGCTATTGCCCTGTCCCGTTCTTGAGCGAAAACTCGCTTTGTCTGTCTTACGGGCGAAAACTTGGGATTCACATTTAGCTTGTGGACCATCACTGAGCGACTGATCCCGGGCATATCTTCGTGACTCCAGGCGAAAACGTCCTGGTTCATTTTGAGGAATACTTTGAGGGCCTGCTGCACGGGCTAACTGGCTGATGTCCCTATCCTCGTCGTTCGTTCAGGTCTTGAGTCGTCCAGAGCAATTTCTTTCAGTTCCTCGACGGGTTCAGCTGTAAGTCGATGTTCTTCTATGCACATCGCCTGCTGTCGATCGTCCATCTCTATCATGGCCAAGTAGCATTCCCAGGCAGCCACCTGATTTCCTCGTAGCTCCCCGACCCCGTACTCAGTGGGAAACTTAATCATCAGGTGATATGTTGAGGTTGCTGCCCTCCATGCGTTGAGAGTAGGTCGCCCGATGATAGCGTTGTATGCGGACGAGCAGTCAACTACGAGGAATGTCACGTCTCGAGTGATCTGCTGTGGGTAATCTCCTACCGTCACTGAAAGTGTGATCGCTCCTAACGGGAACACCCTCGTTCCTCCAAACCCCACTAGCGGGGCGTTTGTTGGTGTCAGTCGTTCCTTATTAATCATCATCTGTTGGAATGCGGGATAGTATAGGATATCCGCTGAGCTGCCGTTGTCGACCAACACTCTGTGCATGTTATATTCCTCGACTCGTAGGGTGACGACCAAGGCGTCGTCATGTGGATGATGGAGTCGTCGTGCATCTTCTTCTGAGAACCCAATGATTGGGCTGTCTCTACGGGCTATCTTTTGAACCGAGCCCGTCAGCTGGACGTTCTGAACCATTCGAAGGTAAGTTTTTCGGGGCCTTCTTGGATGATCCTGCTGTGGCCGTCCCACCAACTATCATCCTTATGTCTCCGACTGGGGGTCTAGGACGCTCATTCTCTCTTCGGGGTTGCTGTTCTTGAGGCAGGGGATCCGTCTTCTCCTTTCTTATGAACTTTTGCAATTTCCCTTGTTTGATAAGGGCTTCAATCTGTTGTTTCAAATCAAAGCAATCAGATGTATCATGTCCGTGGTCGCGGTGGAAACGGCAGTACCTGTCTCTGGACCGCTTGCTTGGATCGCTCTTGAGCTTTCCCGGAAAGGTTAGAGCCTCTTCGTCCTTAATCTGCATTAGGACTTGGTCTACTGGGGTATTCAATGGTGTGAAGCTCGAAAATTTTCTTCCTTGGGGCTTGGATCGTCGGTCGTCCCTTCGGTCCCCAGTTTTGAGCCTTTTCCGCTCTTGGTCCTGCCGAGTGTCTTCCTGTCGCTCTCTCTTTCTCGGCTTATCCTCCCTTGCTAGTAATGCATCTTCTGCATTCATGTATTTCGTCGCCCTGTAGAGGACCTCCGTCATGGTTTTCGGGTCATTTTTGTATATAGAGAACAAAAATTTACCCTTTCGCAACCCATTCGTGAAGGCTGCCACCAGTATCTTGTCGTCGGCTTCGTCGATCGAGAGTGCCTCCTTGTTGAAGCGGGTTATGTAGGATCTCAATGTCTCGTCCTCCCCGCTGCCTGATGCTCATCAGGCAAGTCGTCGATTTCTTGTACCTATGTCCCCCGATGAAGTGGGACGTGAACTGGGCACTTAACTCCTTGAATGTGCTGATAGAGTTCGGTGTCAACCGACTGAACCAGATCCTGGCGGCTCCTTTCAGCGTTGTGAGGAAAGCCCTGCACATTATTTCATCCGCGACCCCTTAAAGGTGCATCAATGTTTTAAACGTCTCTAGATGATCCAGAGGGTCTTTCAGTCCGTCATAACTATCAATATTCGGCATCCGAAACTTGTGCGGCACGGGGAAGGAATTCACGGCCGCAGTGAAGGGTGAATCAGTGCGATTGACTAGGTCGTCAAGGTCACTAGAGACTCGCCCTTTGAGCGCGTTCATCATGACTTCCATCTGTTCTCTTTCTGCGACGAAGTGTGGAGGAGTCGCATCCGTGAGGGATGGCATGCTTACGTTCTGTCTCTCCGTCCCTGTCGGGGCGTGGCTGGCTTCAACTCTCTCCAGGTTTCTTCTTGCAGCGCTGGTCCCTTCCTGGTCTTCTTGTAAGTCGTTCGGTGCGACGTTCTTTTGACGCAGTTGTTCTTCCAGGTCGTTATTTTGCTTAGTGAGGCGTTCCACGGCCGCAGCAAGGGTTCGAACTTGTCTCTCGAGGGCGGTCGTGGGGGGCTCTTCTCCTTGAACGTCGTTGGTGGTTGCCATTGAGCGTGTGAGTACCATGCAACTCTTTTGTCCGGGAAGCGATAATACGGCTTATGAATCGCGTATAATCAGCGCTTTTTCCCACAGACGGCGCCAACTGATGAAGTCAGGAATTTCACCAATGAGCCACACGGTACCGATGCGCACGAACGTGAACCTAAACAACAAAGAGAAGAGAAAACCTTTCGAAGAGCACCGGTGTGGTGCCGGCCGAATACCCTCCGAAGGTTAAGTCAGAAATATTCTCACAACTCTAGAGTGCTAGAGAGGGTAAATTGTGCGTACCTTGATTGTGGGGGTATTGGGGCTTTTATAGTAGTAGGGGGTTTACCTTTATTACTTGGAGTAGAAGTCTTTTCCATATAGGAATCCTTTCCTTATAGGACTCTTCTTCATGGAACCCTAGGCTTGGTGGATAAGGCTTTTCCTTATGAAGAGAACTCAATAATAGGTATAACCCATAAAGTCTTATTGGTGCCGATATTCCATTTATGGGCTTTTCCAACTCAATTGGACCAACCATACCTAGCCCACAATATATGGTCCCGTCAGAGTTCAGGTCCGTCAGGAATAGAGGCCGTTATGCTTACGCAAGTTTTTCCAACATCACTAGTATAAAAATTGTATAGATTTCGTGTAACTCATACTCATGTCAGCATGATGTCACATAACGATCGTGACCACATTAGTTAAACAATATTTCCTCTCACCGTGGATCTTTTGTTCTACCAAATGGGAAAAAACTTAAATGGGCACTATGATGCTTCATTTGAAGCTCTTATCAACCACATGTACAACCATTTGTGCTCCAAATTGAAGTCTTAAAGTGGGTTTCAGATCATGCTAGCTAACAATTCAGAGAATAATAATCTCATAAGGTGCCTCCCTTTTCGTTTTTTTCTAATAATAACAATCACATTGTCTTGATATATTTACAGATAACAAGTTTAAGACCGAGGCCTATCACTTGATAAGTTCTATTGGAAGTTTGTAACACCACAATAAAGTAAAGGTTTTTACACTGTTATGTTTACAAAGAGGCAAAGAGAACATAGATAGATGGCTTGACTTAAGCTGCTTCAGCAAATCCAACTCTTGAATTCCCATAGTCGAACACTGTGTGATAGCGACCCATAAAAATATCCCCCAGAATCCTGCATTATAAAAGCAATATTAGTGAACTGATGGACCCCATCATATACACGGGCAGATTATTTACAGAAACCTGCCAATCTGGGCAATATAAAAACTACCAATACCTAATTACTCGTAAGAAAATGGATGCAGTACTCAAATCTTAACCCGTAGTGATGATATTTGAGAACCATGTTCATAATATGAGACAAATAACACTAGGGCTTGATCATTTGTACTTACTACTTAAAACTAAATCCATTTACAATCAAGAAAAGAAGAAAATATATAAGATGCTTTAAGAACAATAGGAAGAAAAATACCAGAGAGGTCCACGAGGGGGGCCCACATCCAAAGCAATAAATCCGCTAATGCATTGAGCTGCAACTCCCTCGCCCACTTTAAGAACATACTGATCCATGAAACCACCATCCAGGAAAAAAAAAAAAAAAAAGATTGAATATCAGGACTCTGAGAAAATTAAAAATAGACTACCTCTGACCATTAATGAAGGGTTATTATAACTGTTTATATAGCTTATCCCCATCCTATAAAAGGCTAAGAGTAATGCTACAAACACAAATTATTTTACAACATATTTATAAAATGTTGATATGGCATTTAGGCCTACCATTAATATCTTTTCATTTACCAATAATCACTCACTACATCAGCAGTTTGTAAAAATTTTTGTAAAATAGTTTATATCTCTAGCATTATTCAAAAGGCTAATAGGCATCTCTTCATAAAAATTGAATTTTGAGAAGCTTCAATGCTATCTTTGAAATTAACATTAAGTTCACTAAACAAAACCCTAAAGGATTTCTCAAAAAAAAAAAAAAAAAAAAAAAAAAAAAAAAAAAAAAAAAAAAACAGAACCCTAAAGGAATATCCGATGTCACACAATTCATTGGCTAAAAGCAACTCAAAAAGCTTTTAAAATCAGCATGACTCTGTACCTGCTCCGGTGCAAGGTCAAATACTTGACCACCAATAGTGAAAGAAACATCAGGCATGGAAGATAGACTGCTGCAATCAACTGCTGATTCTCCATTTGGACTAGGAAGCCGGTCACACAGCTGCAATTGCAATTAAGGGCTTAAGCTAGCTGCAAGGCCATTTATTCCAGAAACGTGAATAAAAATGTTAAAATTACCTGATTGACATAATTCAATATCTGCTCTTCTGTCTGATTCCGCCTCAATTGATTTGCCATCCATACCACTGCCATCTCACAAGCGGTACACATGGCATCATGCACCCCATCAGATGTCTTGTCTTTGTTTTCATCCAACACACTCTCAATGCCCATACTACACAAACATGGTAGAAATTGTTTTATGATGACACATAAGTACAAACTACTAGTTGCTTGATTCACATATGAAAATGTTGGTAATATTATTACTACCATGTATTACTAGGAAGCACAGACATGGACATAGGTATGCGTACAAGTACGACACCCGAAATGAAGTGTTCATGCTTCCTAGATGTAAATATGATTTATGACTATAAAAAATTAGGTTGACTCTGACCTAACACCACGAGTCCCATCAAAAGTACAGAAACCAATCTGGGAGCAGATTTTTTGTGGCTGTGCCTATAAAATGCCAGCAGTAAAGTAGAAGTTAGTTCATTGTAAGGGATTCCAGGATAAGCTGTCCAAGTATAATAGAAAATTAGAATCACATTTTACCCACACATTTTATTCTAAATGGAAGAATGGTGACATGCAACAAATTTCATAAGAAAGTAAAAACTGGAGCTAAAATATATACCTCAGTTACCAGCATGTCCAGTATGGTTTTCCCATATTGTGCAACCACTGTCTTGCATTCTTGGCTTACAATCCCAGATGCTCCAATCGCATGATTAATTTGAGTAACAACAGTCTGAAAATATGCAATTATACAATAATATATATCACAAATTGCTAGACTTTAATAGGTACATAAAAGCAGAATCACAGAAAAGCATGGCCAAGAGAGCCATGAAACTCCCTTAAGATGTGAAAAATCTTTAGCTAGAATAAACTTTTGGTCCCTGTAAATTTGGGCCAGTTTCAATATCATCCCTGGATATTTTTTGTGTCACTTTAGTCATCCTCATTTATATTTGATTTCAATATTTTCTTTACCATTAAAATTTGGACAGAATCTGCAGACTTAGCAAATGGAAATTAGCACACATTAATTTTTACTTGTCACCCAAGTTGGTGCCACATCACGTTTCAAAAAAAAAAAAAAAAAATCCATTTCTTTTGACCTCTATCTTGTGGATGGAGTGGGCCTCAAGTACCAGCCAGGACTTGAAGCACGAGGTGATGTCAACCCCCACCAGCAACAACTTCATTGAGCCTATTCACTATCACTTAATCCACCACCTTTCGAAACTCAAAGTGGCCCTACCAAGAGAGATAAAGGGGGTGACTCAACCAAACAGCGAAGTTTGCTCGACTGGGAGTTGGGTACCTTGAGTTGGTGAGTGTGGGTTTATGCAGTGGCTTTGGAGTTAATTTGGGAGGCCTTGATGGGTTGAGGTGTTATGGGTTGGCAGTGAATGGGTCTTGAGGGTTTGTTGGCTGAAGCAAGCAGAGGAATGAGGGGATTTTTGTAGTAGACAACAGAGATTTGGGGATTTAAGCAGGTGGTTCGGGTATGCCTTGGATCAGTTCAATGGGTTGGTTTTGGAGGTTTTGCATAGTAGAGAGGTGACATGTGGCAGATAGGGGATTGTTGGTAGTGTTTTGGCATGAATCAGTTTGGTAGTGTGGGTTTAAAAGTGGCCATGTGGTGCCAGTGTCACTGCTGTGGGTATGATTTTGTGGCAGCAACACTCCTGTGGATGAAATTGTTCGGTAGAAACGCTGCTGTGTGTGGTTTTGGTAATTTTGTGTTTGGATGTTCAGTATGGATAGATTTGGCCGAGAGAGAAAGGGCTTGAGTGAATGGTGAAGGATAGTTGAGTGGTGGTGGCGAGCTTAACAATGTGGGGCCAAATTGGGTTCGGCAGTTGTATTTGATGTTGTGAATGATATTGGTGGAGCTTTGGTTTGGTGGTGGTGATTGGGTTGTGGGTATATTGTTTCCTTGTGTGTAGGTGATGAATTTGGCAATCAATTGGCTGTGAGGGTGGCGCTTTACAGTGGCTTGAGCCCTCACTCTCTCACTCCCTCTTCCTTTATCTCTCTTTCACATAGGCAATTTGTGGCATGGTGGGTGGTGGTTTGGTGGGTGGGAAGCAGCAGTTTAACAGTAGTGTGGCCATGGGTGTGACTGGCACTGGGGGATGTTGGTTGGCCATGAGAGGAAAAAATGAAAATAAAACAGAAAATTTTGATGCAACATAGGTGACATGGCACAACTAAGGTGATGTTGTGTCATATTTGCCATTTCATCAACTTAAATTTGGGAATAAGTCTAGAGGCACAAATTATGGGACAGATGATTTCTGTTTGCCAGCAAAATTCATCCAAACGTTAACGGTAAGGATAATATTACAATCAAATCAAAATGAGGACTGAAGTGACACACAAAAATTGTACAGGGATGGCATTGAAACTGGCCCAAATGTACAGAGAACAAAAATCTTGTGTAGCAATAACAACAAATATTTTATATTAGATGGTGGTCTTTGGGGCCATGAGTATTCTAGCTCAATTGGTTGGCATCTCTTGGTGTTCTAACAAAGACATATAGGGTTCAAAGACCCCCTCCCTTGTTGTAACTAAAAAATGGTGGCGTTCAGAAATATTCTTACCAAAAGAGAACCAAAGTCAACTTCTCCTTTTTTGGGGCTCATCTTCAATTAAATATATTATTCTTTTTTACTTAGTAATTGAAACAATAACCCTTATGAATATTGTTTTAGGAAAAAAAAAGGGGGATTTACAAAGAAATCTATATACATATGAATAGATTGGAAAAATATCAGAAACGCCAGAACTCAACTAATAAAAATACACCCTACATGAATATCTCATGTTCTGCTGCACAATAGAGAACAGAACTCCTTGCGGAGAAATAAGAAATGGATATGGATGCCCAGAATACATACCGTTGGGCCTGCTAACAGAGATGTTCCAGAATCAGCAATTGCTGAACAACCATCACCACAAAATCCTGAAAATGACATGCTTAATATTTAATACAATAAATGTTTTTATCTAAACCACCAAAAACAATAATTACAAATACTGTCTCCAAATAACAAGGAGACAAATACAATCTTGATATATTACCAGTTGTTTCACCACCAACTAGTACATCATCCAAATCAAACTGCAAATGAAAGAAAAAAATAATTTAACAATTAAACATTTAAAAAGAAAGATGATGAATAGAGCATGGAGAATGGTAAATATGGATAATGATATTCTGGAGGGCTAACCTGCCAATAGCCTTTCTGGGTCACAGGAACATAGGTGTGCTCACCGTTGTAATGATCAGAATCAACCCCACCAAACACAATCTCACCCCCTTCTTCCCCTTCAATATTGCGGTTTAACCAAAATGAGAAAACAGGCTCTTGTACAAGACCTTGATCAACCATATTATACCTATGAGAATGGCAAATACACACAGTTATAACAAGAACAACAACAATAATAATAATTCTGAAGGCAACAGTGCAACACTCAAAACAATAAGATGACAATTCAACATCTGAGAGAAGATATTTGCAAAATCACCGAGTCAATTAAGATGGTAAACCATGCACATTTTATAATATAGTTTCAAACTCTAATCAAGTGATTATAAAGTACATTAGCAGATGAGATGCCCTGACTTACCAAACAGGAACAGCATTCCCAACTGAGATCTCTTGAAATCCAAGTCCAAGTATACCATCAAACTTGGCTGCCAAGAATGTGATACTCGGCTCCCTGGTTGCCTCAATAAAATCCTAATGACCAGTAGCATTTGTATAGGTCAACCCCCAACTCCAATGCTGAACTGAAGACAATCAAAATGCACATTTTATCAAAAGTTACCTGATTCTTAACAGTCAGATCACCAAGTTTGACATGGTCCTGGCTAAAGAAACCTGAGATTGCTCCAGTTCCATAATGGATCTCAGCAGTTTTACCTACATAAGAAATGATATCATGAATCATTTTAACATTTTGTCACTCATACTAGCAACAAATGAGCCAGACCCCTTTTTTAATTGACTAATAAACTATGTACCAATATTTTTTTGTACTCTTAATTCTCATTCTATGAAACAGAAAGTAACTTCAGAAAGGTTCTGCAATTACTTCACTGTTCCTATTCCAGTTATGAAATGGCCAAAAGGTTATTTCAGCCATCTATCATTTCATTTTCACATCACACGTGCTCCTTCACTGGTGGAACATAGTGCTATAACAAATTTTCTTGGGTTATATATGCATGGATGCATTCATACAACATAAATTCTCAGGTAGGTGGAGTAAAATATGTTAGAATGGTGAACAGTTGGATAAACATCACCCTTCACAATTGTGATTCAGTTATACAGAGAATATTTAGCACTCAAAAGCTAGAGGACTAAGAAAACTACAAATTACAGGAATGTTGTACAAACAAGAGTAGAACTTTTTATAATTGTGTCTCACTCAAGATTGGTTGTTCAACTAGTTAATCTTTTAATTTGCTTTCTGTAATATACCTTCTGTATCACTTTAATCTAGACTAAAGAAATTTGTCGGCTAAAAGTACGTCCCATCCTTCATAAATAATCCATTTATAGACAACAATGAAGATGAGGAGTGCAAAAAGGAGAAAGGAAATTAGAACTGATAAACTAAATGGAACTAAACTCCTTGAACCAAGGATAGAAAGCATACCATTCTTTTGGTAGCTACTTGATTGGCCAGACTTATACTTTGAGTGAAAAAAGCAAGCAACCTGCACCCAAACATAAAAGCACATATCTTTCTCCTTCCCAACAAATCGCAAAGAAAATCCATTAGTATTTTAAAGATACTTACTGAGAAATAACACTTGGCCGAGGGTACCCAAAGATTAGAACTTCCCGTGTCAAATATCACAGTGAATTTTTGTGCAGGTGTGCCAATACCAATCTCACCATAATACTGAGCATCCATAAAGTTCTTTAGTTCAACAATACTAGCATCCTCAGAGTCTCCAAGATGACCATTGAGACAATATTTTCTGGTAGGAGCTCTTAGTTTCGTCTGTTCCTTAGAGTCAAATCGTCCAGCAAGCCGGTTGCTTTGATCTAATTTCTTCTTTTTCAGTCCAATTCTGATCAACCCATCATTTGATGCAGAAAAAACAGTCGGGCACAGAAGCAACAAGAGAAGAAGACTGGCCAAACTGGCTCTATATTTGGTATTCATTTTGGGAACTGTAAAATAAACAGTACACATTTCTTTCTTAGAGATCAGCCTGAAAAGGCTACCCAAAACTTACACCAATTATGAAAAACCAATGACATCAACTCTGCTCAATTTGTGAGAATATATATTCACTGAAAAGGAATTAGAACTTTTCAACTTGCACATTTATCATATTGGATCCTCAGAGAACTAAAATCTCAAATTAGCAGGGCAGGTTACAATCATGTGGCTTAGTCAAGTCGATTCTTTTCATCTTTTGGTTTTGGGAATCAAATAACAGTAAACTCAATGTTTCAAATATATTCATTTCTCTTACTCCAGATTCCCACACTCCAAGAAAAGAATAACAGAAAATCGCAAAACCATTAACATGCAATTTGGACCCTAACTGTAGAATCTTCAGCATGAACATCAAACCACTAGTAAAAGATACACCAGACCAAAAATATATTACATATCATACAAAATCTTTTAAATTACAATTTCAACCAAATACAAAATATTCCATGGCACTCAAAAGGTAAAAAAGGGAGATAAATAAATATGGTACATGAACATTATTTAACATATTACACATTAAGAGTCTTGTTTGGTTCAGCACAAAAACTTTCAAGGAAAAACTTTTGTTCAAAAAAAAAAAAAGACCTAGTGTAAAAACGAATGGAACAACACCCAGTAAAGAAAACGCATTTACTTAGTCAAATTGAGATTTCCCAGGTCGAGCTTAACAAAAATCTCTGTTATTTTATTAAATTTTCTCATCAGCCAAACAAAGATTTTTAACTCCCAAAATAAACTCCTTAGGAGAGTATCAATTTCAACTAGAACATCATAATCTGACAGCAAATAAAGGATCAAATACCATAAATTTAACCAACAAAATCGTGCGTATAAATATAAAAACGTAGATGAAAACAAATAGAATTCGAATGAATGGAAAATTTGAAACATACCCGAAATTGCTACGAAGGAAGCAGAGAACAAGGTGAAGGTAGAAACGGACCACGGACGAAACTAATACTAACAAGTCAGAGGTACTAAACTAAAATTTGTTAGAGAGCAGATTCTCTGGTTCAAAAGTAGATGAGTCTCTGATTTTTTACCGTCCGTTAGAGTGAGAGCTTTTGCATCAGACGGTTGAGGAGTTAATTAACATTTTAGTGGGGTTTTTGAGTGACGTGGGGGGTTTTGATTGGTTGGAAGTGGAGGTTATAGTTGTTAACAGTGCAAATCAAAAAAGAAAAAAAAAAAAAAAAAAAAGTTGTTAACAGTGAACTAGACTAAAAGTGCCGCTATTTTTTCAGCTCAACTACCAGTCTTGTTTTGAAGTAGAGTGATGGTGACTTCGGTTCCTGACCGTTGGATGTCCTTATAACGGGGTAGCTGTATGTAACATCATGACGGGGGAAAATGGGTATTGGGCCTTTCATTTGATGATCAAATTTGAGGCCCAGGATTAGACCCATGGGCCTTTATACAAGAATTATTGGTCTTTTTGTTTTATGGAATTTTATTGGGTCATTGTGCGGCTTAGAAAATAAAAGGAACACTCGATCTAATGTGTTGGATGATGGACCTTCATTTGTTTCATGAACACCCACTTGCCCATTAGACCTTTGGAGTACACACTTGTCATCTGTATTTGGCGTACATAAGTGGTGTTTGGTACATGCATTTAAAAACTAAAAATATATATTTGAAAAAATGTATAGAAATGTGTGAATGAAAAAATATATGGAAATATATGTAATATTGTTTAAAAACTGAAAACATGTGTTTGAGTAAGTGTACCAAACAGGGTCATAATTTCTAAAAATGCAAGACTTAGGTACAGTACTTAGGTGCTGTTCCTTAGGTTCATCTCTTAAAATTCTACTATGTAAATTTTCCTTATGGGATGAAAGTGTATCTTTATGTTAAATAACCATATAGCTCAATCTTAAGTGAAGAACCTAAAAAATAGCATCTAAAGTATTATACCTAAATTTTGTCTATTCTAAAACATATCCAATTTCACATAGTTGCAAACTTACAATGTAAGTAAGGATTTTGTTAATAAATGTCTTAAGGAAAATGGTTAAAATGCATTTAATACTTTATTAAATAATATTTTATACATTTTTCAAAAATAAAGTCAAATTGTACACATATATCCAAAAATAATAATAATAATAATAATAATAATAATAATAATAATAAAAACATACACAAGCACAATAAATTTTTGTGTGTAAACCAATGAGTCATTAACATGTGTTTTTTTTTTTTTTTTTTTTTTTTTGGAAAAATGTGCATTATAGCTCATAATTGAGTATTTATTAATCTTTAACAAGTACTCCTTTCTCTTTTTTTTCTTTTTTTCTTTTGATAGGAAATACTTAACTTTATTGAAACATGTCAACAAGTTACAATCTTATCATGCACACAGGCATCCTCTATTAGGCTAGGACATTCCTCTAGCCATGCATCATACTCCTCGACGTTCCTAGTGTGCTAAGCTAGTAAATGAGAAGGGACATTTTCCTGTCTTTTTGTGTGGGTAAACTTCTACTGCCTAAAACATGAAACTTGGTTCAATATCCCAGCAAGTACATTCACTACTGACGAGGGTAGCGTCACCAGACCTTGCAGGGCATTGCAAATCAATTGAGTCACTCTTAAACTCTACTTCTCTAATTCCAACCTCTCATGCAAAGTTGACTTCGGTTTCCAAGGCTTTTGCTTCAGCTTCTATTGCTCCCAATGGAGACACCCACCTCTTGCTCAAAGCTGCGATAACCTCCCCGCGCTATCTCTAACGATCACCCTTGCTCCTGCCTGTTTTCTGTTCGAAAAGACTACACCATCCGTATTTACTTTATAGTACCCTTGACTTAGGGATTGCCACGATACTAGAGAGACGGGTTCAACCTGGTGCTCAATTTTTTCTTCATTTGCAAGCCAAAATTCATCCACCAGGTGCATGGCATTTTGCAGAACGGTCCTCCCCACCTTACCTTTGCCTCCCATCCAAAGATCGTTCCTATCTTTCCATATACCCCAGCAGACGGTAATAAACTTCTCCATTTGTCTAGGCCGAGCTTGTTTGCACTTCTGTAAGTTCTTAACCACATCCAAGAAACTCCATTGCGGCAAGACTTCAAATGGAAATGCAAATTTACTAATCCTCCATACTTCTTTGGCATGATCACAACTCCACAATAGGTGACAAACTGTTTCCTCATCCTATCCACAAAGATTGCACAGTCCATTTAGGGTGATTCTCCATATAGCCAAGTTAGACTTTGTGGCTAAAATATCTCGACCAGCCTTCCATGCAAAGTGTTTTATCTTCAATGGGATTTTCAGTTGCCATATGGTCTTCCAAATTTTCCTCCTTACTGACTCGTCCGAGCGATCAGCCCTGGTGTCGTGTGTCTTCTCTTCCACGACTAGCGTATAAGCACTTTTGACAAAGAGTTTCCTGCTTCTATTTTCAACCTAGATTATTCTATCATGAACGTTGCTTGAGCTCAGAGGAATACTCAGAATAGCATCCTTATCTTCGGGTAGGAACCAACTATTGAGCTTGTTAATATTCCATTCCCCTGTTTCTCTGTTTGTAAGTTCATAAGCCAGAGCATTAGTGGAGTTTGGTTTCTCCGATGAAATCACCTTATATGTGCATGGTTTGGGGATCCATTTGTCACACCACACTCTTATCTTGTTGCCATTCCCTACTTGCCACCTCATACCCCTTTGGACGATACTCTGCACTACTATTAAGCTTCTCCATGCATAGGACGGATTTCGGCCCATTGTCGCCTTTGCAAAGTTGCACTATGGGAAGTATTTCGCCTTATAAACTCTATTAAACAGAGAATTGCGGTTAGTTTGCAACCGCCACCCTTGTTTTGCTAGAAGAGCCAAATTGAAGCTTCTCTAGTCTCAGAAACCCAGACATCCTCTGTCCTTCAGCTTACACATCGCCTCCCAACTAACCATGCAGTTTTCTTCTCCTTCCCAGTCTGTCCCCACCAAAATTTTCTGATCACACTAGTAAGCTCTTCGCATAAATTATTGGGCAACAGAATGCAGTTCATGGTGTATGAGGGCACGGCTTGGGCCACGAATTTAATCAAAATTTCCTTCCCCACAAGTGTTAAAATCTTTTCCTTCCAACCCGAAACTTTATTAGATACTCTCTATTTAAGTTGAGCAAAAGTATTGTTCTTGGATCTTCCCACAAGTGATGGCAAGCCCAGGTAAGCTTCATGAGGTTTAATAACTTGTGCACCAAACATAGTTTTCACCCTCTCTTTTACTCCATTATCGGTGTTTGGGCTGAAAAACAAGGAAGCTTTATGGCAATTTAATTATTGACCAGAGGAGTTTTCATAGACTTTGAGAATTCGTTGAATTTATGTGGCTTCATTCACTGTTGCTCTTCCAAACACCAAATTGTCGTCGACGAAAAATAAATGAGAAACTTTGGGACCATTATCTGAGGCAACCACCCCTCCAACTACTTTTCTTTGTGCCGTATGATATGATGTAACAAGGCAGACATGCCCTCGGTGTAAATAAGGAAGAGATATGGTGACAATGGGTCACCCCTGTCTCAGCCCTCAGGTTAGTTGGATTAAACCATATGGTTGCCCATTAATCCGTACTACATATTTCACCGAGGATACACATCTCATCACAGTGCTAATCCATTTTTAATGAAATCCAAGTTTCTTCATAATCTGCTCCCATTCAATCCGATCATACGCTTTGCTCATGTCCAACTTGATAGCCATCTCGTCGCATTTTCGTTTCTTCTTCTTGCTAATATGGCTCATTATCTCATGTGGCACCAAGACATTGTCTGTGATGAGACGTTCCGCCACAAAAGCACTTTGATTCTCTCTTATAATTTCCTGCAGCACCAATTTCATCCTATTCGCCACAACTTTTGAAGCTATTTTGTAAGCCACATTACATAAGGAAATCGGTTTATAATCAGTCACTTTTTCCGGATTCTTTGTTTTAGGAATAAGCACAATGTGAGTGTCATGAAATTTTGGGGGAGAAACACCATGGTTTAAAAAATCAAGTACAGTGAGCATCACAATAGATTTAATAGTGGGCCAAAAATGATGATAAAATAAGGGTTGCATACCGTCAGGTCCAAGGGCCGTTAAAGGGTGCATTTGATTTAGTGCCTTCTCCACCTCCATAGCATGAAAGTCTTGGGTAAGAGTAGAGTTCATTCTTTCAGTGACCTTGGGATGAACTGCATCAATCATCTCTTGTTCCACCTTCGGCCTCGAAGTAGTAAAGAGCTCCTCAAAATAGCTCACAAACGTCTGTCATATTTGATCTCCATCCTCTATCCACCCATTATTTGCATCCATAATTCTGCTAATAGCATTTCGCTGGTACCGGTTCGATGCTTTTGTGTGGAAAAATGTTGTGTTTCTATCCCCTGGCTTCAACCAATTATTCCTACTTCTTTGGCGCCACATTTCCTCTTCAATGCCCAACCACCTATTAAGCTCCACTTTCGTTGCATGGATTGCTTCCATATCCAAAGTATTACACTTAATGGCTTCAAGCATTTGTAGCTTTTTTTGTAAGTCAACAACTTGCTTTCCCACGTGGCCAAAGATATTTTTATTCCAAGCCTTCAATGAAGTTTGACATTCCTCCAAACAAGCTTCAAATGGCCATTGTGCATGGCTGGTACCACCCTTTTTCAATGCCTCATCTACCACATTATTACATCTCTCATCTGCAAGCCACATAGATTCGAATCGAAATAACCTTGGTTGCCGCCGTTGCTATCTTGGAAGACTAGACTCCTTAAGCACTAAGATGCTGTGATTAGAAACCGAGTTGGACAAATGGTGTTACTTCACCAATGGAAAAACAATTGCCTAATCTGTAGACACCAAAGCTCTATCTAGTCTTTCTCGCACCCACCCTCGCCTTCCTAACCGTCTACTCCAAGTGTAATCCAAGCCTACAAAACCCAAGTCTCTCAAACGACACCTATTAATCGTCTCACAAAAGCACCTCATCTACCCTTCCGGCTGAACCCCACCACCAACTTTTTCCTTGGCATGCATTATTTCATTGAAATCTCCCATGCAAACCCATGGCAAGCTGCTTTGACGGCTGAGATTCTCCAACAGTGCCTATGATTCACCTCTTTTCCTTATCTCCGGGTGGCCATAAAACCCAGTGAACCTCCATTTTTTCATTCCCTGTTCTTCAAACACAATTGCATCAATATGCCCTGGAGAGTATGACAATATATCAACTTGCAATGAGTTCTTCCACAAGAATGCCAAACCTCCTGCCCTTCATATACTCGGTACCACTAAACCTTGCTGCCTTTCTATTTTTCGTTTAATTCCATCCATCTCCATAACATCAAACTTAGTCTCCATTAGAAAGACTAAGGTGGGATCTTTCTCCAACACCACCTTTTGGAGAGCATTAACTGTTAAGGGGTTCTCAAGCCCTCTACAGTTCCAACTGATGGCACTCATTGTGCCTGGCGGGGCTGCGCAGCAGCCACCGCCAATCCAAACTGTTGTGCGAAGAGTTTACCGAGCTCCTTTATCTCACCATCCACCTTAACTCGTTTCCCATTGTTTTCTTTTCCATCTAACTCAGCTAGTGGTATCCTTGTTCTTCTTTTTATTCCCAAGTTAGCCCTCTCAATCTCCATGGTCCCATCTACGTTGTTGTTAGCTTCCTGGTGTTGTGCTACCTCCCAATCCGATTCCTTCTTTGTTTCAGGCACCTCTCTGTTCTCTTTGTTTTTCCTTTGGCTGCCACCTCTGGTCTTCTTCATACCCTAAGCCTTTTTATGTTTTGGAGAGATCGGCCCCAAGCTAAAATTAACCCCAGGTTGAAACAGGTCCAAGTACTTCTTTTGTTCCTGTATGGGCTTACGCACAACACCCTGAAGCCTAAACTTAGAGGATTGGACTTGAGTTGCTGCATTCGTCCCATTTGCATGAATCCTTTCATTATGCTCTAACGTGACTACATCCACAATTTGCAACTTATTCTCCCTTCCCAAAATTACTTCCTAATTTGTTGCTATATCTGTACTAGACATCTCTTCGTTGATGGCACAATCTAATTCCTGAATCTGCTGTTCAAATTTCAAACCATGCTACGTATCTGGGATTTTGATCCAAACAAGGCCTGGTGTATCAGTTTCCTTTTCCACATCAGCATTCATGGATGCCACCCTCACCGTCTCGGCATGGTGGTTATCGGTGCTGCTCACCATTGCCTGCGAAGACACCACCACACTGTCTGTTCTCCGCATATTATCCTCCCTTGCACCAATCCCCGATCTATTTTCTCCATGCTTCTCTGCCATAACTAGTTGGGGCTTTTGTGGTTTATCTTGTGATGCACGCAGCCATGGGCCGAATTGTTTTTCATCTGGTTTTAGATTGTCCGTGCTTCGAATCCACTGCAGGCAGTCCCGTTCATCATGGTCAATCTTCCGGCATAAATAGCAAAATATTGGAAGCCTCTCATATCTAAACTCCACCCATTTTAGCCCGTACTCACCAAGTCTCACCTTACGGCCCCTACATAGTGGCAAGGAGACATCCAGGAGCACCCTTATACGCAGAAAAATCTTTAAACAAAATCCTTTCCCGTTGGCATCCACCTTCTCCACTTCCCACGAGGTTGCCCCTATACTCATTCTCACTTCCTTAGTCTGACACATTATGGGCAATCCATGTATTTGGATCCAAAACGGAGACCTGTCGAACTTGATATCCTTCACCGCCTCACCACGCACCAACTTATGGAGGATCAGTAAATATTTATCAAAAGACCATAGACTGAGCAATAACACTCTCTCCATATCCTCTCTTTTTTGAAAGAGGAACATTACCTTGTTCTCACCTAGTTTGCTAACCTCAAAATTATGTTCCACCCTCCAAACCGTTCTCAACACTTTGGCCATTGACTCCAAGTTTATTTTTCGCTTCGTGTAAAACTTTCTGATGAGGACAGGACCATCCTCAGTCAATGGTGCATGGATTGCTACTTCTACATCTTCTCTCACCAATAGCTTCAACCTCAAGTAAAATTACTTTTACATTGGTCATTACTGGCATTCAAATTATTATACACCAATCACACAATAAGACACATTGATTGATTGTAAAATTAAGTGACCCTAGATTTTTTGTTTTTTGTTTTTTTTTTTTTTTTTTTATTTTGCTTAAATCCTCCTCTTATATGTTATAAATAGAATTCACTAGATCCTTTATTTCATCACAAAATACTTTACCACTTACTAATTAAACAGTTAATTCCTGCTTCTTTCATTTTTCTTAAAAGTTTTTTATCTTCTAAGAAGAAATTAAAGCTGACTATAATAGACGTGTCCAAAATGAAAGGTAGATACCATATTGAAAATAAGATTGTGATCAGGTTCAATACCCACTACAAGCAAATATTCTATTTTTATCTCACAAAATTTTTTACTTTTTCACCTTTCACTTTTTAACATTTTCTAATTTTTTTTATTCAATAGTTGAGATTGAAAGTTGCTTTTTTAAACTCTAAATCTCAGCCATTAAAAGTTAGGACAAAGTTTGGCTACAAAATTTGTTGTAGCCTAAAGCTATAAATTTACTCAATAAAATAATATTACTACACATTTTGAAAATCTAACCGTTGAATTGCATATTCTTTACACTCTTAATACACATGTCAAATTTTGTGTCAATTGTATATTATTTACTATATGATCTATAAGTTCATATTTTATGCATAATTTTAAACTACAAAAACTTGCAATTTAAACAATTCATTGATGACATAACTATTGATCTTTAATTTTCTAGAAATTTTACAAGAATGAAGGATATAAGAAGATGTAATCCAATTGTGGATTTGTCAGAATTCACCTCCAATAAAAAGATATTGAATCACTTAAGATTTGTTGTAAAAATGTTGTAGATGTATCATTTCTCAAAAAAAAAAAAAAAAAAAATGCATTGTTTCCATCTCTGATTTTTTGCCATATGGAACTTCCATTTTAATATATTTTCATTATTAAATATAGAAAAATGGTTGTCTATATATTAGCTCTACTCAACGGGCCGACCTAAAGTTTAGGGGTGGCAACTGCTTTATATTTTATTGTTGAAATTGGTCCTAATCAAGAGGAACATAATCTAACATTCTTTAACTATATATGATCTTGCTCAACGTCTGATATTTCCAAATTTCTTATCCTAATGATCATGCTAGTTAGTTATTCTTTGGCCCCTTTTAAATTTTAGTGCAATGCCCTTATCTAGTAGAGTATCATAATTCTTAATTTTTTAAAGAAAGAGGCAATTCCCTTATCTAGTATCATAATTCTTGTCAAAATATGTTCAAAGAAATTTTTTTTTTTTTTTTTAAAGGTTCAAATTGAAAAAAAGAAAAGAAAAAGAAGTTACACCTACGAATCATCTAGGAAAGTGGTAGACCCATCATCCACGGAAGAAAGTTAGACAGACCGACAGGCAGCAAGGCTTAAACTATAGCTGGACACCTTTGAGCTATTGGGTATCAAATCCAGTAGTTATTGGGCTTGCTAATTAGGGGTTAGGCTTAGGCCTGAAACAGAAGTAGGTGAGGCTGAGCCTAGGCGGGGTGGGCAAGATTTGCTAAATTATTAAGCAAAATCATACCAGTTCAGCTTATAACCAAACTTGTCCTTGAAGGTGAGCCTTCATCACTTGGGCGAGATGACTAGCATTTACATATCGCAAAAATTTAGCTTCAAAACCCTAATATACATGTAAAAGACTAAAAGTGAAACCTAATTCTCTCACCATATTGTCAACCTAGCTAGAATGAACAGTTAATGGAGCTGAACACAAGAGCCCAAGTTTTGCTGGTTTTGATAGGTTAGCTAGCAGGCTTAACAAAAAGATCTTTCTAACCCATGCTACCCAAATGCCTAGTCTCAACTAGCATACATCTATAAGATTTATTCTTATATGCAATAATGGGTCAGCCAATTAGACTTGGGTCTACTTTTAGATACATGTCACTATCTGACTGAGTCCAGTGCACTGGATGCACTGAACCTGAATTAAGTCTTGCAAGATACCACATCTCAATGCCTAATCATAACTTGTGTACAACCATAAAATTCATTCTTATACGAGAGAGGCGTTATATGAAATTGTTACACAAGATATCATATCTCATTTTAAATAGGAGTGGTATACTAGCTATAGTACTGGCACCATAAGGCAAGCTACTAGTTCTCTGGCTGTAATTATATAAAGATTAGGCATTTTTATCTACCATCTTATAAAATAATCGCAGAGTAATTCCTTGTTGTAAATTGTCCCTCTTCTCTCGTAGGCTCGTAGCCTTTCATACATCTTTCCAAAATGTCTATATATGTGATTCTTTGCGACGGGATTTCAAAATCGCTTTTATTGTTGAAAAACTTCGTGGTTTGGCATCAGACTATAATCAAGATTAGAAAGTTTAGAACAGCTTCTAATTAATTTCTTTCATTACTCGTACAACAATGATATTACATCATGGACTTGTTAACATGAGATCGAAGCGTGACAATTATTAGAGAACAGTTCTTTATGCATGCATGGAAAGAGATCAAATCATAATGGTATTGAATTATTCCAATAAATGGAAGACGTTCAACAAAAACAGCCAGACCCAATGAAGTGTTTGAAACGCCTAAAGTGCTTGAAATTCAAGCTAGGAAAAAAAAAAAGTAGGACAAGAATTTTTATTTTTATTTTTCGCTAGACTAGCTAGGATAGAAAATGACAACACACTCTTAGGGGGTGTTTGGTACACCTACTCAAATACACATTTTCAGTTTTTAAATAATATTACATACGTTTTCATATATTTTTTTACCCATACGTGTTTCTATATATATTTTCAATCAACAAAATACATGTATCAAACATCCCGTACTCTTTCAATTTTCACCTTATCAAAAACAAAACTACTAGGGCTTTCGTTATTAGTTTGATTGAAAGTATATGGACAATGACCGAGGACAAGAGAGAAAAAAAAAAAAAAAAAACAAACAAACAAAACAAAATGAGTGGAAAGAGATCTATGTATGTACGAGTTAACCATTTTGAGCAAAAAAGTTAAAGAAAATGAACAAAGTTAACCACTCTTGAGTGAGATAAAATGGGTAAAGACAAGAACAACTCTCTTACTTTATTTACGTGTCAAACAACCCCCATCCTTTCTAACCACTCTTTTAGACGATTTTGTTGACTCCTTTTTTATTGACTGCGACTGCCGTATGATACACGCAATGCCAATAAAGAATAAATCCGGTTGTTCTCTTTCTTATTCGATCCTCAATGTTCTCTACTTCACTTCCATTGTTTTTATCTTTTTCCTTGTTCCTTTCCTTCTGGCTTTGCCTTCTCTTATGTTTAGGAACGAAACAAAGCAGACTGAAGACAAACCGCCCTTCCTTTTGAATTTCCATGATTCGTTCAAAACAAGGGAAATTTAATACGCATTCTTCTATTTATTTCTTTCTTTTCCTTTTTGACTTTGCTTTGACATACAATTTTTGGAACATATTAATCAAAATAACAAAGAATATGAAAACTATGATTAATCCAAAAGACAAAACTAATTGAAAAAAAAAAGTATTTGTCTCTTTTCTGAGACCCCCCCAAAAAAAGGAAATTAAAAAACATCCACAAAAAAGAAAAAAAGAACACTTTGTGAGAGGAAAGTAGCCTCAGCTTAGTTGCCTTGGAAACTTGAATTGTTGATTTTATTGTTGCCATTGCTATTGCTGTTGCTAGTAGTTATGTTTCCATTGCTGTTGGAGGTGGTGGTGAGGCTGGTATTATTGTTACCATTGTTGTTTGGATGAGCACCACCACCAATAATAGAAGTGATGGCTGCTGCTAGAGCTGCAGTGAAGTTTGGGTCCGATGCAATGGCAGCAGTGGCTGCACTCAGAGTGTCAGAAAGTGATGAGTTCTGCTGCCCTTGGTTCATTGGCAATGCCTGTAATTGAGCAGGGTCCATATCTTGGGACATCTGAAGGCCAGAGAATTTTGATTGGTTATAAAGTTCCTGACCAAAAATTTGAGGTAGCAGTGGGGGCGAGGCATTGGAAAAATTCTGGGTTGGGTTTGGGAATGGGATTTGGAATTGGTTTTGTGGCCTTTGGAATTGTAAAGGGTTAGGGGACTGAGTTAGGTCCAATGTAACAGTTGGGAATGGGGCTGAGGCTGAGATTGTTGCCATGCTAGAAGAGCATGGTAGAAGTGTCCTGGTCAGGAAATTTGAGTTCATTAGTCCATCAGCACTAGTCATAGACCCCGAGAGCAACATTCGTGCTGCTGATGAAGTTGTGGATGCCATTGCCATAGCAGCTGGGGGCAAAGGATGGTTGTGATTGCCCTCGTATGTGGTTATCAGGATTGTCCGATCTTCCGCACATCTTTGTACCTGTTTAACAATCAAACATCAAAACTATTAGCATTAATTAAGGAAACACAGTTTTAAGATTGAATGTTCAGCAAAGAAACATAAGCATGGGAGTATGTACACTTCCATTATTTTCTCAATCCTCTAAAGTCAAAAACAGATTTTAGCTTGCAAATTTTAATAATAATAATAATAATAATAATAATATGATAGTTACAATGGAGACTAGAGTTGTGAACTTCTAAATGCCTCTATCATACCAAAAGATACTAATTGAGCTAAAAGACTCTCAGCCAAGTTTAACATATATATTAGTCTTATCAAAAATATATATACATACATACATATATATATATATATATATAATAATATGATAGTTACAATAGAGATGGGAGTTGTGAACTTCTAAATGTATCTATTATATCAAAAGATACTAGTTGAGTTAAAAGACTCTCGGCCAAATTCAACATATTAGTCTTATCAAAAATTGAACATGAAACCCTTTACTAGTGCTATATGAGAATAAAGAAATTAGTGCTACATAGATTGAGCAAATGAGGATTTAATAAAGCAATAATTTACAGTCAAAATTTTCCATAAGATATAGTAAAAGACAGAAAACATACTTGTTTTCGAACTGGGCAACCAGCAGCCATGGTGCATCGATAATAAGCTCGAGGACAAGGGTTCCCCTTAGCCATCTTCTGCCCATACTTTCGCCATTGGCATCCATCAGTGATCTAAAACCAACAAATTAAAGTAATTTCCAATCAGTCAACTACAAGAATCAAATTCATCAATTTAACCACAATTGGCTAATAAAAAACACTCATAAATATATGCCACCTACCATAGGCGCCTCTGATCGAGCTCGAACCGAAACCCGTGCCTTCCTCATCGTGGCCTCCGTTTGATCAACATTTTTAGGAGAATTGAATCTAGGAACTTTGTTAGGACCCCATCCTTGTGAAGTTTGACCAGCTGGGCTTTCCTCTCTCCCATTATCTCCACTACCATATTCCTTCTTGTTTTCCTGATCAAACACAAGCCGCTCCTCGCTAATTCCATCCTTTATCATTCTGACCTTCTTTGAGGCCAACTCTCCGTTGTTACCGGGCGATCCTGACCGTTCCTGGCTTCTTCCTTCCGATGAAGAGACCGAATTCTCATCAGTATCACCATTAGCAGCCAGTCCAAGATCCATGAACTGTCTAGGCACAATTAGGCCTCCTTTATTTTTTCCCTCTACTACTTTCTCATCTACCCTACCATTTTCAGCTTTCGGAGCCTGCATAAGAGTCATCAAATGCATCTGGAGAGCATTGTAATTAGTAGTAACCTGATTAAGCATCTCTTTTAGTCGCTGATTCTCCACCTTCATTCGCTCAAGCTCAGCTTTATTAACAACTAGCTGAATAAAACACAAAAGATAGTAATCCAAAATCAGCTCCAAAACTTAAAGATGAACGTAAATCCATCAAATCTAAGACCAACCCATCATAGAATTCAAAAAAAATTTCTCATTTCCTTACCTCACTCTTAGCTCTTTTATCTTCCACGTTCGGTGATATGCCATCGTCCACCATGGATTGGTCGCTACTAGTGTTCGTAGTAAGAAGATTTAAACCAGTCTATAAAACAAAAAACAAATTCAATTCAATCCCTTCAATTGTTTGAGAAAAAAAAAAAAACAAAAACTGTAATACAGTAAAGAATTATGGTATTGAACAGAACTATATATTCACGTACGTTTACGTTAAACTCTAACGTGGTCGGACGGTCTAAGTCGTCTTTTTTATCGGCATGATCGGCAGAGGGGGCAGCCTTGTTGTCATGGTCTTTCTCGGCGAAGAAGTCCATCTCATCGATGACTGTTCGTTTGTCATCGGACGGTGGAGGTGAATCATGGAGATTGGAGCAGTTAAGGTTGACTGGGAATTGGATAGTGGAGGGAGGTGACCTATTATTGAGAGTAGCATCCATGGCAGTAAGCTTACACTTGAAATTGTTGTGGTTGTTAATTTTGTCTTCGGGGAATGAGTTGAGTACTATTGGCTGGTGGAGAAAGAAGCCAATTGGATCTAAATCAATGGAGAGTCCACCTCCTTTGGCCATAAATCCAAGAGAGAAATAGAGAAAGATGTATCAGTCTTTAAACGGTGCAATGGACTCGGCAATAAAAGGGGGCTTGAGACTTTAGAAAGAAGACCAAAGAGTATAGTGGGGTGTGTAGAGTTGAATATTATTAGATTTGGAAGGAGAGAAAATGAAGGGATTTGAAGAGGTAAGGTTGCTGTACTTTCGTGGCTTGCTTTTAAGAAGTCCACAATTTCCCTTTTCGGCTTCAGGATTACTATTTTGTTCTTTTGAAAAATGTGACAATTCTATTTTTTTCGGCCTTTACTTTTTGTGGAAAAATAAAAGGAGCACGTGATAAAGCTATTTATTATGGGATAAATTATCTCTACCCACAAAAATATTATTAATAATTTCAAATTTGGTTGAGTTGGCAAGTTTTTATTAATTCTTATTAAGATTTATTATTAATTTCACTTTTTTTTATTTACTACTAATACTCTGTCACATTAATATATCTCAAAAAAAATTTTGTGTCCCTAGGCTTTCTCTTTTTGAATTCTTATAAAAGTTCTTAGTTAATAATCTTTATTGAGCAAAATTATTGTTTCTCCAAAAAGAATGAGTGGTTAAGAAATAATGATTTTAATCATTTAATTAACATTATGAAATGTTTATCATTTCTCTAAAAAGAATAAGTGGTTAAAAATTTTATTTTCATCTGCGGGGCCTAAGAATTTGGCAACTCCAGCCCACTTTATATTAAGTCTAAGGCCCGCGTTGATGAGGAAGAAACGTTCGAGGATGAAAGTAGGAAGCCCAAGTTTTTAAGAAATATCGCCGAGAACGATCCTGTCCTCGGCCAGCCGAGATCATAGTAGGGAAGAGCAGCACGCCACCAAAGGCAGTCTCCCAAACCATCCTGAGGAAAAGACAAGGACAATGGGTCAGTCATAGAAGTATGGTGGATGAGCAATTCAAGGAGGAACTGTCACCTCTACATTAAATACCCACAACTAACATTTTAGCCGCATTAATGAGGAAATGACCCTTGAACAGTGCTACCTCGGTTACCACAACTCACAGAACGTCAGAGAGAGTGTCTGATGGGACAGACACTCAAATGTAGGTTTGGATGATCACCAAGTGGAAGGCCAAGATCGTTTAAAGGGGACTATATAATAGGAGAAACTCACCACAGAGAGGAGGAGGAGAAATAATACTGTAACAATCTCAAAAACTCCTGTAATCAGAATCATTCAATATTTCTTAGAACAAAACTCATCGGATTGTGCCAAGGACAACTTTTCTTAGATAAACTCAGTTTATCTCTGTTTGATTGTCATGAATGTCATATTAATTGTTGTCTATGCGCTAAAGCCTAATTCTTAAACTTATTCTTTACAAATTCATTGTATTGGACTAGTTGGACCCGAGTCCACTCATCTAATAGAAGAAGTGCTCAAACTCAGTCTCTACATAATCATTTAATTAACATTATGAAATGAGTCAATTAGATTCATATCTCCATTTATAATTTAAATAATAAATATAAAAATAATACTATTAGTTAAATTTTATTTAAATGTTAACACAAAAAAATGATTGATAGTATTTTTAAAATTGTATTCCTAAAATTGCAATTTAGTACTCCACTCATTTTATAAGTGATTGATTGGATTTTAAAAACTGCATTCCTAAAATTAAAGCAAGAAAAAGGAGTTTAAGAGTGAAATGATTTTTTTTAATAATTTCATAATTACAATAGGAAATAAGGAATTTAAACTTTTTTTTTTGAGAAAAAGGAATTTAAATTTGGATGCCTTCATTAAAAAAACCAAAATATGTCAAATCAACTACAAAGTTATTGACGTTTATTTGTATTATTATATAAAAATCAAAAGCCATATATTACAATTATTTCAAAATCAAATATATTTTTAATAATTTTTCTTTAAAAAATAATATTTATAATACTTTTACTTTAATTTTAATTCAAACGATAGAATATCAACAACAACAAAAAAAACATTGCTGAAGGTTATTATGTCCTCTTCTTTAAGGTTACTCATTTACTAAAAAATAATGATAATAATATTAAGGAATATTTTAAGATATTTTTTTTCTATTTTGTTTGAGGTGTTATTTATTTATTTATTTTTTGAAGAGTATTTTGTTTGAGGTGTTGAATACGATATTGAATATAATGGTTTTGGAAGATGCTTTTTAACTAAGAAAATGAAAGCCGGATTTCCATTTCTGCAGAGCTTTCTCATTTAATTCAAACAACAAACGAGTGATGACTCATGGATGCGTTTCCACCATGTAATTAGCAAATTGTATAAAAAATCATCATCTTATAACATATATTTTGACAAGATAATACCATGTCGTATTGCACTATTTATTTTCAGCAAAAATATTGCACGATTCTTTTTTTTTTTTTTTTTTTAAATAGACGTAACGTAGTGGCTTAGGTAATCACGTCCGCCAATTTGGCCATTGGGAAGTGGCGCCCACACGGATGGTGAGGGGCCCACATGAGGAAAGTTGTTTGATTTATTGAGCATGATGTTTTGGTCATCACTTTTCTTATTAAACTGTTGGCTTGTTTGTTAGTTTTTGCTCTTAGTTTTCTAATGAGTTCTAATCCCGAAGAGTGAAAAGAGAGTATGATTTTTTTTTTCTTTTTTTTTTTTTTTCAAGTAATGATACGTGTGCACTATTTTCATAATAATTTAATAACAAAGTTTAGTCGGCTGGAGTTGTTATCACTTATTATTTAGGTTACTATTGATATATTTTTTTTATTATTAACAGCTCACCACTTAAACTGTGTTATTAAATTATCATAAAAATATTATAGCCATAGTTTTATGAGAAAATTTAGGAACACAATTTTTTTTTATCATAATTTTGACATGATAGACTTTGATTATTGGAAAAAAAATATATGAATTTATATAAAAATGATAAGTAATCAACATTAGAATAATAGCAAAAAAAAAAAAAGAAACTATATTCACAATATGTTCACAACCATTTTATAACAAATTGTATATGGCCAATTATTAAGAACCAGTAATAATATTTCACTTAAAAATTGTTGTGATAATTTGGCGGACCTAGAATTAAACTCAAAAAAGAAATTGTGTTCTCTAGTTACATTGTTTGTGTTAGAATTACCCAAATGTCCATAATTGGGGGGGTGTTTTTCTGGTCAAAGTGTGGGGTGGAAGGAGATTGACGCGTTCCAAAAATTCACCGTCCCGATTGGCCCGGTGCCACTCACTCATGAAAAAAAAAGTAGTCTGGGTCAACGGTTTGATGGGGACTTGGGGCCCACCAAGTGATGACTGGAAAAGTGGGGTCCTTTTCCTTCATTTATTGAATTTTTGACTTGGACACGTAGCAGGATCCGGACCAAGCATAGCGGGTAGACTCCGTCGGCTCATTTGGTTTTGGACCGAATCCTTTGCTTTGATTCTCAATTTATTTTTTTCCATCTCCATCTCCATCTTCTGCGGGAATTAATTAATTTATTATGGACATTTGGAACGCTACCAGTCTAGTACTATAATTTATTACTACTTTTTTAATATTGTGAGGTAAATTAAAATTTTGGTTCAATTCTGTTTTGGATTAAATTTGAAAAAGTAAACAAATCAAGTATAAATTGATTTTTTTTTATTTTAAGGCTAAATAATAATAATAATAATAAATTAACCACAAATAAAAAAATCATAATAAAAAACCTAGAATTTCTCGTAATTTGCTAGTGTTTTTTACTCTTTGATTTGGTCGGTTAGTATGAATTTTTTAATATTCTATATAAGCCCTGTAACTGATTTGAAAACATCTTATCTAATTATCTAGCTACTTGATCTACAATAATTAGACATAGTAAATGATCAATAAGGTCATATTGATTGATTGTCCAAATACGATGAATTAGAAATTAGTTTGTCAAAATTTGACGCTTACAAAACAATGGACCATCGATATCAGTCTGTTCCATGATTGAATGGACCCGTTAATCAACAGATCAAACAGGAATATGTCCAATTTTTTTTTTTTTTTTTTGAGAATGAGGAATATGTCCAATTGATTTGTTAACAACATCAATAATAATATATATATTGATATCAAATAATAAATAATATACTCCCTCTGTCCCACTTTTTTTGTCCTCTATTCCATTTTGAGATGTCCCAAAATATTGTCCTATTTCTAAAAATAAAAGTCATTAATTTACTAATGTTCCTATTATACTCTTATTAATTTACTAATTCAATTTTTTGATAAATTTTTTTAAGGGTAGTTTTGAAAACTTATACATTTTTAAAAGGTAGATAAGACAATAAATGATATTCTCTTTAAAAAATTGACTTTTCAAATAGGACAAAAAAAAGTGGGACGGAATGAGTATATTAGTAATATATTATATACACTGATCCTTTTTCAACATATATATACGGTGGCTTCGCAAGCGTTCCTATCTTGGGTTCAAACTCCAATCTCTTTGGTTTGATTTAATACATTTTAAGTGAGAGAAGAAATTTAAACTAGAATGTTTTAGTTGGAAAAATATTTTAAACCCCCATTTAACTTTTCTTTTTTTTTTTTTTAAGAAGAAACCCCATTTAACTTAAAGATCATTGGTCTTAACATAAAAATGGTGATAGCCACTCCAAAGTGATAATTGAGGTGGTAATTAATTAATATATAGTGTTCTCACAATTTTTCAACACTGAAAGTTGTGTTACACAAAAAAGTTATATGACTTAATTTAATATGCAAATTATAATTTTATAAAAAGAAAAGAAAATTAGAATATTAAAATGAAATTAAATTTAGCTTCTTTTGTTTTTTTAATAGAAGAAAGACGTAGTTGATATTATTAATGTAAACCAGCTATATCAGCCTAAAGTACAGAATGAAAATGAGAAAGAACATTATCCATTCATACAATAAAATCCGTTATGTTTTTGAAAAAACCTAGCTAGATTATGAGCAACTTTATTACTTTCTCTCCTAGTATGAGAGTAAAGTAATTGAGAAAAACATATAACAAAGAACCTTGCATCTTGAATCAAATGATCAAAAGTAACAAGAGAAACAACCTCCCTAGCCAATGCCTTGATAGTCAATTCAAAATCTCCCTCTAAGACAACCTTCTCTAGTCCAAGTTCTAAGCCCAGCTCAAGAGCTTGAGTGGCAGCAAGAGCTTCAATGTCTTCCGCTTTGTATGACTAGGGAAGTTGTTGAGATAAAGAGACTAATGTATCAGTTTGGATTCAGCGTTTTCCGCTGAATCCTGCGGCACGTTTTCTCCTCCTTTTTTTTTTTTTTGCTTTCACACGTTTAGGGACAAAATTTACTGTTCATGAGACCAAAAATACTATTCACGCATTGTTCTGGTACTGTTCACCCACTGTTCATGGGATCCACAGCTGCTTTATTAAAAAATATATTAAAAATGAGTCCCGCGGCACTATTTATACATTTAAAAATTATTTTGCTATAGTGTTTTCAGCAACAATCATCAGTTTTCAGCAATAATAAGTTATATCCAAACGGACCCTATAATTGAACCTTGACAATTTCGGATGACCACACCTATACCCGATTTATTCTCATCCTTAAAAGTAGCTCTATCAAAGTTGATCTTGTACAAATCAATTAGAGGTGATCTTTCACTAAATCAAGGTTATGTGTTACCAATTGAATAAGTTATGAATTTTTAACATGTTTGTGATCTTACACATTGTGTTTGTGGTATGTGACTTAATGTGAATGTTACACATTTTGCAAGGTGCTTTCATCTTGCGAATCCCTATTACAAAATTTTCAAAATATTTAAATACTCTTGATTAAGATTTTATTTCCAAAGGTGGTACACATCAAATAATGAAATTTCACTCATATGATTCTCTACTAATTTGAATAAAATTCTTAAAAAAATTAAAAGAAATTTTTATTATTTATTTTAAGTGATTTTTATAGTTAAAAAAAAAATATAGCATAATTTTTGTAGGTAATTTAAAACAATATTTCCCTTTTATATTATTTTTATTATTTATTTTATTGTTCAATTTTGATATGGTGATAAGCGGCATCTATTTTTTTTCATATCATTTTTAATTAACAAGGGCATAATGTGGGCGTAATTTTTCCAATTTTTTAAATTTTAAAAAACATTTAAACATAGACTTAAGCATATAGTATAAGTTAAACCCCGAGTTCATAAGCTTAATAGTGAACAATCATGCATAAAAGATAGAACTGAATTTGGCTTGATTATTAACGATTAACGAAATAAACAACAACTCTTCTAAAAAAAAAAAAAAACAACAACAACAACCCATATTAGCAAATAAATTATCTATAAAATAAATAAACTAAATGAGCAGAAAAAAGGACCCTTTAAAGTCAAGTCCGAATTGCTCACTACTAGCATATATATAATTTGTTTACAGCATGATCGATCATTATCATTTTCATTAATTGTACAAAAGAATGTAATGAGAGTTATGTTATTTATGATTTGCAGTAGTAGATCCAGATTCGTTTTCACACTCGATCGAGTGCTGGCTTCCATAACCTGGTGAATTCGAAGTCTAAGAGTCAATGAGGTGGCCCGCATTTGTTTAAAACTTTAAAGATCAAATTAAAGTCACAAAGAGCAAATGGGTCTTCTCCACTATCCCATTTTTCAGCTTTCTCTGTTCACGTTCCTTTTAATCCACACAACACAAGTTGCCCTTTTTCTCGCTGAACACGAGTCACGTGACTTGTTATAATAGCAATCAAGTATAATTTAGTTGCTTTCCCATTATAATCTCTATGCATGTAGAGTTTTGATTATTGACTATAGGGTTCCAAATTATTGAAATTTGTTTATATAAGTTTGTAAATAAATATATCAGATTAGAATTTGGAATTTATTGACAGTAAAAATATACTAATAGTCCATTTTATAATTAAAAAAATTATATATAATTTTCAACCATATAAGCTTGGTGAGTTTAGTTTTTATAATTAAGTTCATACATAAAAATTATTTTATTTAATTAATTCAATTAATAAAATTTCAATGATAATTTAATTATTAATCATTAGCGTTGGTTTGTGAAGGGATAATTTTTTTAATCCTAGTGGTGTTTAAATTATATATGGTAATAGAATAAATTTATTAAGTAGTTCATGAAAAAGTTTAAGAAAATAAATCAAGTTTGAACATACCATATAACTTTGAACTGAGCTCAAGTTTGATTTGTGTTCAAAATAAAATTTAATAAACAAGTTTTTTTAAACAAAAAAAAAAAAAAAAAACTAATAAACAAGTTCTAAACTTTCAATATATATTTAACTCGACTGAATGAACCTAATTATTTTGGGGGTAAATCAGGTGCTTGCTTATGAATTTCAACTATATATTCATCCCCTTATTTTATTTATTTAATTAAAAAAACATAAATTAGAATATTCTTTCACCGGAAAAATAAAACAAAAACTTTTCGTTCGGTGACAAATTCATGAAAGTTACGTAAATCAACAGATTACCGATTAAATTCAAATTTTATGGTTGTTATATTTATAAAAATTCAACTTTTATTTTCACTTGACAGGTATCATTCAACCTTGATAACTTGACTCTACTTTTAACAATTAGCTACTAGCTAGGAGTAGAATTCATGTGACCGAAGAATTAAGTACTTTCTAAAGGCATATTATTCACTTTACAATAATACTAATCAATTGTTCATGAATGTGTGCATTAATTTGTTGGTTTTGTTTCTTTTACGCTCTTGATTTCTATGTGGAAGAAGAATGAAAAAGAGGGGCGGCAGCCTAAAACTGAAGTAAAGACTAAAGATTGTTAGATTGATAGATGGATAGATCTGTTCAAAGAGATATGGTACACAAAAAGTGAGAAAGAAGTCCTCTAATGACTATTCTGCATGGAAAAAGAACAGGAACAAAAACGTGATTCAATTAATTTAGTCCTTTCTAGTCATTTACAAAGCTGCATGTACTGTTAATCGGTGTTATTGTAATTTAGAAAGTGACTGCAGCTAATTGCCACTAGACAGTGTTCTGTTCCTCTTTAATTGCCATAACAATCATTTTAAATACATTTCTCTCTCTCTCTCTCTCTCTCACATATGCAGAATTTAAATTAAAAACGACAAATTCATTGGTCATTGTTTGAAGGCCTAATTCTTATTTTTCTATTAAAAAAAATGATTAATAATTGTGGCAACAGAGAAAACGTGGTGACATATGGGCCATACCTCAATTGTTGTTTAAACTTTAAAACCCCGTTGAACTTACAAGACATGGGCCGCTAGATACTGCAGAGAGTCTAAAGAAGGCACGGACCACGGGAAAAATAGTCTTTCCCTACAAGCATGGTGACATTACTCATTAGTAGCAATTTGATTGAATTTAAAAAATGTGATTTTATTGATTTTTTATTATAGATACATGAATATTGGTTTATGGTATCAACTCCATTATATATAATTACTACTCTTTATCTTCAGTTCAGGACACAAATTGATTTTTGTTTTTGGTGTCTGTGAAGGTTTTATTTATTTATTTTTATATAAAAAATAAAAATTCTATTTTAGCTTAATATAATCTAAGTGTATATGTATACAAAATTTCTTTCGAGAAACTTAAATCTCGACTTTTACCTTCCACACTTCACAAACACTTATACTTAGAGAATCGTCATGGCCAAGGGTGTCTACGAGGTTTGAACTCCAATTGATGTTTACTAGCTAAACTAGCTATGATCCATAAATATAAATGCTATTTATTTTTAGACAAAGTCTTCTTTTTTCTTTCTGTGGTCCGTGTCTTTATTAGATTGGCAAGTAGTAGTAGCCCACGTCTTAATAAAATTCAACACGTATTAAATTATGAAACAATTAATTTAATTAATTACATACAATATTTGTAGTTTTGTACTCCAATTTTTTCTTTTTTTCTTTTTTAAATTTAATAGTTACAACAATGGAGGTGAGAGATTTGAACTTTGAATGTCTTTGTGGAAAATACCAAGAGGTGCTAATTGAGCTATAAATCTCTTAGGCGTAGTCTAGTATTTGATGAAAAAGAAAAATGTTTCATTAACTAAATGTCTGCATAACTCATACCAAACATCTCTCTCTCTCTCTCTCTCTCTCTCTCTCTCTCTCTCTCTCTCTCATGTGTGTGGATATAGTTTTTTTTTTCCTTCTAATGTTGAAGAAACTATTAATATGACATAAATGCTTACTATTTATGTATTTTAATAAAATAGTTGAATTCATAATAAATTTAAAAATTTTGAGATTATAAGATTTATCGTGAAATTATTATTTTTAAGTCAAAATTAATGATGAAATTATGTTGAGGGACCCAAAAAATATACTCTAGTTGTAACTTCCTCTTATCCAAGTTGAGGGCCATACTACCTTTGGTGAGTGAGAGATATAGAAAATGTGTGAGATGTGTGA
Source organism: Quercus glauca (assembly GCA_023736055.1). Taxonomy (NCBI): domain Eukaryota; kingdom Viridiplantae; phylum Streptophyta; class Magnoliopsida; order Fagales; family Fagaceae; genus Quercus; species Quercus glauca. The sequence goes on from CM043322.1 coordinate 34,964,444, forward strand.
TATAGAATGGTTTACTTAAAAAAATCTATGAGATATAATTTTATATTTTATTTATGTTATTTATATTATTTTGATGACAAAGAAAGGTACTTGTTTGATAGGGTTTTGAGCTCAATTACTTGTGTAGAGTTTATTTGACATAGATGATGAATCAGTTTTAGTTTTTACAAGTAAAAAAATTAAAAAGGGCAAGATAAAAAAGGGAAAATAAAAGAAAATAAAAACATAATTAATAAAATTTGTGTTTCTTTATCATTATGTACACTAATACTTACAAATTGATATGACAATAAATATGATTGGTATCACTTCAACAACATAATAAATAAATATTGAATTATATTTTTATGATTTATTGCACATTAATTTGTAAAACGTATGTAGTAAAATTTATAGTATCCCTATTATCAATTTTTTTACCCTAAGAAAAAGATAGAGTTTATATGTGTTTAAACTATCTTAATAGTTAAAATACTCATTTTAAGGCGGGTTCGGATTAACACTTTTTAAGCATGAATTCGTTATTACTGCCTTAAATATATATGTGAGAGAGAGAGAGAGATTAATTTGAAGATGCACATCGCAAACTTACTGTCCAAAATGAGCATCACAAAGATAATAACTATCTAATAAAATTAATAATATTAAACTTATATAAAAGAGTACTATGACTAAGGGTACACGTTTCAGCTTTGGAAGTTGAATAAATAAAAAAATAAAAGCCAGATTTAAAGATAACTAAGAAAGATATAAGTAGAAATTCAAAAAGAAAAAAAAAATCTAAGACTTAAGACGCGCAAAGTCCTTTTTTTTTTTTTAATTAATCACATTCTAGAGTCTTGAACTTATACTAAATATTTAATTGTACAATTTATGGACCGCTAGGTCGGAAAAGATACGTTTCAGACACATTTGATTTTCATGTTTGAAACGAGGGACAAACGTGTATGCTTTTATCCTAAGTTGATGCATCGTTTTCAACACTTTCAATTAATATCTCAAATATTAAAAAACTACTATATATGTTGTATAAACAACCATCAGAGTCTAAAATAATACTCAATAAAATCACTCCTGTCAACGTTCAAACTGTTTTCTCTGAAGATTCAAATCACTTGGATGACCATTTTTATTTTATTTTATTTTTTATTTATTTTTGAGAGAATGACCAGTTAATCATGTACAGCTTAGAAGAAATTATAGGAAAGTAGCAATCTGTTTCCAAAAGGAGCTTTACGCTGTAGAGCTGTGTTAATTACTTACTATATATATAGAATTTTAAGAATTAATATAAAAGAAGGTAAACAAAAAAGGCCACCGTCCCCTGTCAACCCAACTGCAAACTTGTCCTCCCACCTGTTTCATTACTCTTGTCTTGTCCTTCAAACTAATGGAAGAGTCCTACCAAACCCATGCGATGAGACTTATGCGTGTCCGTGTTTAATCCAAAGCATACCCTTTCAGGAATAGAGGAGGCAAATATTTATGAAAGGTACACCCTAAAAAAAGTGCTAATTATATTTACGCTTATATATTAAAAGGATTAGTTAAGTTGTAATTGGAATTTTTTGTAATTTCTTATAAATCTAAAATACATTCTTTAAACATTTGATGTGAGACTCAACAAACACGTCCGTACAAAACACACTTAGGGTCCGCTTGGATATAACTTATTTTGTTGAACTGAACTGAACTGAAAACACTGTAACAAAATAATTTTTAAATGTATGAATAGTGTTGTGGAATCCATTTTTAATATTTTTAAAAATAAAGTGTTCATGAACCGTGCGTGCAGAGTGCATGAACAGTGCATGCATAGTGTATAAACAGTGTATTTACTGTTCATGAACAGTAAAATTTGTCTCTAAACAGTTTGAAAAGGTGTATTTACTGTTCATAAATAGTAAAATTTGTCTCTAAACAGTCTGAAAACGCGTGTGAAAAAAAAAAAAAAAAAAGCAGCAAAATGCAAACGCCAGACGCAACTTCCTATCCAAACCCAATTTGGAGTATCACTCAATACCTTATTTGTTGGTTTGAGATATTTATTAGTAGATAGTTTCATAGAAAATAATGCCTAAATGAGTAAATGTACATCCATCTTGTGGACTAGTTCTCAAAAAAACTTGGTCAAAATTTTCAATTATAACCGCAATGCTAACACAGTAGAAGTGGCTTTTGAAGGAAGAGAAGAGACGCGAGTCTAAGCACAAATCTTCAAAAACTTGAAAAGAGAGAGAAGAAAAGGGACCTCGATCCATTAAGGCACAGCCACATCTTATGAGCAGATGTGAACGCAAATGATATATGAAGGCTTTATGTGCTCAATAAATGTCTTCCATAGACCACCATACCACTAAGGCACAGCCACATCTTATGAGCAGATGTGAACGCAAATGATATATGAAGGCTTTATGTGCTCAATAAATGTCTTCCATAGACCACCATACCACTGTGACATAATTTGCACCTTTTGCAAGCCAACATATATGTATATATATATATATATATATATATATATATTTTTTTTTATTTTAGAAATAATTACAGCGTGCTGCTAATTTCGCAATTCGAACTCTTTTTCCCTTAGATCTCCAAGTACTTTGTACATGAGGAAGTGCCAATTCAGTTACAAGGCTTTTGGCCAAGTCAACATATATTACGAGTACAAGTCATTCATCATATTAAAGATTTGTTTGGATACAATTTATTTTGCTGAACTGAACTGAACTGAAAACTGAAAACATTGTAGCAAAATAATTTTTAAATGTGTAAATAATGCCGTGAGACCTATTTTTAATGAAAAAGTTACTGAAAAGTGAAATTTGTGGGTCCGTGAACAGTGCACGGATGCACTGTTCATGAACAAAAAGTCAACAAATACGGCTATTATTTATGAACAGTAGCCGCACAGTACCGCATTACTCCCTCAAACCGTCAAACGCTTGAATGAAAAAAAAAAAAAAAAAAAACGCAAAAATAAAATATAGTTATATATGGATCCAAACCCAGCCGAAAGCAATATTATAGTTATATATGGTTTTCAACACATAAAATTGACACTCCAAGTATTAAAAGTAAACGCTTTAGGTATTATTATGACCCAAAAAAAAAAAAAAAAAAAAGGCTTAAGGTAAAAGTAAACCATATTTAGGTTCTTAACGGTCAGCAAATTATCAATATGTCAGCAGATTTATCGTTGTTTAAATTAAATATGATGACATAGTATGAATAAAGGATTCCATTGAAGAAAATTCGTTGAATAGATAATACCAAAATTCCCATACAAAATGCTGTTGTTCGTTGCATAGCACAACTTTGACGTAGACAAAGCCAAATAGTTCACACACACAAAAAACAAGTCAGACACTTCAACGATTGGCACCGACATGTGTTGTGACCACTGATTTCCAAGAAGATTTGGATCTCAGCCGACAGAGGAGCACAAGGCATAGAGCACGAAAACAAACTATCTCTATTATATAATATATATATATATATATATATATATATATATTAATTTAAGAGTTTAAGAGTTTTTAAGCAAAAAAAAAAAAAAAAGAGTTTAAGAGTTTAATAAATTTAGCTTAGCGGCCCAATGAAATTCAAGCTTGAGCTAACTCCGCTCTGGTACTCGTTGACTAAAATGGATTAATATATATCATTACATCACATAAAAAAAAAAAAAATATATATATATATATATATATATAATGCATTAAGAAAGTCCATACCAAACACGCATAAAGTTTGTGGCTTTACGTTTAAAGTAATGCCATAGAAAGTAAGCATTATCCTTTTATTATTTAATTTGAAAGGTTTGCATGTTATTCATACTTTTCAATTTAATTCAACATGTCTCCCCTTTTTTTGGGGAGAGGGGTTGATTTTCTACTTGTTCACGGTAGTATGATCCATCAACTAATAGAATTTTGTCAAAAAAACAAGAAAATTCTTGTCAAACTAAGATAACTTGTAACATTACAAATTGTGTAGATTTGGACAATGAAAATGTTGTGTGGGTGCATATTCTACCTCGGGTATGTAGTAGGTCATGTCTGAATGTATAATGTGACTAGTATTTTTTTTTTAAATACTGCAAATGTGAACTAAGCTTTCCTAGATCTTTAACTTTCACTTAATATAAGAAAATTTTTTTTTGGAAAAATCAAGGCTATTAATCCATGTGATGTGTATCAACAACCCTACCTTTCTTTTCAATATAAATTGAGGTATTAACAGTATAGATAAGGCCTTTAAATTGAATTTGTTTTCTTTTATTCCTATTTTTCCCCTTCTAAAATGATTTGTATGGAATCAATAACTAGCTTTCATGAGATAGTTTTTTTTTTTTTTTTAATTTAATATGTAAAAACTAAAAACCCTAACACTTTTTTGTGTTGCGGTGGAAACAAGAACAAATCCTCACACTCTCACCTGCAAAACTCTAAATAGCATGATATAATAATATTCCAGATCCAAAACCAAGTAACGATTTAGTACAGTGATCAATAACAAAATACTAAACAACATTGAAACGTACCCAAACTAATAATTGAAATTCAACTATATATAGAACAAGTAATCTAATTAGCTTGTTTTAAATTCTCACATAAGGGTCATCAAATAGCCCATGGCCCACAGCCCAACCTAGAAACCCGACAGCCCACCAGGCTAATGGGCGGCCCGGCCCGTTGTTATTGAGGCCCATGGGTAGCCCACTAGCCCAGTGGGTCAGGCCGTGGGCTAGTTTTTATGCCCATGGGTAACCAGTGGGCTAGCCCAATAACCCAGCCCGTTGCCCAGCTCAATAACTCATAATTCATAACAAAAATATATAAGAGGTGTATGAAGGATTGATCTTGAGATATTATAAAATAATTCTTTGAGAGAGCTCCCTCAACTACTAAGATACTTAAAGTAATTGTGCTAAACTTAGTTTACTAAATATATATATATTTTTTAATAGTCTAGCAAATTTGAATTAACCATTTGACATTTTTTTTTATTAAAGATAAAAACAAAAAACTATTTAAAGCCTTAATAAAAAAAATTAAATAGGTTTCCAACAACGAAACAAACAATTATATAGATTTGACTATAAAAAAAAAAATTGTATTTAAGTATTAAATTCTTTAATTCTTTCTTTTATAAAAATAGATTGACTATTCCCTTATAAAAAACTGATTCTTTCCTTATAAAAATAATAAAATAATATGCTAACACAAGCCTATGAGTAGCCTATTAGTTCTAACCCGGTAGCGCAGCTCGCTTAAGACAAATGGACATTGCCCATGGACAGAGTCATGGGCTAGGGTTTTATCTTTCGGCCCAGTCCAACCTGACCCGTTAACTAGTTAGTAGCCCATTGTACCCATGGACCAAGTAAAAACCCGGCCCATTGAAGACCCTTATTCCCACAAGTTGGAAGCCTTATGCCAAAAGTAATACTTTTTGGCGATTCGATTGGTGGATATATAAAATATCACATTCGGTTTCGTAGATAGGCTAGTAATAGTATCTGTGTATTTGTTTTTTTCTGCAACCCTTGTGTTTCATATTACGCACTGCTCCATGGGATTCCTATTTCAGAAATCCAAGTTTAAAAGGGACTCGTGAGACATGTGAAAGCACTATTCTCTCTCTCTCTCTCTCTCTCTCTCTCTCTATCTCTAGGATTCTTATATACAGTAGCTAGCACATGTCAAATATGTCATCTCAATATTTCAACCAAATAAATATAGTTGGCCAGCAGGTTAAGTGGGACAGATTTTGGCTTAGCTTTTCAACCTACAGTTCTTAAAAATGGTTGACAATGTTTCAACATTTTGGATCATGATTTGAATTTTGTGACGCAGTCCAAAGTATTATTAAAGATTCCAAGTCGCAAAAGTTCTCCATTTGATCAATTTGCTTACATGCTTGTTTATTTCTTTACCTAAACCTTTCCGCTTCACATTATACAGCACAAGAGAGAGATAAGACTTAAGAGAGAAGATAAAGCTGCGCTGCGCATTAATGTAAAGAGGCCTATTTCCAGAAAGGTTGGTTGCCTCATATATTTATTTGCTGACCCATTGTGAACTGCACGTTCAGTCTGGTCTAGTTTGGTAAATGCAATCACCGCCATTGAAAAAAATTCAAGGAGATGAACTAATTCATTTTTGGTCTCTCTTCTACCAAACTCAGCATTTTCGTCTCTGTTTGGTAAGAATAGCGAATTGAGAATTTAGAATTGAGGCACATGCTAGGATATTACAAATTTATTTATTATACCCATTTGATGTGGGATGTGGAAGAGTCAAGAAGTAGAACACATCTACTTCTAGAAAACAATAAATAGAACACATTTGCTTCTGAAAATAACCCCGAATCCACGAGGGTTCCTTGAATCTACAAGGAGAAAGAGTTTGGAATCTACTAGAAATAAAAAGACAAAAGCCTAAATTTTATTAATTGAATAATTGTAAAAAAAAACGTGTACAGACTTAGGGCCTATATAAGGGCTCCGTAAAACTTGATAGACAAGAAAATATATTCTAAAATAACTCATAATTAATACCTAAACATAATAATAAATACTTTGAATGCTTCATCTTCTTTGTATTCTTACCAAACTTGAAATTCATCAATTGGGCAATTTGAACTTCTTGTCCCTTAATCTTCATGCAATTAAAAATATTTACCAAATAAGAGTCAATGATCAAATCAAATCTTTCCACCCCAATTAAATCAATAAACTTTGTTTCAATGTCTCCAATTAAAACAATAGGAGTTTGAATGTTGCAATCATCTAACTTGATTTCATCAAAATCATTGACAATTTCCTCTATAATTTCTTTTTTAATGGTCTTTACTATCTCGACTTCAAGATCTTTATGTATGCTAGGATCTCCATTAATTTTCTCCACATTAATCTTGATTTCAGGACCTTCTTTTATAATAATGCCTTCATTAATTTCCTCATAATCTCTATTTTTTTCTTTGACTTCTACATAATCTTCTTCAAGAACAATATTTACTTCAACATGCAATTCTTCCTTTAACAGTGGAATATATGGCTCTTCAAAATAATTTAAGTATGAATTTCTTGGCCAATAATAATCTTGTATTGTATACGACAAGATTTCTTCACAATCCAAAGGATAAAATTTGATAGCAAACATCTTTTTCATCCTTGGCCATGAACAAATTTTGCTTTTACCATGTTGGATTCTATCAGATTGTACTCGTTCCCACCAACGTAAGGCATACTCACTAAGTTTATACAAAGCAAGTCCAACTTTTCTCTCAAAATAAATATTCTCATAGTCAAATAAATCCACTAGATCAAGTAACTAATCAAGGAAATCTTCTTTATAAAAATAACCATTAAAACTTGCAATTTTTCTATAAGGTCTATATGAAATTCGCTTACCAATAAGTTGCCCGTGAATTATGTCTTCGCGATAGTTATTCCTATTGTTCCCATGCTCTAATGATGACATCCTAACAAAGATATTTGTGAGTGCTAGCTATACGTCATGTAATTCTTTCTAAGTTTTTTGTCACCGAAATTGATACTGTCTCATACCTCAGCCACCAAACTAGGATAAGTCAAGACTTTGATACCAACTAATGTCATGAAAGTTTAAAGAAAGCACGCGCGATACTCTCTTTGATGGACAGAACTAAACTGTTAGTTTCTGGGTAGTAAACCTTGAATCTACGAGGGGTTTCTTGAATCCATGAGGAGTTCCTTGAATCTACAAGGTGATAAAACTGGCATCCACCAGAGAAGAAAATTGACAAAACATCTGTATTTTATTGATAATAATTTGAAAACTAAATTGCCTTTAGAGGCTACAATGCATTTAAATAGTAAAAAAAACCTAGAGCAACTAGAAACTCTAAGGCGGCTACGAAAGCATATAAAACCCTAATTTGACTAAAAAAACATTAAAAAAAAACACCTAAAACAAGAAAATAAATCACATAAACCTAAAATAACAAAAATTACATAAAAATACTAAAGTTAAATAATTACAAAAATTAAATATTAAATTGTGTCCTACATTAGATCCCTCCACTTGAAACAAACTCATCCTTAAGTTGAAGGTTGAAATCTAAAATCGTCTGCTCCAAATAAACAAATACTTTGAATGCTTTAATGACTTGATCCGGTTTTGAAACTTGAATTTTTCATAAAGTGTAGCATAAAATTTATTCTCATTTACCTTCAATTTATTTGCAACATCAATCAACAAAGGACTGATAATAAAATAAAAATTTTTTACTCCAAGAAAATCAATATATTGTGTAGTCATTTTCAACAAATCAACCAAAACATGAGGATTGTGAGTTGTGAACTTATCCTCATATTTAACCTCAATTGGATCTTCCACAACATTCTCAACAATTACTATCTCTTGATTTCTGTCATTATCCACATTCAGCTTAACCTTCTTTTCTTTGACCTCTTCATCAAGTTTTTGGCAAGTGGAATCTTCAATCTTCAATTCAATAACTTATTGCAAGTCTTGATCTTTTTTAACCACTTCAAAATTTTCTTTAGAAATAGGCTGTGATAATGCCTTAAAATGTATACTTGTTATATAATTATGTAGGCGTTATCTCCTTATTACTATGCTTAATTTGTATAATTAAGTCATGATTTGCATTAGTCCATATCATTTATTTTTACATAATTTCTTAAATAAGGTGTCATTCATTGTGTGTAATTTTTTACTTTCAGGAAATCATGTGAGAAAGATGAGTTTATAGGAGTTTGTGAGAGAATGGAGGCCAAACTAGAATTAAAGTGGAGCTAAAGTACCATGCTTAAATGTCTAAGGAGGTGCAGCTGGAGTGCTTTGGTCATCTCCCATGTTTGGAAGTTTCAAATAAGGAAAGAAATCAAAGAGGTAGAATCTGAAAAGGAAAAATAAGATTTGAGCACTGATCAGTATTTTGGGCATATCTCTTCCTCAAAAATTCAGTTGACACAAGGCCAAATGGGTTGGAACTGTGACTTAAATATCTACAACTTCTAGTTTTGAGTTTTTAGAAATTCATAATTTTTGAAGGCAAAAATTAACTCACAATTTACTGCTGTAAATCTGGATGAAAATTAAAATGGTAAAAGTTTTATTTTCTTTGAACATTTTGACGTTAGGGTTTTGAAGGGAGGCTGGTAGAATGAATTTTGGAGAGAAAACCTTGTATTTTCCTTTCTCTAATGGTAGCCTAAACTATTTGCTAGGGCGAGGGGTTATGTTTCTTCTATACAGTATGAATATTCAATGTGATTCTTTCTAGGATTTTATCAACAATATATTTGATTGTTCAATTAGATTTCTTTTGATGTATTAGTTCTTCCATACTTTCAATAAGTTCAATAATGTTTTTTCTTATTATTTAGATGAATTTCTAATAGTTTCAAATTGAAATCAGATTTTAAAGTGAATCAGTTTTTCTAAAAACTTTTCTAATCGCATTATTAATCTAGGTTATTATGCATTCTTGAATTGTCTCAATTCAACAAAATCATAAGTATTTAATTGTATAAGAACAATAAATTATGAAATACATAATTTCTTAGATCACAAAGAATTTCATATTGATAGAGGAAAACACCCTGATGCCCTAGTATTTACATTATTGATTTAAATTAGTTTTTATTATTATTCTTATTAACAATCACCTAGTAAAATTACTTTTCTTCTTCACCTAAATTGTTGTTTAATTATATTGTCTTTGAATTTACCCTGCTTCTTATAGTTCGACCTTGGTACTCCGAGAATTATATTGTTACGATCTCCTGCACTTGGGAGTGAGCAAGCAGTAAACCCTTTCCTTTACTTGACACATAGACTTAACTGTTATAATTTTGGTTTTGTGGTTGACCTTCCATGTTTTGAACATATTGCTTTTCATATGAACATACAGATTTATAATCAACCCTAGTATGATCTAGTATATCATAATAATCATTAAGAAACCATAAATCAATTAATACCCTTTTCATTCTTTGCCAAGAGTAGGTTGGATGCTTACCTCATCACTTTCTATCAATTTGAATATCTTCCCACCATTCCTCTGCTTCATCTTCCAATTTATTAGATGCAAGCCGCACTTTTGCTTTATCACAAATCTTAAAAATTAAAATACTTTTCCAAATCAAGAAGCCAGTCAATAAAATCCAACTTACACATATCTTTGTCAAATAATGGACTTTTCTTGTAGTTAGAAGTGTGTCGTTGAATATATTGATCATTGTTGTTGTGAGATGATTTCCCAGCAAGAAGAGTAGCAATTATATACTTGATTTCCCCTATAATTTGCTGACTCTTTTCACGAAATTGTTGATTCTCATCACGAGTCTCTTTACGAAACTCGAGGAGCTCAACCCTAGTGAGGATTGGGTTGTTGACGTCGACACCGCCGTCATTGTTGTGGTGGTCACCGTCTCGTTAGTTAGTCATCAGACCAAGGTATGTCAAGACTCTGATACCAACTGATATGGGATGTGGAAGCGTCAAGAAGCAGAGCACGTCTACTTCTAGAAAACAAGAAATAAAACACGTTTGCTTCTGAAAATAACCTCGAAACCACGAGAGTTCCTTGAATCCACAAGGAAAAAGAGTCTGGAATCCACCAAAAATTAGAAAGAAAAAAGCTTGAATTTTATTAATTGAATAATTGTTAAAAAAAAAAAAAAAAACGTGTATAGACTTGGGGGTCTATTTAAAGGCCTTGTAAAACTTGACAGAGAAGAAAATATATTCTAAAATAACTCGTAATTAATACCTAACCATAATAGAAACTAAATTTGACCTAAAAAATAATTAAAACACCTAAAAATAAGGAAATAATAACCATAAACCTAAAATAACGTTTTTACATAAAAATACCAAAATTAAATAATTACAAAAATTAAATTGTAGATTATATCTTACGTCACCATTTTACAAACTAACTAGTTCACTTTAAAAAAAAATAAAATAAATATCAATCAAATTTATTATCATCAAGATTGTCAAAATCAGGATCTTACGTAGGATCGTGGGAGATAGGTGAGATTGTGGATCGTAAGATTGGATTATGGATCGTAAAATTCTACATATTTTCAGATTTAAAGCAAAAAATATATTGATAATGACTTTGTATGTTGAATAATCATGTAAGTTATGAATTCATCCATAAAAAAGCTAAGATTGGCATCATATGATGTAATTTACATGTCATACATCACTACATCTATACTAACGAAAAAAATATATTTAAGTTTTGACTAATGTATCTAAAAAGTTCAATAAATGTCTAATTAGCAACCAAATACCAAAATATTTACCAACACATATGAAAAATATTTTCTAAGTTTAAAATCCAAAATAAGTTAGAAAATGGAAACTAGCTAACTACAATTTAAAATCCAAAAGCAAAATGATTATTAAGGTGAAATGAACATTTAATTATTCTCATTCTAAGGCTCTTATAACCACCGTCCTAAATTATCTATGTAGACATCATATATTTGTATACTAGAATTGCAAAAAACATTAAGATATAACTTCACACTAAACTATTCAATTTATACCTCTCAAAAGCAATTACAGAGCATGCTAAAAAAAAAATCAATCAATCAATATACAAATACAAGCATAACAGATAAAATAAAAAATAAAAAAAAACATTTTAGTATTATTAGAACACAAATTGGTATATTGATCAAACAAATTTAATAATATTATAGCTTAAAAGGTAGCAAAGCCAACATCAAATTCTTCATTTAGAAATGATGAAGCATTTCTTCATTTTGAATACATGTGAACTAGAAACTAAAAAACATTTCCTTAGGTTAACATAATTTTATAATAAAAAAAAAAGTCATACCATCACAACATGGAAAAATAAAAACCCTTAAAAATTCATCAAAACAAAAAATTTATCCCATTAAAAAAAAAAAAAAAAAACTAAAAATTTATATTTTGGTAGGATCAGTAGGATCCCATACTATCCTACACGATTTTACTTACGACCCTACTATTTTTACGATCTTAGTGTGATCCTAAACGTTTTGATGAGGTAGAATCGTAAAATCGCGCGATTCTACGATCTAGATCGCAATTTTGACAACCATGATTATCATGTTGTAAGGACTAGAATTGTGGCCCTAGCCCACTTAGAACAGTATAACCTAGCACAACAAGCCTAAAACAATAGATTTGTAAGAGAATGGGCTTAATGAGCCAACTACAATACCAAGCAAATTCAAACTTAAGAATAATTGGGCTAGCGTTATTAACATAAGTGTAAGAGGCGCAAATTTAGACTAAAATCTTCCTCGGGCAAGTCCAAGGAGGAGTTGTTCATTAAAAGATCAGTGTTGTTCCTTTTACAATGAGATTCTGTATTTTCTTCCTTTCTCTCTATTAGTGTCAGATGTCCATCCCCGTTTCTGTGGGGATCATTTCCTTTTATAGTTCCCTCCATTACTTCTCAGTCTTCCACCTATACGATTCAAGGAAACCATTTGGATGTTTGTCCCATCAAGACCCTTCTAGATGTGGTAAAGAGGGTTGTGAGCTGTGAAGACACTGTTCAAGTGTCTTTTCCTTATAAATGCAGCTAGTTCAATTGGTGCAGTGCATTAATTGTGGAGGTGGCAACCTCCTTCCCAGATATTTCCTCTTTCCATTGCTTGTACGACTCTGTTGTCTTCCCTGAAACTTTACTTTCCAGTGTAGGCAATTACTTAAAGTATTTTTGAGGTGTCTTTGCTCCTTAGGATCCTTGGTCAGCGAACCAATTCGCCTTTTCTCCTCAGACCTTTTATTCACGTGTCAGATTTTGGTTCACGCATATGTGGATCTTTAATCATTCTCGAACAGGGCTCAAGGCCTAAAAATGTGCTCGGATCACTTACTCCCAGACATGTTATTTTATAATTTTTTTTTTTAATAATAAAATTGATAATAATTTTTTTTATAATAAAATTGAGCATTAAACATATAATTTTTTAATGAGATTCTCTCATTGTAATACAACCATTCCAAAGCTCCTCATAGGCAATGGAAAATATCAATGCCAATCTATTTTGAACACCTTAACTGTCTCATCGGTAAAACACACATCCAGATAAGCTAATTTTGCTGCCCATAATATAATCAAATCGGTTTTTTTTTTTTTTTTTTGGTAACTATGTGCAAAAGATCCTCATCTCTTCTATCCCTAATTTTTGCCTAAGGAATTAAGAGCAAGATAGTCCTAGTTCCCCCTCTTTCGTAATCACTGCCCTTTTAATACTAAATTTTATTCAGCAAAAACAAACCAAAAAAAAAAAAAAAAAATTGTAGTTGAAACAATTCCAAATTCTTTGGCAAGACTGCCATAGTAAGCACGATCTTGATAAGAACAAAGGTACACGACGAAGTAAATATATATAAAAAGGAAAAACGAAACAAAAGAGCTAGTATGAAAGAGAACAAGTGATGATGCTGTCATAGTTCTAAATAGAGTGACCGATGGACTAGGTCCTTTTGGTAATAATTATCTAATCTAACTAGCATATTTCATTCAAATCGCCGGACCTGATTGTTTATTTTTCTATCTTAGTCCTTTGATCAGCTTTCTATCAATTGCCAGTGAAGACATCGTTATTACACAAACGTGTATAAGACTCCAAGAAATGTACCTTTTTTCTTCTTCTTCTTTTGCTTAGTCAAGGAAATGTACTTGGTAAACAATAATCCGTTCAATTTGTGCATAGGATATTACCAGTAAAGAGACCAAATATATCAGAGAAAAGTGGCAGGTTGGAATGCCATCCCTTTCGTTCATTGGATTGAAGATCACTTGTCCACTAGTGATGTTTCCACCATCTGCTTCAAGCTTCAACTTGGGCTTAAGCCTCCATGATAATGGTGCCCATCAAAACCCAAGCCCAAATACCATGAAACGTTTCGGCCACAAATGAAGAAATTAATTTCAATGTCAAGATTTGTCAAAATTAAGATATTTAACCCCATTCACACGGGAAATAATCTAGAGATTTGTTTATTTACCAAGGAAACTTATAGTGACTTGACAAACATATAGTCCCCCATCCAACAAGTGACTTGCAACAATTTTTTTTTTTTTTTTTTTGGAGAAACAAGTGACTTGCAACTTAGTATCCTACAAAACATAGGGAAAAATAAATAAATAAAGAATATCAAATGGTTAATATGAAATCATAATGGTAGCTCCTTACATAAGGAAAAGGTTTCTCTCCTTCAAACTCCTATATGTTTTTTTTGGACAAAGTTTGGTAGCAAACTTCATTATAGATTAAGGCTATAATTGCACTCAAAATTTTTTTTATTGGATGTAAATTTTAACAAATTCATTATCGAATTACATTTTCTTTATATATTCTCTATCCTTGAAAAATTCAAAAAGATTAAAGATTAATAGCTATGTTATCAACCAAATGTTTAAATTTTGAGTTTTTGCAGTAAAAACATATACATAACAAATAAATTTATAAATTGAATTGTAAATAACATCCAATTGACATTAAATTTGAAATGTGTTTTAAGAATATAAAAAACATTCAATTCAATAGTTAGATTTTTAAAATATGTAGTTATGTTAATTTATTTGGTGAGAATTGTATTCTTAAGCTACAATTAAGTTTGTAGCTAGACTTAGTGTTTTTTTTTTTTTTTTTTTTAAATTTATTGAAAGTGAATTTTGAAAATTTAAATGTTAGATTGCATGCTTTTATGATATCCTCCATGCTTACAAAATTTAAGAAAATCAAAGATCAATAACTATGTTATCAATAAAATCTTTAAATTTCAAATTTTTATGATCTAAAATTATGCATAAAAGGTAAGTGTATTGACTGAATAGTAAATATCTAATTTAAATGAAATTTAATGTTTATTAAGAACATAAAAAAATGCAATCCAACGGTTAAATTTTCATAATTTACATCAAATACAAAGACATGCAAGGAGTTTGAAAGGTTTTTCTCCAAACCTTGTCCTTTACATAATTACAAAGTAAACTAAATCGTTTTGGAAATTATACATTTCCACACCAAGTAAATCCTCAAAGTTGCATCCATTATTACCAAAAGAGAAAAAAACAGCATACTTGGGGTTTGAATATGTCCACTAAAACGAAGGCTGGTGTTCAAGGTCGAAGTGTATGACAAGACATACTTATGCAGATACAAGGTAGAGGTGCATATGACAAGATATACTTACGCAGATAAGTAACGAGTCATCCAAGACTGGAAGCGAGACCAAGCCAGCTCAGCCGAAGCTTCATCCTCATCAGGCAATCCCATGCCCTTCCTTCTCTTCAGACCTTCTGGAGACCTGTTCATGAACGCATGTGCATTGCCTGGATAAATGTGTACCTCATATGGAACTCCTGATGCTTTCAACTTCTCCTCCAAAGCCTTGGCAGTCTGAAATTCAATATTTAAAGACAATGAGCATGCAAAGCCAAGAAAAAAGGAGACCTCTCTCGTTAGCTCACTCTCTCTCTCTCACAGAAGCTTCCATTCAAAATTTTTAGTGATCACTATTCTAGCAGTACCATCAATTATAAATTACACATTACCATCATTCATTTTTTCTGGAGTTAAATTTGAGGTTTATGAGTTTACTGTGTATCCTAATTTAGGGACGGAGCCAGGATACCAAATGAGAGGGAGTGGAAGTATGAAACCATTATTTTTAGAAAATAACAAAAAAACAAAATAGCAAAAAATGAAAAGACATAAGAGAAAGAGAGAGAGAGAAAGTGGGTGTGAGTGATACGGCATGAGCATGACGACCTCAACGGCAACGTATCATATAGGGTGGCATTGTGTGTGGCTTGTACTGCTATGCACTGGAAGCAAAGGAGGAGAAGAGACTTTCTATTCAATTGATATCAATATCATAGTTAAAAAAATTATACTAGTCAAAGAATAGGAAAGAAGAGAGGTTCAAGGTTTTAAGGTCGGATCAAAATTCAACCAAAGTTCAAAACATGATGATGTAATAATTATTTTAATAATCATTTAATATGAAAAAATAAAATAAATGTGTAAAAAGTATTTAAAGAATTACAAATATATCTTAATTTAAAAAATTATATCTTTCACGGTTTATTACAAATATTAAGTAAATATTTTCATATTATTCAAAAATTTAATAAAGGGATAATTACAGTAAACCCACTTGTAGTATGACCCGTTTTCACTTTACCTACCCATGGTTTAAAACTTTACACTTTGCCCACCTAAGGTTACTTTCGTTAGGGCTCTGTTACCCACCTATTGGCTTTTTCGTTAAAAAACAACTTCTACCACCAAAACATAACATAACACGAATAAAAAAGATAGGGTTTGAATTTTTTGAAAGAGCTTAGGTTATGGGGTTTTGAAAGAGCTTGGGTTATGGAGTTGTAGAAGAAGAAGAGTACAGTTTCAATCGCCTCCTTGATAGAACCATTACTTCTTCTTCTTCTTCTTCTTTTAGAGATAGAGACAGAGATCTTGTTGATGTTGATGTTGATGTCATTCTAACCGACGCTCTTTCAAAAAATAGTCAATCTTATTCTTAATAGCTTTCAACAAGTAATGGTCACCAATTAGGTTATCACAAGGTTTAGAAGGAGACCCAGTAACGAGCAAGATATGAGGCTTACCATTAATATGGTTAGGGAACTCAGGATTTTGATCTAACCAAGTTTTGCGGTCTTGGTCCCAGGTAGAGATCTTGGGTCCGAGAGCGAAAGTCTCGTTTACTCTGAAGAAGTATTCAAGTTCATTGACTAGGTTAGATGGGTCGGAGTCAGACCGGATCTCGGCGAGGATGCGGTTGGTTTCTTCGATGATGTTCTAGTTCATTGCGTCATCGCCAGAAGAGTTGAGGTTGCCAATGCCGATGGAGCAAATTGGGGTCCGAATGAGAACATGGGCCAAATGGGTGTCTGAAATCCGAGAGCCCAGGAAGAAAACCCACCACTAATCTGATCTCCACGGCTCTACCACTCTCCACATTAATTCAAACAAGCTCCAGCCATTGATTCAAACCGCAATAACTGAAACCCACAATGATTCAAAATGCAAAACTCAACAACTGAAACCCACGCAAAACGCAATCACCAATCTGATCTCCCTGTCTCCACCACTCTCATCGATTCAAACAAGCTCTAGCCACTGAAATCGATTCAAAAACCCACCATCGATTCAGCAACCCACACCGATTCAACAAACCACGACGCCAATTCAGCAACACACCCTGATTCAACCCACCTCTAAAACCTAATCACTGATTCAACTTCAATACTAAAAATGAAACCTAGCCAACACCCAAACAACCACCACGACACCAAACCCATGGCTGATCTACCATGATTCAAACCCATAGCTGGATTTTTCTATACCTCACACTTCAGTTGTTGGCTTATCTCTATCTCACTCTCTCTTTGTTGATAACGTTGCTGGTTGTTTTGAGATGTTGGTCTTCTTGTAAAATTTGGTTCAAAATTTTTAGTTGTTGTGAAATTGTTGATATTGTTATAAATTAAAAATAATTTCATTGAGCCATTTGATTGGTGTGTTGTTCCTCCACTTTGTTCTCATTGAAGTTCATGAGCAATGAAAAACCCTAGCTTTTTGATTCTTGTTATATTTGTTTTTGCCTAAAAATGTGTTTTTCGAATGGCAAACGGAGAGGTGGGTTACGGAAGACAAACGGAAGTAATCTCAGATAGGTAAAGTGTAAAGTTTTAAATCACGGGTAAGCAAAGTGAAAACGGGTCATATCACAGGTGAGTTTACTATAATTATCCATTTAATAAATTTATACAACACAAGATATCTATAAAATTTGAATATATTTATAATATAATATAATTAAATAAAACTAAAAATTCAAAGTTAATATATAAATATATCTGTAAGCTAATCACACGAATTCAAGAGGCAAAAGGAGGAGGAAAAAAAAAAGTAATGCTAGGGTGGGTTCACCACAATCTCCAATTAATTTTTTGTTAACAACATGGTATACTTATTTGTGAATGTTGTAAAATTATTGTAATTTTTTGTTGTGTTTATACTTTATAGCATTACTAAAAAATATCCCTTTAAGTCATCTCTCATCTCTAGGATCGAGACTTACTAAATTTTTTTGAAAAAATAATTAAATTAAAAAAAAAATCATTTCCAAGACAACAATATCAGCCCCGTTAATTGTCTCTTTTGACTTTTCCATTTTTCTCTCAAACAAAAAACAAACACCCATTAGTTTCTTTTACCATCTCACTTTCCTTTCTCAGTCTCTCACGCCCTCAGTTTCTCTCACCCTCTCTCTCTCTCTCTCAAGGATTATACAAGGGGGCCAAGACTCAGGTAATATATATGGCATTTAAAAAATATTCTAAAATATCTGGGCGCCAAGGAATGGCTCCGTCCCTGTCCTGATCAACACTCAAGCTCTCCTTTAATCCTTATATTCTAGCTCTCATAGTTTTTATTAATTATCCCTCACTTCAATTGCTCCCAACAATCTTAGTTCCAAACAGAAATGACTTATACCATCATACCACAAATATCAATCTATGGAAATTTTTGCAAGGTTTTAAAAGCCTTGAAGCTACAGAGTTGCCATTGTTTAACAATAAAGTAGAAATCTTTGGTCACTTTACTAGAAGGTCAATGAATAACACATGGATTTTGTTAGGTTTTTGCACATGTACAATGGCTAAAACCTCTGGGTGAGAAAAGATATTTAAACAAAATCTGCCTAGTATCAACAACTCAGCCATGAACAACAAGAAATTTTAACTTAGAAGGGAAGCTAACAGGAATGATTAAGACTAAAAGCAACCAAGAAAAAGAAAATGCCATACCGTCACATCTGAAAAGCCAACAAAGTTATCAAGCTCCCCAAAATGGGCCTGAACAGGAGCCTTAGCCTGGGCAGGGTCTGCAAGTTCTGATGAAGGAACTCCATAAAAAGCAACAACAGCATCAACCTCAGGTGCAAGAACAGAACTTGCAATAGAGAGAGCACCCCCCATGCAAAAACCAGTTACACCCACCTATTTCAATGAAGCTATAAGTTTGCTTCTTCAAAATTTTAATATTATTGAGATATCTGCATCTTCAGCAATGTAAATGAGGATAGAACATGGAACTAATTAATGACATATTTCGTGAAATAACACTGTAGTCAAAATGCCAAAAGGAAATTAATGTTGGGCACTATGTTTTTGGTCCAACTTATATAAACCAAATTTGTACTTCAAGATCTCATAAATAAAAATTGAGCAACTACTTAACCATATAAAGAGTCCTTATAAATTGACTACTATGTGGACCAATCGTTTAAAATTCTCTTCATTTAGTTCAAACTGTCCTCAAATCTGTGGCTTTTGGAACCAATAAAAAGAAGTGTAGCATTATTATGTAAAAAACTCATCAAAGAAAACTCATAAACAAAAGGAATTGCATGTAAGCAAAAACTATTTGACCAGAGCCCTTACAGTTTTCCTCATTAATGCCACATAACTTAGGTGACAAACTTGAAGTAAACCTCAAAGCAACCTATACAAAACCTCAACTTAAGGCCAATCTTAGGACCAAGCATGGTGCTCAAAAACTTTCACATACTACAGCTTGACAATACATATGAAAGGCAAGCAGTGGGATGGGACAATCACAAATTCAAAGATAGCTAATCCCTAAGGACCATGTTATCAGAGCAGCTAGACAATGCTAGTACAAAGTTATTATAATAATGCAGCAAAAATCAGTCTGTTTTTTCTTTTGCTTTTTTTTATAAATTTTTATCCAGCAAGTAAACAACAGCCACACCTTCTTTGAACCATTTGCTTTAAGCCAGTTAACTGAAGCACGGATATCCTTCACGGCACCTTGCCAATCAAGACCATCCATCAAGTGTTGTGCTTCTGCAACATCCAAACCAACCTTTCCCCGATACAAACTGAAGCAAAAAATAAAAGGTACACAGCATTCAAATGAATCAACAAACAATATGGCAAAATTATGACATTGACAAATATAAATTTTTATTTCTTTTAAAAAGAAAAGGCTCTCTTATTTTAACAGGCACAGATGGCTTACTCTGGGATAAGTGCTTTAAATCCAGGGCCAAGTTGAGAAATTTTCTCAGCATGGTTTTTGATTTCAAAGTCAACACCCCACCACTCTTGAAGCACAACAATCCCAGGAGCATCTTCTTTGCCAACCACATATGCATCAAATGCCTGATCAAGTATGAAAATAATAATAAATAAATAAAACGAAGATCAACTAAAAGCTAACAATGCAAAGAAAAAAAATACCATAGTGCATAATTCAATAAAATTAAGAATATTCAGCTATACTGTTGGCTTTTGGGAGGCAAAAAAGCTTCGTAACATGACATGATACTTTGAGTTGACACACTAGGCTAATTCTTATCCTTTGTGAACAATATATATTAGCACATTATAAACACATCCCACATCCCATCAAATCTAGAAACATTACATCACACCTGGACATCATATAATTTTTGGTGACAATCTCTAACTAATGTGAAGCACTAATCCTAAGTTGTATAAGTTATGGACTACGGGAAAAAGAAGAAGGAAGATGCTTAAAAATTAACTTCCAACCATAAGTGCTTCTAATCAATTCCCAACCCTTTTACCTTATTCTTCATGATATCCACACACATAGTGAAATATCTAATATTTGATTCATAGCCACCATTAGAGGGAACAACAGCAAGTGTCCGTTTGGGTTAACTGTTTGAAAATGTGATTTTGAAAAAATAGCAATTTTAAAAGTTGCATTGAAAACACTCTTTGTAAAAAGGCAATTAAGCATTTGGTAAAATCTATGAAAAGTACTGTTGCTGTGAAAAACTGAAATGCGAGCACCCCCATGAGCTGCAATTTGAAAAGGCACTCCCCCCCCCCCCCCCCCCTTCCTTCAGTTTTAAAATCACAGTTTTCTTAAAAACACAAAACCAATCGCAAATTTTGTTTCTTTTTTTTCTTTTTTCCATTTTCATTTTAGATTTTTTTTTAAACGAAATCGCAATACCAAATGAATCCCAAATCACTTTTCAGTTATCACTTGGGCATTGCTAGAGGATGTTTGTGCAGTTGGAATAGCTCAATGATTTCCTAGATAAAATCAATGATCATGAATAAGGGGCTTGAAAAAAAATAATAAACAAATAAATTTGGAGCATCGCCACAATTTATTGAGGAGCATCAATATCAAAAATTCTCTTTGAAAAATTATTGATATGGTTTCAATTACTCATGACAATGTCCGATAGGGCAATAATTTTTCTTTCTTTTTAGTTACTTTGTATACACTTCAATATCTCCATAGAAGATCATGGTTAGTCATACTTATATACTCAGATGCTACGTAATTCACAATGTAATTTGGTTAGCAACACACATTCCTAATAACAATGCAGAAAACTCTCTCTCAACCCATTAATAAGACCTATTTCATTCTACTCCAACACATACAACTCCAGGAAAAAAAAAACCCCAATAATCAAAACCACCAAAAAAAAAAAAAAAAAAAAAAATTAAAACCCAAATTCAATATATATAATCCTGCTAAAGAAGACACAAACATATTATTCAAAACCATCCAACAAGTTCCAAACGGCCTGGGCTGGCCCTTGGGGAACACTTAGGCCATTGCCTAGGGTCCCCAATAAAAAATAGGCCCCAAATATTTAAAATTAATAATTAGTTTTTTATTAAAAATAGAAAAAAGGTGAGCTCCTTGCCTCCTTCACTTCAAGAAGGCCCCAAAATTGTTGGATAATAGAAATCCAACTCATTTGAGTTGCTAAATTGGTTAACAAAATTAAAATTGAGTGTATCAAATTATTATTAATGATCAATTTCCCATAACAACTTGATATTTCAATTTTTTTTATTAATCTCTCCCACATTGTAGACTGTCAATGTTAACCATCCAATTCCAATCTCTCACATGGTCACACACCAACTAATATCTCTCTCCCTCAACACCAAAATCAAATTTGGAAATTAGATTTCAACCATCCTTCAAAATATATAATTTTATTCAATGTAAATTAAAACTCATTTTATAACTTTGTCAAAAGCCTTGTACAAATCTCCTCACGAATTATCAAAAAACTCATTTAGAAAAATTTACAACTAAAGGTTAGAAAAACTTAAATTAAAAAACGTAATTAATAATTTTGTATATCAAAATGCAAGAAAGATGAAATTACAACATAACATTGATTAAATAATGTTTCAAAAAAAAAAAAAAAAAGAGGCCCCACTTAGAACTGTTGTCTAGGAGTCAAATTGTCTCGAGCCCTGCAAACGGCCAAACCCCAACACGGCAACACACAATCTCAAAACACCAATGTCAATAAGAAATCAAAAACCCATTAATCAAAACAACCAAATAAGGCAGACCCATAATTCAAAATACTATGGTTATATCAAATTCAAATGAAAGACTCACAGTGTCTTCTCTCTGAATCTGGATTTTTTTGAAGGGAGAAGAGGAGGCCATTGATCGGACTTGGAAGCGAGAAGCGGAGGAGGGAGAGAGCGTCCGTACAAGTGAGAAGGTTGAGAGGGAAGGCTTGAAGTTAGGGAATAGTCTGGATGTTGTGAAAATGGCAGCTATCATAATTCACACTCACTTTTTTTTATTTGCTAAATTACTTCACTCCCAACTCACTCAACCTGTCAACCACAGCTCTGCGAGCATTTATTCTATGTGGGCAAGACAAGCTTTGTTTACTAGGACTAATAAATTGCAATTGCATCCTTAAAGTTCGGTGTAATTTTTATTTTTTCTCATAAAATTTTAAATTTTAGATTCGTATCTCTGCGCATCGTGTTAAGTGTCATCCCAACTCAAGATTACATAGTTTTATGAGTCAAATTTTTGAAATATTAAGGAAGTAAAATCAAAATTACCCCAAACTCTGAAGATATAAATTACAATGTAGTTAAAATAATATTTAACATGTCTTTAATAGGGTTTAAAACAACTTAATTTTGAATAAAAAAAAAAAAAAAAACGCTTTGAGCTCAGTTGGCACTTAACGATCATTTCATCACAATATATTGACAAAAGGACTTAAATCCAAATAATACATAACATTAGGATACAAATATAAATATTGAAAATTTAGAGGGTTAAATTATTCTAAATTTTAAGAATAAAAATTACAATTTAATCTATATTATATATGTTATGTTTTCCATTTAAATTCAAACTTATGTTACAAATATATTATTTTTCTCAAGAGAAATACAATTCAATCCAATTAAGGTTATTCTATGTTCACTATTTTTTGTACTCTCCAAATTACTACTAAGATGTCATTAACGTTAGTCTTAACAATAAATAAAAAATGAGAACACAAAAGTACACTGTACACATAATAATAATAATAACAACAACAACAACTAGTAGCAAACCTGTGCTACGCATGGGAACCTACTTGTTTGTGTGATAGACTCATATGATTTCAATTTGTGTTAGAATTTGATGAAGAAGTCATTGCTTGAACCTGTAATGACTTACAATACATAACTCAAAAATTCAAATATTAAAACTTCAGAAATGACATCTTAGAAATTATTTTAAAAAAACAAAATATATATTATTACTCAATAAAGAAATATAAGAGAAAAAATTGTTCAATTCAAAAGAATAATCCATGACTATAACTATTGAAATCTACCGGATAGTTTCAGATATTGCAAAAATATGAATCTGAAAAATATAGATGTTAAAAAATTCCAAAAGGTATAAATTTAAAAAATAAAAATAAAAATTTTTAGAGCTTACAAATTCTAGACCAAAAAAAAAAAGTATTATGTGACTACACAATAGGAAAATATAAGAAAAAAATGTGTTATCCTCAAAAGAATAATTCATGGATATAGTTATTGAAATTTGTCAACTAATTTTAGATATTGCAAAAAAATAACTAAAAAAATCCAGATGTTAAAACTTTTGAAAGGCCAAAGAATCATAAGATTCACTTCCTATAGATTATAAATATATATATATATATATATATATATATATATATATATATATGACTACATAATAGAAAAGTATAAGAGAAAAATTGATTGTTCAAATCTACCAATCATGTTCAAATATTGCAAAAACTAAAGCAAAATTCAGATGCTACAACTTCTAAAATGCCACCCACACACACACAATTAAAGAATTAGAAGATTTAGAGCCTAGAAGTTATTGAAAAAATTCAAAATATATATATATATATATATATATGACTATTTAAAAGAGAAATACATGTTCCCATAAAAGGAAAATAAGTTTTAATGGGTCTAAACTTTAAACAATGAAAAAAAATGGAATCATAAATAATTATAGGTATAGGGTTTGGTGATTTATAGTTGTATAAAAGATTGTACCAAGATCACTTTTTAAAAAATACATGAAAAACAATAAAATAATTTTTTTTTTTCTCACCGGTTACTTTGTGCTCCTAGCAACCCTACAAAAACAAAAGGAAAAGGGAAAAAAATCAATGGAAAACCATTAACAGAATTTTTTAATGGGTCTAAACTTTAAACAATAAACAAAAAATAATCATAAACAATCATAGGTGCAGGATATATTGGGTGTTATGCTTCGGCATTAATCTTCTTCTTTTGCTCCTCATCCTTAGTTCAGAGGAATAAAGCAAAGATTTGCAAAGTCAAATAGGAAAACAAAGATTAGAGGAATAAAGTAAAGGTCTTCAAAGTCAAATAGGAAAACAAAGATGGCTTGTGTAGGTTAGCCTGCGGATTGGGAATGGGAAAACAAATATGACTTGCGTAGGGAAGAGTTCTAGGGAAAAAAATAATTTTATTTAAATAAAATAATAATGATGAGTTTGAGTTTAAGTTAGACTTGTTATAGAGATAGAGTTTCATTTCTTATTAAGTTCAAACTAAACAAAAATAATTTTATTTAAATAAAATGACAAATTTATTTAAATATTGTGCTGATGTGAAAAATTGTGGGAGTTTTAGAGGTTTCGATTTTATATATAACTAGTCGCTAACCCGTGCGATGCACGAGATAGTTAAATAAAATGACAATTAACCAACATCACGTTAAGGTAAAAGAATTAGTGAGAGACTGATTTGCCCACCAAGAATTTAAAAGAAAAAAAGATTGATATAATAAAATCTAAGAAATTTAGAAATAGAAAATTGGGTTAATAATATGCATATAATAGACATTTTGCAAGTTAGCGTTTAAAAAAAAAATGGATCTGTCATAATTAAATAAAATACAATGGGAATAAATATTTAACTTCTGTGCTTTTCTATAGTTTAGAAGTGTTGTCTAACGTAGAATGTTATTGGGTTGTAAGCAAGACTTTTATAAAATGTTAATACCATATATATATATGCTTATATTGTTAATATCTTACTGCAGGTGCATAGTTACTGAAACCTACAAAATAATTTACAATTCTTAAATTAATAAAGCAAAATTCCCAAAAGTTATATATATACACATACTCAAAACTGATATAAACTACAATAATAAAAACAAATCTTATTTAGTCGTATTAATAACAATATAAACAATTCAAAACACGGAACATTATCAAATTTATAACACATAATTTCATTATTTTTTACGTTGAATCCAAACAAATAATTAATTGAAATTAATCCAAACAAATAATTAATCAACCAAAAATCAAAGCTTTAATTAAAAAAACAAAAAATCACATGAACCCAAAATAAAAATTTTCAATAAAGCAAAAACATACAAGGTAAAGAATTAAGATCAACCTACTAAGACGCAAATACCAAAAACCCCAAAACTTAAACCTTCCAAATTTTATAGAATCCCCAAATTCTACTTCAAAACTAAACAAAACCCTTCAAATTCAAAAAATTCATATATAATATACCAAATAAAAATTTACCACACCTTGGGTTGGAAGACAGGTTGCAGCTTTGATTTTTCTCTAAAAAATAGAGATGCTTCATCTGCTGTATATAATATAAAATAATTATTAGAAATTTCAACCCAAAAACCAAACCCACAAAAACACTATCAAAATATAGAGATTAACCCAAATACTTAGAAGAAAATAAATTATAAACATAACAAAACAATAAGATAGAATGAAAATTTCAGGCACATATGAAAGCAAATAAAAAAGACAAAACCTACATTTTTTTTTTTTTTTAGTTGAGTCTCTCTCCTTCTTATTTTTTTAATTTTAAAGTGAAGTTAAGTTTAGGGTTTTGAGATGGTAATTGCTAGGGTTTTAAGGAGAGAAGAGAGAGTTCTACCAGGAGTCTAAATAATATAAACAATTCAAAATATGGAACATTATCAAATTTATAACATCTAATTCCATTATCTTTTACGTTGAATCCAAACAAATAATTAATTGAAATTAATCCAAACAAATAATTAATCAACCAAAAATCAAAGCTTTAATAAAAAAACAAAAAATCACATGAACCCAAATAAAAATTCTCAATAAAGCAAGAACATATAAAAATTTACCACACCTTGGGCTGGAAGATATAGGTTGCAGCTTTAATTTTTCTCCAAAAAATAGAGATGCTTTATCTGCCATATACAATATAAAATAATTATTAGAATTTCAATCCAAAAACCAAACCCATAAAAACACTATTAAAATATAGAGATTAACCCAAATACTTAGAAGAAAATAAATTCTAAACATAATAAAACAATAAGATAGAATGAAAATTTTAGGCACATATGAAAGCAAATAAAAAAGACAAAACCTACGTTTTTTTTTTTTTTTTTTTTTACATGAGTCTCTCTCCTTCTTTTTTTTTTTTTAATCTTAAAGTGAAGTTGAGTTTAGGGTTTTGAGATGGTAATTGCTAGGGTTTTAAGGAGAGAAGAGAGAGTCCTACCAGGAGTCTCTCTCTTTTTTTCTTAATCCTAAAGTTTTTTTTTTTTTTTGGTGAGTCCTTTTAAAAAAAAAAAAATTCAAATCTAAAGTGAGTCTTTTATTTATTTATTTATTTTTAAATTCTAACGTGAGGTATCTTAAAAAATTATAAATAGAATTTACAATTTAATTTTTGTAATTATTTAATTTTGGTATTTTTATGCAAATAACGTTATTTTAGGTCTAGGTGATTTATTTCCTTATTTTTAGGTTCTTTTAATGTTTTTTTAGGTCAAATTTGGTTCCTATTATGGTTAGGTATTAATTAGGGCTTATTTTAGAATATAATTTCTTGTCCATCAAGTTTTATGGAGCCCTTAAATAGGCCTTCAAGTTTATATACATTTTTCAATATTATTGATATTAATAAAAATTCAAACTTTTGTCTTTTGTTTTTCTGGTGGATTCTATATAAGATATAAAACCTAAAATAAAAAGAATCTAAAATAAAAAGAAAAAGAAAATAGTGATGATGTGGAAAATTATGAGAGTTTCAGAGGCTTTGGTTTTTTATATATAATAATAATAATAATAATAATAATAATAATAATAATAATAATAAAGTAGTAAAAAAAATAATTAAAATTACTTAAAATGAGAAAATTACACGCATAAAGGGTGGATTCAAGTATAAATTTAATCAATGAGAGCAGGAGCGGAGCCATGTACATTAGTGGGGGGGGGGGGGGCTATGGCCCCCAAAATTTTGAAATTTTTTTTAATATAAATATATATATATATATATATATATATAGTTTTTTAATGTTTTCAAAAATTAGCCTACAAAAATAAGAGTTGACCCCCCAAATATTTGAATTAGTCCAATGATGCTCTTAAAAAAAAAAAAATTGGTCTAATAGTTATAGACACATAACTTTATTTTTTGAAATTTTATTTGTTATAATAAAATGTGCTCTTATATCTATTAAATATTTGATAAAGTTTAGCACCAAGTATGTTTGGATCTATTTTTTGAACCTATTATGTGGCAATTAACACGTCATTGATTTGATCATTAAAAAAATCTTACCACTAAAATTACACATGAAATTTCTCTTTAGTTGCCATATAATGGGTTAGAGCAAGTTAGCTTCAAATATGTTTGAAGTATAACTTATTCCTCTAAATTTTGGATCATTAATGCTTTTGAAAATTTCATTAATTGAAAGATTTTTTACTTACTTTAGTATAAAATTTGATAATTTGTATTGAAAATGAAACTTTTTAAGATTTTCACTATGACAATGATAAAAATGAATTTTATTTCATGAAAGATCGCCATCGAATGAAATTTTGATTGAAAATACAATTTTTATTTTTTTGTTGGGTATGTGTGTGTGTGTGTGTAACTTATCAAATAAAAAAGTGTATGTATATATATGTGTGTGAGTATATAATAAAAAGAAAAAAAAAAAACCGTGCATGGGTGCGGGTGTGGGTGTGTGTGTGTGTGGGGGGGGGGGGGTGGTAGGGGCTGTCTTGATAAATATATTAGTGCGACAACTTGGTCCCCTTAAACAAAAATTTCTGGCTTCGCCCCTGAATGAGAGCCATCATTATTATTAATGGAGTGTAACCCCATGCTTATGCACGGGTACAATTAAAATAATCAAAATTACACAGTTCAAATTATATATATATATATATATATATATATATATTTTTTTTTTTAAGAAGAGGTTCAAATTATACATGGTATTAGCTTGCACATTTTTAAACCTTACATTTCTAAAATATGTAATTATTTCTCATATTACACACACATTCACTTGGCACAAAAATAAAAAAGGAGATGGGACGTGTGACGCAAAATTGAGAATCCAAGTGAAATCTAATTGGATTTTTTCTTAGTTTTGGCTTTTAATATATAAGTAGATATGTAGATTATTATTATTATTATTATTTAGTGTGAAGAGCCATTATTATGTGAGAGGATAAAGTATCAAATTACTCTACTCCCAAAATAATTATTCCTTAATAAGGTCACAACTCATTTTTCTAAAATTTAGCATACTATCATTAGACCAAAACCTTGTTGATCATCAAGTCTTATGCATGCAAGTGGTATTTCTTATCCTCACACTTTGTTCGATCTTATTTGATAGATTCTAAATAATCAAAACTATGATGGTCGAATGCACATAGAAATGAACTCCCACCTCCTTTCAGAATTTTTGGAGTGGGAAGTGAAGCAGGATATCAATCAGATGGCTCCCCTTAAGGCATCTAGGCCTAATGGTACGCCACCTCTCTTTTACCAACACTACTTGAATTTAATTGGACATGACATATCTCAATCTGTTCTCCATTTTTTAAATTCTGCATTTCTTCTTGAAAATCTTAATCATACTTTTATCAATCTCATTCCAAAGAAGAAAAATCTGGAACTTGCCTCTGATTTTAGACCCATCAGTTTATGTAATGTTCTGCATAAAATTTTCTCTAAGGTTCTAGCAAATAGACTTAAGAAAATTTTACCAAATATTATTTCTGAACATTAGAGTGCTTTACCAAAAGCCGTCTTGTTTTTGATAACATTTTGGTAGCTTTTAAGTCTCTTCACAGCATGCAGAAACATAAAGGGAATGACGATTATATGGCGATAAATCTTGACATGAGCAAAGCCTACGATAGAATGGAGTGGCATTATCTGGAATCAATCATGGTGAAGATGGGATTTTTAGACCACTGGATTAAATTACTCATGCTCTGTGTTAAAACAGTATCCTACTCAATCCTTGTAAATGGTGAACCAAAAGGCATGATCACACCTTATAGAGCCATTCGTCAAGGGGATCCTCTCTCTCCCTTCCTTTTCCTCCTTTGCACGGAAGGTCTTCATGGGCTCAACAGTCAAGCGCCAACCTAGAGGGATATCAAGGGTTATTCACTTTGCAGAAGCAGCTAGAGATTAACTCACCTTTTGTTTGTAGATGATAGCCTTTTGTTTTACAGGGCAATTGTTTTGGAATGCCAAAAAACTTTGGACATCCTAGAGGTTTATGGAAGATGCTTGGGTCAACAAATTAAACGGAGCAAGACGACAATCTTCTTCAGCAAAGCTACCTGTGAGGATACTAGAAATCATATAAAGAGGGCGATGGGAGTTCTAGAGATTATTCAGTATGAGAAGTATTTGGGGTTACCCTCTCTTGTGGGAAGAAATAAAAAAGCTAGTTTTAATTATATAAAAGAAAGGGTCTGGAAGAAAATCTAAGGGTGGAAGGAAAAACTTTTGTCCCAGGCTGGTAGAGAAATTTTAAATTTAAGGCAGTGGTTCAAGCAATCCCTACATATACTATAAGTTGTTTCAAACTTCTATTGTGTCTTTGCTCGGAGATTGAAAGCCTTATCAGAAGATTTTGGTGGGGTTAGAAAGGGGACCGATGAAAAGTTCATTAGGTCAAGAGGGACACACTCTGCCAATCTAAGAATGAAGGTGGGATGGGTTTCAAAGATCTATCATATTTTATGGCTAAGCAAGCATGGAGATTGTTACATAATAAAAACTCACTGTTCTATATAGTTTTTAAATCAAAATTTCTGGATTGTTTTATATTGGAGGCCTTAAATTCTAGCTCAAGTTTGCATGCCTGGCAAAGTATACTGAAGGGAAGGCATGTTCTTCTAAAGGGTGCTAGATGGAGGGTTGGTTGTGGTGAATCTATCAGTGTATGGAATGACGCTTGGTTGCCATCTCTTGACCATCCTAAAGTCCTATCCTAGATTGTCCCTGGCTTTGAAGATGCCAAGGTTTCACACCTTATAAACCCGACCTCAAGGAGGTGGGATACCAATCTATTATAGGGCCTATTTCATCCAGATGAAGTGGATTTAATGCTCAATACTCCACTGAGTCATATTCCCACGAAGGACAAGGTGGTATGGCCCTTTAATCCCTTAAGTGTATCCTCTGTGAAATTAGGTACAAAATTCCTAGCCAAAGATTCCACTCTTCTAGCTCTGCGGGTCAACCAATCGTAGCATGATGACATTTGGAAACGGATTTGGGGACTCCCTGTCCCAAACACAGTCAAGAATTTCTTGTGGCGTACTTGTTGAGAAGCGATCCTTGTCAAGCGAAGTTTATGGAAGAAAAAAAATCCTTACTGATGATGTTTGCAAGCACTGTCATTTATCCCCCGAGATTATTTGCCATGCTTTATGAGAGTGTCCGAAGATCACAAAAGTTTGGGAAGCTATACCAGGTTTTAAGTTTCGTTAGCTGCATAACTTCCCATGGTTCAGGGACCTGGTTCTCTTCGTACAAGCAGAAGGTAAAAATCTGGAGATGTTAGCAATGGTGTTGTGGAAAATATGGTACCGAAGGAATCAACTTAGAGTTGGTTCGAAGGATTTTCCCATCTCCTAAGTGGTCCCTCAAGCCTCACAAGCTCTCTCGGATATCAAGCAATTTAATGTTTCTCTCCCATCTTGACAGGATGGCATTAGCAACTCTAGGGCTTAGTCTCAATGGCTTCCTCCTCCAAGGGATTGCTTTAAGATCAATTTTGACGAGGCTACATTTCCAGAATTAGGTAGGGCAGGGTTGGGAGTAGTCATTTGAGATTGGCGAGGAAATGTTGTGGCATCACTCTCGGAACAAGCTCCTCTCCCTTTCTCACTAGATATTGTTGAAGCCATGGCTTCTGCTAGGGCAATTTCTTTTGCTCATAAGCTCAGCATTAAACCCTTCATCCTCGAAGGAGATTCGGAAGCCGTGATCAACACTCTCAACTCTGTCGAAGACTCCCTTTCTTCCTTTGGTCACATTAATACTTTGGCTAAATCCACCTTAGTTACCAATATTTGTATCTCCTTTTCTTATATACGTAGACTTGGTAACAAAGTAGCTCACAACCTAACTAGACATGTTAGAGGTTTGTTGGTGTGGTTAGAGGATGCTCCCCTTCACCTTTATTATGTTCTCTTTGCCGATTTCGGCTAATAATATTAGTAGCCTCTTTCTCAAAATTTTTTTTTTTTTTTAAAAGTACAAATGCACATAGGTTGATTGAGTGACATGTCATTTTTATGTTTTTTCTAGACATGTTGGTGGAATGGGTGACATGAAATGATGGTGACTACCGTACTATAAAAGATTGAACCCACCTAGTATCTTAGAGCATAGTTTTTTTTTTTTTTGAGAATCAGAACATAGTTAATAGACCAACTCTTATCATATAATTTTCCTTTTTTATAATGTAATTAAGATCCCAAACCATGTAATTTTTTTAATTGTATCTAAGAATAAATTTTTTTAAGTATTTTGCAATCAATAAAATGAAAATTCTTTTATTGTATGTGTAAAGTTGTAATTTACAACTATGTTTTATGTTGACTTTATTCCATGACAAAAAATATTGTAATTGCTTTAATTTTGTTCATTGTATTTTATGGAATTTTATTGTTTTGGGTTTAGTATTAAGTTGGTGAAGACTCAAGCTTAATTGAAGATCAAGTGGATTTTGCGAGAATCTTGCGAGAAGCTAACTCGTGAAGTAGCCACGTGAGAAGCACATAACTGGAAGCTGAAGAGTCATGCCAAGTTGTCAATTTTGCGAGTGTCTTACGGGTAAGGCCTTCTCTCGAGATAGTCGCGAAATATTCTGCTTGGAGGCTTTTTAACTGTGACTTTCTTACCTTTCACTCATACTATATATACCTTTACCCATAAATGTAAAAGAGGTCATTCAGAGAGAAAAACCCTAGATAGGTTTTCTACAACACACACACCCATCTTTTAGAGAGAGAGCTACTCATCCTTAGTGAGAAATCATTCTAGCCTCTTCTCATTCCCTCTTCCATTGTCACACCTTGAGAGGAGATTTGTACCCAAACACAACCCACACATTTTATGAGTGTAGAGAATGTTTTGGAGTTTGGGAAGTTTTAGGGATTTGCCAAAAGAAGCTGGTGAGGCTTGGCGGATGCAATCGGGTGTATTGCGGGATCCAGAAAGCTAGACAAGACACAGTTTCGAGAAGCCTTGTTGGAGTAGGAGCTTGGAGGACTTAGGTGCATTAGGTAGATTAGGCTTGGAGGGTCTCTTGCTATTCATGTATCCCAACTTATTGTCTAGTGGATCGATTTACCATTTGGAGGGTGGTGAAGAGATTTTTCGCTGAATTCTTCGGTTTCCTCTTCGATAACACATTGGCGTGTTATCTTGTGTTTGCATTCTCTCTTCCCTTACTTTTGTGCTTTACTTTTGTGCTTTACTTTTGTGCTTTACTTTTATTGTTTGTTATTCATGTTTATGCACTAGAGTAGTTATTGGTTTATTCGGCATGTATTTACTCTATTCCGCACTTAGTATAAGTTAGAGTAAAATCAATCGAGCCGTAATATTTAATTTGGGGGTCTAAATAGCTCTTGTGTTTTAACACATTTTCGAGCTTTCAATTGGTATCAAAGCGAGTACACTTGTTTTGATTTCATTACCTAAGTGTGATTCTTGACCCCTTGTGTGTTTTGCCATGGATAATGCTTTGTATGCTTCTATTGATGTTGTTGATTGTAACATGCCATGTGTTTGTGAAAATGCCTCTATGAGTGTTTATCCACATGATTGTGATGCCATGTTACATGAATCTTTGGGTGTTGTTGATATTCCAAACATCAAACTCTTAAAGAAAGAAGCTAAGAAGTTTCAAAAGAATTTCAGCAAGTTCATTTGTGAAAAGGATGATTTGATTGTTAAGCTCAATGAATCCAATAAATTGGTTGAAAAGTACAAGAAACTTGCTGAACAATCTCTTGAAAAGCTGAAAGAGTTTGAATGTTTAAATGTGGACTTGGATGCTAAACTTGTTTTGTCTAACAAACTTGTTAATGAGCTAAAATGAGAAAATGAATCTCTTAAGATGCATGCCAAGTGTTTGATTGCTGAATCTATTGCTAAAAGGGATGAAAATATTTGTTACAATCATGTTGTGGTACCTGATTTTGTGCCTAATGTGTGTTCTACCTCAAAGGACAAATCGGTGTGCATTCCTCTACACGAAAAAAATCAAAAGGTGGAGGCAAAGGCTCTTAAGCCAAAGCCTCCATTTAGATCTCAACCTAAGGTTTTGATGAAAAGTGGTAAGTTGTTGAAGTATGTGGTTAATGCTCTTACCTCTTTGTTTATGTGCATCTTCGGTTCTCATTCTTCCAACCCTCGTCTCACTTCTCGTGAGACACTCATTCCAAACAATCATTCCGTTTGGATGAGGAAGGGTTCCTATGGTTGAACTTATGCTCTTTTGGTCCTTGATCTAATTCTTTCAATTTTTGTAGGACCATTCACGCATTAAATACTTCATTGTCATGCATTTGTGCATCATGTATCTATTTATATGCATTGTTTTGTTTGTTTTTTATCTTACTTTTATGTCTTTGTTTTGTGTGTGTTAAAATCCAAAACCACATAAAAAGTAAAAAATTTAAAAAGTTTAATTGTATATGTTTGAGCACATATCACATGTAAGTTTGGCCTAGTACCTTCATACTAATGGCGTAGTGCATTTACGAGCTTAGCTTGTTTTGTATGCACATCTATCTTTGTGGGAAAAATCTTGAAATCTATGTGTGACTGTTGTAAATCGATCTTCAAGCTTGTCATGAATGATTGGTCAATAGTTTTGTTGGTTTTGATACATGCATAGACTTGAACCTATATATCTTTCCACACTTTTTATGTTTTTGCTTAAAGAGCTCACCAAATGTAAATCTCAAAATGAAAAGAGATAATGAGCTGCAAAAACTGTCACACATACTAGTATTTGACTAGGAAAAAGGGAAAGTGACTTGTATTGAAATGCATGGTGCTCAAAAAGCCGAAGGCTTATTCTCAAAAATGAAATATCATAAATTTCAGGTATCGATCTTAAAATGAGATGTATTGTTCAAAAATGATTAAATGTTATGAATTGTAAGAAGCAAAATGAAAAGCTTCCAAGATATGTAATCATTTTCTTGTGGGAGGTCATATATGTTCATTTCTATAATTGAGATAGACCACTTGAGTTAGTACTAGTTGTGTATGACTGGATTGAATTGATCATTGAAGTTTCACTCTAGACTAAGGACTATTCCACACTTGATACACACACACAACACACAAGTTTAATATTCAATGAATGCCTATTTCATTTGTGTGTTTGTACATGTTCAAATGTGATGTGTGTGTGCTCAACCTTATGTGGATCAAACCAAAAAGATTTTTGTTCTTTTTGTTTGCTTTTGGAAATGATTTGTATCATCTATGTTTTTCAAAATTTTTCAAGTTGTTTTTATGTGAAAAACATGTTTTCTGGGTGTTTTCATGACCTATGTCATGTGTAAGCTCAAAGTTAAATTGTCAAATTCTTAAGTTTTTCAACTTTGGACAGAGAGTTTTGCGACTGTTTCATGAGTAAGTCTTACTAGCGAAATACTAGCGAAATTTTCGTGGGAAGCTAACCCGCGAGATACCAGCGAATCAACTTTTTAAAGGGCATTTCGTGGGACATTTATTTTAAACGTCTCACATCTTCTCCCAAACCCCTATTTTAATGCTTCAACATCAAAACCCAACTAATTTCAAATGTTTTACATTTCATAAACATCTCTAAGGTAATCTTTAATTCTTTTCATCAATTTTGATCCTTAGATTATGTTTTTGGGGGGTTTTATGTTCATAGTTGGGGTTTTTCTCAAATGGGACTGAGAAAACTTATTTTTGTCAATCTTTTTGATTGAGTTTTGTTTTAAATGATAATTTGCTTTGGATGTTGGTCTCTTGTGGCAAAAATAACATGTATTTAGGCAAGAATTAGGCAGGGCAAGGTTGGGAGTAGTCATTCGATACTGGCGAGGAAATGTTGTGGCATCACTCTTGGAACAAGCTCCTCTCCCTTTCTCACTATATATTGTTGAAGCCATGGCTGCTGCCAGGGTGATTTTTTTTGCTCATAAGCTCAGCATCAAACCCTTCATTCTCGAAGGAGATTCGGAAGCCGTGATCAACACTCTCAACTCTGCTGAAGACTCCCTTTCTTCCTTTGGTCACATTATTACTTTGGCTAAATCCATTTTAGTTACCAATATTTGTATCTCCTTTTCTTATATACGCAGACTTGGTAATAAAGTAGCTCACAACCTAACTAGACATGCTAGATAGGTTAGAGGTTTGTTGGTGTGGTTAGGGGATGCTCCCCTTCACCCTTATTATGTTCTCTTTGCTGATTTCGGCTAATAATATTAGTAGCCTCTTTCTCAAATTAAAAAAAAAAAAAAAAAGTACGAATGCACATAGGTTGATTGAATGACATGTCATTTTTATGTTTTTTCTAGACATGTTAGTGGAATGGGTGACATGAAATGATGGTGACATGAAATGATGGTGACTACCATACTATAAAAGATTGATCCCACCTAGTATCTTAGAGCATAGGTTTTATTTTTTTTATTTTTTTTTTAATTTTTTGAGAATCAGAACATAGTTAATAGACCAACTCTTATCATATAATTTTCCTTTTTTATAATGTAATTAAGATCCCAAGCCATGTAATTTTTTTAATTGTATCTAAGAATAAAGTTTTTTAAGTATTTTGCAATCAATAAAATGAAAATTCTTTTATTGTATATGTAAAGTTGTGATTTACAACTATGTTTTATGTTGGCTTTATTCTATGACAAAAAGTATTGTAATTGCTTTAATTTTGTTCCTTGTATTTTGTGGGATTTTATTGTTTTGGGTTTAGTATTACATTGGTGAAGACTCAAGCTTAATTGAAGATCAAGTGGATTTTGCAAGAATCTCGCGAAAAGCTAACCCGCGAAGTAGCCACGTGAGAAGCACATGACTGGAAGCTGAAGAGTCGTGCCAGGTTGTCAGTTTCGCGAGTGTCTTGCGGGTAAGGCCTTCCTGCAAGGTAATTGCAAAACATTCTGCTTGGAGGATTTTTAAGTATGACTTTCTTACCATTCAACCCTACTATATATACCCTTATTACCCACAAATGTAAAAGAGGCCATTCAGAGAGAAAAATCCTAGATAGATTTTCTATAACACACACACCCATCTTTTAGAGAGAGAGTTACTCATCCTTAGTGAGAAATTATTCTAACCTCTTCTCCTTCCCTCTCCCGTTGTCATACCTTGAGAGGAGATTTGTACCCGAACACAACTCACACCTTTTCAGAGTAAAGAGAGTGTTTTGGAGCTTGGGAAGTTTTGGGGATTTGCCAAAAGAAGCCAGTGAGGCTTGGCCAATGCAATCCGGTGTATTGCAGGATCCAAAAAACTAGACAAGACACGGTTTTGAGAAGTTTTGTTAGAGAAGGAGCTTTGAGGGCTTAGGTGCATTGGGTATATTAGACTTGGAGGGTCTCTTGCTATTCGTGTATCCCAACTTATTGTTTAGTGGATCGATTTACTGCTTGGAGGGCGGTGGAGAGGTTTTTCGCCGAGTTCTTCGGTTTCCTTTTCGATAACACATCGGCATGTTTTTTTGTGTTTGCATTCTCTTTTTCCCTTACTCTTGTGCTTTACTTTTATTGTTTGTTGTTCATGTTTATGCATTATAGTAGTTATCGGTTTATTCCACTCACATTTACTCTATTCTGCACTTAGTATAAGTTAGAGTAAAATCAATCGAGCCGTAATATTTAATTTGGGGGGTCTAAACAGCTCTTGTATTTTAACACATTTTCGAGCTTTCAGTATGATTTTCTTATTCTTTTATAATTTAATTAAGTGGAGACTCTAAAATTATAACTCTTGATTTAGAGGTACAACGTTCATGGTCAAGTCAACATTTTGAGAAATAATTAAACACGATCTCACTTATTTAGATAGGCTTGGTCCAATAAACCAACAATGAATCAAGGTAGAACCTTGTAATTCAATTTGTACTTCTTGGTATAATTTTTAACAGAGACATTCATGATTAAAATGATAAAATCCCCCCTCAACCATCTATCAAATTATCCAAAAAATCAGGATTAAGATATAAATTTCATTAAGTAGGTATGTTAATTTATGTTGGGAAAGGGGGGAAAAATATCAAACAAGACTATTGTGTTGGGCATTCTTCATTTTTTAAAAATTTTTTTTTTTACAAATATTGATTTATTTCAATTTTTTAAAAATAAATTAACAAACGAGTTTAAGTAAATATATTTAAACAAAAGAGGAAGTTGTTAGGATATTAGTGTTGGTATATTTCATTTCAATTTTTCATGTATTTTCCTTATTAATATTTCAATTATAATGTGCAAAACTGTGGGCTACATTGTATTGGTTTGAGAGGTCAAGTTGAACTAGTAATCTTGCCTCTCTCTTCGGTCGAGCAAGATTGACAAAACTTGAGAAAGTTTTTGTTATAATTTTCTCTAATATTCTTGTCCAATCAAACGCTCTCATATACCATTCTAACCCGCGAGATTCATCATGCAATTCCCATATTGAAGAGTTGGAGAGTAACCTTTTACCTTAGAGCAAAAATTAATTTATTCTCTCTACCTTCTCCCTCTCTAATTTCTAAATCCTTTGAGAGGATATTAAAACCTTACACACACTAAATCCTTAAGCGTTCGTTGTTGCTTTTTGGTATTGAGAATCATTGGAGCAGTCCTAAAATCTCCAATAGGTCTTGGAGTAGCCAAGGAGACTTGTTCTTGTGATGATTGGCGGCTCAATTGTGATACGGATGACTAGTAAGGAAAAAAATATTTGTGGAATCAGTTGCGAGCAAGGGTGGAGAGCTCGAATACACGAATGTCATTTACTAGCTTTGTAAATGAGGTGTATTGAAACTATTCTTGTTAGTGAATTGGTTTGGTGCTATAGGCCCTAGAGTGTTTTCTTGACCTAATTGTGTGTTTTTCTCCTCTTAAACACTTTGTGGTGTTTGGGTACTTCTGTTGTTGGTTGGAATTTACTTTTACAATTATGTATCCGTGCATATGTTAATTGGCTAATCACATTAACAACTGCGATTAATTTTGTAATTAGCTCAAAATTAATGTAATTATAAGCCGTAAAATTGGATTCTGAAGCATGTTTTCTTATAAACAAAACACAAAAATAAGACTTTTCCATTTAGTATTTACCTTTTTTCCAAATTATTTTTTATTGGGATTTCAAAAAAAAAAAAAAAAGGATATTCCATTAATTATGAATTTCAAAGTAAGTTTTAAGTAAATTTATATATTTCCTATTTGCTTTTGGCAGTTAGTGAGTTAGTTCCTTCCTTCGTTCAACACTACGAAAGTGAAGAAATTGCATTAAATCGAATTAAACAATTTTTTTTTTATGGACAATTATAATGATTATCCACTTTTTTTTTTAAGAAACAATGATTATCTATAAATCATCATTACTATTTTTTCAAATTAAAAATAAAATTTTACGATTCTCGTCTGATCCATATGACCTCTCCACCGATCATGCATAGGATCTCAATCCTAACAACCATATTCTGTGAGTGCAATTTCCATTTAGGTGATAGAAAAATCAGGCAACCATGATGATAGCTCTTTTTTTTTTTTAAAGAATTTCAACCTATGGCTTTCATTCCTAATGATAGCTCTTTATCATCAAACTAAGACACTAATTAGTTTTTGGTGTACGTAGCGGGAATTGAACCTCAGATTTCTTATTCAACTATTAGAAACTTTACCAGTTAAGTTAATTGGAATCCACTACTGTATAGAACTTTGATTACAATATAACACTAGAGGAATATACCACGGGATAAATCCAATTATAGGATTTACAAATTTATTCACGGGGATGGAGGGAAGTTTGGACCAAGGGGGACCATGAAGACCATGAGACCATCCACCTTCTTGAATGTTGCTTGAATATATAAACAAATATTTGAAAGTATGGATTCAAATGATTCATATTTAGTCTCACTAAAATTAAAAACTTGAGATTTCAAACTAAATGTTGGTCTAAAGAATCTAAAAGATAAAATGGTCATTTCAGTCATATCTCTTAGTAGCTAGTGTCTCACTTGACGGTTATGTATGCGAGTCAAATATTAGAGGGTTTGTGTTCGCTAACAGAGGGGAACTTCATTGTGTAAAATCCAAAATTTCAAATTTTCATAGTGTAAAATCTAAACAACTCCAAAACTTAGTAGTGCACTTTGTAATTTACCCTAAAAAAACACAAAGGCAATTGGAGACTGCTTTTGCTAACAGTTGGGAACTTCAAGATGTAAAATTTAACTTTTCAAATTTCAGGGTGTAATTTCTAAATAACCCTAACTTTGGTGGTGTACTTCACAATTTTCCAAAAGAAAAATGCTAAAGATACTATAAGTTTTACCAGAAAAAATGGCCAAATATCATCTTTGGTTGAAATAATTTGTGTTCTATCATTGTTTGAGATATAATTAGAGGTCTACTACCTTTTTAAAACTGGAGTTCTATAAAAATTGCCATGGTGGCACCCGCTGACTTGGATTATTTTAATTAAAAAATGCTATGTGAAACTCGAGACTGTGAAACTTGAGTTGTTTGTAACGTATTTCTTGAGTTTATAAAACTTGAGTACCATATAACTGAGGTTCATATTCCTAAATGGCAGCAAATTTATGCCATGTCCCTCTTTCAGCTTTTCTTCTTTCACTTCAGCGTGTCCCACACACATAAGCATAAGGCCACATTTCATTAAGAGACATCTGACATGATTAATTTTCACACTTCTTTCCTACTACCCTATACCACAGGCCTTGTCATTCTCACCCTTAGTACATATTCCCACTTACAGCCAAAAATTCGTTCAACTATACTTCTACAACAACGAAGAAAGTGATCAATATGGTTAGCATGATCTTTCCGTTGAAAGCATAGCTTGCATTGGCCTCCATAAGAGACAGAAAGAACTAGAGTGATGGCTCTAGAGAGAGAGAGAGTGAGAGATAAAGTGTGTGTGTTAGAGAGTCAATGAGTGTTTAATGAAAGTGTATGAATGGAACTCAATTTTATAGAAGCGAGTTCCACCCTTCATAGAGCTCTAGTTTGTACCACTCGAGTTCTAGTGGCATTATATATATATATATTTTTTTTTTTTTTAATCCTGGGTCAGCTTGTGCCACCATGTCATTTTTTTTTTTTGGAACTCGATTTTTATAAACTCAAGTTCCATGTATAACTCGACCTTTTTGAACTCGAGTTTCAAAACAGTGGTAGATTACAAATTATTTCTTAAACAATGGTAAAATGCAAATTATTTCAGCCAAAGTTGGTATTTGGCCATTTTTGCCAAGTTTTACCACATAGAACTTACAAAATAATATAACAACAAATATGATTGGTAGGCTTCAACTACCTAATAAATGAATGTATAATTTTTTTTCTTTTAATGTTTTGTGACAAATCAATTTGTAACTATGTAATAAAATTGTTGTATCTCTAGTATCACTATTTTTTAAATCATAAGTAGATAATAAAAAATTTACTTAAAAAAAAAATTCTTTGGTGAATAATTCCTCTTTAATGAGAAAGACGAAAGGAAGAAACAAATACAAAAGAGATTTGGACCATTCATATCTCAAATTGTACCAGCAAGGATTAATCTGGGAGGTCCAAGGCGTTTAAAAGCATGTGATTTGTATACGAGTCCGTTTGGGAACGGCTTATTTAGCTGAAATTGAAAACTTTTTACTGAAAGTATTGTAAATAAAACTAAAAGGTAGCTGAAATAATACAGTGAGATCCATAAATAGTACTAAAAAGTGCAATAGGACTTATGAATAGTAGTAAAAATAAGCTAATTAGTAAAAAAAAAACTAGTTTTTTAACCCAATGTCAAATGCAACCATAGTTTGGTTTTATTTTTTTTATAATTATATGTGTTGGTTTTGACAAAGTAGGTTTTTGATCAAGTGGATAAAAGATTTTTTTAATTTTTTTTTGGATAAATACAATAGGATTTTAACTTATAATATCCACTTTATAATAAATGATGAGAATAAATTCAGTCCGGATGTGGCGTCAAAAGCCACTTTTACGCCCTCCAATTATAATGTGCCACGTTATATTTTTGCAAGGCTCACCAACAAGGCAACAACCATCTGCTTCAGCTCTCTCTCTAATCAAACCAACCCCATAGCCGATCTTCTCAAGCTCCCTCATCTCCAATTGTCGGCCAAGCTCCACGACTCCTGCCACCTGCAACTACTGTTAGTAGCTTAGAAACTCTTCTCTCTCTCACTAGCTCCCTTTCTCTCTGATTCACATGAGCCCACTTCAACAACCAAATGGCACCATAACACCAACCCATATAAGCTCACTTCAACAACCACTCCTTGAGTTGCCAACCCAGATTAAAACCCAACTCAAAAATCAAAGATTTTTTAAAAATCTTACTGTTGGAGTAGCTTCTTTTAGATTTGGTTTTGTGGGTTTCATTCTTTCCAAATTTTTTTCATGTAATTGGTGGTGAAATTCCACCACAGAAAGATTGATGGCTTCTATTCTTACGGATTGAAAGATCGATATTGTCTTAGGTAGCGTCCACCTTGGGTTTGGAGGGTTGTCGGCGGCACCCCCGAAGGCTCCTCTGTGGTCCTCCACCTCAAACCTCAAGCCCTATCACCTCTCTCTCTCTCTCTCTCTCTCTCTAAGAAACCTCAAACCCCATCTTTCTCTCCCCGTGGCTCTGAGCACAAACAGAAGAGGAAGAAAATGCGTACATTGTGTGGCCTTACAGTGACCACAATTCTCTTGTTTTTTCTCCTCTTCGTCTCTCTATCTCACTCCTTCTACCTTCCTAGCGTTGCTCCTCGCGATTTCAGACTGTATGTTCCCTTATAATCCAAACCCACTTCTCAAAATCTGTGCTTTATTTCATTCTTTCACCTCTCATTGCTTGCTTTCTTGTGTAGTTCTTTTTTTGGGTTTCTCATTGCTTCCTCCACCGCTAATTGTACTCCACCTCCGACGGCTGTAATTGGAGATTCTCGGCAGCATCTTTATTTAGGGAAGAAGTGCGGATTTGGTTTTCTGTATTGA
Organism: Quercus glauca; assembly: GCA_023736055.1. Lineage (NCBI taxonomy): Eukaryota > Viridiplantae > Streptophyta > Magnoliopsida > Fagales > Fagaceae > Quercus > Quercus glauca. Next base: position 35,007,430 of record CM043322.1, read on the forward strand.
GGAGGATTTGATTTAGTGTGGAAGAGCTTAGTTTTTTATTTGCAAAAATATGACGTGTCATATTATTATTGGAGGGCGTAATAGTTGCCTTTTACGTCACATCTGGACTGAATTTATTCTCATAAATGATCTTTATCATTATGCTAAAATATCAATTAGATTTTCTCCAAAAAAAAAAAAAACCAATTAGTTTATTTTTTATAGACATGATTTGAATTTCAAATCTCTAATTATTAGACAACAAAATTTTTTTCTAATTGATTTGACTAAAAGCCACCATTACCCAACTCATTTCAAACCACTTTAGATGTATCCATCTTTGAATGACGATTGAGCACAGTCACAGCGGCACGTGAGGGGCCATTAGGTAACATTGTTTTTTTTTTTTTTTTTGATAGGATTAGTTAACATTATTTTAGTAACGTTATTTGTATTTTTTTGAAATATATTTGGGTAAAAAAGTGTGTAAAAATGCGTATAATGTTGTTTTAAAACTAAAAATATGTTGTTAAACAACTCTACCAAACGGGGCCATAAATGCTACAAAAGTGCTGCAACAATCAGCATTATGCTTTGTTTGTTTGTTGTTGTTTTTATTTTTTATTATTTTTTTAGTGAAATAAAAGAAAGAGAAATAATTGTACATTTTTATTATTTTTTTTTAATAATTATGTTCTTTACGATCAGAACAATATATCAATCGGTTCTTAGTATAGTAAAAAATTAAACTTTAAATATCTTATTCAGTTATCATAAATTTTATCAGTTAAATTGAACACAACTCAAATTTTTTTTTTTTTTTTTTAAAACGGTTGAAAAATAATTGTACTTACCACGTGGTGGTACTTCCAAGAACATTGTCGTAATGCTTCAAGAGAAATGGTACTGTGCAACAATAATTCAAAGGGTCCAATAACAACAGTTAATGATAAGGAATTAGTGGGAGATAAATAAAGTTGTAGTGATGCTTAGGAAGATGTAAAACTAAAATCTCACTGAAATTCTTTTCTTATTTCCTTCATGGTGAACGCTACCACCTCTCTCCCTCTATTTGAGAAAATCCCTCGTAAAAATACTATACAGAGAGGGTTTGATATCATTATCTTCTTTCTTCTTCTTTTACTCGTTGTTTATCGTCTCTACTTTCTCAACGATTATGGTTTCACTTGGATCCTAGCCTTCCTATGCGAGTCATGGTTCACTTTCACTTGGGTTCTTGTCATCAGCACCAAATGGACTCTTGTGGACTACAGCACCTATCCAGACCGCCTCTTGCAAAGGTAACAAACATCATCCTGTCAACAATTCTCTAATCTTCAATCATGCTATGATTTTAATGATTACACTCTGTTAGGTTCTAAAGGTTTAGGAATTTATGTATTTAGAACTCTAATTTGTAATGTTGGCAAACCATGATCAAAACAATGTACTTAGTCTTGTTTAGGCTTGCTCAAAGTTGATAAAATATTGTAAAGTTGGAATCGAGTGACTGCAGATGCATTGGGGCATTTCGGCCTGACTCAATCGATCGAAGGTTAGACTCGATCGATCGAAAATCGGCCCAGATGCGTTTCTGCAGAATTTCCAACTCAGCCCTAACTCTTTAAACGTTTAGGGTTTTATGTTTTTGCCCTAGGTATATAAGGCAAACCCTAGCCATGTTTTTCAGTGTTGCACAAGTTGTATTGTTGTTCATACATTGCGGTTTTGTGTAAATCTCTTGTGAGATCTAGAGGAGCTTTTCTTTACACAAAGCTTAGGGTTTTCAAGATTGAGATTACATCAACATCTTGATGATCAACTTGGTTGCTGCCTTTGACGCTTAAAGAATATCAAGCGTGGGTGCTTGTAGCTGATCAAGGGATTCAAAGAAAGAAGTAGTTCGTGGACTCGGAGCCTGCGCGTGGTCGTGTTAGGAAGTTTTACTGGTGGATAGCATTAGGAAGTCAAGCGGGGAGCTTGTGAGTCCTTTTGTAAGAACTTCAATTCTTTCTTAGTGGATTCCGTTTTGCCTTGAGGATCGGTGGGTAAAATCCTCCCCAGGTTTTTCCGTGTGGTTTCCTGGGTGATCATATCTTGTGTTATTTATTTTTCCGCTGCTTTATATGTTTTATATGCATGATATGATTATTTGATTGTTTTAACCTAGAACTGTTTAATTTGACTAAGTAACAACTTGGCTAATTAATCTAGGCTACGCAATCTGGTTGTGTTTAAGGGGTCTAAAACCGTTCACACTCATTTTGCATTGCTTTTCCTTCATCATGGTGAAATGTGTCATTTTTGCTATGAATTTTACTTGGTGTGAAGCATATATGAATGATTTTTTATGTTGCTCCTAACTTTTAATTTGTGATTTTTTCATATAAGGGTACCCGAAGTTGAACTTCCCTTAGTGGACATGTTTGTCACAACCGCAGATCCAGTGCTGGAACCACCTATCATCACCGTGAACACTGTGCTATCTTTGTTGGCAGTTGATTACCCTTCTCACAAGCTAGCTTGCTATGTATCTGATGATGGCTGTTCTCCTCTCACCTATTACTCTCTTGTCGAGGCCTCAAAGTTTGCCAAGCTTTGGGTTCCATTTTGTAACGAGTACAATGTTCAAGTGAGAGCTCCTTTTAGATACTTTTCAGGTGATGATTCCATAAAGTCCAGTGGCAGTGATACTTCAAGTAACTTTCAACAAGAGTGGAAACGGATGAAGGTAATTTGAAGGTGTAGTTAGACTTAGATCAGAAGATTATTATCTTAAATCTAAAAAGTTGGAATATCTTGGAGAGCATATGTTGTCAATGGTATCTTAGAGCATCACCAACAGCCTCTCTTTTTTTTTTCCTCCTCTTTTTTTTCCTCTACACACGTATACTTCTTATCCCTATCTTCAATTTCATTTTTTGTTTCTACTTCAGTACCTCCAGACATACCTCTAGATCTCTTTCTTTCTGTCTCTCTCTCTCTCTCTCTCACACACAGATCACCGGCAAGAGAGAGTTTAAATTGGCGTTCACACATGCTGCTTGTCCGCTCCACCATTGCTTGTTCGCTTCACCACCACGGCTCAGATGAGTCAGATTTGCTTTGTTGTTGTTGTTGTTTTTTTTTTTTTGATTAGTTTTAAGATTGTGATTTGAGTTTGTATTTTGATTGTGATTGAGTTTAGATAAAGATGTTTGAGAGAGAAAATTCTGGAATGGTTGAGATGTTTGCAGTTAAGCATTGTGAACTTGAGTAAAATTGATTATTTTATTCGGTGGTTTGAATTTTTTATTATAGTTATTTGTTTTGCTCATGAACTGTAGGTCATCAAACCAAGAGAGTGACTGTTCATTAGCAACCAATTTTTTTGCTAATGAATAGTGAATTAAAGAAACTGCTGAAGCACCTTTTTGTGGGTTTGCTCTCAAAATTTTGGGTTTAGAGAGCTTGTTGGAGATGCTCTTAATACAATAAATCTAAGGACAACATTTTCTACAATTATTTACAATTATTGAGGTGAAATAGTGAATCGAGATGTGGAGGGAATTAGTTTTGTCTCTAATACAAAGGGCAACAGAGATACATAATGACTTAGGGGCTATTTGGATTTAGTGTTTTCCATCACCTATTACTCTGTTTTCATCACCTATAACTCAAAACTGGTAGGTCCCACAGCTATTTGATTTGTTTGTGATTTGAGTCTTCTTCTTCTTCTTCTTCTTCTTCTTCTTTTTTTTTTTTCACTGGTTCGGTGAGTTTGGGTATTGAGGGTTGAAGGGAAAAAAAGAAGAAGAAGAAGAAGTAAAAGCTACACCAAGTTATTCCATGGGTCCTACAAAAAGTAAAATTTTTTGAGTTATCAAAATTGGAAACAAGTGCCAAACATGCCGCCTTAGGAAGTTGTGGTATTTTCAGTGATAAGTGATGAGTTATAGAGTGATGAGTGATGAAAATTGAGTGAGGACTGATGAGTGATGATTTTTTAAAAGCCAAACAACCCCTTATCTTCTTGTTTGTTGACTTGTTTGTCTTTCATGTTTTGTAGGATGAGTATGAATAGCTTAGTGCAAAAATCGAGGATGTCGTCCAAAACCAAAACATCGTGCCATGTGATTTAACAGTTTTCTCCGAAATAGACAGAAAAAATCATCCAGCTATACTCAAGGTACTCTTTTGTAGTGTAGGGCGTAGGCAGTTAGGCTTTCGTCCAGTGCATGCATGCATACAACATTAGGAGAAATTATAATATCCTCATAGATCATGTAATTTGTACACTGTTTCATTAAAAGATTTTTTCCTGTTTTAAAATAATGGGTTAGAAAAAAATTTTAAACATAAATTAACTACTGACTCAGTAATTTTAAATATGTGTGGGTTTTTTTTGTGGAATGGTGGACAAGTGACATGGTTTACCATGAGGATTGTGTAATTTTTTCCAGCATTAGGCAGTATTCTGGTTCAATATGCTACTGTCATTTTAGGACACACGTCATCTTTAGTGTAAAAAACGGAAAATGCTAGAAATACTAATGCTTTTACAAATTGTTGATGTAGTGAGTAGTTATTAATAAATGAAAAAAGTGATATTAGTGATGGGTTTATATGAGAACCAGTAAGAATTAGTCACATCAACAATTTGTAAAAATGTTGTAAAATAGTTTGGGGTTGTAGTATTACTTGTAAAATAATATGAAAAATGTTAAAATCACAAACTATTTTACGATTTTTTTTATAGAGTGCTGTAGTGTGTGATTATTCTTATTTTTAATTTTTTTGATAGATGTAGAGTGGTTATTTTTAGTTAGTGTTACATAAATTCGTTTCATTGATATTTAGATATAAAACACCACTTAAATTTATCATCTTAGGCAACCTTATTGAGACAACCCTAAGATGTATATACACTCTATAGGAGTGTAGTTTGCAAACTTTAGAAGTGTAGTTTGCAATTTATCCTAAAATTTTTAATGACTTTAGCATTTTCCAAGATTTAATGATAATAACTGGTTAAAAAAAAAAAGAAAAAAAGAGTTAGTCTACTATTTTTCTCACCTCAAAAGGGTCAACGAAATATTAGACTAATAAGAACTCAACTCAATTGAAAACCATAAGTACCTTGGGAAAAATATGTTGGCTTTAAATTTCGTAAATCAATATTATATATGGTAGATTGTCAATATTAGTCACCTAATCTTTTACATGGCCACACACTAGACAATTTCTATCTCTTTCTTAACACCATCAAAAGTATAATAATGCATCATCTTATCAAATTAAGGTAAAGTAAACATCTTTTCTTAAAAAATAATAAATTTTTATTTCTTTTTATTAAACCTTATGTTTGAATCAAGATATTTGATTCTCTATATAAAATTAAATTTAGTTTGCATAGTATTAATTCATCAAATTAAACTTTGTTTAGCTAGTGTTACATAAATTTATTTTATTGATATTTAAATATAAAACACCACTTAAATTCATCATCTTAGGCCCTAACTCTATCGAGCCAGCCTTAAGATGTATATACACACCATGTATATGTATATATACGCTTAAACAAAAATCCATGGTTAACACTGAACCAAAGTTCACAAATTCAAAGTGAATTCAAATTTCGTTAAGAATCACTAGTAAAATGGTAATGAAACCTAGTATACCATCTAAAAGGCTTATTTTGGTTTTGTTATTGTAGGTTATATGGGAGAACAAGGAAGGTCTTTTAGATGGGTTGCCAGGTTTGGTCTATCTATCCAGAGAGAAGAGGCCAAATCATTCACATCATTATAAAGCGGGTGCTATGAACGTTTTAGTAAGATGTTTCTTACGCCAAAGAAATTTCAAAAACTATTATATGATTTTTATAAAACCTAATAGCTTTGATATTTATTTAACTTCCATTTTATTGTTTTTATATTGTGAGTAGACCAGAGTCTCTGGGTTGATGACAAATGCCCCCTACATGCTGAATGTAGACTGCGATATGTATGCCAATAATCCAAAGATTGTTCTTCATGCAATGTGCCTCCTACTTGGCTCGAATAGTGAAAAAGAAATAGCATTTGTTCAGTTCTCACCGGCTTTCTATGATGGATTAAAGGATGATCCTTATGGCAATCAATTTGCGGTTCTGTTTGAAGTGAGTCAAATTTTCAAATCTTCACAAACAAGAGTCTTTTTCCTTTTCTCTCCTAACTACAAACAACGTAGTGGGTTCTAGTTAGTTCAACTGGTAAAATCTCTGATGGTTGAATAAGAGATCTGAGGTTCAATTCCTTCTTATACCAAAAATTTATTGGTGTTTTGGTTTGATGATAAAGAGCTATATATTATTAAAAGCAGACGCTATAGGTTGAAAATCTCTAGATTATAGTGTGCTATATATGCACTAACGAAAAGTACTCACTAACTGGTTTGGTTTGGTATTGCTAGTATATGGCATGCGGATTTTCTGGACTGCAAGGATTCTTCTATGGGGGAACAGGATGTTTTCATAGAAGAAAAGTTATATACGGCTTACGGCTAGATAATATAGATTCAGTAAATGGTAAGAAAATAAATTTAAATTTTCATGTACCATTCCTCTACAAACAAAGTAAATAGAAAATTTATTTTTAATAGTTTTATGTGAATTAATTTTATTGGTAACACTAGAAATGATAAGCATAAGGTTAGTTATGTAATTATTTATTTATTTATTTATTTATTTTTAAATTTTTTATAGCATCATCAACTGTATATATATTTTAATACATTGGGTTTGGCAGAGGAAATACCAAAAAGAGTTGGGAGTTCAAAGGAGTTGATGAAATCAGTTGCTCATGCTTTGAAGGGAAAGACAAATTCACCAGATCATCTTTCAAACTCAATTGAGACAGCATACCAAGTTGCCGGTTGTGGGTATGAGGATGGTACTAGCTGGGGTAGACAGGTTAGAGAATAAAATTAATGGTACTAACTATGGATTATATATTTACATTTTTATTTTATTTTATTTTTATATAAGACATAATATTGAAACCATTGATATTCATATCTAAAATTTCCCTCATTCTTAAATTCTGGTTATCACTATTAGAAACACCTGGAATTGGTAGTCCTCATTATATTAATGGATAGTTTTTATTTTTATTTTTTATAATTTCTCTTTCTATTTTATGGTGGAATTAATTTAGTCCAAAATCTTGTAGTTTAGTGTCATTTCCTATTAGTATTTTATATAAAGAGATTTAGAGTCGAATCCTCCACTCTCATTGTTGTAAACATTCAATTTTTTTTTTTTTTTTTGAAATCTAGTTTGACATGATATTATTCATACTTTTGTTAATTTTTTCTTTTGGTTGGGCCACTCTCATCATTATTATTATTTTTTCTAGCTGGGTTGGTTATATGGATCCACAACAGAGGATATTCTCACTGGGCTAAGAATTCATTGTAAAGGTTGGAAGTCAGCTTTTCTAAGCCTCAACCCACAGGCCTTTTTAGGGTGTGCACCTTCTGGTGGGCCTGCCGCAATGACCCAACAGAAGAGGTGGGCTACCGGTCTGCTTGAAGTTCTCTTAAGCAAAGACTGTCCCATATTGGCCACTCTGTTTGCAAAGCTCCATTTGAGGCAGTGCTTGGCCTATCTATGGATCTTGATGTGGGGCCTACGCTCTATCCCAGAGTTATGCTATGCTTTTCTGCCCGCGTATTGTATCATCACAAACTCCCATTTCTTGCCCAAGGTACCTTCCCACGCATTTTATTCTTTTTATGTACATTTAAGTAGTTTAATATCTCTTTCTCAAAAAAAAAAAAAAAAAAAAAAAAAAAGTAGTTTAATATCTTTTTTTTTTTTTGCTAAACAAGTAGTTTAATATCTTATATCATGCATAATGATCATGTTTATCACATAGTAATAGAATGCATGTGGAATAAGTCCAAATTTGACAAATCATATTGATGCTGTGACAATGAAAATATAAATCACTCATTTTTCATGTCATTAATAGAGGTCAATCAACTTGATATGGCTATTTACATTATTGGAAGTTAAAACTGTGTTCATGCAGGTCCAAGAGCAAGCCTTTTATATAGCAATAGTTGTTTTTGTCATCTACCACCTTTACACTCTATCCGAGTACCTAAGAGCTGGCCTCTCAGTTCGAGCTTGGTGGAACAACCAGAGAATGGCGAGAATAACCACAATGACTGCATGGTTGTTTGGATTTCTAAGTATCGTTCTCAAACTCTTAAGAATATCTGAGACAGTCTTTGAAGTTACAAAGAAAGACAAATCCACTTCTAGTAATGGCGCTCATGATGTAGATGCCGGTAGGTTCACCTTTGACGAGTCCCCAATTTTTGTGCTAGGCACAACCATTTTAATGGTGCACTTGACTGCGCTCGTTGTGAGCTTGTTAAATCTGCAACCGCCAGCTCATGATGGGCTTGGTTCAGGGCCAGGCGAGGTCTTGTGTAGTGTGTGGTTGGTGTTATGCTTCTGGCCATTTTTGAAAGGGCTATTTGGGAAAGGAAAGCATGGAATTCCCTTATCCACTATATGCAAGTCAGCTGCATTAGTGTTATTATTTCTACACTTGTGTAGAATGACTATAATGGGTTGAGACTTTGGTCATGAAATTATTTTGTTTTCTCACAGTGGGTTGAGACTTTGTCCTTGAAATTATAAACTCAAAATGGATTGAAACTTTAATTTAGAAAATCAAAAGCTGTACTAAGTTGTTAGTCATTGAAGTAGGTGATTTAGGGTATGTTCCTCCTTGATGAGGAAGGTATTTTTAAGGGTCAGTATAGATTTGTTCAATCCACTGAGCTGGAATAGGGATTAAGTTTATATCCTTGTTTCATAGGTTCTGAATGGCCCTCCAAAGAATCGTGATAATAATTTTCTCTTATATGTTCGTATCATAAAGCTCGATGTCTCATTTGATTTGTTTGTTGTTCATATGTACTCAAATCTAACAACTTGAGGTTAACTACCCAAAAATTTCTTCACCGTTTTACTTTGACGGGATCTGAATGCATATTGTGCTATCACGCATCATGTGCCATCAATTAACTTTGCTACTACTTTCATGTACTTACATGGATCCTGTAACACCAATGCCCTCAAAGTTACCTCGCAAAAGTAAGAGCATTGAGTATTATGTTGGAACTTTGATGTTTCATCAAAACCATTATATATGTGAAGTAGCTATTTCAAATTTGAATTTGGTTTCTCTATTTTGATTACCTCCTCTAAACCTTGAGTTCTGTATGAGTATTTTGTCTTGTTGCTGGTGCAAGTTTCTGTTGGAAATAATGCAAAAAAAAAAAAAAAAAAAAAAAGTTTTGTGATTTTGTAAACAACAACAAACATAACAAATTTTTTTTAATGTGTTAATAAATAAATAAAAATTAAAAACACTCGCAGAATGGATAAAAACAGAATGATGTGTGAATAAATAAAAACAATTAAATATACTCATAAATTGGATGAAATAGAATAATTAATGCAAACCTAACATGGGATTGTGTTTGCGCAATTTCCTTAAGAAATAGTTCGTCCTTAAGATGTTGAAAATTATATTTTAGGAGAAGACATAATGCATAAAAAAAAAAAAAAGACTTTTGTGACTTTGTAAACATAAACAACAAATATTAAAAATAATATTTAATGTGTTAATATATTAAAAAAATTAATAATACTAGCTCACATAATTGATGAAAATAGAATGATGTGTAAATAAATAAGAGCAATTAAGTATACTCATAGACATAGACCAATGAAAACATAATAATTGACGCAAATCTAATCAAAGATAGTGTTTGTCACTATTTCCTTAAGATATATTTCGTCTGTAATAAATTGTGTTTTGAGTCTCTTGTGTGGGTGCTTGTTTTCTAGTATACATGTGTGTTGTGACCATTGTTACGGTAACAATGGTCACAACACACAAAAGAAGCACAATAATCTCCATGCACATTTGGGTGACTATATATATGTACAAAAATGAGAATGCACGAATAATTGAAATGAATTAGGAACACTATTTATACACGCACTTGTACTAGTTTTAGAAGATTGAAAGTTACGTGTTTAGATTTTATATCCTTACAATAGTTTCCTATCAATTTTAAATAATTAATAATAAATTGGATAGTTATTTTGTCAATATTTAAAAACATGGTAATAATGGTTATGAGCATCAAATGCATCAAAAATTAATTGTAAGAGGCAAAGAAAGGTAAGCGTACGATGTTGCTAGTGGGTTGGACAAAAGAACCAGAGAGGTGGAAGGGTGATTCGACTATATATATATATATATAAGAACACCAATATACAAGTAGATAAATATGACTCACATAATGATGATTCTTATAATGAAGCACAAGTTCTCTAATTTTATACCATTCAAATTTGATATTACTCTAATTACTATCTTAAATTAAATGAATTTCTATCACTAAAATAAAAACAAAATTTTCAATATTTATGGTTTATACCTTTCATTTCAGTTTTAATTCCTATGTTAGCCATAAATGATAGATACTAGGCATTGTGTGTATATCGACCTGTGTAGGAAGGCTCATACAGCTATAGCAGGATTTGGGTAGGGATATATGAATTACAATAATGTTGCTTCAATTACAACCGAATATATTAGTATTTGTGGAAAAAATAATAATAAAATGGTGTTTCTAAGAGTTCTTAATAATTTTACCTCTAAGACAAAAAAAAAAAAAAAAAAAAAAATCTGTATACAAGGAAGCTATAATATTTTATATTAGTCCCAATATATCGGCTTGAATGCATCAAATTAGATAACGCATTCAAAACCAAATGAACAGAGTCGTATCAAACAAAATAAACAGCGATTATATAAATATTTAAGCGTAATGCGCTTGACTTAGTGCCCGTTTGTTTGGACGTTTTGAGCCCAATATGCGCGTTTTGCAAAAAGCTGAAGTATTATTTGCGTTTGGTTCAGCCCAAAATGCAACTTTTTGAAAAAAGTTGCATTTTGGGCCAAGGCAAAAAATGCTCTGGGATCGCGCAAGGATTATGGAGCTAAGAAGGTCCATTTTGCAAAAGTCCTATGCGCGTTCATCATATATCCGTTGGAGAATATTAGCAATTACCAAATTACCCTTCAATCTGTCCTTAGTCCGTGCGCCCATTCCTCTCCTCTCATCTCATCTCTCTACTCTTCCCTCACCGTTCTGCTACAAACACAGCACCGCCCAACAAAATCAACAAAATCGAAATCAACTCATTTCAAACCCAGTCTATCACCGGTCTACCACCACAATCAACAAAATTAACAAAACCCATTTCAAACCCAACTCAAAATCAACCCAAAATTTAACCCATTAACTGAAAACCCAAAATCAAAATCAAAATCAAATACAAACCCAATGTTTCAATCATCTTCATCTTCTTCATTATCATCATCATCATCATCTTCTCTCTTCCTCTTGGCTTTCGAATTGTCAAAAAAAAAAAAAAAAGAGCTCAGCGCTGGAACGTTCTGGAGGAGAAGTGAAAGAGAAAAAGGGGAATGAAAGAACACAAAATGAAAAGTAAAGTGGAATGTTCTAGAGGGGAAAAAGGCCAAAGAAGGAAAAAAAAAAAGAAAAAGAAAAAAGAATAAAGAGAAGGGTACGTGTGTGGAGGTGTGTGGAGGAGAAAAAAAGAGGGGGAAAAAAAAAGGAAAAAAACGAAAGAAGGAAATGTTATCACAATATTTTCATAATTTTTTCACAATAAATTTTAAGGACTAAGTTATTATTAGCTAATATTGGTGAGAAAAAAATAATTTTTTTAGAAAGAGAAAAAAATAATTTTAATAGTACGTTCAAATTAAAATTAGTATCAATTTTTATCATAATATTTTTACAATACTTTCACAATAAATCTTAGGTGATACGTTATTCTGGAGGGGAAAAAGGGGAAAGAAGGAAAAAGATAAAGAAAAAGAAAAAAGAATAAAGAGAAGGGTACGTGTGTGGAGGTATGTGAAGGAGAAAAAAAGAGGAGAAAAAAAAGGAGGAAAAAAACGAAAGAAGGAAATGTTATTGTAGGGACTCGGTTCAGGCACCTCCCTCCTAGGGATGAGTGGACCCAAGCCTAGGCAACCCTAAATAATAAATTTGTAGAGTATGGATAGAAGGACTAGGCATTAGCGAAAGATACAACAGTCGACAAGGGTTTACATGATCAATAAGCGAGATTTGGCTAAGTGTTCTAAGGGAAAGTTCATCCTCGGCCCAGTCCGAGGAGCTCTTCCCTGACTCCTAATGAATACAAGGGTCATCTCCCCCCCACCTTTCAACCTCTTGAACCCCCGAAAAGATTTGACCTCTCAACCCTTGGGGATTCATTATATTATATAGTCTTATTCAGTTGATCTCTGCCGTCCACTTATTGGTCATCTGAGCCTGTGTCTGAGGGATTATCCCATCAGCCTCCTTTACAGGCTTTCTGTTAGTTGAAGTAACTAAGGCATCACTGTTCGCTGGTCAATTCACCATTAATGCGGCCAGAGTGTTGGTTGCATACATTTAATGGGTGGATGACAGCTTCCTTTCTTCAATGTCGTCCTGCCGAGGAAATGGTCGTCCTCGGCGAAATTCCTTGATGACTTGGGCCTCCTCTACTCATCCTCGGATTCTGTATTGTCCTCGGTATGGGCCTTAGGCCTGATATGGAGCGGGCCGGGGTTGCCAAATATTTAGGCCCTACAATTGCCCCTCAAAATTCTGCTGCCCGGCTCCTCGGGCGAAGACGAAGATTTTGATGTCCTCGGGTCCTTGCCCTGGTCTGGCGAATCTCATCTTCCTGTCAGTACCAAAATCCTTTCAACTGCCCAGGGGAGCACGCCTTCATTAAATTTCGGCGGCTCTGTGTCCTCCACGTTCAACGGTGTAATGGTGAATGGACGGTAGGGATACTTCTGACTTAATGGGCGGGAATGCCCATGCAGTTACTTTTAATTGAGGGTATAAATACCCAATCGAACTGATTTGTCCCTTCACTTTTACATTCAAGAGACCTTGCACACATACTTAGAATTCGGTCATATCTCCAACTGTACTTGCGACTTCCTTTAGCACAAAAAACCTGCCCGATGGGCTTTTCCTCATTTCTGTAAGTCCTCTTCTCTCTCTGGTTCATACTTTTCCGCCTGAGTTCCTCATTAGTTCTTTAGGATGGGTAGGTTTAAAAAGTTAGTTGAGTTTGAAGAGGCGATTGACAAATTCGTTGCTGACTATAAGATCCCCGATACAGTGGGTTTGAGGTACTGTGAAGAAGGGAAATGGAGTACGAGGAGAAAAGAGGGTGAGGTGGCGATTCCCATAATCGCCTTTCTGGAGGGTGGTATGAGGATTCCGATGAGGCCAATGATGAGGGATTATCTTAGGCACTTTGGTTTATTTCCCACCCAGTGTGCCATTAATGTATTTAGGATCTTAGGCTGTGTGGATGCCCTGAATGAGAAAATGGGGCTGGGGTTAACCCACCATGATGTAAACTGGTGCTACAACCTCCAGCACTTGAAGGGAAAGTCTTATTACATGAAGACGAGGGACGATAGGGTCCGGCTCATCCAGTGCCTCCCTGAGTCCAGCAAGGGTTTGAACAAAGACTTTCTCATTGTGTCTAGAGAGTGGCACGAGGGCCTTCATTGTCCAACAGTAAAGGGTACACTAGGTGGGGCATTCAAACTGAGAAGGGGTCTAAGTTTTTGGGTTTTCGCGCTTCGCTTTGCTTGGTTTTTGATAGGAACTTGCTTTGCTTGGTCAACAGGGAGGATCTGCAGACCGTACTGAGGTCGGAAATTTTTGTGAATAAAGTCGATAACCAAGTTAGAGCTGTTCACGAGATCCTAGGATACAATCCGATTCAAAAATTGTTCTCGGCTCCAAAGTACATGATCCGAGTTAAAGATCCTCGGCTGCATAGCATCACCGTAGTCGAACATGAATTTCTGATCCTCGAAGGGTCTTTCATTCCCGAGGGCGTACCGTTGGTGGATACCTCTTCATCAGCTCAAGTTGCCGAGGCTGAAGGGAGAGAGCTAGGGGAAAAGGAAGTTGCTGACTCAGGTCCTTCCGAGGATGAGTTTGAAGCGCTTAATCAATTCCATTCGCCCGAAGACCCTTCTAGCGATTTGGGTGACCCCAGCTTGGTCGAAGCGGACTTTTTATCCGAAAAAGCCTCTCCCCGGTCGAAGATGAGTTTTAAGAAGCGACCTCAAATGAGCTTGCTGGCCCTGATTGAGGGGCAGCCAAGAATGGATGCATCGGGGAAGTCTTCTCCCAAGCTTCCTCCTCCCCCACCCCAACAGAGTTCGCCATTTGGGTCCAAGCCCACCAGTCCTCCACAGAAGAAGGACAAAGGAAAGAGGCCTAAGGGGGGCGAAGAGTCTGATCCTTCCCAAGGTGATGGCGACGCTCGGCAGCAATCGAAACAGCTGAGGGTAGGGCGCCGAGGCCAAGAAAACCAGGCAACCATCCAGGCCGGGGCCCAGGCTTGGCTTCCTGCCCCCATGCTCTATAGGAAGCCTTTGACGGATGATGCCTCCCTCAGGGACCCTTGAGGGGGCGAGGGTGCACACGTGGCTGACGCATTGGGGAGGTCCTTGCTACTCCCTGCAGACATGGCCCAACTAGAGGCTCTGAGGAGCAAGGAGGTCTTCCTCGACCTCAAACAATACTTGGGCATGGTAAGTTTTCTAAGCACTTATGATTCTCTTGACTTTTTGTTTCTTGGCTCCTTATCTGTTGTGCAATGGTTTCAATTGTGCAATGGTTGCAATGGTTTCAATTGTCAGGATATAGCCAGTAGCCAAAGCAAGGCCGTGGGCTCAGAGCGTAACAAGCTGCTAGACGCTGTGCGGACTCTCAACGCCTCCAAGGCTAATCTTTCAAAGGCGATGAAGCTGTTGGAGTAGATGAAGAGGGCTCGAGACATCGCCGAGTCGGCCTTTGCTGCAGTTGAAAAGATGGCCCTAGATCAAACGGAGTACCAGCTCAAGGCAGAGGATCAGCTGAGGGTTGCTAAAGAGGAGATCACGACCCTAGAAAAGAGGGTGTTTGAGGCAGAGGGGGCTAGAGGCGTTACGGAGTCTGCCAGGGACGAGGCTCTGAAAGCCAAGGAAGAGGTTGAGTCTGCTAGGACTGAGGCTGAGGCCTCCAAAGGTAAGGCCGCGCAGGAGGCCTACGATTCAGGGGTAACAGAGACAGAAGACACTCTTAGGGCTCAAGTGCCTCGGGTATGAGGCTCTACTGCTCCTAGGTTTGGAGTGAAACCCTTAAACAAGCTGAGGTTGAAGCCTCGTCTGACCTGTGAAAGGTGGAAAATGTATATTATCCCCTTGCCGTCCGCGAGGCTACCCCTTCAAGCTCTAAGATCGTGGCTACTGCTAGGGGAGTTGGGGCTGTTCCTGGTGAGGATGCCCAGGCTGCTACTACCTCGGACGAACCTACCAAGGAAGTTGATCCTCTTGGGGCCGTTGAGGCGAGTAAGGGTCCCACCGCGGATGCGCCTTGGGAGGCTGCGGATCCCTTAGCTGATGTCCAAGCCCCTCTCGTTGGGGAGATATCTCATCCAACTGACCCTCCCCAGGCCGTGATCCCAAGCGAGGGTAACAAGGACCCAGAGACTTCTTCTGCCAGCCCCCTGAGGGAGGAGTTAAGATGGAGCCGAAGGAATAACCCTCCATTGCGCCTTTGCTTTGTTTTTCTTCTTTTTTATTTATTTATTTATTGTAATGGTACATTTGTCTTGTGTAAATTTTTAAAGACTCAGTGAAGTGCATGTTTTATCTTCTCTTATTTTTCCTGTTTGTATTATCATTTTTTCTTTTTTACTCGTACAATTTTGGCTTTAGTTGCACTTCAGCCGACCATATCGATGCTTTAAGTGGTGCTCATGGGCTTGGTCTTGAGATTCCATTGTAGGAAAGGTCACTATTCTCTGCAGTGCTCATTATTAGAACCAAAGTGGTTAGCTTTGCCGTAGGTTTGGGTCCGCAGACAATACAAGACCCTGGTTCTGTCCAGTGCTTAGATCCTCCTGAAGTGACTAGTTTCCCCATAAGTTTGAGTCCGTGGACCATGCAAGACCTTGGTTCTGTCTAGTACTTGGATTCCCTTGAAGCGACTAGTTTCCAAGCAAGTTTGATGCCGAAGACCATGCAAGACCTTGGTTCAACCTAACACTTGGTCTTTCATGAGTGAATGGTTTCTCCATTAGCTTGGGTCTAAGGACCATGCAAGGCCTTGGTTCTGTCTAGCAGTTGTCTTCTGAAGTAACTAGTTTCCCCATAGGTTTGAGTCCGAGGAATATGCAAGACCTTGATTCTGTCTAGCACTTAGTTCTTCTTTAGTAGTTAGTTTCCCTATAGGCTTGAGTCCGAGGACCATGCAAGGCCTAAGTTCTGTCTAACACTTGTCTTCTAAAGTAACTAGTTTCCCTATAGGTTTGAGTCTGAGGACCATGCAAGACCTTGGTTTTGTCTAGCACTTAGTTCTTCTTTAGTAGTTAGTTTTTCCATAAGCTTGAGTCTGAGGACCATGCAAGGCCTAGGTTCTGTCTAACACTTGTCTTCTGAAGTAACTAGTTTCCCCATAGATTTGAGTTCGAGGACTATGCAAGACCTTAGTTCTGTCTAGTACTTAGTTCTTCTTTAGTAGTTAGTTTCCCCATAGGCTTGAGTCCGAGGACCATGCAAGGCCTAAGTTCTATCTAACACTTGTCTTCTAAAGTAACTAGTTTCCCTATAGGTTTGAGTCTGAGGACCATGCAAGGCCTTGGTTCTGTCTAGCACTTGTCTTCTGAAGTAACTAGTTTCCCCATAGGTTTGAGTCCGAGGAATATGCAAGACCTTGGTTCTGTCTAGCACTTAGTTCTTCTTTAATAGTTAGTTTCCCTATAGGCTTGAGTCCGAGGACCATGCAAGGCCTAAGTTCTGTCTAACACTTGTCTTCTAAAGTAACTAGTTTCCCTATAGGTTTGAGTCTGAGGACCATGCAAGACCTTGGTTTTGTCTAGCACTTAGTTCTTCTTTAGTAGTTAGTTTCTCCATAAGCTTGAGTTTGAGGACCATGCAAGGCCTAGGTTCTGTCTAACACTTGTCTTCTAAAGTAACTAGTTTCCCCATAGATTTGAGTTCGAGGACCATGCAAGACCTTAGTTCTGTCTAGTACTTAGTTCTTCTTTAGTAGTTAGTTTCCCCATAGGCTTGAGTCCGAGGACCATGCAAGGCCTAGGTTCTATCTAACACTTGTTTTCTGAAGTAACTAGTTTCCCCATAGGTTTGAGTCCGAGGACCATACAAGACCTTGGTTCTGTCTAGCACTTAGTTCTTCTTTAGTAGTTAGTTTCCTCATAGGCTTGAGTCCAAGGACCATGCAAGGCCTAGGTTCTGTCTAACACTTGTCTTCTGAAGTAACTAGTTTCCTCATAGGTTTGAGTCCGATGACCATGCAAGACCTTGGTTCTGTTTAGCACTTAGTTCTTCTTTAGTAGTTAGTTTCCCCATAGGCTTGAGTCCGAGGACCATACAAGGTCTAGGTTCTGTCTAACACTTGTCTTTTGAAATAACTAGTTTCCCCATAAGTTTGAGTCCGAGGACCATGCAAGACTTTGGTTCTGTCTAGTACCTAATTCTTTTTGAGTAACTAGTTTCCCCATAGGCTTGAGTTCGAGAACCATGCAAGGCCTTGGTTCTGTCCAGTACCTGGTTCTTCTGAAGTAACTAATTTCCCCATAGATTTGAGTCCGAGGACTATGCAAGACCTTGGTTTTGTCTAGTACTTAGTTCTTCTTTAAGTAGTTAGTTTCCCCATAGGCTTGAGTCCGAGGACCATGCAAGGCCTAGGTTCTATCTAACACTTATCTTCTGAAGTAACTAGTTTCCCCATAGGTTTAAGTCCGAGGACTATGCAAGACCTTGGTTCTGTCTAGCACTTAGTTCTTCTTTAGTAGTTAGTTTCCCCATAGGCTTGAGTCCGAGGACCATGCAAGGTCTAGGTTCTGTTTAATACCTGGTTCTTCTGAAGTAACTAGTTTCCTTATAGGTTTGAGTTCGAGGACTATGCAAGACCTTGGTTCTGTCTAGTATTTAGTTCTTCTTTAAGTAGTTAGTTTTCCCGTAGGCTTGAGTCCGAGGACCATACAAGGCCTAGGTTCTGTCTAACACTTGTCTTCTGAAGTAACTAGTTTCCCCATAGGTTTGAGTCTGAGGACCATGCAAGACCTTAGTTCTGTCTAGTACTTAGTTCTTCTAAACTGCTTGGAGCTAGGGGGTTCATCCTCAGCGTTGGGGAGTCTGCCCTTAAAGTGATAGCGGCCTTGAGCTTGCTCCGCCGAGGGAAGACCCTTCTTTGGTCTAGCTCCTTCATCTGGCGTACCACTTTCAATTACGAGGCGTCTTTGGGCTATTCAAGTAACGCACTTGACGCTTCGGTGCGCGAGGCGCCTCCTCATTAATATCCTTACAGATTTACGAGAATCCAGCGGCTGGTAAACCCCTTGAAAATTGGGTAGAGTTAATACCTCCGGTAATTTTTCCTTAAGATTCTGTGCGGGCTGGTTTTCACTAGCTCTTGCCTTCTATATAAGGCATTTTGGGGTAGTCTTTTCTTCAAACTTCACAAACACTTGGGTTCGATAGGGGTATTCATAAACACTTGCCAAAACAGTGATTAGTGCCTGAGGGGATGGAGTGGCCCTGGAAAAGGGCGGTGTTAAGAAAGCCGAGCCCCCTTCAGGAGCCGAGGGTGCCACCCCGATCCTGGACGACACAATGGAGGCGGAATAAGCAGAGGCCGAAGATCTTCCTTCTTTGCAACCTAGCCAGAGAGAGGACTTTCCTTGCAGTTTGGAGGGAGGTCCGAAAGTAACATAATGTCTCTCCTCCGCGTGCGGATCTACTGGCCCCCCAAGTTGGTAGTGATTCGCCGGCTCCAAATCGTCGTGGGACTGGGAGGGAAACCAGGAGAAACCTTGAGGTAGAACCGTCAGGCGCCACGGCCTCTTCTTCCTTCTCCTTCAAGGCGTCACAAGTGTTGGTTGGAGAGTTGTGGACGGTCTTAAAATAGGCCTGTCTCCACCTCTCCCTCAAACACTTGGCTTGGTTTTAAAACATGCCTGCCTAGGCCCTTTTTTTTTTTTTTTTTTTAGCTTCAGCATAAGCCTGCTGGGCATTTACCTTCGTAGTTAACTTTAGAACAAGCCGGCCTAAGGATTTACCTTCATAGTTAGTTTTAGAATAAGCCTGCCTAAGCACTTGTTGTATAATGTAACTTTTCTTCATTTAATAAAGAAGTAGCCCCATTTCGTTTCTTTTACTTCTTGCATCTTTCATTTCTTTGTGATGATTTCCTTCTGAATGAGTATGTTGCCATTATTTGTGTATATATATATATATATATATATATATATATATATATATATATATATATATTTTGTGAACTTAAAAGAAGTGTTGTTATTGATCCTTCCGCACCAACTGTCGCACTTACTAACCCTCAAGTCCTTCCCACAGACGACACCAATTGTAGGGACCCGGTTCGAACACCTCCCTCCTATGGATGAATGGATCCAAGCCCAGGCAACCCCAAACAATAAATTTGTAGAGAGTGGATAGAAGGACTAGGCATTAGCGAAAGATACAACAGTCAACGAGAGTTTATATGATCAATAAGCGAGATTTGGCTAAGTGTTCTAAGGGAAAGTTCGTCCTCGGCCCAGTTCGAGGAGCTCTTCCCTGACTTCTAATGAATACAAGGGTCATCTCCCCCCCCACCTTTCAACCTCTTGAACCCCCGAAAAGATCCGGCCTCTCAACCCTTGGGGATTCATTCTATTATATAGTCTTGTTCAGTTGATCTCTGCCGTCTACTTGTTGGTCATCTGAGCCTGTGTCTGAGGGCTTGTCCCATCAGCCGTCTTTACAGGCTTTCTATTAGTTGAAGTAACCAAGGCATCGCTGTTCGCTGGTCAATTCACCATTAATGTGGCCAGAGTGTTGGTTGTGTACTTTAATGGGTGGATGACAGCTTCCTTTCTTTAATGTCGTCCTGCCGAGGACATGGTCGTCCTCAGCAAAATTCCTTGATGACTTGGGCCTCCTCCACTCATCTTCGGATTCTGTATTGTCCTCGGCATGGGTCTTGGGCCTGATATGGAGTGGGCCGGGGTTGCCAAATATTTGGGCCCCACAGTTATCACAATATTTTCATAATTTTTTCACAATAAATTTTAAGGAGTAGGTTATTATTAGCTAATATTTGTGAGAAAAAAATAATTTTTTTAGAAAAAGAAAAAAAAATAATTTTAATAGTACATTCAAATTAAAATTAGTATCAATTTTTATCACAATATTTTTACAATACTTTCACAATAAATCTTAAGTGATAGGTTATTATTAGCTAATATTGGTGAGAAAAAAATAATTTTTTTAGAAAGAGAAAAATTGATTTAAGTATGATGAAGTAGTTGATTTAAGTATGAACCAAATTCACATCCAAAAAAAAAAAAAAAAAGTATGAAATAAACTCCATTATATATACATTGTCCTTTTTGGTAATTTATTTCTCAAACTGCCACTTTTGTAAGTGCTAGTCAAACACTCAGTTTTTTCAAAAAACACTTTTTAACAATTTTTACCAAACACTTAACTTTTTGAAAATGCACTTTTTCATTATGCACTTATTGAAAATTCCACTTTTTCATTATGCACTTTTACAAAAAACTGAATCAAACTCACTCTTAATACGTACCGATGATTCTCCTCGATTTCTCTTCCTCCTTTTTTTTTTTCGTTAATATATCATGTTGTATGTATTCTCTCCTCCATTTGTTCATGTTTCTTTTTTTTTTTTTTAAATGAATTTACTATTAACCAGTTCTAGTTGTCACTTGTGATAGAGCATCCAGCAGAGGCTGCTTTTGGTGATAATACGTACCCGCTAGAAAAAAAGAAAGACTCCATATAGAAACAACCAAAAGCTTGAATTTTTTATATTATTCAAAATCTTGACAGCACCAAACCAGAAGTGTGTCAAACCATACATGATTTATACATTCTTTAATAGATATGAATTTTAATAATTATTGTAGGGTCAAGTTTTGTAGCCCAAGCCCAAAAGGTTTGGATTATGAGCCCAACGAGTTCGGAACAATGAATTTGTAGAGAGTGGGTGAAAGAGCTGAGCTAGTTATGAATTTAGTAACAGTTAACTATGATATACAAGGATGAACTCACATAAAAACACACTTGAAAGCTAAATAAACAGCTATCCGAAGAGGTATGTTATTGATTGAAAGGTGAATACAGTTCTTAGAGCTACAGTAAAATCCTTTTCCTCTTTTTCCTCCTCCTTTCTTTAGAGGCATATTCCATTTATATATCCTTCTTCTCAATCATCTTCATCGTACACCTGTTCTTCATCTAAAAATTCACTTGAGTACATGTCACATCAGATATCTTCTTTAGTTTCCCATGAGTGGTGGTAGCTAAGGTTGCACTGTTCAGAGGTCTTCTCCACATAAATGCGGTTAGGAAAATTGCTGCAGTGCATTAAACACGGTGGTAGTAGCTTTTCCTTTTAGATATTTATTCGTTCTTATCATCTCCAGGCATGCCCAAAGCTTATCCTTATCATTGAAGTTGTTAGGAAGATCACTCGAACCTTCCAGATATTTGCTTGATCAAGACCCTTTGTATCCGAGGAGAATGACCTCTTCAGACCACCAGTGCTCTCTTCGGACTATACTCCTCGTTCATTTCCAGGTATATCTCTTCCACATGGACTCCTTCTTAACCACTTTCTTCTCTTTGGACACACAGTAATATTCAAATAGGGCCCTAGGCCCAACACATGATGTTGGGCTTTTACCCCCATAATAGCCCCTCAAAATTTTAATTTTTCCCTCGCATCCAAGGAGAAAAAATAAGATTTTGATTTGTTGCGAAATAAAAGCTTAAAACACAAAAATATCTGAGTTCACACGTGTATGAGCATAGATCTAGGCACTTCATCATTGCTGCTGTCGTTTCAGTATTCCCAAGGCGCTATTAATTACTCCAGGCAGCGTTTTGTCTCTGGTATCCAACGGTGGACTATTGATCCAACAGACGTGGTTCTTCCTCAGAATTTGGGCGGAATGACTTCTACCCTTTCATTTGTCCCTATATAAAGCCTTAGAAGAGGTTATTTCTCATTTACTTTGCAGATTCTTAGATTCTCCAGCGAACTCAAGCATTCACATCCACCAAGCTCTTCTAGTCATCAATTCTAGTTCTTCCCAGAATTTGTAAGAATCTCTCCACGAGTTTGAAGACCATTCTCCGATTTAGTTTGTGTAAGTTCTCCTTTATTCAAACCTTTCATCTTCTCTTCGGCTAGCTTCCTCGGCCTTCGAGTAATCACTCCCCAGCCATTGTGTTTAGCTTTTCCTCCTTTTTGTTTAACTGAGATGGGTAGATTTCAGTATATGGTGGATAGTCCCGCCCAGATGGAGGAATTTAAGGCAACATATCACATACCTCAAGATATGGGTTTGAGATATTGTCCTCTAGAAAGGCTACTAACAGATCGAAGGGTAGGTGAAGTTATAATCCCTATCATCGCCTTCCTAGAAGAGGGAATAACTATCCCTATGGGCCCTATTACCAGAGATTACCTCCGAAACCATAGGCTTAGTCTTGACTAGTGTGCGCCTAACGTATTTAGAATCTTAGGAGCAGTTGATGATTTGAACTGTCATCTAGGATTGGGACTCACCTGACTCGACGTGGTACATATGTACGAGTATCATAGCTAGAAAGGAGCGGGATACTATTTTAAATCTCGATCCGGCGTTGTTAGGCTCGTCTCCTGCCTTCCCAAATCTAACAAAGGGATGAAAGATGACTATCTGATCATCTCGGGCGCATGGCATGACGGTCTTCATTGCCCAACCTAACTAGGAGAGCCAGGTGGGACATCCTAGATTTAGGTTTCCTAACAATAGATTTAGGATCTCCATTTTTTAACAATTTTGTCTTCTCTTTGTGTCATTATTTTCAAGTTTTTGACTAAGTTCTATTGTGATGTTAACAGATAAAGAACACGTTTCTCCTCGGCTCAGCCTCACAAACGTCGTTGCGCTCAATTACTTACTACAATTACAAATTTCTGTAAGTGAAGACGGGCAACTCCGGTCCGTGCCCCTTATTCTTGGTTTCACGCCAAAATTAACCAATTTTCAGCCGGTCGGCAACGCGATAAGACAGGGAGATCGTCACATCAATCGCATAGACGTTGCTCGGAAAGATTTTTTAGCTCCGTTTGACCTTGCCCTCGTGCCACATCCAAATCCGCAGGGTATACCATTGCTCCTCCAACCAATTTCGCAGGTTCCCCTCGAACCAGTAGCAGTAGGTGAAAGAGTTGTTTCTTCAACCCCTTCGCTTGACGAGCAGATTGATAAGTTCAAGTTTGAAGGAGAAGCTTCAGGAGGGGTTCAAGTTTTAGACACCGAGGAAAAGATTGACAGGCAATCCAATGTTCTCCCAGAGAGAATAGACGTACCAGACGATTCTTCAGAAGAAGACATGGCAAGCCTAAGGGACTTGATAAAGAATAGAAATAGAAAAGCTAGGCCCAAAGAGACTGGTACGTCTCTACTAGTGGTTAGTCTTCCTCCACCACCTCCTCAGGTTTCTTCGAATCTCGGCTCAAAGCAATTGCCAGATCCGAAGAAGAAGAGGCCCCTCACCGATAATAAAGAAAGGGAGGTGGTGCCTCCAAAAGGAACCAAGCAACAGAAAGTGGTCAAAGACCACCGGAGCAAAAGGGCTTCGTTTACCGAGAGTCAAGATGACTCTCTCATAGCAGATGTGCGCTGAGGACCTCGCACTTGGTCTCCTAGGCTGGAATTGGATGGTGCTCCTATCCCCTGGGAGACCTCCCTCAGAAGTTATAGTGGAGGGAAAGTAGGTCTTGTTGTTGAGGCCCTAGAGCAACCATTGCTCCTCCCACGAGACATGGAGTCATACAGGCGCTTTAGCTAATATGAACTCTTCTTATCCCTTAAAAGGGATTTAGCTTTGGTAAGTGAATTGATCTACTTCCTCAATTTAAGATGCTAGTCTTTTTCATTCATCCCTTTTCTTTGCTTTATATTGAAGTTTTTCATTCTGTTATGTAGATTACTCAGCAAGCTTATGTGGCCGAGGAGTGGAACAAAAAGTCCTATACTGAAGCCCAAGCAGAGGCCCACTCTCGGTTTGAGGCAGAAAAATCGTTGGGTAGTTTGAAGGAAGATTATGCTCATCTGTCCGAGCAACTGAAAGAGATGACCAAGCAGAGGAATAGTCTAGATGCGGGTCTTAAAAATGCCGAGAAGCAGGCCGAAGACCAACGCCAGCAGCTGAATTTGACTGAGATTAATCTAGAAACAGAGAGAGCACTGGTAAAGGGTCTTCGGGCTGAGCTTCAGAAAGCCAGGGAAACCGTCAAGTTGGCTGAAAAGGACGCTCAGTTGGCCTAGGAGGCACTCGAGGCTGAAAAGCAGGCAGCCTATAAACTGGGGGTGGAAGAGACCCAAGTCAGACTTACTGAGGAGTTTGTAAAGGTCTGCAGAGAGTACTGTGATGTAACGTGGGACAAAGGCCTTCACACTGCTGGGGTCCCTCCAGAATTTGTCTTGAGGTAGCCTGGGAGTGTTTACTACCATCTGGACATTTGCGAACTCCTAGAAGCTTTGGAGCAGCCCCTAGTCAGCCGGACCCCTCTTGCTCCTATTGATGCAACCCAAGAGCTTGATCAGGCTGGTGGTATGGGTAAGCCATCCGAGGATGTTCAAAGCTCAGACGCTGCTGCTGCTCAACCTGGCCAGACAGTTGACTCCTCGGCTCCCTAGACAAAGGATTAGATGTTTAGGAGTTTTCATTTTTTACTTGTATTAGTTAGTTTTTTTATTTTTTTATTTTTTATTTTATAAGGGATTGCAAACTACTTTCTTTTGATCAATGAAATCATTTCTCTTTTATTTTTAATGTCCTCGTGGCACATATAACTCATTATCACTGCAAATAACTATAACTTGTGACCATGGTAATATAGGTAAACTTAACCACCATATCATGCTGATGATGTAAATAACCTAAATTAATACTGAAAAGAGCAGTTTGTATAAGAATTACTAATAAGCAATGAAAGTAATGAGTGATATGGAAGTTTCATAGGTCTTCTCAAACATGCATAGAGAATATTACTGCCCATTGATTTTGAATTAAACATGACTAAGGAGGCCATTCGTAAGTTAGAGTTTACTTAAACACATCCGAGAATTTCAGGCGTGATTCATTTTAAATCCAAGCATTAATAATAACTGTATGGAGGTGTTAACTAGCCTAAATCATCTAGTCCGAGGACTTCAGGCATGATTGGATTTAAGTTTAAACACTTATGCGAATTGTAAATGAGTGTTAACTAACCCAAATCAACTGGTCCGAGGACTACAGGTATGATTGAATTTAAGTTTAAACACTTATGCGAATTGTAAACGGGTGTTAACTAACCCAAATCATCTGGTCTGAGGACTACAGGCATGATTGAATTTAAGTTTAAATACTAATGCGAATTGTAAACGAGTGTTAACTAACCAAAATCATCTGGTCCGAGGACTACAGGCATAATTGAATTTAAGTTTAAATACTTAGGAGAATTGTAAACGAGCATTAACTAACCCAAATCATCTGGTCCGAGGACTACAGGCATGATTGAATTTAAGTTTAAACACTTAGGAGAATACTTAATATGACGAAATAGCATATTGATTGAAGAAAAGATTCGATTAATAATAGTACCTTTTGAGGTTATTTACATTCCAAGGGCATGGTATTACATGACTATCTAGGTCTTTTAAGAAATACGCCCTAATACCAGCCCCTAAAGTAATACGATATGGTCCTTTCCAATTTGGTCCTAACTTTCCTCAAGTTGGGTTCTTTGCAGTGCCTACAACTTTCCTCAGCACCAAATCACCAGGTTTTAGAGGCCTTAACTTTACGTTGGCATCATAACCCTGCTTGAGCTTTTGTTGGTAATGTGTCAGTCGGATCATTGCATTTTCCCTCATTTCCTCAATCAAGTCCAAACTCTTCTCTAGCTGCTCATTGTTGCCGGTTGGACTGAACGAACTAGTTCTCAACGTTGGGAACCTAGTCTCCAAAGGTATGACAGCTTCAGCCCCATAGGTCATTGAAAAGGGAGTTTCTCCAGTAAACCTACGAGGCATTGTTCTGTATGCCCAAAGTACATGTGGTAATTCTTCCACCCATTTACCCTTTGCGTCGCCTAGCCTTTTCTTTAATCCATTAACTATGACTTTGTTAACAGCTTTTGCTTGCCCATTCCCCTGGGGATAAGTAGGGGTGGAGTATTTGTTTGTGATTCCCAGTTCGCTACAATAATTCCTGAATGCTCTGCTATCAAACTGAAGACCATTATCTGAGATGAGGGTACGAGGAATCCCAAACCGAGTGATAATACTTTTCCAAATAAATTTCTTTACATCTATGTCCCTGATGTTAGCTAGAGGTTTAGCTTTAACCCATTTGGTGAAATAGTCTGTGCTGACCAGAAGGTACTTCTTGTTTCCTGCAACCTTAGGGAATGGACCCATAATATCTAATCCCCATTGAGCAAAAGGCCATAAGCTGGATAGTGGATTAAGGGTTTCACCTGGTTGGTGTATGTTTGGCGCAAACCGTTGACACTGGTCGCATTTTTAACATATTCATGGGCTTTTTTTTACATATTCGGCCACCAATAACCTTGAGTAATGGCTCGGTGAGTTAAAGATCTACCTCCAGTATGACTTCCACAGATTCCTTCATGTAATTCTTCTAGTAGTAATTCAGCCGCTTCAAGATGGATGCATAATAAGAATGGCCCTGAATAGGAGCGTTTATACGGTTTCTGGTCCTCGGATAGTTAGAATCTAGTTGCCTTCCTCCAAACTTTGTCAACTTCCCACCTTTCTTCAGGCAAGATATCGTCCTTCAAGAATTTAATTATAGGATCCATTCAGCTGAGTTCGGCCCTGATTTGATGAACTTGGACTACCTCTCTTCTTGCCTCCGTAGGCCCATGCAAATCGTCGACGAGGATAACTCTTGGCAAATCTTGCGCCGAGGAGGTAGCGAGCGTGGCCAAAGAATCAGTATGTGAATTACCACTTATGGGGATGTGTAGCAAATTAAAAGATTCAAACTCTGACTGTAGGCATTTAACTCGGCTTAAGTACCCCTGCATTCTTTCATCTTCTGCCTCAAACTCACCTTGTACTTGACCAACGACTAATCTTGAGTTTGAAAATACCTTCACTGACTTTCCTCCCATTCTTAGAACCATAGTCATTCCCATCAGTAGAGCTTCATACTCCGCCTCATTATTTGTTGCTGAGAAGTCCAGCCTTAACGACTTTTCAATGGTGATTCTTTTAGGGGATATCAACACTAGCCCTATTCTAGAACCTTTCTGGTTCGATGCGCCATCCACGTACACTTCCCAGTGTAAGGGGCCTTGTTGAGAAATCATGCCAACTGATTTTTCATCCATGTCCGGTATTGGCGTTACTTCTTCTAAATGGGGCTCCGTGAACTCGGCCACCAAATCTGCAAGGATCTATCCCTTAACTGATGTGCAAAGCATGTATTTGATATCAAAAACCCCTAAGATCGTACCCCATTTAGCAATCCTTCCGGTGTAGTCAGCACTTCGGAGTATAGCCTTGAGTGGGAGCTGGGTGAGAACAATGACTGTATGGGCTTGAAAATAATGAGGCAGCTTCCGTGTACCAAGCACCACTACCAAGATAGCCTTCTCCAGTGGCAAATAACGGATCTCGGCTTCATGCAGCGACTTACTTACATCATAAACTGGCCTTTACACACCACAATCTGCTCGTATTAACACCAAGCTCACAGCATAAAAAGTTACAGCAATGTAGGCAAACAAGACTTCATCTGGCTCAGGACTAGACATGATTAGTGGCCGAGCTAGATAGTCCTTAAGATGCTGAAAGGCCATAGCACATTCCTTAGTCCACTCAAATCCCTTCCATTTGTTGATCAACGAGAAGAAATGTCTACACCTATCTGCTGATCGGGAGATGAATCGGTTCAGGGCAGCAGTCATTTCGGTCAGTTTCTGAATTTCCTTGGGATTCCGAGGATCTCGTAAGTTGTTGATGGCCTTTATCTCGTCGGGATTAACTTCAATTCCCCTGTGAGTCACCATGTACCCCAAGAACTTGCCTGACCCCACACCGAATGAGCATTTAGAAGCGTTTAGGCGCAGCTTGTACCTTCTTAGAACTTCAAAGGTACTTTCAAGGTCCTTCACATGTTCAGCAACAATCTTGCTTTTCACCACCATGTCGTCTATGTAAATCTTGATATTTTTACCCAGCTGTGACTCAAACATCCTCGTTATCATTCTTTGATAGGTCGATCCCGCGTTTTTCAAACAAATGGCATCACCTTATAGTGGTAGTTACCGATAGGGGTGACAAAAGCAGTCTTCTCCTAATCATCTAGGGCTAGTGGTATTTGGTGGTAACTTTGGAAAGCATCTAGGAAACTCATCCGGGGATGGCCGACAGTGGCATCCATTAATTCATCAATTTTTGGCATAGGGAATGGATTTTTAGGACAGCCTTATTTAAGTCAGTGAAGTCTACACATACTCGCCATTTCCCATTCTTCTTCTTCACCACCACAGTATTTGCTAGCCACTCAGGATAAAAAACTTCCTTAATAGCCCCAGCTTGTTTGAGCTTTGTTATTTCTTCTTTTACTGCGTCAGCATGTTCCTTGGATGGGCGCCGAGGAGGCTGCTTCTTAGGGGTAATCAATGGGTTGACCTTCAGATGGTGACATATGAATTCTGGATCTATCCCTAGGGCTTCGTAAGCGTTCCAGGCGAATACGTTAAGGTTTCTCTTAAGGAAATCTACTAGCTCTTCCTTCTCCTGTAGAGGTAGCTGAGATCCAACTTGAAAGAATTTTTTTGGATTGTCTCCGATGATAACTTTTATCAAATCTTCGCACCTAGCACCCTCGTTCGGATCTTCGACGGGCAATACTCGAGGTTTTAACTGGTATAAACCCCTTTCGGCCTTGGATGAGGACTCAATTTCGGGCTTATGTTAGATGGCAGCCACTACGCATTGTCTGGCTGCGGATTGATCTCCCCGAATTTCATAAACTTGTCCTTCAGATGGATATTTAACTTTCTGATGCAAAGTAGAGGAAACAGCCCCTAGTGTATGAAGCCAAGGTCTGGCTACAATTGTCGTATAGGGCGAATACACATCTACAACTATGAAATCCACCTCTACCACCTTTGAGCCGGTCTGCACAGGTAATCGTATCTGGCCTTTCGGGATAACAACTCTTCCTTTAAAACTCCCCAGGGGGGAATTGTATGGTGTTAAGTCTTGAGCCTTTAGGCTTAGCCCCTTGTAGAGATCAGGATACATTATTTCTACCGCGCTACCTTGGTCCACCATTACCCTCTTCACATCATACCCTTTAATTCTGAGGGTGATTACTAAAGCGTCATCATGGGGTTGGATGGTCCCAATCTTGTCATCATCCGAGAACCCTAAAATCGGTTGAGCATCCGATTTAGCTCTCTTCGGACCTTGGCCAAAATCCCCTGCTGGTAACCAGGCTACCGACATAACCTTTGATGGCCAGGATCCCGTTCTCCCTGGTGCGGCAAAGATAACATTAATAGTTCCCAAAGGAGGTTTTGAAGAGTCATCTCTTCTGGGTTCCAAGCCTATCTGATCTCCTCGGCCGCTGGAATGGTGTAAGAGTTGTTTCAATTTACCCTCGCAGACAAGTTGATCCAAATAATCCTATAGGCTCCTGCAATCCTCTGTGGTATGCCCATGGTCTTGATGGTATTGACAATAGAGATTATGATTGCGTCTTTCAGGGTTTCCCACCGTCTTACTCGGCCATTTGAAGAATGGTTCACTCTTGATCTTTTCTAAAACTTGGTGTACGGGCTCTTTGAATACAACGTTGACCGCTTGAGGATTTGCTAATCCTGATTGTCTAGCAAACTCCCTCTGCGGTTTACTGTTATGGTGACGATCCGACCTGAAATCCCTCCTCTCCTGGGGGATAACCTTGTCCTTTCCCTTCCCTTGCTGTTGATCTTCTTCAACTCTTTTATACTTTTCAATGCGGTCTATGAGCTGGCACATGTTAGTAACTGGCTTACCAGTTAAGGACTTCCTTAAACTGTGGTTAGTAGGGAGGCCGAGCTTGAACGTGCTGAGGGCCATTCCATCAAAATTGCCCTCCATATCATTAAACATCTCCCAGTACCTATCTGAATACGTTTTCAAGGTTTCACCCTCTTGCATGCTCAAGGATAGCAGTGAAGATAAGGGCCTGGCCACTCTTCGGCATGTGACAAAACGGGAACCAAATGCTTGAGTGAGCTCTTTGAAGGAACTGATGGAGTCTGCTTTCAAGCTGTCAAACCATCTCATTGCAACCGGTCCAAGATTGGAGGGGAAAACCTTGCACATCAGAGCTTCATCTCTGGAATAGACAGCCATCCTTTGGTTAAAATGACTCACATGTTCTACAGGGTCTGTTTTACCATTATAGATGGTGAACGTCGGTTGATGAAAATGACGAGGGAGCCTTGCTTCTTCAATCCTGCGTGTAAAAGGAGACCTGGAGATTTGATTCAAAACTTTGCTCATAGCATTGTTCCCTACGCCTCCACGTGATGGGCTTCGAGGCTGCCTCTCATGAGAGTGCTCTTCTTCATAGGAAAAGGATTCACTAACTGGTGTTCGAGATCTTTGCTTATAAGTGACGTCTTGTTCGTCATCAGAATCTTCATCAGAATACGAAGAAATCCGCTTCCTCTTTGCATGGCGCAGCTCCCTCTTTAGCCTTTCAATTTCTAGTTGCATGTTCTGGTTCTTCTCTGCATGAGACATGCGACTTCCACCATAAGACTGACTTCGATCATTATGCTCGGTATGTACACTACTTTCACGATCCTGTCTCTACTCCAAATTAAGAAAAGGATCGACATGTTGAGATGCCCTAGATTCTGCTGGTTGTTGCCCTGGTTCAGCCATTATGAAATGTTGCTTCCACTTTCGCTCAAGTTCTTCCCACAAACGGCGCCAATTGTAGGGTCAAGTTTTGTAGCCCAAGCCCAAAAGGTTTGGATTATGAGCCCAACGAGCCTGGAACAATGAATTTGTAGAGAGTGGATGAAAGAGCTGGGTTAGTTATGAATTTAGCAACAGGTAACTATGATATACAAAGATTAACTCACGTAAAAACACACTTAAAAGCTAAATAAACAGCTATCCGAAGAGGTATGTTATTGATTGAAAGGTGAATACAGTTCTTAGAGCTACAGTAAAATCCTTTTCCTCTTTTTCCTCCTCCTTTCTTTAGAGGCATATTCTATTTATATATCCTTCTTCTCAATAATCTTCATTGTACACCTGTTCTTCATCTAAGCATTCACTTGAGTACATGTCACATCAGATATCTTCTTTAGTTTCCCATGAGTGGTGGTAGCTGAGGTTGCACTGTTCAGAGGTCTTCTCCACATAAATGCGGCCAAGAAAGTTGCTGCAGTGCATTAAACACAGTGGTAGCAGCTTTTCCTTTTGGATATTTCTCCGTTCTTATCATCTTCAAGCATACCCAAAGCTTATCCTTATCATTAAAGTTGTTAGGAAGATCACTCGAACCTTCCAGATATTTGCTTGATCAAGACCCTTTGTATCTGAGGAGAATGACCTCTTCGGACCACTGGTACTCTCTTCGGACTATAATCCTCGTTCATTTCCAGGTATATCTCTTCCACATGGACTCCTCCTCAACCACTTTCTTCTCTTCGGACACACATTAATATTCAAATAGGGCTCTAGGCCCAACACGTGATGTTGGGCTTTTACCCCCACAATTATGATAGTGAATATATTAATACTAACCACTAATCCGTTCAATGCATTAAAAAAAACTTTAGAAAATATTATTTTTTTATCTTTTAATTAATTTTAAATATGAATTTTAATAATTATAATAATTAATAATATACATTCATTATGGTTTAATAATATGCATGCATTCATTTAAATATTTAAAATTAAGCAGAGGAGGACCAACATTTTTTTTTTAGGAGGACCAACATTTTGGCACTTATAATATCCCAATTAGGCATTTGGAATTTGTGATAATAGTGTCGGGAAAAGTTTGTATGTGCCAAGAGAGCCCTTTGTCTTTATGTGAAGGACAAATTGATTTGAATCACTCTTGATTATCACAAAAAAAATATAAAAATCATAATCAATCGCCTTATTAAAGACCTCTTTGTCATTTCTTTTTGATAATTTGATACGTACATTAAGGGAAGCAGGACCATTAAACCATTTCAAATTTCACATATTGAACATTCATCAGTCTATATTAAACCACAAATGCACAAATATAATTTCTGTTCAATTAAATAGATCGAGTTTTAATTTGTTACTTTTAAAACTATAAAATTTAATTTGTTGCATTTTAAAACCTCAAGGTTTAATTTATTACTTTTGAAATTATGGATTTGTTACATCCCAAAACTATAAGATTTTAAATATAGTTTTTGCAAAAAAATAAAAATAAAAAAAAATAAAAAAATTTTGAGTTTTGTTTAGTCTCTCTTTTAAATAAAAATAAATGAAAAAAAAAAACCTCAAATATAAATTTTAATTAACACATAAGTTCTTCAATTTATTATTCTAAGTTCACTATGTTAATAATTTCTGTTAAAAGAGAGAGAAAAAAAAAAATGGATTCTACATACAAAATATCCACCTCATGTGTACCTATATATTGTAGTACGTAAAATATGAAGTAAAGTTAAGAAAATAATAAACAACATTTTAAATAAAATAGTGAACCCCAAATGACTAAGAATTAGAAATCCCCAAAATAAAATCACTCCAACAACAAATTGAGACAAATATTTGTTCTAATCTTCCCACTGCCTTTTGGCACAGGCAACGTCACATGGTACAACTACCTTATGAAAAAAACTTTAATGAAAGGCAAATACCTACTAAAACTAGACCAATACAAATGAATAATATAGTCTTACTTGCCAGGCAATTGACCGTTAATTTTAAAATTAACTAATTAATGTTGGACAATAATGTAAGCGACAGTATGGTCAGTGCAGGAAACAAGAAAGAACTAAAAGTCATGATCCTATAGTACAAGGCAAATATCTTGGCATAAAGCATGGCAAAGTCAAAACAAAAGGTGTTTGCAATTCAAGGTAGGATACGTAGAAAGCTAAATACAAAAGAAGTAGAAAGACTAGTTAACAAAAGTAGGAACAATAAAACTTTGAAATTTTTTTTTTATTTTTTTTTATTGAAGATAATATGTGCATACTTACATGTTACTGCTACTGGGTAGAATAGTATTTTCTACCATTGAATTTGTAGGAATCTCATCATCCATTACTGGCTCAATTTTATCAGTGCTTATGGCGATTGAAATGGAAATTTTTTTTCAGTAAGTGTATATCCTCGTTGGAGGTATATTTTGGATATATCCTTGGGGGTTGGGGGTATATTTTATTATTTCTCTCCTAGGTAGTAATATGATTTTATGCGAAGGACAAACTGATTTGAAGCACACTAGACTCGCTTATGATAATAAAATATAAAAATTGTAATTAATCGCTTTATTAAAGACCTCTCAGTTTTTTCATTCTGATAATTACATTGAGGGAAGGGAAATTTGAGGTTCTTAGCTAGTAGTAATTTAATCACTCAAGAGTACGTATATGAGTACAAGAATAAAAGACATGGCTTGTATCTATACTTAGTGTTAGTTAGGCTTAGGTTTTTATTTGGTCAGATACAGTTTATGAGGTCTTACAAACTATTTAAAAAAAAATATGATATAACAAGGTTTATATATAAAATATAATTTATACACAATTAAAATATTATATTAAAATAATAATATATAAAATTGTGAAGTCTTAAAAAACTTGTATTACCTAATTTCATGAGGTCAAAACAATATTTTGCTTTCAATTATGTTTGGCTTTCGTATATATTGTAGATTATAGTTGCATTCGTTCATTTAAATATTTAAAATTAAGCAGAGGAGGACCAACATTTTTGTTTTTTTAGGAGGACCAACATTTTGGCACTTATAATATCCCAATTAGGCATTTGGAATTTGTGATAATAGTGTTGGGAAAAGTTTGTATGTGCCAAGATAGCTCTTTGTCTTTATGTGAAGGACAAATTGATTTGAATCACTCTTGATTATCACAAAAAAAATATAAAAATCATAATCAATCGCCTTATTAAAGACCTCTTTGTCATTTCTTTTTGATAATTTGATACGTACATTAAGGGAACTGGGACCATTAAACCATTTCAAATTTCACAAATTAAACATTCATCAGTCTATATTAAACCACAAATGCACAAATATAATTTCTGTTCAATTAAATAGATTGAGTTTTAATTTGTTACTTTTAAAACTATAAAATTTAATTTGTTACATTTTAAAACCTCAAGGTTTAATTTATTACTTTTGAAATTATGGATTTGTTACATCCCAAAACTATAAGATTTTAAATATAGTTTTTGCAAAAAATAAAAAAAAATAAAAAATTTTTGAGTTTTGTTTAGTCTCTCTTTTAAATAAAAATAAATGAAAAAAAAAGCTCAAATATAAATCTTAATTAACACATAAATTCTTCAATTTATTATTCTAAGTTCACTATGTTAATAATTTCTGTTAAAAGAGAAAAAAAAAAAACGGATTCTACATACTAAATATCCACCTCATGTGTACCTATATATTGTAGTACGTAAAATATGAAGTAAAGTTAAGAAAATAATAAACAACATTTTAAATAAAATAGTGAACCCCAAATGACTAAGAATTAGAAATCTCCAAAATAAAATCATAAAATAAAATCATTCAGGCAACAAATTGAGACAAATATTTGTTCTAATCTTCCCACTGCCTTATGGCATAGGCACCATCACATGGTACAACTATCTTATAAAAAAGACTTTAATGAAAGACAAATACCTATAAAGCTAGACTAACACAAATGAATAATATAGTCTTACTTGCCAGGTAATTAGCCGTTGATTTTAAAATTAACTAATTAATATTGGATCATAAGGTAAGCGACAGTATGGTCAGAGCAGGAAACAAGAAAGAACTAAAAGTCATGAACCCCTAGAACAAGTCATGATCCTGTAGTACAAGGCAAATATCTTGGCATAAAGCATGGCAAAGTCAAAACAAAAGGTGTTTGTAATTCAAGGTAGGATACGTAGAAAGCTACTAGTCAACAAAAGTAGGAACAATAAAACTTTGAAATTTTTTATTTATTTATTTATTTATTTTTATTGGAGATAATATGTGCATACTTACATGTTGTTGCTACTGGATAGAACAGTATTTTCTATCATTGAATTTGTAGGAATCTCATCATTTAGTACTGGCTAAATTTTTTCAGTGCTTATGGCCATTGAAATGGAATTTTTTTTTCAGTAAGTGTATATCCTTGGGGGTTGGGGGTATATTTTATTATTTCTCTCTTGGGTAGTAATATGATTTTATGCGCTGGACAAACTGATTTGAAGCACGCTAGACTCGCTTATGATAATAAAATATAAAAATTGTAATTAATCGCTTTATTAAAGACCTCTCAGTTTTTTCATTCTGATAATTACATTGAGGGAAGGGAAATTTGAGGTTCTTAGCTAGTAGTAATTTAATCACTCAAGAGTACGTATATGAGTACAAGAATAAAAGACATGGCTTGTATCTATACTTAGTGTTAGTTAGGCTTAGGTTTTTATTTGGTCAGATACAGTTTATGAGGTCTTACAAACTATTTAAAAAAAATATGATATAACAAGGTTTATATATAAAATATAATTTAAACACAATTAAAATATTATATTAAAATAATAATATATAAAATTGTGAAGTCTTAAAAAACTTGTATTACCTAATTTCATGAGGTCAAGACAATGTTTTGCTTTCAATTATGTTTGGCTTTCGTATATATTGTAGATTATAGTTGCATACGTTCATTTAAATATTTAAAATTAAGCAGAGGAGGACCAACATTTTTGTTTTTTTAGGAGGACCAACATTTTGGCACTTATAATATCCCAATTAGGCATTTGGAATTTGTGATAATAGTGTTGGGAAAAGTTTGTATGTGCCAAGATAGCTCTTTGTCTTTATGTGAAGGACAAATTGATTTGAATCACTCTTGATTATCACAAAAAAACATAAAAATCATAATCAATCGCCTTATTAAAGACCTCTTTGTAATTTCTTTTTGATAATTTGATATGTACATTAAGGGAAGCGGGACCATTAGACCATTTCAAATTTCACAAATTAAACATTCATCAGTCTATATTAAACCACAAATGCACAAATATAATTTCTGTTCAATTAAATAGATCGAGTTTTAATTTGTTACTTTTAAAACTATAAAATTTAATTTTTTACATTTTAAAACCTCAAGGTTTAATTTATTACTTTTGAAATTATGGATTTGTTACATCCCAAAACTATAAGATTTTAAAAATAGTTTTTGCAAAAACTAAAAAAAAAAACTAAAAAAATTTTGAGTTTTGTTTAGTCTCTCTTTTAAATAAAAATAAATGAAAAAAGAAAAACTCAAATATAAATCTTAACTAACACATAAATTCTTCAATTTATTATTCTAAGTTCACTATTTTAATAATTTCTGTTAAAAGAGAGAGAGAAAAAAAAAAAAAAAAACGGATTCTACATACTAAATATCCACCTCATGTGTACCTATATATTGTAGTACGTAAAATATGAAGTAAAGTTAAGAAAATAATAAACAACATTTTAAATTTTATCCAGTATGACATAATTGTGATAAGATTACGTATGTACGATGTAGAACAATGTTTGTTTGGCCCCATTTATTGTGATTTTTTTTTTAAAGTTTTAAAAATGACAATATAATAATATCTCATAGGAAATAATTATCAGTAAAAATATATTACACAAACTTTTGAAAAAAATAAATTTTTTATTAAATATTTTTTAATAAATAGTGTATTAACATAATAATTTTTTTAGTGTAATAAATATAGAAGACTAAAGAAATTCAATATAAAAATAAAATAAAATAAAATAAATGAGTTATTGAAATTTGAAACCTCTTGAAACAATTTCTTTTAAATAAATATTCTTTCTTTTAATGAGTTGAATTCAAGTTACAACTGATTTATTTAACTCTAAGCAATGTTACATTGCTTAATATATTTTTATTAGATTAATTTCTAAAAAATCTCATCCTTAGATAACATGTTTTCTATATTTTTAACACACATAACAAGTTTTATGTCAATTGAATGCTATTTGCTATTCAATTTAGAAATCAAACTTTTATGCAGAATTTTGTATACAAAAACTTGAAATCTAAATATTGGATGAATGACATAGTTATTGATCTCAATTTATATTGAAAATTTTCATGCATATAAAGTATGAGAAAAAAAAATTATAATCCAACAGTAAATTTTATGAATTTATCATCTAATAAAAAAATATTTTGTGGTATAACATAACTTAGAGTTATATCTAATATAACTCTAAGCAACATTATACTACCTAATAACTTCTTATTGAATTAATGTTCAAAAAGCTTACTGTTAGATTATATATTTTTTATATTCCCGACAAATATCAAATTGGGTACTAATTAGATACTACTTATCATTCCAAAAATAATATTTATTATCACTTGTTTGAAGAAAGAAACTTGTTCTTGAAGAAAGAGACCTGTGTATACATATACGGTGACGTAACGATGAATCAATTCTTTGAAAAAAAAAAAAAAACAGTAATTAATATGAAATTTAATTGATTTATAAAATCAAATTTAAATTTTTAAGTGTTTGCTTTGCTGTTACAATAGTGTTTTGGAATATGTGAAAACTCAAAAGCTTTGACTTGAAAAGAAATAAAAGTATTCTCAAAAAAAGAAATAAAAGAAATAAAAGTAAAATAAAGAACAGGTCAAAAGAAGTTGCAGTATAATAAGAATTTGGCGTCTTCCAGACCATGCATGTTGACTGAACATAAGAGATTTGTTACTTTGACCCGTATCTTTATGGGTTTTTCCCTTACAGCATACTGTCTTGTCACTCACGGGATAGAATACATGGTGTTTTCAATGGATGCGTCTTTCCTCTCACATTAAGGTAGGCTCCACAGGTGTGGGTCTATTCTCATGTGTGAGAGA
The DNA here is from genome assembly GCA_023736055.1 of Quercus glauca. Lineage (NCBI taxonomy): Eukaryota > Viridiplantae > Streptophyta > Magnoliopsida > Fagales > Fagaceae > Quercus > Quercus glauca. The sequence goes on from CM043322.1 coordinate 35,045,794, forward strand.
GAATTCATGCACTAGTCAATAATTAATAATAATAGTCATACACACAGGGGATTCTGTTTGAGAAAGATACCTAGACGCTTCTTCTTGTTTGTATCGTATGGTCCAGGAGAGTGAAGCATCACTGGTTATGTCATACCAATCACTTGCCCTACAAGAAACGAATTAAGTTGCCGAAAATAAGAAATCATTTCTGATCTCCCCTTGGCCTTTAGTTTAATAAAACAACAAAAATAATTGAGTACGGGAAATATTAACACTTAATGTGGATTTTACGTAATAAGAGAATGAGATAAATAAATAAAAAAAAGACATAAAAGTACTTATTAAGATGAAAAAAATAACATAAAACTGCAAAAAAAGATAAAACAATTGTCAAAAAAAAAGTTAAAAAAATTGTTGTTAACGGGCGCCGTTAACACAACCTATAGAATAAAAAGCAAAAGACAACTCCAGACTTTAGGGGTGATCTTGGACTTAGCTGTCTATCAATTTTAGAAAAAAAAAAGGGTTTTGAATTTTTAGCACAATCCATGACTCATAATTGATCTAAAATTGAATTATTGCAGAGATGCATCTAGGGAATAGTCGCTGCAAAGCAAATTCTCTCTAGATACGCATGTCGTGATATTATATTTCACAATTGAATCAATTCTCTCTCGACTTTGGCAGACTGTAATTGAATATCAGTTTCACATTAATCTACTTTTTTATTTTTTTGTTTTTTTGTTTACTAGTCACAAATCACAATCCTAATGAGACTGTGACAAAAATTGTTACTACGTACATCAGTTCTCTCAAAGGATTTGGTGGTCTTTTAAATTAACAGGTGTGCCTCAATTCATTTGTAGGCTAGTTTAATATCATTAGTGAACGGTTTTAGACCCCTTAAAACACAACCAGATTGCGTAGCCTAGATTAATTAGCCAAGTTATTACTTAGTCAAATTAAACAATTCTAGGTTAAAACAATCGAATAATCATATCATGCATATAAAACATATAAAGCAGCGGAAATAATAAAGAACACAAGATATGATCACCCAGGAAACCACACGGAAAAACTTGGGGAGGATTTTACCTACCGATCCTCAAGGCAAAACGGAATCCACTAAGAAAGAATTGAAGTTCTTACAAAAGGACTTACAAGCTCCCCGCTTGACTTCCTAATGCTACCCACCAGTAAAACTTCCTGACACGACCACGCGCAGGCTCCGAGTCCACGGACTACTTCTTTCTTTGAATCCCTCAAATCAGCTACAAGCACCCACGCTTGATATTCTTTAAGCTTCAAAAGCAGCAACCAAGTTGATCATCAAGATGTTGAAGTAATCTCAATCTTGAAAAACCCTAAGCTTTGTGTAAAGGAAAGCTCCTCTAGATCTCACAAGAGATTTACACAAAACCGCAATGTATGAGCAACAATACAACTTGTGCAACTCTTAAAAACGTGGCTAGGGTTTGCCTTATATACCTAGGGCAAAAACATAAAACCCTAAACGTTTAAAGAGTTAGGGTTGAGTTGGAAATTCTGCAGAAAACGCATCTAAGCCGATTTTCGATCGATCGAGTCTAACCTTCGATCGATCGAGCCAGGCCGAAATTCCCCAATGCATCTGCAGTCACTCGATTCCAACTTTACAATATTTTAACAACTTTGAGCAAGCCTAAACAAGACTAAGTACATTGTTTTGATCATGGTTTGCCAACATTACAAATTAGAGTTCTAAATACATAAATTCTTAAACCATTAGAACCTAACAATTAGCTAATAACATTTTAGTTGAGACGATTTATGAAAAGTTTGATAACACTACTTCTTTAGCCATTAAAGTTTATTATATTTTTTTACTCTAAAAAAAAAGTATATTCTATTTGTAATTCAAAGGGGTTGGTTTAATGTTTTTCTTTAAAGTTTTATAACATCCATAAGATCCTATATTTGAAATCTCTAACTCACATCTTGGGGCACTCTTAAACTTGTTTTTAAAAGAAATTAAAATTTGTAAAATTTTTCAGCTTGGTTTTTAATTATATAGAGTTTAAAAAATAACACTCAAATATTTAAAATTTTATAAAATTATCCAATTTGGTTTCTAAAATTTTCCCATTTTATTATTTGGCTCTTAAAATTTCAAAAATTTGTGAAATTCTTACCTCATTTTTCCCTTTTATATTTTAGTATTTTCCCAATATTTTTACATTAGTCAAATATGGAATAGAAAATTATTCAACAAATTCAAGTTCCGAAACTAGAAAACCATATTTCATTGTTTGTTTCGCATCAACGCAACATGGTAATGGTGGTTTAGTGAACTATCATAATCGCCACGATGTATTTTTAATCCACCTGGATTATTACTATATATATATATATATATATATTTTTTTTTTTTTTTTTTTTGTAATATGGACCTTTTTATCTATGTTTTTATTCTAGTGTTTTTCAAATATATTTACATTAATCAAATATGGAATAGAAACTTTCTTGAAATCAGCCCTAGGGGATTCCTCCTTTCTCAAAAAAGAAAGTTTGTTCAATTTTTTATTTTGGTATCTAGAGTTTCAAAAATGTCACTCAAATCCTTAAATTTATATAAAATGATCCAACTTAGTTAATAAAACTTTTCGCACTTTATTATTTGATCCCAAAGATTTCTGACATTTGTAAAATGTTTACCCCACTTTTTTCTTTATATCTAGCACTTTCCATTATTTATACATTAGTCGAATATGAAATAGAAAATTATTCAACAAATTCAACTTCAAAAACTAGATTTGTTAGTTTCTATATGTGTATAGATTTTTTGGCAATTCACGTGAGCATAAACTTGTCTAAATATAGATTACTAAGTCTATGTATGGGTATTAGACAATACTCAAGGCGCTGCTAGTTAGTGTGCAAGAATAGGAAAGCTGCTTATTCAAGAATTGAAATTTCATCAGGTTTGACTGATCAAAACTTAAGTTCGAACGATTGAAAGTCGTATTTGCAAAATCAGTTTTCAGCCTATTAGCTCATCAGATGAAAACTGAAAACTAAAAAACACTGTAGCAAATAATTTTTAAATATGTAAATAGTACCGTGGGACCCATTTTAATGAAAAAATTGCTGAAAAGTGAAATTTGTGGGTCCATGAACAGTAAAATTTGTGTGGAAAAGTCAAATATTACGACTACTATTCATGAATAGTAGCCGCAACAGTAATGAACAGTAAGAAAAAATGGACTGAAAGTCCGAAACGCGTGAGAAAAAAAGAAAAAGAAAAAAAAGAAGTTGAAAACGCAAACGCCCAAACCAATCGCACACTTAATTAGGTCTCAGTTGGTAATCATGAAGTACTTGCTAAAGTATAAAAGAGCACATAATAATTGACTAAAAAAGAGGCTAGAAAGCCATCTTTTTCATCTAAAAAGAGGAAATCACAAAACCTCTCTTTTCACCACAACCCTTGAGTTAAAATAGATAATCCTAAGATGATGTGTTTTTTTTACTGGTGATCAAGCTTAAACCACAAAACCTTCATCGTTTGTCACAATGCAGTTCTTGATGAGAGAATCTCATGATATAGAAGAGTCCAAATGACTTGGAGTAGATTGTGGGGTCATGTCTATAAGAATTTGTTGGATAGCAATTAGGGATTTATGTATATCTCAATTGTAATACTTCAATTTTAAATAGTAAAAATTTCCTTGAGGTTAGGATTAAACCCCGTAATGGATTTTCCTGGGAACGAGTTCATAAGTTTTCTTGTGGTACTTAATCATGATTAAATTGAATGCATAATGGATTTTTCTTTCTTTTTTTTTTAGAAAGAATTAGTTTTTTTTTTTTTGAAAAATTTTCAATGTTCTTAGATATAATAAGGAAAAAAACATGTTCTTGGGTACTCCTTAATTAAGGAAACAAAAAGCAGAGGTTTAAAAAGGTCATTTCAGTTTTGGAATATGTTTGACAAACTAGCAAAGCTTATGCATGCAATGACGCAAGCAACGAACGACTCTCCACTTTATCATCTTTCTTTATAAATGCTAAAATCAATAAAAATCCTATGGTAACCTTGTTTAATTTCCTGGATTATAAAATGATTATTGCTACTGATGAAAATTGATGTTATGTTTTATTTTTTATTTTTTTTATTTTTTTATGAACAATATTGATGCTATGTTATTAAAGATGTGGCATAGTATATATAACTATTATACAGTAAGAAAATTTGATAGAAAAAATGAAGAGAGAGAGAATATAAGGAAGAATGATTTGGTATTAGAAACTTAGGGCAAAATGGGCTTTTGCCCTTTTCAACCAAATTAATTAGCCTTATACCCTCATTCCCAAACTAATTAGGGAAATGCCCCTCTTTTAAAACTCGATTTTTGATAAATCGAGTTAGGTCCTATAGCGGCGTTTTTAAGGACCTATAGTGACGTTTTCAAGACCTATAGTGACGTTTTGTAACTCGATTTATATGAAATAGAGTTATAGGTAAAAAAAATTAAAAAAATTGCCTATAACTCGATTTAATGGAAGTCGAGTTAAAAAACGTCACTATAGGTCTTGAAAACGTCACTATAGGTCCTTAAAAACGCCGCTATAGGGGTCCAGATTTTATTTTTTTTATAACTCGATTTTGAAAAAATCGAGTTTTAAAAGAGGGGCATTTCCCTATTTAGTTTGGGAAGGAAGGCATAAGGCTAATTAATTTGGTTGAAAAAGGCAAAAGCCCATTTTGTCCTAGAAACTTACATTCATAGTAAAAGTTCTTAATCGTTAGATCTTTAATATTAAATAGTATTTATTTAATAAATGCTACAATATAACCATAGAATGAAATATATAATAATTTTGTTATGAGAGTAATTTAATTTTAAGGTCACATGGCTTGAACTATAAGTAAGATTATGATTTTTTTTTTTCAATTAAAGTAGAATTATGAATATAGATACTTTATTTGCATACCAAATATCATAAGATAAAAAAAAATCTAGAAGTTTTATAAATTTGGACTTTGATATCTTTAATAAGTACCATTACTTTTAAGTGTTTTAATTTTCTTAATTTCCTTAGGAGTATAATTAAGTTAATAGATCATAAGATAAAAAAAAATCTAGAAGTTTTATAAATTTGGACTTTGATATCTTTAATAAGTACCATTACTTTTAAGTATTTTAATTTTCTTAATTTCCTTAGGAGTATAATTAAGTTAATAGCTAAGGCTAGCATTTCACATAAACGACTATAATCATGTGACTAACATCTAGGCGAAGTTAGTATATATAATCCAACAAATTAAGCATGTGAAATATATATATATATATATATATATATATATATATATATATATATATATATATATATATAGAGAGAGAGAGAGAGAGAGAGAGAGAGAGAGAGAGAGAGAGAGAGGGTTGGGTTCAAGTTACATCAAGTTACACTTGGTGTAACTCTAAGCAATGTTATACTACCCAATAACTTGTTATTAAATTCATATTTTAAAATTCCACCATTGAATTATATGTTCTATATGTACTTAATATGCATGTTAATTTTCATGTCAATTAGATGTTATTTCCCATGCGATTCATAAACTCATCTTTTATGAATTATTTTAAATTACTAAAACTTGAATTTAAATAATTGATTGATAATATGATTATTAATTTTTGATCACCTTGAAATTTTGCAAGTATAGAGAATATATGAATATAATGCATTCCAATGATAAATTTTTTAAAATTCACATCAAATAATAAATTATTAAATAATGTAATATTATTTAGAATTATATACACGTTAACAACAAGTGGCATACATGGTATTATAAATAAATAGATAAAATTGTATGCATGATATCCAAAATTGATGTAAAAATATCCATAATTTAACATATATAAGCGGATGTGAAAAAAAAGTGAAATAATGGACAGCGAGAATAAAAAAGCTGCGGCTAAATGGTGACACACTTCCACACACATGTAATCATGGAAAGCCACTCGTCAGTATTTTTCTACTTCGACTCACATAAATTAGGGTTGTCCAACAGAAACCAAAAACCGACCCACCCGCCTAAACCGCCTGGACCAACCCGAAAACCAGCCGACCTGACGCCGGTGACGGTCGGCGGCGGGTTTTCTTCGCAAAAAACCGATTTAGGCGGGTCGGATGGCGGGTTTTCTTCTCCAAAACCCGACGAACCCGATCCGACCGACGAAATCCGTGAAAGAAGACCGGATCTTCCTAGATCCAGTGAAGATTTGGTAGTTTTTGGTTAGATCCGGTGATGAGATGGAAGTTTTCGCTAAAATTTGGGCTTGAGGTGGTGTTTTTTGCTTCAATCTTGTGGTTGTCACACAGATCCGACGAAGATCCAGTGAAGATACGGCGAAGATCCGACGATGAGATGGAAGTTCTCGTTCAAATCTGGGCTTGAGGTGGTCTTTCTTGCTTCGATCCCGTGGTTGTCGCACACATCCGAAGAAAAATCAACAGATATGGCGAAGATCTAGAGGTTGAAACTCACTCCGACTTCGACCGACCCGACCGTTGTCCACCGGAGCCCGATCCGACTCGACTTGAGGTTGTCGGCAGTCGGCGGCGGGTCGTTCAACCTCCCACCCGATCTGAGCGGGTTGGTTCCGGGTTGGGCACAAACCCAACCCGGACCGACTCGTGGACACCCCTAACATAAATAACGCTTTTCTGTTTATTGTACTATCAATGAGGGTATCAACGTGGGAAGCTAGTTGGATCAATGAAAATTGTCCACTCCATTATATTAAAAAAAGGAAACAGTAAAATCGATATCTAGAGGATTGAAGACACTGTACAATGGAGTAGGGACCCATGCATGTGAAATCAGGGACATACCTACACAGGGGCGGGGGGGCCATTGCCCCCCCCCCCCCCCCCTTTCAAAAAAAAAAAAAAAAAAAAAAGCTAGTACCACCCAACCCCCTCCTCCCAAAAAAAAAAAAAAAAAAAAAGCTAGAATATTAAATTTTCATCCTAACAGCTCCTCCCCAATTTAAAAGAGCGTCGAGTTTCATTTTGATAAATGTGTTGAAATATTTAAAAAATATTTATTTTGTATATTATAATTTGTCGACATTTTTATAATATTAAATATTTAAAAAACACTTATTTTATATGTAGTATTTTGTTGAATATGAAATAGATATTAATTTTTATTTTTATAAAAAAAAAAAATTGTTTTAAGCTTTGGCCCACCCTATATATACCCATCATTGCAAATACCAGACCAGCAAATATAGTAGTGCCGATAAAATTGTATTCCTATCTACTCCATGGCCAACCCGATCGCTCTCCCTCTGTATGAAAAAATCCCACGTAAAAATACTTTACAAAGACTCTTTGATATCCTAATCTTCTTCCTTCTCCTTTCTCTTCTTATTTATCGTTTTCTCTTCCTCAAAAATCATGGTCTCACTTGGTTGCTTGCCTTCCTATGCGAGTCATGGTTCACCTTCACTTGGGCTCTCGTCATCAGCACCAAATGGAATCCTGTTGATTATAAAACGTATCCAGACCGACTCTTACAACGGTAACCTATAACATGTTGTGCCAATAATACGTTACTTAATTTTAGTTGCCACTACAATTTGTATTTGGCTGTTCTTCATCTATATATTTTTATTACAATCTCTTTACCTGGTCAGGTGTCCAACATGATTGATTCATGTTCATAACTTTGATATAGGGTACCTGAACTTCCATCGGTGGACATGTTTGTGACAACTGCGGACCCTGTGCTAGAACCACCTATCATCACAGTAAACACCGTGCTCTCTTTGTTGGCAATTGATTATCCAGCTCACAAGCTAGCTTGTTACGTATCAGATGATGGTTGTTCTCCAATCACTTACTACTCTCTTGTGGAAGCCTCAAAGTTTGCCAAGCTTTGGGTTCCATTTTGTAAGAAGTACAATATTCATGTTAGAGCCCCCTTTAGATACTTTTCTAGTAACCCCCGAACTTTCGGTGGTAGTTCAAGTGATTTTCAACAGGAATGGAAAAGAATGAAGGTAATCCAAATCTGGAGTTGTGTCTGAAAATTTATTTTCCATCTTAAGTAACAAAATTGGTTTATCTTATAAAAAAAAAAAAAAAAAACTTTTTGTTTGCTATACTGCAGTAATCTAATGGTGAGATTATTACAAATTTTGTTATATAAAATTTATAAAGTTGTATATCATCAATCACAAATTTAAGAAAAAAAATTCAAAATTTTATATATTATATTATTTAAGTCTATTAATCACTTTATTTGGCAGATCAATTTGTAAAAAAGTAATCTGAAATAGTATAGCATTTTTCAATTGTGAAATGGGACAACGATGAGATCTTTGCCAGCAATTTATATGCAAATTTGTGTCTTTTTCTTCTGTAGGATGAGTATGAGCGACTTAGCCGCAGAATTGAGGGTGCGGTCCAAAAGTCTGTGCCAAGTGATTTTACTGGAGACCTTGCAGAATTCTCGAACATAGAACGCAAAAACCATCCAGCTATTATCAAGGTAACATTAACTCCCAAATAAAGAAAAAAGAAAAAAAGAAGAAGAAGTAAAACTCAATGATTCAGAGAGAGAAAAAAAAAAAAAAAAAAAAAAGACAAAAGAGAAGGAAAAAAAAAAACAAAAACAAAAACAAAAACAAAAAGCAATACTCAGTTGAAGAGTTGGCTTATCCTTTCACAAAATCCGCTTATATTAGAGTGCATACTCATAGTCATAGTGTATCAATTAAGTAACCAATGTTCCATACCAAAAAAAAAAAAAAAAAAAAAAAAAAAAAAATCAATTAACCAATGATTTCCAAATAGCAGCCGCCCCTTTGACTATTGATCAGCTATCACTATTGTAGTTTGTCAGAATTTAATTTTTGACCTTTACACCGTAGTCTAGCCTTGCTGACTGGTGAGACTTCAGTGTTTCCCTTTTTTATTTTTTTAATAAATTATTTTAAAAAATGTTTTATGAAAAAAATGAAAAAGAAACAAATTTTTTTTAACAAATTTTTCAATTTTTCATAAATTTTTTTCTAAAATTAATGATTAATGTATGCCTTAAAGACATACATTATCTAGTGCATTGGATTTATTTAAAACATAAGAATGAATGTCATAAGCATGAAACCATTTTCATGTGAAAGAAATGTTACATATGTATATATTTGATATATGGGACAAAATTGGCCAATGCCTTTTTCGGGCAAATTATATAGTCTTATGCCCTTCTTTCCAAACTAATTAGGGAAATATCCCTCTTTTAAAACTCGATTTACTTCAAATCGAGTTAAGCCCTATAGTGGTGTTTTTAAGGAACCTATAGTGACGTTTTAAGGACTTATAGTGGCGTTTTGGAACTCGGCCTCTATGAACTCGAGTTATAGGTAAAAAAATTGCCTATAACTCAATTTTATGGAGGTCGAGTTCCAAACGCCACTCTAGGTCCTTAAAATGTTACTATAGGCTCTTTAAAATGCCACTATAGGGCTCCAGAAATTTTTTATTATTTTTTTTAACTTGATTTGGAGTAAATCAAGTTTTAAAATAGAGGTATTTCTCTAATTAGTTTAGAAAGGGGGACATAATGCTATACAATTTGCTCGAAAAGGACAAAGGGCAATTTTGTCCTTGATATATGTATGATACTTTGTTCTAATTTATATTATTTTACAATAGGTTATATGGGAAAACAAGACAAGTCTTCTAGATGGATTGCCACATTTGGTTTATATATCAAGAGAGAAGCGACCAAATCATCCACATCATTACAAAGCAGGAGCCATGAATGTTCTCGTAAGATATTCTTTACAGATGATAAAATTTGTAGGATTTTATTTTAGTAAATCCTATCACTCTTTATTGATGTATTCTAATTGGCTAACACATTTTTCCCCTTTTTTGGAACCGTTTGTATCATATATAGGCCAGAGTCTCTGGTTTAATGACGAATGCTCCCTATATGCTGAATGTAGACTGTGATATGTTTGTCAACAATCCAAAAACTGCTCTTCATGCAATGTGCCCACTACTGGATTCCAAGAGTGAAAACAAAATTGCATTTTCTCAATTCCCACAAGTGTTCTATGGTGGATTAAAGGATGACCCATACGGCAATCAAATGGTGGTTTTATTTAAAGTGAGTCAAATTGAATTTTTTTTTTTTTTTTGAGAATCGAGTCAAATTGAATCTTAATCTTACGAAATAAGTCTTTTCTTTTTTCTTTCATACTCTATAATTAAATAAACATCAAATTTCATGGATATGTTATGCGACTAATGGAAATTTAATAATATGAAGAAAGTTATCATTTGATTAGTGAAGTACTTAACTGCCTTTTATATGCATATATAGTATATGGCGCATGGAATAGCAGGACTTCAAGGACCTTTTTATAGTGGAACAGGATGCTTTCACAGTCGGAAAGTTATCTATGGTCTATCTCCAGATGATGTAGATTCAGTAAATGGTAAGTAAATTAATTTTGGATTTTAACCTACCAAAAAAAAAAAAATGTCATTCTCTATCAACCATAAAAATGTATTAGAGAAATACATGTTCGTTTCAATTTTCTTCAACTTCAGTAAGCAACTAACTTTTAGTGACAACACGTGAACTTTTTTGTCCATTTGACAATCACTTCATCATCATGGTGGAGATTTTCCTTTTTGTACTACTAATGTTTTATTTTTCATGACTTTCCTTTCGGCAGAAAAAACGGCTAATAACATTCTTTCAAATTTTGGGAGTTCAAAGGAGTTGATCAAATCAGGTGCTAATGCTTTGAAAGGGAAGACAGATCCACCACCCAATCTTTCGAATTCTATACAGGCATCATACCAAGTCAGTGGTTCTGGTTATGAGTATGGTACTACTTGGGGTACAAAGGTCAGTAACATAAAACAGCAATGCTAAATATGCCACTTTTTTCAAAACTTTTTACGGTGCTAAATAAATTGTAATTATATGGCCGTTACTGAATCTATTTTTAGTATCTACCAATAATTAAAAAAAAAAAAATTTAATTCCTAAATTTTTTCAACAAATATATACAAATCACGAATTAGGAAGACCATTAAACGTATGTAAACCTTTAAAAAATATTTGAAGTTTAGCCTACTGCATGGATCAATTTTAACAAATATATTTGAAGGTTTTTTTTTTTTGATAATTCGTTGAGCCAGTACATTTCACTGAATATGTATTGGAAGGTGCACTTTTAATTACTTCCCTTATTATTTTTTTATTTATTTAGTTTTTTGATTTTTACGGTCCAACTCTGATGATTGTGGGTGCTCCATTTCAGGTTGGCTGGAAATATGGATCGACCACAGAAGATGTCCACACTGGACTAATGATCCATAAAAGAGGTTGGAGGTCGGCCCTTTTATCACCAAACCCACCGGCCTTTTTAGGGTGCGCACCCTCAGGTGGGCCTTCCGCAGCAACCCAACAAAAGAGGTGGGCCACGGGCCTACTTGAAATTCTTTTTAGCAAAAGTTGTCCTATATTTGCTGCTCTCTTTGGAGAGCTTCAATTTAGGCAATGTTTGGCATATTTATGGGTCTTCATGTGGAGTCTACGCTCCATCCCCGAGCTATGCTATGCTGCTTTGCCTGCGTATTGTCTCATCACCAACTCCCACTTCTTGCCCATGGTGAGGACAAACCACAGAAAGCCTCTAATTTTACTTTTGCATATATGCACCTTCCAATGTCGACTAACTAATTTGTCTTTTTATTGCATGATTCTGTTCGTATTTGCCACTAAAATAAATTAATGATAGCTTATTTTTTGAGGGGTGGGGAATTTTCTTTTTCTTAAGACTCTAATTTTGGTGTGGCAAAATTAAGCCCCTTATTGACGTTTTCTTACTTAGATGGAAAATAATAAGAGGAGTAATTTTAAATAAAAAATTATCACCTTATAGAAAGAAATATACAATCTCAATTTGTTAGCTATTAAATTTAGGAACAAAATGCTAATTATCAAGAATATTATAGCTTAATCAGTTCACACCTCGAACTCATGTGTCAAGATTAAAGACCTCCCATCTACTATAGAATTATCCAAAAAAAAAAAAAAAAGCTAATCATTTAAACTTAAAAAATGCATTAAAAGTCATTTTGCAACCCTAAACCATTATGTCGATGTTCATTTATAACAAGACATATAGAGCTACAATTGTGTCATGCCAAAACTTTGTGTTGTATAAATCTTGTGCATGTCATCATTATTGCTTCTATATTTTTAGCAAATGTGTTCTACCCTTCCACCAAAACAAAAATCATGTGCATATGGTAATCTCTATACGAAGTAATAAATTTTCCTATTGTCCAAAATTTGCATGATGAAGCTCATGAAACTATAATATATTCAAAATTAAATTCATAGTTTTTTTTTACTATTTTTCCAACCTTGCATGAAACTATAATATATTCAAAATTAAGTTATATATATATATATATATATATATATACTAACTGTTTTTCCAATCTTAAAACGTGCATATGTATATTTAGGTGCAAGAACCAACACTATATGTACTAGCTGCTATTTTCGTCATTTACAACGTATACACTTTATCCGAGTACCTAAGAAGCGGCCAATCAGTTCGAGCATGGTGGAATAATCAAAGAATGTCACGAATAAACACAATGAATGCATGGTTATTCGGATTTCTCAGTGTGATACTTAAGCTCTTAGGAATATCCGAGACAGTCTTTGAAGTTACGCAAAAAGACGAATCTAGTGATGATGCCAGTGATGCTGAAGCGGGAAGGTTCACCTTCAACGAGTCCCCAATTTTCTTGCCTGGTACAACCATTTTGCTGGTGCAGTTGACAGCGTTGGTTGTGGGTTTATTAAAGTTGCAACCTCCAGCTCGTGATGGGCATGGGTCTGGGCTAGGGGAGGTATTTTGTAGTGTGTATTTGGTGTTATGCTTCTGGCCATTTTTGAAGGGATTATTTGGGAAAGGAAGACATGGGATTCCCTCATCTACAATATGCAAGTCAACTACTTTAGCGTTACTTTTTGTGTACTTTTGTAGAAGGGCTACAATAGGTTGAGACTTTGGTCATGAAATTATTTTCTTTGCTCACTACGATTGAGGTTTTGGTCATGAAATTATGATGTTTTCACAGTACGTTCAAACTCAAATTTAGAAAATCAAAACCTGTATGAATTCTTGATGTGAGAAATATTATGGTTCAAGAGACTAAATCTACAGTAGGCGCCTGCTTGCTCACTCCCCAGTGCAGGAGATCGTAGCAATATAATTTTTGGAGTACCAAGGTTGAATCACAAGGAGAGCAGGTTAAATTCAAAGACAATATAATTAAATAACAATTTGGGTGAAGAAAAAAAGTAATTTTGCTTGGTGATTGTTAACAAGAATAAGAATAAAAACTGATTTAAATCAATAATGTAAATACTAGGGCATCGGGGTGTTTTCCTATATCGATATGAAATTCTTTGTGATCTAAGAAATTATATATTTCATAATTAATTGTTCTTATACAATTAAATACTTATGATTCGGTTGAACTGAGACAATTCAAGAACGCATGATAACCTAGATTGATAATGCGGTTAGAATAGTTTTCAGAAAAACTCATTCACTTTAAAACCTAATTTCTATTTGAAACTATTAGAAATTCATCTAAATAATAAGAAAAACATGATTGAACTTGTTGAAAGCATGGAAGAACTAATACATCGAAAGAAATCTAATTGAACAATCAAATATGTCGTTGATAAAATCTTAGAAAGAATCACAATGAATATTCATACTGTATAGAAGAAACATAACCCCTAGTCCTAGTAAAGAGTTTAGGCTGCCATTAGAGAAAGGAAAATACAAGTTTTTCTTTGCCCAAAATTCGTTCTCACAGCCTCCCTTCTAAACCCTAATGTCAAAGTGTCCAAAGAAAATATAACTTTTTACTATTTTAATTTTCATCCAAGTTTACAGAAGTAACTTGTGAGTTAATTTTGGCCTTCAAAATTTGAGAATTTCGAAAAACTCAAAACTGGAAAGTTGTAGATAAATAAGTCATGGTTCCATCCATCCAGCCTTGTGTCAATTGGATTTTTGAGGAGAGAGATACGCCTAAAATACTGATCAGTGCTCAAATCAGATTTTTCCTTTTCAGATTCTGCCTCTTTGATTTCTTTTCTTATTTGAAGCTTCCAATCATGGTAGACGATCCAAGCACTCTAGCTGCACCTCCTTAGACATTTAAGCATGGTCCTTTAACTCCACTTTAATTCTAGTTTGGCCTCCATTCTCTCACAAATTCCTGTAAACTCATCTTTCTCACATGATTTCCTGAAAGTAAAAAATTCCACACAATATAGCATCTTATTCAAGAAATTATGTAAAGATAAATAATAAGGACTAATGCAAATGATGGCTTAATTATACAAATTAAGCATAGTAATAAGGAGATAATGCCCACATAAATATATAACAAATATACATTTTAAGGCGTTATCATACCCCCCAACTTAAATCTTGCTAGTCCCTAGCAATCCACAAAGCATCCATGTCTACTAAAAGTGAAAAATTAAAACTAAAATACAAGCCACTTTTGTAGGCTACACGACTGCACTTCCCATGTGTAGTAAGTCTTTGAACCCCTAGGTCACCCTAGTGGACGAGTTTACTCTTGTGAGGGTTTGCAGTGACTCTACCAACAAAAGTCAAAGGTTTCCTGAAAATTCCTGCAGCAAATGTTAATCCGCTTTATTATTATATCATATAAATGAACTTTCAATTTTGAGTTGGGATACTATTTATCATATTAAAGAGTTTTCACTAGCTTCACTTTTGGAGTGTAATCAAACTGGCTTTTCCAAACACGCATAGACCAAGAATAATCTAAATTAGAGCCTCTATTCCAAAACCTCTCTTAAGTCATCAACACTCTAAAAGAACACACATAGAAGTAATGGTTTCTCTTTTTAAATAACATGTGAACAAAAAGGAAAGAAGAAGTTTTAAGAATATCACATGTGCATACAAAAACAGCCGCTAAAACAATGGAAAAAGATCTCTTGAAAAGGATGTTGAATTTCTGGAAACATGAGGTTAATACCATTCTCATCCCTAGTTTTTATCCCAAACACATACTATCCATGGACCTTTAGGATCAAGTAGGACTTTAAGCTCAGTGGTAGTATAATCTTATGGCTAGGTAAAGGCAAACTGCTCTCTTTGAAATATGAGGTATATGAATCAAAAGCAGAAAATTCAAGCCAAACCCAACTTATAGCAGTAACAACCAACTTAAATCAAAACAACCTTCACTCAACCATATAACCTTTCTAAAATACATGAAATATGTGTAAGACACCAATGATTTATTAATTGATTATGTATGTCATCTCTTTCTTTTTCTTTTTCTCTTTTTTTTTTCTTTTTTTTTTTCTTCTTCTTTTTGATTTTTTGATTTTTTTGATTTTTTTTTTAAAGAAAAGAGAGACAATGGTGGTATCTAAACACATCAATTGCTCAAAACTTGAACCCCCAAGAGAACACCCGTAAAAGAAAATGTTTTGTGGTATTATGAAAATATTTCTCATGGCTCAAATGATGGTGACAATGGTTAATGTCAAGGTAGGCTGAATATTTGTTTAGCTGGTGACAAAAGATTAATGGCCTTAGGCTCTCATATTCTAAAATTCCACCTAAACCAGCATGCCTAAGGACAAAAATAAGTAGGATCATGGTATATCTCCCCATAATGTGTCCAGTAGTCAACCAAAAAATATAGAGATCTTTTACAAAAATTGAAGCATATGACAGAAATTTAAGAGTTCAAACAAAGATATACTCTCACAAAGAAAAGTAAGGCTCAAGAACTCTCAATATGGGTTGAGTTTCAGCTTATATCTAGCTTGTTCATGATCCATGCATATCCAACATCCAACCGTCCGCTAACCTGGCTATTGTGCTCAAAAGTTTCCAATTGTGCTCTTCATGAAAGAGTCTTAATATAGCAAATAGTATAACCAACTCAGCACTATTCATTCCATCACATGATATAAAAATAAAGCTTATAACTCCTCTGCAGTCAAATTCAAGGTTTTTTATTTTTTATTATTATTTTTTTTTTAAGATTTGAAAAGTTGCAACCAAAAAGAAAGGAAGAAAAAAAAAAAAAAATCATGCAAGGTGCAGTGAAATGTGTAGACCTCTCCCCCTAACTAAAATATTGCATTATTCTCAATGTATCAAAGCCAAAATAGATTCAAGTATAAAGGGAATAAGTTACCTTAAGCATTTAATTTATTTATTTATTTATTTTTGAAATTTCTTTCACACCTGCAAATGTTAGCTCACAAAAAAATAATAATAAAACAAAAAACAAAAACAAAAACAGAAGGAAAGAAAAAAAAACAGAAAGAAAAGAAAATTAAAATAAATATGGTACAACTTCATAAGGCTCTTTCAGAGTTCACGTAGCATCCCAATAGGCAGGGATCTCCAGTGACATAGTCTCCTCCTTAGGTATAACTCCCCCTAAAAATGGTTTTAACCTTTGTCCATTTACTTTCAGAATCCTACAATTTCTAGGGTCCTCAACTACTACAGCTCCATGGTTAAACACTTCCCTTACAATGAAAGGGCCATCCCACCTAGGTTTTAACTTACCTGGGCCTAAATATGAATATTTAAGACCACCGGGCAGCGGCTTAAGCTCCAACTGTGGTGCCTCTTCACTTGAATGCACGAGATTTTTTTCATTTTCTAGTAGCTCCTCAAAGTAAGGCTTCTATCCTTTATTAATTTCCATCATCTGTTGTTCTTCCAAAACCTGTAAGGAATCCAACAAAGAAAAATTTTCAGATACATGAATATCACAGTTTAAATCATAAGAACCAATAGAATTATTAAGAAGAGTTTCAAGAGGATTAGAAAAACAATTCTTATTAAACTCTTCCACCGCCCCAATGAGGTTCACATAAGCATAGTCATCATCCTCATGTGGTTGTTTAGCCACATGAAATATGTTTAGCTCCAAAGTCATGGAACCAAAAGTGAGTTGCATCCTTCCATTTCTGCAATTAATTAAAGCATTAGCTGTGGCAAGAAATGGTCTACCCAAAATAATAAGGGTATGAACACTAGGATGTAAAACTGGTTGATAATCTAGAACAATAAAATCAACAGGATAATAAAATTGTTCAATTTTCACCAACACATCCTCAACAATCCCTCTTGGCTCCCTTACAAAGCGATCAACCAACTATAAAGTTACTGAAGTAGGTTTTAACTCACCAAGTCCAAGTTTTTGATATACATTGAAAAGGATCAAATTAACACTTGCCCCAAGATCTAGCAATGCATGCTCCACGATGTAATCTCCAATAGTACAAGAGATTGTTGGACAACCTGGATCCTTATACTTTGGTGGGGTCTTATGTTGGATAACTGCACTTACCTGTTCTGTTAGGAATGCGGTCTTCTTCACATGATGCTTTCTCTTGATGGTGCATAGGTCCTTAATTACCTTGGCATATGCAAGCACTTGCTTGATAACATGCAATATGACAAATTTATCTTGACTTGATGCAAATGCTTTAATATCTCAGATGCGGTGTCCAATTTCCTAGGTAATTTTAAGGCTTAGGGAAATGGTGGAGGGATTGGGCATTGTTCAATGTCATCAAGCCCAAGTGACTCAGTTTCATCCTTCTCTTCTTCAACTAGGGTCTCCTTAGATTTCTTAGTTATTAAAGGAGCACTTTTATCAATCTCTTTACCACTCCTCAAAATGGTCACAGCTTTTACTTCCTCATGTTTATCCATAGAGCCAATTTTTAGATTTTGATTGATGGGATTGGGTTGAATTTGGGAAGGAAGCTTCCTTCTCTCTATCCCACTCAATGAATTTGTAAGCTTAGTTATATGACTCTTGGTCTCTTTTACCTCTTCATCTAGCCTAGTGAGCATGGATTCAAACTTTTGATTTTGCTCACTTTGCCTTTGAATGAAAGTACTAAGTGCATCCTCCAAGGAAGGTCTAGATGATGATGAAGCATGTGGTGAATTAAAATTCCTTGGAGCAGGAGAATTCAACACATTGTCACTCTTATAACTCAAATACGGATGGTTTTGCATATTTGGGTTATAATTGTTAGAATATGAAGAATTATTTGGCTAGTATGAATTAAATGCATGTACTTGTTCTTCTGGCACATTTAAGAATGATGAAAGTGATGCACATTCATTTGTAGCATGGTTTATCTCATGACAAATTTTACACACCTCCATTGGGTCCTTTCTAAATGTAGCACTAACACTCTTACTTCCTTTCATTTTGAGTGCCTCTATTTCTTTAGTTAACATACTAATTTTTGCACTCATGTTATCGTCTTCCCTCAACTTGAAAACACTTCCACTAGAAGTGGTAGTGTTAGTTCTAGTCCTATCAGTGGAGTCCATAGGGCTAGGTCCAGTCCATGTGTTAGAGTTTTCAGCTATCTCATCAAGATAATCCATTGCATCTTCGGGTTCTTTTTGTAAAAAGTCCCCTCCGCATGAGAGTTGAACAAACTGTCAGTCCCTAGGTGTAAGTCCTTCATAAAAATAGCTAATCAACCTCCAATCTTCATACCCTTGAGTTGGACAGAAATTGAAAAGATCTTTGTACCTTTCCCAAGCTTGGTATAAGGTCTCATTTTCTCATTGGAAAAAACTAGCTATCCTTCTTTTTACTTGCTGGACTTTGTGGGGAGGAAAATGTTTCTTAAAAAACTCTTTGGCCATCTCCCCCCAACTACCTATAGACCTAAGTTTCAAGGTGTAAAGCCAACTTCTTGCCTTATCCTTAAGTGAAAAAGGAAAGAAACGTAACTTAGCAGTTTCAATAACATTTTGTGCATAGAAACTACTAATTACCTCTTCAAAAGCTCTAACATGGACATAAGAATTTTTATTTTCTTGTCCCTTAAAGTCAGGAAGTATTGCTAATAGATCTTGTTTCAGTTCTACATGTGGTGCATTAGGTGGAAACATGTGTAGGGGCCTTTTTTGTGTTTTGGGTTGGGCTGGGTTGCCTCCTGCGGTGATGAGCCCGAGTATTTCTGAGTAGGAGAGTTGAGACCGGCTCAACTGTAACTCACTTTGAACCAGCTTGTGCGCAAACTAAGCCTTGTCTGCCAGGAATGTTCTCACAACAAGCAGAGCTGTTACAAATAGTTTACGGTAGGTAAATATAATAATAACAAAGAAAATAGAGTACAGTGGCCTTTTCTTAATGGAAAAATGACCGAGTGATCTCTATTTCTATGACAATCACAGTAATAGCAATAGTAATGATAACAACGGCTTTTACAAAAAAGGAGTAATCGATTAAACGATAATAGAAGTTAATCAAAAATAAATATCAAGTCAAGTTTGGGTCCACAGTGGCAAAAAACCAAAGAGGAAGAACGCTTCCTCTCAATGAAACTAATCTCCTAGGAAAATATCATGCCGTGGGGATTAATGACTTTGAGGGAATCGGACCTAAATGATAAGTGCCCATTAATCGTCTCCCAGAGAGTGGGATTTTGAGGGGGAGAGAAGGGAACCGATCTACTGGTGCATGCCCATTACACTCTTTCTATCTGTTTTCTTGTTTGCTCTCTTATCTTTTCTTCTTTCTTTTCTTTTTATTTTGTTTTTCCTTTTACTTCCCTGGTTCCTCTGTTTTCTCCTCCCTTTTACAGGGCACGTCAAGAGCCCTTTTATAAGGTCAGCCATGACCGGATTTTACCACTTTACCCTTTAACCGCCTTTGTCTGGTCTGGGCGTACTTGCCAACCACCCAGGAGCTTGTCTGTGTACCACTTACCCTCGCCAGACAAAGGCAAGTTTGTGTTATTTGTTAGTCTGCCGTGGCACTTTCTTCTGCCATGGCGTAAATGCTCTCTCTCTCTATGGCATGCACCCAACATTTCCCCCCTCAACCTTGCCTCTTTTGGGCGGTTCGTCATCCCAGCAGGACGTACCTCCCTAAAAGAGCTTGGACAGGAACCGCAAAAATAGATATTTTCCCCTCTCCCCACCACCAAACCACACCCTCCCTTACCTCTTACCTCTGACCCATGGCCTCACCACGTCCTATATTGGCTGGGTACATGTTGGCGGTGTCTGGGCCTTGCGCGTGCTTTCCTGTTATGTACGTTCAAAATCTGCCTGCGGCTTATGCGTTTGCCGTGATCTAGAGCTTTATTTGCACAGTCTGCCGTGCTTCTTTGTTCTTTTACGTGGGTTGTTTTGTATAATTTACTGTTTCCCTTTGGGGCTGGACTTCTTTTAATACTGGGTTTTACATTTCTCTTGGCCCATTTCTTGGTTGCCTTCATGTCTTGCCTCATTACTTGGCATTTCCTGCCATGGCGATTTGCTCCTGCTAGGCCTTTTTTCAAGTCTGCCGTTTCATTCCTTCCCCCAGTGGCTTAATATGGCCACTGGTGTTCTTACTTATGGGCTCCAGTGTCCCTTTCTTTTTCCCTTGGGCCTGCAGCCCATTTACTTCCTTTAGGCTTCCTCGGCCTATTTACTAACTCTATATTCCTATGGGCTTTTACTAACTTGATTGGGCATCCCCGGCCCAATCTCCTCATTCTCATCCTTAGGGTTCATGGGCTTGCCATCAACCCCTACTTTCTTTGTTTACATTACCTTGGGCTTGCCACGGCCCATTCTCACTTTTCCATACCATATACTGCCTATAAGTGCCATTTCTCTCTTTCCAGACCCTTTAGGCCCATTTTGCTTCCTTGAGACCCATTTGTTCACGTTATGGGCCTGTGATCCATTATTCCTGCTGCTTGGGCTTAATAGTTTTATTCCATGCTTGCCACTTCTATTTGCTGCCTGCTTTGCTGAGTTGGGCCTGTTTTACAAAAGTGACCCTTAACATTTAGCCCCTTGAACATATGGAGCGTTCTTGCGGTTCATATGTGAATGAAGGACTTTTTTGCCTTTTTCACTTTCCTTATTTCTTTTCCTTCGTGGGCTTTTTTAAACCATGGACTCCTTCCTGCATATATATATATTTTTTCTTGCCGTGAACAGTGGTGACTCTTCGAATTTCCCAAAATGGCAGTTGCTTTAAAACATAACTGCTGCCTCATTAATTTCATTCTTTTCTTAATGGCTGACTAGTCACCTCCCTTCACACCAGCATTAATAACTTAGGTACTTAAGAAGAGAGTCCCTTCCCAATGCAGACACAAACTCCTTCTATTCCAAAATATCCTACCTGTTTTCCTTCCCTTACCATTTTCTTCTTTTCGAACACCCATCCCCCTTTTACTCCAATCAAATCCTCACGCCATGGCACGGGTGAAAACTCAAGCTTCTTCCCGCCGTAAATGGAAATGAGTCGCTTTGGATCCTTCGGTAGAACAAGAAGTAGAAGAAGAGGTCGTGTGCTCCGATTCGGACCATTCCGATGAGGAGGAGGCACGGCGTGACCCAGATAGCGAGTGCGCCCCTCTGATCGACCCTTGGTACAATATTAGTCCCTACTTACCCAAGGCTCCTGGAGATTATGCGTCGTCGCCGCCGGGCCGCGTGTGGCTCGCTCTTTGCCGGCGAAACCCTGATGTTTCTTGGGCTCCGGTGTCTTCCTCCATCTCCGATTTGGTCATTCGTCAAGGCGTCGCCCTTCCTGTACCCATTCATTTCGAGTTTGGGTCGGGCACTACCTTGGGTTGGAAGGAGTGGGTTGACAGTGAGTTATCTGACACATGTTTCATGGGTTTGCTTCAATGGGCCGGTGTTCTAAAGGCCGTCGTTCTTTCCCGAAGTCTATCCAATTTTCGAGACCTCTACAATCTTCGTCATTTGGTTCGCCGGTGGTGTGCCACCACTCACACATTCTTCTTTTCTTGCGGCGAACTCACTGTTACTCTTGAGGAAGTGGCTAACCAGTTACTTTTGCCGATTCTTGGTGATGTTGATCTTGTCACCATTGAGCTTTCCCCAGTAAAAGAAGCCATCGAAGCGGAGTTGAAGAAAAGGATGGCCGGAAATGCTAAGTTATCTTACTGGGTTAGTTCTTCTTCCAAGTTTTCTGCTGTCACCCGCCGTGCTGCTTTTATTGCTTTTTGGCTTTGTAAGTTTGTCTTTGGGTCCCATCCTCATTATGCCATAAAGTCTTTGTATTTTCGTTTGGCCATAAAAATATCTCCCGGAGTGAGTCTGCCGCTGGCCCCCATGTTTTTGAGGCATCTATATGTTCAACTGGATATCCTGCGGAGTGACGAGAGTCAGGCTGGCTCCTGTCACATAGTTACTTCCTTGTACACAGCACTATTCTGCAGCAGTTGTTGTTTGAGCGCTGTGCCCAATACTTGGCGAAGTGTAGGCCTGTCAGATTTGCTAAAGAGAAGTACCAATTCTGTCTGCAGACAATTACGGATTTCTATGGCAGATTTGAGTCTAATTTTCCTCTGGCTTTTCGTTGGTTCGGTTTGAAGCCCATCGAATATTCTGTTGTTGAGTCCTTTGATGAAGTATTGGTTTTTCCTGGAGAGCGTATAGACATTTGCGTTCTAGTTATACTTGTGTTGATTCTGCAATGGGTTCATTTGTTGATACTGTTGGTACTACCACTCCGCTGGCTGGTTTTGATGAGACGGGCATCACCTATTTGGCTGCCACTAATGCCGGATGGTTGCCCTATTTAGCAGACGAAGGTGTCAGGTTCGTCTATTATCCTGCCAACCGAGTAAGGAGACAATTTGAGCTGGATCAGGATATTCCTGATGACCTCTCCTTCCTCGCAGAGTCTCTTACTTCAGTTAGACCCTTTCTGCCGCATACTGCTTTTGATTTTTGGAGACAGCGCTTCAGTGCATTCACAATTCCTAGTTCTCTGAGGGAAGGCCTTTGCATTCCTGCTATGCACAGCTATTGGCAGGCTGTAATGACCTCATTTGATACAGAGTTGGCTGGCAGCCGCGGTTTCTCTCTTATACCTCCTGAGGGACTTAGCATGGTTATCTCTCCCAATCCTTGGTTGCTCCTTCCTTCTAGGTTCGTGTTGGCCTATGCCAGGAAACAGAGCCAATCCGCCATCTTTCAATGGGACGAGGAGAAGAAAGGATGGTATTGGCATACAGGTGATTACCCTTCAGGGTGGGGGAAGAAAGTTAAAGTAGTAAACATTCCTGCGCCAGCCAAGAAAGTTCTTGCCAAGCTTAAATCTGTCAGCAAGCCTAAGTCTACCACTCCTCAGCCTCTCATAGGTGCTACTCCTGCCAGCAGAACACGAGGCAGTAAGAGGAAGACAACTCCCCATCCTGCGCCTGCCGTTCAGCGAAGAGTACGTCACTTAAAACCTTTTTTCTTACTTTGTCTTCCGAGTACACACACACACACACACACACACATATACTTTTTCCTTTTTTTTTTTTTTTTTTTTTTGACCTTTCCTGAATCCTGACATGCTCGCTGACTCCTTTCTTTGGCTCTTTCTCTTATCCTTTTTTCTCTTTTTGCAGTCTAAGTACAAGGAGGATACGTCAGCTGCCTGTCCCATTATGCTCGAGGAACTTGAACCGGAGGTATATTTCTTCTTGCTCCTTCTCCCTCTTTTTATTTTATTTATTTATTTGCACGTGTTCAGTCTGCTACATGTTTTTGGTTACCTCATTCGCCCAAAAAGTTACTTTAACCTTTATACCTCCCTCTTTTATTGTCTTTTAGGATGAGCCTGAGCCTCTTCTGTATACCGCTCTACTGCCGAGGAGCTTTTTGCCCCCATGGGCACACCTACGGAGGGCTCTCTTGGTGGGGCTGAGTTTGCAACATCTGCCCCTCCTGCAGCTATTCGTGGAGTTCCTACTGAGGCTACTACCTCTCCCACTGGACCAGTACCCATGGATGAGGGTACTCATACTGGAGAGGTTAGTGAGGTCACCCCTACTCCTGCCGTGACACTGTTTATTCAAAGGAGAGCCACCCCTCCTGCTGTTACTCAGATCGAAGCTACTCCTGCTACACCTCTTGTCATTTCTACCGGTGACCCTTTTGCTGCTCTTTCTCAGGCTGTGCAGGGCAGTTCTTCTCTGGTAGTTACTCCCTCTTCTATTCCTGTTTCTACAACACGTGGGCCTCATGCTGACTTGTCCTCAGAAGAGTCTGAGGAGATCTTTGAAGATCCTGAGGATGAGCCCGGCTTGGGGAGGAGGATTTCTGAATCTGAGGAAGAGGGGAGTGTTCCACTAAAGACAATGGGTATGTGCTTTCTTCCTTCCTTTCTCCTCTTTCTTCGTTAAGTCCAACCTTCTCCTCTTTTTTGATAAGTTCTCTCTTCCTCTTTATTTGCATGTCTATCTCTCTGTTTGCAGAGACCTTTGAGGGGTTAGGAATTGCAGCAGACGTAGGGGTGTCTGCGGTAGCTACTCCTACCATGCCCACAACACCTATTCCTGCCACATCTTTTGTACCAGTTTCTGCCGTATTTACAGTGTTCGTTTCTACCGTTCCTTCTGTTCCTGCCTTTGTCTTCCCCACAGCCCCTATTACTGCTAACTCTGGTAAAAATTTATTTTATTTTTTTTTTCTTTACTTCTTCTCCGTGGGTCTTTTTTCCTTTTATTTTTTTTTATTTTTTTATTTTTACCAAGGTTTCTTATTTTAAACTTTGTGCTTTTTTGATAGGTCCACCTCCTACGATGCATTCTCAGTTTGAGGTAGGCAGTAGCTCCGCCACCGTTCCAGACCCTGCGAGCAAGGCTGCAGCCTTCTTCACACGTTTTGACCAGCCCGAAGTCAATGACCTTGATCCTGCTTCTTTTTGGGCTTCGGACCTCCTTACATAGATTTTCATGGCTTCAGAATCCCCGAGGACTGTGCTTCTCACTTGGTGATGATTCATAACAATCGTGGGGACTTCATGCAGGGATTTTGACTTGGCCGATCAATTAGAGAGAATTTCTTGAGGATGTTGGGGAGTGTGCTGAATGACATTGAGCACAACTTTGTTGATACTGACTCCACTGAGAGGATCCTGTAGTGGAGGGCTGCAGTA
The DNA here is from genome assembly GCA_023736055.1 of Quercus glauca. Lineage (NCBI taxonomy): Eukaryota > Viridiplantae > Streptophyta > Magnoliopsida > Fagales > Fagaceae > Quercus > Quercus glauca. The sequence goes on from CM043322.1 coordinate 35,070,856, forward strand.
CAGGAGCTTATTAGCATTGGTTTTGCCGTAGAGTTTGTCTTGGATCACCTTCGAGAGATTGCTCGAGCAGTTTTTATGAGGAGAGTCCAGCCTACTGTTGACCCTATTGACTCACGCCTTGAGGTTCTGAGAAAGGAAGTGGCAGATTTGGAGGGCCATCGCGAGTGTCTTCTTTCCAGTGTTGGCGGACTTGGTCGTTTTGGGGATCAATCACTCATTTCTGGACTCTATTGATGATGATGCAGTTTCTTCCTTGTTTTGTTGTTTCTTTTGCCCTATTACTCTGTCCAGTACATTATGCTTCCTATAGTACCTATTTGGGCTAGTTTGCCACAGTTTGGGTTTTGTAACTTAACTCTATGATGCTACACTTTGCTACAATTTTTTTTTTTTTTTTTTTTTTTGCTTTTGCTATGATATATAATAATAAATACTTCGTGCTTTTCATTGCATCCTTATGAAAGCAAGTTACAAAATTTTGACTTGTGACATAGTCATTTGAAAGATGAAAAAAAAATAGAGTAAAACATAACAGCTTTTTCAACAAAACAAAAAGGAAGGGATAATCACATGGCTTTTCCTCTCAGGCGTAGTAGCGTTTCAACCATTTTCCATTGATGGGATCCATTAAGTCTCTGCCATCCATCTGAGTCAAGCGGTAATATCCACTTGGAATTGCCTCTCTTATCACAATGGGTCCTTCCCATTTCGGTGCAAACTTTGATGGTCCTGCCAGGCCTCTCCTAACATAATCTGCCACTTTTAGGACCAGTTGTCCTTCCGCAAACACTCTCTCTTTAGTCATCCTGCTGTAGGCCTCAGTCATTTTTTGCCTGTATCTACGACTGTGTTCTTGGACTTTTACTCTTCTTTCATCAAGTCCTTCCAAGTCTTCACACCTTTCTGCCGCAAAGACTTCTTCATCATTCTCCTTTTCTTGCATCTGCATAACTCTCAGAGATGGAGTCATTTTCTCTGTTGGGCTCACTACTTCAGTTTCGTAGACCAAGGAAAAAGGTGAAAAACCTGTGGCTGACTTAGGTGAACTCCTATAAGCCCAAAGAGCGTCTGGCAGGTGCATTGCCCATCCTCCCGTATACTCTTAGCTCATTTTACTGATGATTTTTATGAGAGTTTTGTTCATTGCCTTTGCTTGCCGTTTCCTTGAGGGTAGTACGACGATGACCGGTGATGCTTGACTTGGTAGAACTCTAACATTTTCCTCACCTCACTATTGACAAAAGGTGTGCCGTTGTCACTAATGATCCTATGGGGAACTCCAAACCTTACAATTATATTTTCCTTGATGAAGTTTGCCACTGCTCCTCTTGTGGCTTTACGAAGTGGTACTGCCTCTACCCACTTAGTAAAATATTCCGTAGCTACTAGTATCCATATGTACCCTCACGACGGCAGATTCACCAGTTCGACTAAGTCAAGCCCCCAAGTGTGGAAGGGCCATGGTGTGACCATGCTATGCAAATTCTGCGAATGAGTGTGAATCAAATTGGCTTGCACTTGGCAACTATGGCACCTTTTCACAAATTCTGCTGTATCGTAGGCCAATAGTAGCCCATGTGCAGCAGGCATCTGTAAAGCCTTTTCTTTCCCTGGTGTTCCTTACACTCTCTTGAGCATACCTCTTTTACCATTTCTCTCGCCTCCTCAGGGCCTAAACACCTCAAGGGGTCTCCATTGTACCCCTTTTTAAAAAGGATCATATTATGCAAAAAATAACGCGTTGCTAACCTTCTGAGCTTATATTTTTCGCTGTGCTTTTGTGGTAGAATGCCTTCTGTCAGGTACTGTATAAATAGGCTTCTTCAATCTTCGCTGATGAATGCAGCGTAACTTTCTTCTCTGTCTGCCGCAAGTTGGCTGTTCCCACACTGGGTTTGGACTTGGTCTGCATCTTTACTTATGGTTGGCCAATAAAAGCCTGCCCTTTGAAGTCTGCGGTAAAGGCTGACCTCTCTGCAGGATCCGCAAGTTTTCACATGTACTTCTTTCAACTTTCTCTGGGCCTCCTTTTGCCCCACACATCTGGACAAGACTCCGCCTGGCATCCTGCGGTATAGTTCTCCCTTTACCAGGGCGTAGTCTTTGAGTATTTTTAGTTCCATGGCTTCTTCTTCTCCCGTCAAAGCTTCCCTCATGGGTATCCACCAATCTCCTTCGCAGTGTTCCTCCTGGAACCTTTCTTTCAACATTTCAATTATGGATTCTTCTCTCTTGCTGACCTCTACTCTGGTGCTCCCCCTTTCAAACATTATTTGCGAACCTAGTGCAGCCAACGCATCGGCAAACCGATTCTCGTTCCTCAGAGCATGTTCTATTTTAAAAGTTAAGAACTTTTCTTCCATTTTCTGGGCCATTGCTCTGTACGGGGTTAGGCTGGGTTCTTTTAGGGAAAAACTCCCTTTGGTCTGGCAGATTACCAAGTTGGAACCGCCCAGTACTCTCAAATGCTTAACTCCCATTTTCAAGAGCTGTGGCCATCCTAGTTAAGTAGGCTTCATATTCTGCTGTATTGTTTGAACAGGGGAACTCCAACTTGAATGATAGTGCTACTGCTTTATCTTCTTCATGATACAAAACTACTCCAACCCCTCTAGACTGGGCGGTAGAAGACCCGTCAAATTTCATTACCCACTGTTCTCTGAGTTCCTCCGCCATGGCTACTTCCCCTGGAACTTCGTCGTCCAGCGGAAATTCTTCCTCCCCTGGAAACTGTGCCAATAAATCTGCTATAGACTGGCTTTTCACTGCTCTGGGCGCCCCTATTCTCAAGTCATACCGCGACAATTGTAACAACCACTAGGATATTCTGCCAGAGAGGATTGGCTGCTGTAGTAAAGCTTTGATGGCATGGGACTTAGTCATTAGCCATACTTCGTAGGCCAAGAAATAGTGGCGTAATCTCTGTGAGGCATACACAATAGCCAAACATGCCCTTTCGGCCCTCGAGTAACGAGTTTCTGCACCTTTTAGGGCGCGGCTAATGTAGTATACTAGTTGCTCGACGCCACCTCCATCTTCTTGGGCGATTAAGGCACCAATGGCATATGAATTGGTGGCCATATAAAGTAGCAATGGCTTCTTGTGGATTGGGGCTTGCACTGTAAGGAAGTTCATCATAATCTGCTAGAGCCTTTTGAAGGCCACTTGCTGCGCTTCTCCCCATACAAAACTTTGCCCTTTCCTTAGTAACTTGGTAAAAGTTGAAGTGATTGATGCCAACCCAGGAATGAATCTTCGGATAGACGAGACTTTCCCTAAGAAGCTTTTTAGTTCTCTTACCATGGCTGGAGGTCTTATAGTTGCAATGGCCGTGGCTTTTGCTGGGTCTACATCTATTCCCCTGCTGTGGACCAAGAAACCTAGGAATTTCCCTGAGGACACACCAAATGCACATTTGAGGGGGTTCATTCTCAACTTAAAGGCTCTGCATCTTTCGAATACTCTCCTCAGCACATGAAAATGTTCTTCTCTCCTCTTTGACTGGACTACTATGTCGTCCACTTAGTCTTCTAACTCCAGATGCATCATATCGTGAAATATAGCCGTCATTACCCGTTGATAGGTCGCACCTGCATTTTTCAACCCGAAGGGCATCACGGTGTAGTAGAAGTTCCCCATGGGTATTTTGAAAGCAGTTTTCTCAACATCTTTTGGTACCATCCTGATCTGGTTGTATCCACTAAAACCATCCATGAATGAGAACATGGCGCTTCCTGCCGCAGAATCTATCAATAAATCCATATTTGGCAATGAGAATTCATCTTTCGGGCATGCTTTGTTGAGATCCCTAAAATCTACGAAATACCTTATCTGGCCATTCTTCTTCTTTACTAGTACTATGTTAGATAGCCAGTAGGGATGTTGAATAGGCTTAATGAATCCTGCGGCTAGCAACTTCTGCACTTCTTTGACTATTTGCCCTTCTATTTCTGTGTGAAATATCCTGGCAGGCTGAGCTACTGGCCTGGCTTGTAGGTCCACATTCAACGAATGTGCCACTAACCCAGGGTCTAGCCCTGGCATTTCACTGTAGTCCCATGCGAACACGTCTCTGAATTCTTTTAACAACAGTACCGGCTCTTTTTTCTCTTTTTTCGTCAAACTTGCACTAATTGAGATGGGTCTCGGCTCTTGTGAAGCAGACCCTAGGTCAACTTCTTCCATTTCTTCTTCTGCCATAACCTGCACCTCCTTTTCGGCCATAACTCCTTCGTTTTCCTCCTTGTTACTTCCTTCCTCTAAACTTTCTTGGACTCTACAGCACGTCAAACTCTCGTGCTGCCCTTTCTGGGTGGGGCCCATCTGGGTTTCAATTGCGGGCCTCGCATGCCTTTATAATTTGTAGACGATTCTGCCATTAGAGCCTTGGACTCTAATGCAATGGGGCATGTCATCAGATTCTGCGGCGGGCGCCTCTTTCCTTTTCCTCTTTCTTGCCAATAACTCCCTTAGATCGGGTTCTGGGTCATTCCGGACATCTTCCCACCTAAGCAAGAAGGTACCTAGTGGCCTTGATACTGAACTTTCTCCAGATGGAGCCCATTGGTCATAGAACATAGTTTCTACTAAGTGGGCTTCTACCTGCTCGAATGGTGAGGGGTTCGCGGCTATGCGTATCATCCTGCTGTTCAATCTTCCTTTCATACATTGGTGATAGGTGGATGGGACCAGTCGGTGTTTTTGTAACCATGGCCTCCCCAAAAGCACGTGGTAGGATACTTCTATCTTTACCACATGAAACCATGCTAAAGAGGCTATGGGACCCACTTTCAACCACAGCTAAATGTGGCCTGCTGTGTACTCGCCCCTTCCGCCGAACCCTATCACTTCCATTGGGCATCCCTGAATCTTCTTTTCTGAAATTCCTGCTGCTGTAGAGTGCTTAATGGAATGAGATTCACAGAAGTACTTGTATCTACCAAAACTCTCTTTATGGGGATTTGATTTATGGATGCCGCCAAGTATAAGGGCCTCCTGTGATCCGGGTGTCCCACCTCCATATCTTCCTCACTAAAAGTGATTTTAGTTGACTCCTGTAAGAGGGCCCTATCATTTGGTATTCTACCAATAGACATTCTACTTCTGTACCGGAGGCAATGCTCACCAAAGCTTCCGTGGCTACCTTTCTTTCCTTTGCTGAGAGTCCCAGCTGATTAAACAAATTTTTGAACTTGGAACTCTGTTGTAGAGTGGTAATGGCTGCCGCAGGCAAAGCCATGTTTTCTTCTTCGTCCTCTCTTGGGTCTGCACAAATTACCACAGTTGCTACACCCTTCCCTTTGTGGTTTGGAAGTGGGTTTCTTTGGACTTCCTGCTGGGACAGTTCTAAAGTCCCTTCCTTTATCCTGTGGTGCACTAGCCTGCGGAGCGCCCAACATTCTGCGGTAGGATGTTGCACGTAGTTGTGCAAACGGCAGAAGCGTGGGTCCCTCTGCTCTTCCTCTATGGGTTCTCTAGCAACTTGATTAGGTTTGAAAACTCCATCTGCTACCCATTTGTCTAGCAGTACGTCTAGTTCCTTTGGGGCGCATGGTATTGGTGGGGGAGTATCGTATTCCCTCCCCTCAGTCTTCCTTACATCCATTTAAGGAATTTTATCACTTGTTTTCATCATATGATTTATATTCCCACTTTGGGAATTTGTGTAATTTTTTGCTGGAAAGATTCCTTGACGTTATGTCGTTTTTGACCTTCTTGAGGCCATATTGATATCTGCATTAAGTAGCACATGCACTTGCCAAGACTTGGTTAAACAAGAATTTTGGAACAATTCATACATGAATAATAAGTTACCAATGGCCTAGGTGGGCATTTTTCTTATTTTCTTGTAATCCTAGAGTTTTCCCTCTTTTTGTGATCTATCTAGAAGTACATACATTTTTGCCTGAAACCTTACTAGGTGAAAATGTTTATAGACAAATATAAAAGAGACAGAGATAAATGTGTTACTTTAAATGACAACATTAGTTTGTCACATACCTCGATCTTTTTATTGTTGGGATCTTCTTGACAAGCTCTTCTCTTTTTAAGATGACGAGCTTTTCTCTTTTCAAGATTTTTTAATCTCAACATGATACTTCATGTCTAAGGCCTAGATCTCTTTTGCTTCAAATTTTTGAAGGCGTAAAAACTAGGCCACGTTGTTGCCCCTGTTCAAACATGAAAAGGGCAATTCTCGTTTGTTGACAACTAAAGGAGTGGTCTATCATTATTAGAACCTTTTTTTTTTTTTTTGGTATGCTTTGACGACTATGGTCATTGCTGTTTTTAATAGCAATTTCCTCTTCCTTCTTCTTTAATTGTATGCTTAAGTAACTTCACTAGTACTAGCTACATTTTGTTAGGAATGACAATGTACAAATATGCAATTGCAAGCTATTAAATTATGGATGTCAGTTGACGAAGTGCATTCTATATGAATCATAGAGATGTATTCTATGATATATAAAAATTGAAGCTATTTGACTATATGCTTGTTTTAAATTGAGCTTTGTTAGGTGTTGGCATCGTATATAATTTTTAAAGCAATTTAAAAAAATTTTGGTGAGCTGATAGAGATAGAAAAAATTTATTGAGACTTAAACTTATGACCATATTGTGAACATGATCATCTAACATTTCAAGTCTAGGAGACTTAATAGAATTTCTCAGATTCATGATGATGGAATATATGCTACTAATAATATAGTAATATTAACTATGATAATTGTAACAATTTTATAGCAATATTTTCAACATGATTTATATGTACATATTTGTGGATAATCATGCAAGCTTGATATGCACTTAATTCTAATAAGATAATATTTGGCATGGCTAATTAAATAGAAAGAAATGAGTTACTTCAATAGAAGACTGTAAATCTTGATACATACCTCGATCTTTTCATCATTCTAGTCTCTTGAGAAACTCTTCATCATTGAACTCTTACTTATAGAGCACTTCTTTGTTAGATTTGTAACAACTCCATAATTTACAGGAGTTAAACTCGGCACTTGTAATGTAGATGGAATTTTTGCAAGTTTTAGCTATATCCCTATTTTCTTCTTAAGAGTTTTCCTCCATCAAATTAGGACACCCCCTTAGAAAATTTGGAATTTCTTATTTTTGCAAATCTAAAGCTAGTAATCCAGCAAACCTCTTATAGGTTTACATATTATACAAAATTTTGGGTGAATCGGTATAGCTTACGTCCAAACAATATCATTTCATGTAAGAGTATGAAAAGTTAGTGAGGATTAAAGCCACACTTGATGCCATGTGATCAAATGTAATTGTCTTATTTTATGTATGAAGCGCAGCTCTATAGGTAATTCAACCATTTCCTTTTTTTTTTTTTTTTTTTTTTTGGGCAATAGTAGAATGGTAAAAAAATGGACGAACTTAAGATCATTTGATCGGTTAGAGATCAAAAGTCTAAAAATAGGTCACATTAGCTAGAGCAAATATTACTAATCAAGCCTTTTAACTTTAGCAAGAAATTATCTAGCCTTTCATGTCAATTGTGCATGTTTGTACTAATCTTGTAATTTAGCAATTTGCCTTTCCAACAATCATTTTCATAACTATTATTCTATTCTCGTGCAACTAAATAACACTTGGCAAAGTGTTTAAAGAGTGTTGGAATTCGGTGTGTTTAATGATATATTCCATTATGATAAATAGTCATTATATTTATCATGGTAAATAGTTATGTCTTATTTTAAATTTCGTAAACATCTAGGTTTTTTATTTGGCAATAATGATATTTGTCATTATGCTTAAAAATTGACTTCAACCATTGTTGCTGAATGTTCAATAAGGGTATGAAACACCCTTGAACGTTTAGACCCCAATTAACAAAATATCAATTCAAGCTTATTATCAAACAATTAACGTGCGGAACATGAACATAAGCCAAATATAGAATTGATAAATTATCTAAGCCAAATATAAAGACATCCACAGCAATAAATATAAGGCAGAGATAAAGGAAGGAAGATGCAAACACACGGACAACACACGATGTGTTATCGAAGAGGAAACCGAAGCCCTCGGCGTAAAACCTCTCCGCTGCCCTCCAAGCGGTAAATAATCCATTAAAGAATGTAGTTGGGATACATGAATAGCAGAAGACCCTTCAAGCCTAATCTACCCAATGTACCTAAGCCCTCCAAGCTTCTTGCTCCAACGAGGTTACGCCAAACCTATTTCTTCTTTAGCTTCCCGGATTCCGCTACTAGACCATAGCATCAACCAATGTGAATTGGTTCCTTCTTAACTGCTTCCCAACAGCACCAAATAAACCTTCTCACAGATGTGGGTATGGTAAGAAAATTATTTGGCTAAAGACCTTTCAAGAATGTAACAATGGAGAGGAAGAGAGTAGAGGAATGTGAAGAGTTTCTAAGGTAAAGATTGTGGATGAATCAATCTTGTTTTTTCTCTAGGGTTTCTCTCACAAAATTCTCTCTGGAAGCTCTCTACATTTGGAGGGTATAAGGGTCTATATATAGTGGGGTGAGAGAGGAATGCGAAGAGTCAATTTTTCCCAAATAGGGCTAGTTGGCGGCTTGGCCTCGCAACTGGTTTAAGTCGTGAGTTCCAGCTGCGAGGTAACGGCCCGGCCAGCCTGGGTATTTTGTCCTGTAGTGCACCAATTGGCAAAATGCTTCAGCTTCCCGCATGCTTGGCACGTGACTCTCATCTGGCGACTTGCACCCGCGAGCCACCCGTGAGTTCTAATCGCGAGTCCCTGCATCTTTGCACATTGAGGAACACTTCTTCACATCTTCTTACACACTACCCTTACAATAATCTCACCTAAATACAGGGTTACTAATTGCTGAATTACAAGCAAATTGGTATGGAATAAAGCCAACAAGATGGTTAATTAAATTCAACCTTACAATCTCCCCCTTTGGCTATTCTGTGACAAAACTCTACAACAGACTCTAGGCTTAACGCGTGAGTTGGGAACAGTTGAACAAAACTCACTCACACCAAATTCTAGATTCTGAAAAGCTCTTGAAACATATGAACAAGTATCTCCTAAAACACAACAACACAATAATATCATTGTATGCAGAAAAACTTGAAATGCATATGGAGCAAGCATAATGCGATCAAGCAAAAATGGAATGAAGCAATAGACCATGGCTTGACCAAAACAGGTAATCTCTATACAATAGTGATCACAATGCTCATTCACACAAGGAATGAACATTCGGACATGCAAAGTATCATTTGCATGTCTAACATTCAACCAATGCATACAAATATATATGCATCTAGGAACAATCTTACAAGGGCACAAGAGTGATGTACTTAAGAAAATGCATAACATTAACAAGTACATAAGCCACAAAACAAGGCTACAAAGCAAAGATATTGCATTGCATGGTACAAACCATAGAAGCCTACAAATTGCATAAGTGCATAGAAACAAACCCTTAAAACTTACATAAGCAACATGGGTATAAACTAAAACAAAAAAATAATAACTAGCTGAATGAACATCATAATATATAGAAAATATCATCAAAGTTTCAAAACCATTCAAGAGTTATGAGATTAATCCAAACCAAAACAGCACATATGATTATGAATGCTCCCCCTCAAATAAGCGCTCCCCCTCAAGTGCTGCCCAAAAATTCTCCCCCTTTTTGACTGGAATGGCCAAAGGGTCAGTGCTCCTGGTTGGTGTAGATGCTGTCAAACTTAGTTGAAAGGACATCAAGCTGATCCTGCATAGCTGTCATCCTTTCAGTATGCTAATGTTGAACTTCCCTAAGACCATCAAGCCTCTCCAGAATGATCTGGAATGCATCAGGAGGTACAGCTGATGAAGTAGATGCCCTGCTCCTCTTGGTTCTGCTTCTTGGTGTGGAAGTTTGTCTTGCAGCGTCAGTCTCTATCTCTATTGGATCACCTTCTTCTTGATCAGCCCCTTCCTCATCTTCATCACCCGGAAGGTGAGCTTGAATCCTTGTGATGGTTTGCTTGTTGATAGCTAAAGGTGTAGGCATTAGGATGAGATCTTGAGGAATTGGAACCCCTTTTGCTCTGAAAATTCTCATGATAAGGCTAGGAAAAACCAACTTTGCCCGTGAAGTTGTTCTGGACTCATCCATTATTGTGTCAAATATATGAGAGCTGATGTCAATGAATGTTTTCTCCTTAAACTCCATAAGGAAGATAGCTCTGGCATTAGTAAGAGTAGTCATTTTTCTCATAGGATACAAGTTGAACATCATTATGGTGGTCAGACACCTCATGTCAACAAGAAAGGCATTGGTGTTGAGACATCTCGCTTCTTTAACTCCACCAATCCAAGCCTGGATAGTGTCTAAGGATAACATCCTATCTCTATAATTGACAAATTCATACTCCTCTAATCCTTCAAGTCCAAGTACCTCATCATTATCATGGGCATCCAAGGTGAACTCCTTTCCTCTTACCCAACAATCTAGCTCATCTTCTCTAATCTTGACATTAGAATAAAATTCCCTTATCAGTGGCTCACACACTCCAGGTAAATCACCTAATAGTTTATCCCAGCCTCTTCCCTCAAAGCAGCCTAGAATAAATGTATCCTTAAGATCCTTCAAATCCACAAACCTTTCTTGAATGATGGTTCCTTTCATGAAAGAATCTTTATATCTTTCAAATTGTTGAACATATCTAAAAAGGTTGTGATCCATTTTGAGTCTCTTGTCAGCTTTCTTAGTAGTAGACTTCTTCTTTGTAGATGAGGATGCCATCTGTAAACAAGCAGACGAGGCCACAACAAGAGCAAAGTAGAATATGTGGAAATGTACACAAATTAGTAACAAGTTACTAACAATTAGGGTAACAGAGTGTCAATATAGCATATAGACTAAGCACAATTGATAACCAAAAGTGGGTAGATCAAATTGGAACTCCAACAAATGAACCAAGTTCATTCAGAATTTGATAAATATATAAGATCATTTAAAAACACATTTAAACAAACAGAGCATAGGCCAATGAGAGCACACACATGAACTGGTGATTAAAAAGCAAAACAATGTTGCCAACACACAAACAGAATAAAATGCCCAAACACATATTCAGGAAAAAAAAAAAAGAAAAAAAAACCCCAAACCCATATACCTAATGAGTATAGGAACTATCAAATAGCAAAGCACAGAGCAGAAACTATTGTACTGACACTAAAACATGATAACAAATATATTTATCATCAAAAATAGCCAACCCCAATCAAACAAACCCAACATTTTAAGCAACCCATGTTCGAACCCTTTAAAACACACACCAACATCACAACACGCAGATTCAAGGAAATAACATCAAAATCATAAAGTATGAAGTGAAGACAAGAAAACCCATACCTTTTTCTTGAAGATTTGAGAAGAAAAGATGCAGAAATGGTGGTTTTTCAAAGAGTGTCTTGGTGAGCTTCAGAGAGAGAAATGGGAAGACAATGAACAGTCACTTATTTTCGAGGGAAAAACTGAAAAGTTTTTGAAAACTGACTTTAAAACGCAAAATACGCATTTTTTGCGACTGGAATAAGTTGCCAGTAAGCCACCAGGGTAAGCCGCGAAACACTTTGAAACTGATAATTTTGAAAAATTTTCTAAGTGTTTTTCGCGATCGGAAGGTCTACCCACGAGCTGAGTCGCGAAAATCTCTGTGTACCCCTCGCGACTGGACCTTCCACCCGCGAACAAGTCGCAAAGGCAGACCCGCAAGCATGTGACTGGGGCATGCGACTGGATTGACTTGCAACTGAGTTGCCAAAACAGGGCAAAATTTTTTTTGAAATTTTTGACATTTTTTGTAAAAATAAAATACTTTCCAAAAACAGCTAAAACACTCAAAAATCTTTTTGTGTTTGATCAAACAAAGATTAAGCATGTGAAAACACATTTAATCAAATACAATTACACAAATGAATATGGCATTCATTGAACATAGACTTGTGTGTTGTGTGTGGATATCAAAAATGAGATAGTTCTTAGTTCAATGTGAAGCTTCAATGATCAATTCAATCAAGGCATACACAACTAGCACTAGATAATGTGACCTATCTCAATTATAGAAACATGCATATATAACCTCCCACATAATCTTGATTACATTCTTTGAAGCTTTTCATTTGGCTCCAATATACATCATATCATTTGCACTTTTTGAAAAAAATCTCATTGTGAGATAGATGCCTGAAATTTTTGATATTTCACTTTATGAGTTAGCCTTTGGCATTTTGGGCATCATACATTTTATTTTGGTCGCTTTCCCTTTTTCCTAGTCGAATACTAGTATGTGCGACAGGCTTTTGTAGCTCTATATCTCTTTTCATTTGGAGATTTACATTTGGAGAGCTCTTTTAAAACAAAAAATAAAGAGTGGGAAGATATATAGGCATGAGTTTATGCATGTCTCAAGATCAACAAAACCATTCACTAATCATTCATGACAAGGTTGAAGATCTATTTACAACAGTCACATAGATTTCAGAATTTCTCCCACAATGATAAAAGTGCATAGGGGACAAGCTAAGCTCGTAGATGCACAAATCCATTAGTAGAAAAGTACGAGGCAAAACATGTTTTGAGACAAAACTCAACAAAGTTGATCAAATTTTTTGGATTTTCTACTTTTTATGTGTTTTTAAATTTTTGACACAAAAGAAATAAAGGTTGATCAAAACAAAGTAAAAGACAATTTACGCAAAACTCACAAACAAAAATTTTCAACTCAAACATGCAAGAAGCAAAACAACCAAGCATATACACAAAATATGGGAAGTATTAATGCATGGACATGTTGTAATGCTTATGCATGAGTACCCTTCGTCACCCACACGTCACGTGCGTTGGGGTGATATCCTTGATGGATTGGGTACGAGAATTAGGACTTTCAAACCTTCGGGTGAAGCTTTCCAGGCAATTGGTAAAGGCATCGATCATCTTCATTACGTCCATCATTCCGGAATCACTGTTCTGACTTCTCGGTTGTTCACTACCCCAAGACCTCTTGTTATTTCTTCTTCCTTGTGACCGAGGAGCACTTGTATTGTTCAATGCTCTCAACTTTTGGCAGTTGGGTCTGGTATGTCCTTGCAAGCAGCAATAGTGACAAACATAATTCGTTCTAGGGCTCCATTGTGGTCTTGGAAGAGATCTTCCTCTAGCTTCAACTCTGCCTTCTGATTGATTACGGGACTTTTTAAACACCCGTTGATCAGCCACCTTCTTTTTCTGTTCAGCCTTAACTTTCTCAGGAACAGGCTCTTCTACAACCGTCTCTTTGGCCTTTACAAATTTCACTTCTTTGGTGACATTGGCAGATGAGCTACTCCCTCCGGTATAACCCAACCCGGACTTATCTGAGAAGTCATTTTGAGATGAAATAACATCTTCCAGCTTCTTAGAGGAGACCCTTTCTATCTTGGCTTATGCTTACACCACCTCTTACTCAAGAAATCTTACTTTGGTATAAGCTTCCGATAGCTCACCCTTTAGTGTCTCAATTTCACACTTTGCCTCCTTATATCTGACCAGGAGACTTTTGTAGTCCTCCTTAGCTTTCTTCATCTTCTTCATAGCCGCCTTTGCCACCCTTGTATACTCTCCCGATCTCTCAAGAAGTAAGGTGTAATTCTCTTGAAGACTAGCTGTATTTCTATCCTCTTCAGCATCTGATTCCTCAACAATCCCTAAGGATTCATCATCGTTGTGTTCTCCAAGTTCTTGTACAAGTTGATTCAGCTCTGAGGACTCAACATGCTCAATAGCCATAAATGTGGAGTAGTTTCCTTCTCCATCACAGCAGTCCTCAGAGTCAGAATTTGATGAGTCCGAATCACTTAAAGTAGTGGCATAGGCCTTTCCCTTTGACTTCAAATAATTGGGATGTTCCTTTTTAATGTGCCCATGTCTATTACATTCGAAGCATGTAATTCCTTGTGAGGATTGGGAATCTCTACCCTCTTTTCTTCTGAACTCTTTCTTCTCTTTTCTGACACTCTGAAATTTTCCTTTGTCACCGGATTTCCCACTGTTTTTGAGCTTTAAGAATTTCCGGAAGTTCTTTACAAGGTACGCCACATCTTTGTCTACTGCATCCTCTTCTGAAGAGTCATGAGACACCATTCTCTCATCAATTGTCTGAAGAGCAAGTGATTTACTCTTCTTCTGTGTGGGCAGGGATAATTCATATGTCTGCAAGGAACCAACTAGCTCTTGAATTTTAATGTCATAAAGATCTTTGCTCTCTTCAATGGCTGTAACTTTGGCACGGAAACTCTCTGGTAATGACCGAAGAATCTTCCTTACTATTTTCGAGTCCTCCGTCTTTTCCCCCAAATTAAATTTCCCAACAACCACTTTATTCAATTTACTGTAAAACGAATCAAAAGACTCATCCTTACTCATCTTTAGCTCCTCAAAGCGAGTGGTCAACATCTGAAGTTTGATGTCCTTCATTTTCTCAGTCCCTTCATAAGTTGTCTCCAGAATTTCCCATGCTTCCTTAGCAATGGTGATATGTGAAATTCTATGAAATTCTTCTAGAGAGACATCACAGAAAATAGCATTCAAGGTTTTGCTATTTGCATTAACCGCTGCAAGAGCAGCCTTATCCCAAGTGGATTTGGCAGCCTCCGGTCTTGTCCAACCTACTTCAACTGCATCACACACAATATCATCAATAGAACACAAAAACGCCCTTATACGGACTTTCCAAAATGCATAATTATTACCATCAAAGAACGGTGGTATATTAAGAGATTGTGACCTATCTATCTCAAAAGTGGGTTAGGAATCACACTTAGGTATTTAAACCACAACAAGTGTACCCGCTCTGATACCAATTGAATGTTCAATAGGGGTATTAAACACCCTTGAACGTTTAGACCCCAATTAACAAAATATCAATTCAAGCTTATTATCAAACAATTAATGTGCGGAACATGAACATAAGCCAAATACAGAATTGATAAATAATCTAAGCCAAATATAAACACATCAACAGCAATAAATATAAGACAGAGATAAAAGAAGGAAGATGCAAACACACGGATAACACACGATGTGTTATCGAAGAGGAAACCGTAGCCCTCGGCGTAAAACCTCTCTACCACCCTCCAAGCGGTAAATAATCCACTAAAGAATGTAGTTGGGATACATGAACAGCAGAAGACCCTCCAAGCCTAATCTACCCAATGTACCTAAGCCCTTCAAGCTTCTTGCTCCAACGAGGTTACACCGAACCTATTTCTTCTTTAACTTCTCGGATTCCGCTACTAGACCATAGCATCAACCAATGTGAATTGGTTCATTCTTAACTGCTACCCAACAGCACCAAATAAACCTTCTCATAGATGTGGGTATGGTGAGAAAAGGATTTCGCTAAAAACCTCTCAAGAATGTAACAATGGAGAGGAAGAGAGTAGAGGAATGTGAAGAGTCTCTAAGGTAAAGATTGTAGATGAATCAATCTTGTTTTTCTTTAAGGTTTCTCTCATAAAATTCTCTCTAGAAGCTCTCTACATTTGGTGGGTATAAGGGTCTATATATAGTGGGGTGAGAAAGGAATACGAAGAGTCAGTTTTTCCCAAACAAGGCTGGTTGGCGGCTTGGCCTCGCGACTGGTCTGAATCGCGAGTTCCAGTCGTGAGGTAATGGCCTGGCCAGCCTGGGTATTTTGTCCTATAGTGCACCAGCTGGCAAAACGCTTCAGCTTCTCGAATGCTTGGCACGTGACTCTCATTAGGCGACTTGCACCCGCGAGTTCCAGTCGCGAGTCCCTGCATCTTTGCACATTGAGGAACACTTCTTCACATCTTCTTACACACTACCCTTACAATAATCCCACCTAAATACAGGGTTACTAATTGCTGAATTACAAGCAAATTGGCACGGAATAAAGCCAAGAAAATGGTTGATTAAATTCAACCTTACAATTGCAAATATTTGGAGAGCTAAAAGGGAAAAGAAAATCTTAAATCTAACCTTAAGGCCCAAGAACTAGGCTGCATTGTTGCTATATTTTGTTCTTGCTATTTGACGATGTAGATATATCCAGAGGCTTTGCCCCCGTTCAAACATGAAAGGTACATTCGTTGTTGGATGATGACCAAAAGAATGGCTTGTCATGGTTTGTACCTGTATTTTTCTTCCTTTGGGCATAATCTTAGTCTCAAAGGGAAATCTTCATAAAATTTCATGTCTAATTTATTAGAACAAAATTTTGAAACTTATAGACCAATGCTTATGAATATGTATGGATAGAGATGAGGTAATATGTTCATGATAGAAAATTATGTATGAAATTATAGAGTGGTCCCAAAAAGACACTACTACTCTTTAAAATAAATAACTAGAATGAAAGAGATAATTAACTGGATAAATTATTTCATAGTGCAAGGTGATAGCAATTCAATTTTAGGGGAATAAATATGGAAAATACCATCATCTTAGGTGTGATATTTTCAAGATATGAAATTCCATAATCAATTATATTGACACCTCAAGCCAAGGTGGCTACTAGTGAACGACATATAGGCCATTTATGAGAAACTTGTGTCTCATTTTACCTTCGTCGATTATATAGCTTAACATATACTTACAAGGATGGCAACCGTATGAAATGATAAGAGAATGTCATGATATGGCTGCATATAATTCATGAAAGGAAATCAGTGCAAACAAATAAGGGAATAAATTCTTGTATATATTCTAGCCCATATGACACACACGTGCACATCGGTTGCCAAGTCCGTTTTGTAGCGAGAAATTAAGCAGAAATAGCCTACCATCTCATTTGCTTTCTTTTTATGAAAAATGTTCCCTTTATCCGTTGACTATGAAATTTGTCAACAAATGTTTAACCACATAGCATACAGTTGTCCAGCTCTTAGCCTTTAACATAGAAATTATCTAGACAATATATAGCGACTACGATGGGGCAATAACTTACCCATAAATAATGTTGCTAAGAGGAGGGTGTAATATCTTCCCCAACATTATGGTGGTTCGAATACTTTTAGAATTTTCCCTATTCTCAATAAAGCAAGTAATGTTATAATATAAATAAGAGGAAATTTAGATATAAGGACTTGACCTGGTAGGAAAACACCTGCAATATATATTCTCAACAATTATTGCAAATCCATGTGGTGCCTACGCCCTAACATTTTTCTGCTGGATGATTTATTTCATGTCAAGGTTTTTGTTGATTGTCGTCGAATGACAAACTTAATGTGAATGCCGTCTAAAAAGCATTGACGGGATCCATAATTTTCATTACAAAATTAAATGTTGGAAAATACATTCATTTCCTTTGTTGAAGAGCTTTTTTGAGATATAAATCAAATTTCTAAAAGGATATCTGAATAATTTCTGGTTTTATCTGTGGTGGGCCTTTTCAGCAATTACGAGCTGGGCTGCCTCCTACCACGCTGTGGCCCAAGGGTTCTAGGTAGGAGAGTCAAGACTGGCTTGACTTTAACACACCCCAAACCGGCTTGTGCACAAACTAAGGCCCATTTGCTAAAACTTTGATCACGTGCCCATGGTAGAGAGAACTGTTACAAAAGAGTTATGGCAGACAGGTGTAATACAACAACAACAACAAAAGGAAATATACTCACTGAAAGCTCGAAAATGTGTTAAAAACACAAGAGCTGTTTAAACTCCCAAATTAAATATTATGGCTTGATTGATTTTACTCTAACTTATACTAAATGCGGAATAAAGTAAATGTGAGCAGATAAACAAAATAACTACTCTGAGCCATATTCATTTAAATATAGCAGTAAAATGAAAGCTAAAAGAGTAGGGAAGAAGATGATAGGCCACAAACGAATTGATCCCTTGTGATTAATTAATCAATTAATTTAACCAAGTTGATTAATTAAGTTAATTAACATGCAAACGAGTGGTAGCACAAACAAATTACCAATAAACTAAATATGCAGCTGAAAATAAATAACACGGTGATTTGTTTACGAATGGGGAAAACCCTAACGGCAAAAACCCCACTGGGTGATTTTCAAGTCACCACTCCCAAAACTTCACTATTATTACAACAAGCGGTTACAAGTAAAGGAATCCCACGTATCTTACCAACCTACAGTTGAACCCTTACCCCAATACCTAATTGGACTTGTTCTGTAGTGACAATTCCCCCTTTTTATGCATGGCTCCCAAGTTCGTGACTAACCAGTTTGCGTGGATCCCAGTACGTGACTTCAATCACCAACTAGAAAGAAGGGTTGGCTGCAAAGTTCTTCAGTTCATACACATGATGAAGATCAAGAAGATGCTTGGTCACAAAACCCAAAGGTGTACATACACAATAACTTTTTCAGAAGAGATGAACTAGGTTAAAAACTTTGTCTTCGGTCACAATTTGCTTGAACAGATTTTGCTCAATGCTTGTGCAACTTATGTACTCTTAGACAGCTCTTAAAACAATCCTTTTATATGTCTAGGGTTAGAAGAAAAGAAGGCCCAAAGACACATTCATGGATCCCAAGAAATCAGATCAGAAATTTTGATTTTATAAACCTCGACAGATAGAAGCTTCGAGTAGCATGGCTCTCTTGCTTGGTGCTCTTTTTGGTGTGACTTATACTTGCATTGAGAGTGCGGATGTTTATTGGACTTGGCTATGGGTATAGGTATTCATCTTTTGAAGGATGCATGCCTTTGAGCTTCATGATCTTTGAGACAAGCCAGTAGAAAGGAATACAATTCCTTGAAGCAGTACGTTCAGCTGTTTTTGCCAAGATGTGAAAAATATGAAAGCACACATCAATCTCCTTGTTAGTAATCAAATCATGCAGGAATAGCGCTCGACCGAGATTCATGTACCCGGTGCTTGACAAAGGATAGAGGTTGTGAAACATGATCGTTGTGAGTAGCCTCAATTCAGGAGATAAGGATGCGACACTTACTGATTTCCCATTCGATGAGAACTCCAAGTTATCTCTTAAGGCCTTTTGAAGAATCTCCTTATCTGGATTCAGATCATCATATACCGGTGGTTTAGTAAACATTGGCCGGTTGATGTGTAGGATCTCCGCCAAATAAACAGGTGTTACTGAGAAACTCTTTCCTCTAACCCAACATTTGAGCTTCTCTCCTTCAACAATGGCATTAGCATAGAACTCTTTCACCATGTTCTCGTATGCATCATCAAGGTTGGAAAGTAAGTAGTTCCAATCCTTGGTAGGAAACCATTTAGGGATTTTTGTTTCAAGAAGAGATGCTTGCTCAACAGCCCTTTCAACCAACAATGGAGCTTCTCTAAAATAATTCTCATAATTCTGAAATGCAGCATAGGATTTGAACTTGTCGGGATCAAAAACTCCTATCAGTGATCGAGTCCTCTTTGGCCTTGGTGAGAGGTTTTCAACATCAATCATAGGCTCTTTTACTTTGCTGCTGCCTCCTTTCACAGCTGACATCTAGAATGGAGACATCTACACACATAATTACAAAACAAGAGAAAACAAGTGCAATAAACCAAAAACAAAACACAAACTTGATTAGTGTCAAGTTAGTCCAAAACATAAGCACAAAGCCTTAAAACAGAACACAATAGTGTCAAATGAACATGGTTTAAGTGCTAAAACATGCAATAAGCATTAAAATGCAAAAACAAAAAAAAAAAAATAGTAACTGTGCATGTGCAGCTAGTGTGCATATGGTGTGCATGAGATATGCCTAGGTGATGCATGACAAGGCATGGATATGCACAATTGGGTCAAAGTGTGTAAAACACACACCCAATGATCAAAACATGTTAAATAAGTTCAAACATGGGCAATCACAAATTTTGGAACTCATTTGAGTCCAAAACAATTTAAAAATGCCACTTGAGCATTTTGTCAAACACTTGATATGCAACACTACACTTAGCATGTGGGTAATGCATGATCATGTGAAAATATGCCTAAATACAAGTTGAAATTGCCACATGGGGCCAACACTAACATAATCAAGACAAATGGAACAAAGCCTAATCAAAATTTTGAAATTTTTTTGCCCAAAACCATGATTCCCAACCCCTTTTACGAAAATCCCCAATTCAAGTCACCAAGAACAAATTTTGCATAATCTAAGAAAAGATTGAAGAGATTGTTAAGAAACATACCTTTGAATTGATTTTGCAGAGATTTGAACTTGAAATTGATGGAGTTTTGAGTTAAAAAATAGTTTGGGGTTGAGAGAGGCTTGAGGAAGGTGAAGAGAGGGAAATAAGGATGTGTTTAAAAATTTGTCACATCAGCCCTATAAAACTAAAAGCACGCATTTTTCGCGGGTTAAATACTCGCGAAAAACACATCTGAAGCACAAAACCTTTCGCAGGAAGCCTTTAGTCGCGAAATAGTCATGAGACAATCGTGAAAGTCTCTGTCTAAAATTTTGTGTTTTCCAATTTTTGCTTTATCCTCTTTTTGTGGGAAGAGCTTAGTTGCGAGCTTCTCGCGAAAATGCCTCTGAAGAAGTTTTTGAAGAACAACACAAAAATGTAGTTTGAACAAAAACTTAAAACACGAAACAATAAAAACACTTTCAAAAACATATAAAATACTCAAAAATCATTTTGGATTTGATCGGCAAGCAATTGAGCAAACACATCACATTTGATCATGTACAATCACACAAATGAAATAGGCATTTGTTGAACATAAGTCTTGTGTGTTGCGTGTGAGTATCAAATGTGGAATAGTCCTTAGTCCATAATGAAGCTTCAATGATCAATTCAATCAAGTTATACACAACTGGTACAAAGTTATGTGGTCTATCTCAATTATAGAAATAAACATATATGACCTCCCACAATAAAATGATTACACATCTTTGAAGCTTTTCATTTGGCTTCTTTACAAATCATAACACTTGATCATTTGTTTTGGACAATATATCTCATTTTTGAGACTGGTGCTTGAAATTTTTGATATTTCAATATTGAGAATAAGCCTTTGGTTTTTTGAGCACCATACATTACAATAAAAAATCACTTTCCCTTTTTCCTAGTCAAATACTAGTATGTGCGATGGCTTTTGCAGCTCATTATCTCTTTTCATTTTGAGATTTACATTTGTTAAGTTCTTTAAGCAAAAACATAAAAAAATGTGGGAAGATATATAGGCACAAGTCTATGCATGTATCAAAACCAAAAAAACTATTGACCAATCATTCATGACAAACTTGAAGATCGATTTACAACAGTCACACATAGATTTCAAGATTTTCCCCACAAAGATAGATGTGCATACATAAGAAGCTAAGCTCGTAAATGCACTACGCCATTAGTACGAAGGTACTAGGCCAAACTCACATGTGATATATACAACACAAGCGATCAAACTTTTTGGAGATTTTTCAATTTTTATGGGTTTTTGAATTTTTCAACACACTAAAAAACAGAACAAGTAAAGTAGGAGCAACAAAAACAAAAGAAAACTTGTAAAAGAAAACATCATCTAACTAAACATGTGAGACCTGTACAACAAATATGCAATATTGAACAAAATAAGGTCACATAAGAGATAGAGTTCAAGGAATGATACCGACACCAATGGTCTTACGCAAAGACTCAAACCTCAAACCATCAAGACGTCTAGTAAATATGTTTGCCTTCTGGTTGTTAGTGTTGATAAACTCTAAACACATAATCTTTTCCTTCACCAAGTCTCCAATGAAGTGGTACCGGATCTCGGTATACTTTGATTTTGAGTGTTGAACTGAATTTTTTTACAAATTTATGGCACTTGTGTTATCAGAGAACACGCATATAGTGTCTTGAGTAATTCCATAATCATGTAAGAGCTTCTTCATCCATAATAGTTATGCACAACAACTCGTCGTTGCAATGTATTCAGCTTCAGCCGTTGATAGAGAAACTAAATTTTGCTTTTTGCTCATCCATAACACCAAGTTATTTCCAAGATAGAAACAACCACCAAAAGTGCTCTTCCTATCATCAATGCACCTGGCCCAATCAGCATCCGAATAACCAGCTAAGCACTTATTCGAGTCTCTTGAATACCAAATTCCATAGTCGGATGTGCCATTAATGTAGCGGATAATTTGTTTGACTGCTGTCAAGTGTGATTCTTTGGGTGTTGCCTAAAATCGAGCACATACTCCTACACTAAAAGCAATGTTTGATCTACTCGCAGTGAGATAGAGAAGACTACCAATCATGCTTTGATATAGGGTTGCATCTACTTCTACATCGGCTGCATCATGGCTTAGTTTTGCTGAGGAACTCATAGGAGTGGAAGTATGTTTCTTAGAGTCTAGGCCAAATCTCTTTACAATATTTTTGGCATATTTCTCTTGAGAAATAAATGCCCCATCTTTTCGTTGTTTCACTTGAAGCCCTAGGAAGTAGTTTAGCTCCCCCACCATGCTCATCTTAAATTCCCTTTTCATTTCTTCCAAAAGTTCATGAGCTAAGTGATCGATTGGTGCCGATTACATGTATATCCTTGGGCCTTGGTACCAAATCTCGTACATCATTTCTAACAAATTGATGCAACTCTTGGTGCATGGGCTCTACCTAATTCTCATCTTTGAAAGCTTCTTCCACTTTCTTGGGTTCAAATTGAGTAGGATAACAGTTATACGTCACATGATTCACACTATAGCCCTGTCATTTTCTCAAACGAAGTCCCTTATCTAAATCACCAATGATATTGCTTGTGGGATGATTGAGAGTTACCCTTGACAATGATTTCTTGGAAGCAGAAGGTTCCCCATCACGAGAGATTGGAGGTTGAACTTTCGGAAGGGTGAGTGGGCTTAAAGATCCTTGTGTTGATCTAGTCTCCCTTCTCGATATAAAAGGTGTAGACTCCTTTTCTGGTGATTCTTTCTTAGTGTCATCACCTTGAGACATGTTGTCATCAGCCTCATTCTTCTTAAGGCATGGTCCTTCACCATCATCATCAATATCCTTTTCTGAGATGGTGTCATCTATGACCACATTTATCAATTCCATTACCGTCTTAGTGCGCTTATTGTACACTCTGTATGCTCGGCTATTTAAGGAGTATTCTAGGAATATCCCTTCATCACTCTTAGCATCAAATTTGCCAAGATTCTCCCTATCATTGAGAATGTAACATTTGCTTCCTTTCGAAAATATTTCACCTTCGGCTTCTTTTCCCTTTAGATTTCATATGATGTCTTCTTTGTTCCTGCTCGAAATAAAATCCTATTCCCAATGTGACACGAAGTATTCACCGCTTCAGCCCAAAACATCTATGGAATGTTTTTGTTGAGTAACATTACTCTTGCCATCTCTTAGATCACTCGGTTCTTTCTTTCATCCACCCCATTCTGTTGTGGAGTCTTTGGAGCTGAAAATTGCTTCTTGATACCGTGCTCATTGCAAAATGCTTCAAATTTTGCATTTTCAAACTCCTTCCCATGATCACTTCTAATTTTGACTATGGGAACTCCCTTTTCATTTTTTAGCCTCTTGCATAACCTTTCCATCTTGTCACATGCTTCTGACTTCTCTCTAAGGAATTCCACCCAAGAGTATCTTAAGAAATCGTCAACTACCACCATAATATAGTGCTTTCCACCCACGCTTTCTGTTCTCATTGGACCCATTAGATCCAAATGAAGTAACTCTAAAGGGTGAGAAGTCGCAACTACATTTACTTTAGGATGGGTTGACTTTGTTTGTTTTCCCAATTGACATGGACCACAAACATTCTTCTCAATCTTTCCAAACTTTGGCAAACCAACCACTGCTTCAAGTTTTGAGACTTTTGCCACTTGTTGGTAATTTGCATGCCCAAATCGTTGATGCCATAATTCCAAAAGGTTCACTCGAGCACTGCGACATGCTATGCTTGGTTTGGGAATAATACCATAGCAATTGTCAGTGGTCCTAAGTCCCTTCAATACTTGAACACCTTCTTCATTTAGGATAAGACACCCTTTCTTTGAAAATTGAATTAAGAAGTCTTCATCACATATTTGGGTGATACTCAGCAAGTTCACCTTAATCCTTTAATGTACAAAACATCAGTCAATAAGGGAAGTCCCGGAATATCAACGTTTCCCTTTCCAAGAACTTGTGAGTGGCTACCATCTCCAAATGTCACAAAGCCGTCTTCCTTCTCCTTAATAGTTTTGAACAAAGATTTATCTCCGGTCATATGCCTTGAACACCCACTGTCAAGATACCACAAACACGAATTAAACACTTTTAATGCAGTATGAACAAAAAGACAAGCATGAGATAGGCATTCTTGACCATCAAAGCAAGACTCATCTTTCTTTGCTTAATTAATAGATGAGTGAAGCTTTCTTTTCAAACAATCAAGCTTATCACACAAATGTTTATTCCTTCTCTTATATTTAGCAATTAGGGAATTTGACTCACACAAGCTATTATGAATATCATGACTTCTATGTACTAAGGATTTCAGCATGCTTATAAAAATTCTAGCATTTTTCTTTGATTTGAATAACTCTAAAAGCTAATTACTAGGACAATCTCCAAATATGCTCATAGAGTCATATCACAAACACCTTTACTATGCTTCATGTTGGCCTTTAACATAGCACTATCCATAGCAAGCCAAGGGGTCTAGGATCACACTTAGGTAATAAAATTGCAACAAGTGTACCCACTCTGATATCAATTGAAAGCTTGAAAATATGTTAAAAACACAAGAGCTGTTTAGACTCCCAAATTAAATATTACGACATTGATTTTACTCTAACTTATACTAAGTGCGGAATAAAGTAAATGCGAGGGGATAAACAAAATAACTACTCTAAACCATATTCATTAAAACACAACAGTAAAATGAAAGCTAAAAGAGTAGGGAAGAAGAATGCAAACACAAGATAACATGCCGATGTGTTATCGAAGAGGAAACTGAAGTACTCGGCGTAAAACCTCTCTGCCACCCTCCAAGCGGTAAATCGGTCCACTAGACAATCAGTTGGAATACATAAGTAGCAAGAGACCTTCCAAGCCTAATCTACCCAATGCACCTAAGCCCTCCAAACTCCTACTCCAACAAGGCTTCTTGGAATCGTGTCTTGTCTAGCTCTCCAGATCCTGAAATACGACCGATTGCATCTGCCAAAACTTGGCTTCTTCCAATGCTTCCTAACAGCACCAAAACTTCACTTGACACTCTGAAAGGGCTTAGGTTATAATAGGAAATGTAGTAAAACTCTTTTTGATGGCTATAATTAGGATATCAAGGCCATAATGTTTTACTTGTATTTGGCTTTAATGGTGGGGGATATTAAAGAGAAAGTGGTGAGATTCTTTGGTCACTGATCTCTTTGCATTATCTTTTCCCTTGCCATATATATATATATATATATATACACGTTGCGTTCTTTGAACATGTATAGGCTATAGCTATAAATCCTCTCAGTTTTATAGCTATTCAAATCCAGAGTTTAACACCCGAAATTGGAATCTTAAATTCAACAATCAAGGCGATTTTAAAGCTGACATATTTTTCTTGAAATATCTTTAGATGGGTAATTCTATGGTACCCCCCCTTCCCTAAAAAGGGGGGGGGGGGGTACAATATCCATTAGTAGGTAACCTGCTATACCATATTACTTTTTTCTTACATTTGATGGTTCCATCATCACATTACGCAGTTCCAACCTCACATGTGACAATTCTTTTCTCACATTTGATGGTTCCCTTACTTTTTTCTCACATTTGACAGTTTCATCCTCACATTATGCAGTTCCAACATCATATGTAATAGTTCTTTTCTCACATTTGGTGGTTCCCTTGCTTTTTTTCTCTCTCACATTTGATGGTTCCATCCTCACATTGTATAGTTCCAGCATCACATGTGCCAGTTCTTTTCTCACATTTGGTGGTTCCCTTACTATTTTTCTCACATTTGATAGTTCCATTCTCATATTGTACAGTTCCAATATCACATGTGACAGTTCTTTTCTCACATTTGGTGGTTCCCTTACTTTTTTATCACATTTGATGGTTCCATCCTCACATTGTGCATTTCCAACATCACATTTAACAATTCTTTTGTCACATTTGGTGGTTCTCTTATTTATTTATTTTTTTTTCACATTTGATGGTTCTATTATCGCATTGTGCAGTTCCAATATCACATTTGACAGTTTTTTTGTCACATATAGTGGTTCCTTTTTTTTTTTTTTTCTAAAATTTGATGGTTCCATTGTCATATTAAGCAGTACCAATATCGCATCTGCTCTATTTTTGTCACATGTGATAGTTCTTTTGTCACATTTGGTGGTTCTCTTATTTTTTTTCTCACATTTGACGGTTTCATCCTTATATTGTGGAGTTCCAACATTACATGTGACAGTTCATTTCTCACATTTGGTGATTCGCTTACTTTTTTCTCACATCTGATGCTTTCGTCCTCACATTGTGTAGTTCCAGTATTACATTTGACAGTTCTTTTGTCACATTTGGTGGTTCTCTTATTTGTTTTCCAAATTTGATGGTTCCATTATCACATTGTGCAATTTCAATATCAAATTTGACAGTTCTTCTGTCACATATAATGGTTCCTTTATTTTTTCTCAAATTTGACAGTTCCATTGTCACACTAAGCAGTACCAACATCGCACCTGACTCTATTTTTGTCACATTCAGTGGTACTGTAGACACTTGATTTTGCACTCATGATTTAATCAAGGAAAATGATTGGAGTGACCATCCATGTACAAAAAAAAAAAAAAAAAAAATTCTTGCATCACATGCATCATTTTGTTCTTGCATCACATGCATCAATTTGTTCCTGCATTGTATGAATTAATTCATTCATTGCATATCATAAAAATGATCTTGAGATCCTAATGGTCGCAACGGTGTTTCCGGTTTCTAAATCGAAACATTGGATCAAAAGATATTGCATGATCAAGTTTGCATAGTCCATATGCATTGTGTCAAGGTAGAGTCGACCACACACGATTAATTTAAATTAATTTTGATTGACGAAACAATTAAAATTAGTTAAATAATTTTGTGATTGGTTAACAATAAGTGTTTAAAATAAGGATGCATGCATTGGAATGAAAGGGATGATTGGATAATAATAAAATTGTGGATAATCTGAACTTTATCAAAATTTATTTTAAGGGATTTATCCACAAGATAATTGTTCTTAAAAAGCCTAAATTATCGAAAAAAGAGATAAAAAATCATAGACGGAGGATGAAAACATGTCTAGGTACAAGGACCAGCCAAAAAACCCTAGAAAAAGAGACCAAATGACACTTGAACACGAAAGCACATTTGGCCTCCAAGAGCCAATTTGGCACTTTTGGAGTGCCGAACGGTACTCTAAAAGTGCTGAATTTCCATCATGTGGGCTTTGGCCCAACGGCCTTTAGGTGACAATAATGCACACCATTTTGATTCTTTTTACTTTTATTTTTCTTTGCATATTTTCTTTTAAGCAAACCATGCATGGGCATATAAGAGAGAGAAAAGAAATACCCAATAATGTTAAGCTTTCGACATTGCACTTTTGCTATGCCAAAGCATATAGATGTCATTTCATGATTGGCAGGCAACAGTGGTGAAATAGTTATTTATACCTTTCTCTTAGAATTTTCTAGTCATTCCCATCAAAAAGAGTGATACGAGTGTTAAGTACAAGAGATTACTTAATCTTACTCATCACAAACACGAGCCACAAAGTTCACTTGCTTAGTTGTGCATAGAAATTCTCATCTAAGCTACAAAAGATACAAAATTTACAAAACTTTGTTTCAATGGTCATCCAAGGTACACAAATACCAATGTACACAAACACACTATTTTTGTATTTTTCTAATATTTCAATTTTTTTTTTCATTTTCATTTTCATGAAAAACAAAATTAAGCAAAACTAAAAAAATAAACAAACAAAAACATGGCAAACAAAGCACTGCAAAAAACTATATGCAAATGCATGAGGCAGGAAGAGGAGAAGAAGAGATCAATCCATGAAGATGACACCAATGTTTTGGTGAAGGAATTCAAACTGTTTGCTATCAAGAGGTTTGGTGAACAAATCAACCTTATGTTCATCAATGTGAATGAACTCAAGAGTGCGAGTACCATATTTGACAAGCTCCCGAATGAAGTGATGTCGAATCTCTATGTGTTTAGTTCGAGAATGTTGAACCGGATTCTTAGAAATGTTGATGGCACTGGTATTGCCACAGTAGATGGTAAGATGCTCTTGACTAATACAGTAATCAAGGAAGAGTTTTTGAATCCATAGAAGTTGGGTGCAACAACTACTGGCAACAATGTACTCAACCTTTGCAATGGATAATGAGATGGAATTCTACTTTTTACTCATCCAGAAGACAAGATTATTACCCATATAAAAATAACCCCCCGATTTACTCTTTCTATCATTAGCATTCCCAGCCCATTCTACGTTTGAATACCAAGCTAAGACATCATTTGTGTCCTTGCTGTACCACACACTAAAGTCGGCAATGGTTTTGACATACTTTATGATTCTTTTCAAAGCAATCATATGATGCTCTTTGGGATTAGCCTGATATCTGACACACACTCCTACACTGTTACTAATGTCAGGTCTACTAGTAATAAGGTATAGAAGACTACTTATCATGCTTTTATAAAGAGATGAATCAACACTCTTACCCAACAAATCAACAGTGAGTTTAACATTTGGGCTCATAGGGGTTCTAACTGAACTAGCAAATTCCAAACCAAACTTTTTCACAAGATTTTTAGCATATTTAGATTGAGATGGGAATATACCTGACTCTTGTTGACGGATTTGCAAACTAAGGAAGTGAGTCAACTCTCTAATCATGCTCATCTCGAACTCGGCTTGCATGAGTTTTGAGAAACTATGAGCAAGTTCATCCTTAGTCGACCCAAAGATGATATCATCAATATAGACTTGAGCAACTATCAACTTGCCGTCTTCCTTTTTGATGAAGAGAGTTTGATCAGCTTTTCCTCTTGTGAACCCATGTAACACCAAGTATTGTGTAAGCTGATCATACCAAGCTCTAGGGTTTGCTTTAAACCATAAAGTGCCTTCTTGAGGTATAACACATGATTCGAAAAGTGTGGATCAATGAATCCTTTTGGTTGAGCCACGTAAACATCTTCCTTAAGGAACCCATTCAAGAAAGCAGTCTTTACATCCATTTAGTAAAGCTTAAACTTCAAGTGACATGCCAGGGCTAGGAGAATTCTGATGGACTCCATACGGGCTATTGGAGCAAATGTCTCATCTGTTAGGATTAGTGCCCTTAAATCCTATTGTAAGATGCTATGTATGATATTAAGTGTGACATAGTGTTTGACATTATGTATGACTTAATATTATGTTTAATAAATTTGTTTTATTATTATCTGAAATAATGGTAACATGAATATTCGGACATTATCATATAGTCCATGAGATGCATAGTATGTGATTTATGTGAAGAGTCATAGAAGATATAAATCACAAGTTCTTTGTAAACTCAGAATTATAGTTCGTAGTCGGTGATGAAATTGGGCATTTCATCTGCGAAGACTATAACATATCAACTACGATGATTTGTCTTGATCATGGAAGTGGAGACTTCTAGTTGATGTGTTAATATGTTTTAAGAGTTAAGACATATTGAACAGGACCGCTGTGAGATTTATTCTCCTAAAGACTGTCAAATGAATAATAAATCTCACGACTTACATTTGCATGAACTCTTAATCCTGAGAGAATAATGGACCTGATTATAAGGTGTAAGTTGCTTTGATATATCAGGAGTGAGATCTAAAGTAACGGTCAAAACCTCAGTATGTTGGGCAGCCACATTTAGTGTTGATGGAACATATATTCTCAAGATGGAATTCATAGTCTCTTAACGGAGATATAAAATATTCCCTTGAGATAAGTTTAATGGGTTTGTTATTCAGAGAGTTAGGCCTAACCACTTTAGTAAGTAGTTACTAAAGTATATATTTATGAAATTAGATTTCATAAATATATGATGAATAACTTAAAGGATTAAACCAGGTACTCAAGGATCAAGATATAATAATTTACAAAGTGGCAGTCTAAATTAATGACTTTGTATTACTACGAATATTTTATGAAGGGGTTGCATGTATAATAAAGTTTTGGGATATAATTTATAGATAAGGCTTAGAGTGCAACTATATTTATATAGTGGTATTAAATATAGTTAATGGTAACTTTGAACTTGTCAAGAGTTGACAGAAAAGCCCAAGGCCCGTTGGAGCTAGTGTCTTGTTGGTTCCTTTTGGTCCCACTCCAAGCCACACACTTAAGCCCAATTGGTAAGGCCCAAAAGGCCAGTCCAATTAGATAATTGGTTAGATACAAAGGGAAAAACGTTCAGAATTTTATATGTAAGAAACATCATTGTGAAATGGTGTGTATGTGAGTTTTGGTCACTCACTAGTCATCCCTTTGTTACCAATTGAGAGACCACACATCTCGGGCGTTAGTGGAATTGGAGTGAAGATTAAAAGTATTCCCAAGTGCTTCAATCTTTGTTTTGAAATTCACCGCTTCAAGGTACAATCTCTTGTTCTCAAATTCTGAAATTTACTTAGTACGTGTTATCAATATCGAATGAAGTAGATTCGTTTAAAACTTATTTTTCCGCTGCATTTATCTTTATTTCCATCAAATAGTATCAGAGCGGTCTTCAATTTCGTATTGTATAACATGTTTTGTGAGTTTTAGAATTAGAGATGATAGTTTCATATTGTTAGAAGATTATGTTTCTTAATTTTCTGCATGTTGTTGAAACTATGATTTGATGAAGACTGAAATTGATGTTATGATGTTGTTTAAATTTAAATTTAAGTATGTTAAATTGAATCTTAAGGCATTAGCATCAATGAATTTCAGTTTTGACATCAATCTCTGTCTGTAATGTTCATATGTTGAATGTTTGTTCATGAAAAACGAAGAAAACTGCCTTAGAAAAAATTCTGGAAATTTGAATTTTGCGATTTTCGATCGATCGAAAATCACTTTCGATCGATCAAATGAGACAGTGATCAGAATTTTTAGATCAATTGATTTTCAATTGCTAGTCGATCGATCGAATTTGTTTTTCAATCGATCGAGAGGCAATCAAGTATCAATCGAAGGAGTTAGATGATCAAGTTCAAATTTCTTAATTTTTTCGATCGATCGCGGGGCACTTTCGATCGATCGAAAAAAAGAAAATTAGAATTTTTTCTAAGTGTTTTCACATGTAAAAGGGGCAAGACAATGTGTAATTAGATTATGCATGTTTTACAATTAAAAACCTTTTCTCTAAAACATCTAGTGGGAGAGAGATACAAGGGTTGCATCTCACGGCCTCCATTGTTGGTTTATAGTAGTGTGATTAAGCACCTCGCCTTGGCGTATATGCCTTGCTCCTTTCGGAGGGTGTTTAATTCATGGTACTATAGGTTAAACTTCTTAATGATAGATGAAGTGTGTTTTTACACTGAGAACGACCACGCTTCCGTGGAGTTACTTGGGGATTCACATTGATTCTAGGCAATGGTGTACACTAGACTAAGTGTGATGTTAACCTCCCTTCGGAGCTATGTCATTATTACTTAGAGGCTGAAGGAATAGCGGCAAATTATTTTTGTTTGGTAAGAGTTACCATGATAGCATTAATAATGAGAATAATTCTCGTCTGATCATAGTGATTGATATGACCTCGCTTCCGAGGAATACTAGTTACGGGATTGGGTTGTCGTTGCATACATTATATTATGGTTTTATTAAGGTTCTATACTATATGTTCATATACTAAATAGATAATGTCCAGTTTACTTATTATATTCATGTTTATTGTTTTCAGATTTGAACATGGCATCTTTTAGCCCACTTGTAACTATTCTTAATCAAAACAAACTGACTGGATCCAACTATGTTGACTGGAAAAGAAATTTGGACATAGTTCTCACTGCTGAAGAGCACAAATATATGCTTACTAAACCATGTTCTAGCTTTCCTTCATTAGATGCTTCTCTTGAGGAAAAACAACGATATGATCGTTGGCAGAAATCTAATGAGATGGCCGAGTGCTACATCCTAGCATCTATTTCAAATGTTCTACAGCATCAAATGCAGGATGTAGAACTAGCTTCAGACATCATGCTAAGTCTGAAGGAGATGTTTGGTGAGCAAGGCCGTTCTGCAAGGCAAGAGACCATGATGCAAATTTATAATACCAGAATGGTTGAAGGAAGTTCAGTGAGAGAGCATTGTCTTACAATGATCTCTAATCTGAATACATTAGAAGTTTTAGGTGTCGATATAAATGGAGAATCACAAGTGGATATGATACTCCAGTCGCTACCAGAATCATTCAAGGAATTCAAACTTAACTATAATATGAATAAAAAGATTTATACCTTGTCTGAATTAATGAATGAATTGGTAGCGGCTGAAGGCATTCTTGGTACTTCCAATGTTGAAGCCAATGTTGGTGAAACTTCTACTTCTCAACCTAAGTCGAAAGGCAAGGGTAAGAAGAAGAAGAAGAAGGACTTCACCAAACAAGAGGGTAAACAAGTTGCCTTAGGGGTTGCTGATAAAAGAAAGAAGATCAAAGGAAAGTGTTTCCATTGTGGTGAGAAAGGACATTGGAAGAGGAATTGTCCAGTATTCAAGGCTGCCAAGAATAAAGGTATGAATAATACATTCCTTCTTGAAATATGTTTGGCACAGAATCCCACGGATTCCTGGTGTGTGGATTCAGGTTATACTAATCATATCTGCAATTCCTTGCAGGGGTTCCAGGAGACCAGAAAGCTTAAAGAAGGGGAGTTGTTTCTTACTTTGGCTGATGGGAGCAAGATTCCAGTTGTAGCTGTTGGTGTTTATAATTTATGTTTTGTATCTAGAGTTCTAATATTAGAAGACTGTTTGTATGTACCTAATATTCGTAGGAATTTAATTTCTGCTACTTACTTAGGTAAACATGGATATTGTGTTATCTTAAAAGACAATGTTGTAATAAAGAAGGATAAAGTGTTTATCTGTTCTGGCAATATTGTGGATGGTCTTTATATTTTAACTCCTGATAAGTATGAATTATATAATTCTGAATTAGATAATAAGTCTCATGTAAAATCATTAAAGAGAAAATTTCCTTCTACTAGTGATGCATATCTTTGGCACTTGCGTTTGGGTCATATTAATTCAAATAGGATTCAAAGACTGATCAAAGATGGACTCTTAGAGCCCATGGACTTTGATGAATTTCCAGTTTGTGAATCTTGTTTGGAAGGTAAAATGACCAAACAACCTTTTAATGTAAAAGGTAGAAGAGCCCAAGATTTGCTAGAGCTAGTGCATTCTGATGTTTGTGGTCCTATGTCAATCCAAGCAAGAGGTGGCTATGAGTATTTCATTACTTTCACTGATGATTACTCAAGATATGGTTATGTGTACCTAATGAAACGGAAGTCCGAAACCTTTGAAAAGTTCAAAGAGTTTAGGGCTGAAGTTGAGAATCAATTAGGTAAACATATAAAAGCCATTTGATTTGATCGAGGTGGTGAATACCTTCTTGGGGATTTCAAAGATTACTTAACTAAGAATGGGATTGTATCCCAATTGACTGCACCTGGAACTCCGCAACAAAATGGTGTAGTAGAAAGAAGGAATAGGACTCTTTTAGAAATGGTTAGGTCCATGATGAGTTACTCAACTTTACTGATTTCTTTCTGGGGTTATGCGTTAAACACAGTAATACATCTTTTGAAATTAGTTCCATCAAAATCTGTTCCCAAAACACCCATGGAATTGTGGAGTGGGCATAAGCCTAGTATGAAATATCTCCATATTTGGGGTTGTCCAGCACATGTTTTAAAAGGGAAGCCTGATAAATTGGAACCAAAATCAGAAGTGTGTTTGCTTGTAGGTTATCCAAAAGAAACTAGGGGTTATTTATTCTATAGTCGTAAAGATAACAAAGTTTTTGTTAGTACAAATGCTAAATTCTTGGAAAATGACTATATGAATAATTTTACTCCTAGAAGTAGAGTTGTGTTGGCTGAAATGAATGAACCTGTAAATGAACAACTAATAGATGAAACTAGGGATGATGTGGTTGTATTAGATACACCACAAGATACTACTCATGACATGTCTAGTACTCAGGTGCCTCGTCGTAGTGGGAGAATTGTTCGACCTCCTATAAGATTCATAGGTTTGGGAGAAACTTATGAAGCTATCTCAGAAGAGGTTGAATCGGATTCCTACACATATGATGAAGCAATGAATGATATAGATGCATATCATTGGGTCCAAGCTATGAAATCTGAATTAGATTCCATGTATTCCAATCAAGTTTGGGATCTTGTAAAGGCGCCTAACGGCATTAAACCTGTTGGTTGCAAATGGGTTTACAAGAGGAAGAGAGGGATAGATGGAAAGGTTGAAACTTTTAAAGCAAGGCTAGAGCGAAAGGGTATACACAAAAAAAAGGTATTGATTATGATGAAACCTTTTCTCCAGTAGCAATGCTTAAATCTATTAGGATTCTCTTATCCATTGCTACTCATTTTGATTATGAGATTTGGCAAATGGATGTCAAGACTGCATTTCTTAATGGCAATCTTGAAGAGGAAATCTATATGTTGCAACCGGAAAGTTTCATAGCAAAGAACCAAGAGCATTTGGTATGCAAGTTGAAAAGGTCCATTTATGGACTTAAGCAAGCATCTAGGTCATAGAACATCAGATTTGATCAAGCAATCAAGACATTTGGTTTTGAACAAAATCTTGATGAACCATGTGTGTACAAAAGACATCAAGATAAAGTAGTAATGTTCCTAGTGCTTTATGTTGATGATATTCTACTCATTGGAAATGATGTAGGGGTAATGTCATCGGTAAAGGTTTGGTTGTCAAGCCAATTTGATATGAAGGACTTGGGTAAGGCTAACTTTATTTTAGGGATCAAGCTTTGGCGAGATCGCAAGAATAAGATGTTAGGCTTATCACAAGCTGGATATATAGATAAGGTTCTAGAACGGTTTAGCATGCAAAACTTCAAGAAAGGATTGCTACCTTTCAGACATGGAGTTCCTCTGTCTGATGACCAAAGGCCTAAGACTCAAGAGGAAGAAGAAATGATGAGACAAGTTCCTTATGCTTCTGCAGTAGGAAGTCTCATGTATGCCATGCTTTGTACTAGACCAGATATCTGCTATTCCGTTGGCATGGTCAGCCGATATCAATCAAATCCAGGACCAAAACATTGGCAAGCTGTAAAGCATATTCTCAAGTATCTACGGAGAACGAGAGATTATATGCTTGTTTACCGTTGTGAGGATTTGATTCCTATTGGCTATATAGATTCAGATTTTCAATCGGATCTAGATTTCAGAAAATCCACTTTAGGATGTGTTTTCACCTTGGGAGGTGGAGCCATTAGTTGGCGGAGTATTAAGCAATCTTGTATTGCAGACTCCACCATGGAGGCAGAATATGTTGCTGCTTGTGAAGCAGCAAGGGAAGCTGTATGGCTCAAGAAGTTTCTTTCTGAACTTGGTGTAATAAGAATGGAGCAAGTTCCAATCACATTGTTTTGTGATAATAGTGGAGTAGTTGGACAATCTAAAGATCCAAGGAATCACAAGAAAGGAAAGCACATTGAGAGGAAGTACCATATCATTCGAGATATTGTTGCTCGTGGAGATGTGGTGGTAGCAAAGATTGAAAGTGCAAACAATCTAGCAGATCCATTTACTAAAGCCTTGCCTCAAAGGACTTTTGAGTCGCATTTGGAAAGAATGGGAGTTAGATTAGTGCATAATAGTCTTTAGGGTAAGTGGGAGAATGTTAGGATTAGTGCCCTTAAATCCTATTGTAAGATGCTATGTATGATATTAAGTGTGACATAGTGTTTGACATTATGTATGACTTAATATTATGTTTAATAAATTTGTTTTATTATTATCTGAAATAATGGTAACATGAATATTCGGACATTATCATATAGTCTATGAGATGCATAGTATGTGATTTATGTGAAGAGTCATAGAAGATATAAATCACAAGTTCTTTATAAACTCAGAATTATAGTTCGTAGTCGGTAATGAAATTGGGCATTTCATCTGCGAAGACTATAACATATCAACTACGATGATTTTTCTTGATCATGGAAGTGGAGACTTCTAGTTGATGTGTTAATATGTTTTAAGAGTTAAGACATATTGAACAGGACCGCTGTGAGATTTATTATTTTCCTAAAGACTGTGAAATGAATAATAAATCTCACGACTTACATTTGCATGAACTCTTAATCCTGAGAGAATAATGGACCTGATCATAAGGTGTAGGTTTCTTTGATATATCAGGAGTGAGATCTAAAGTAACGGTCAAAACCTCAGTATGTTGGGCAGCCACATTTAATATTGATGGAACATATATTCTCAAGATGGAATTCATAATCTCTTAACAGAGATATAAAATATTCCCTTGAGATAAGTTTAATGGGTTTGTTATTCAGAGAGTTAGGCCTAACCACTTTAGTAAGTAGTTACTAAAGTATATATTTATGAAATTATATTTCATAAATATATGATGAATAACTTAAAGGATTAAATCGGGGACTCAAGGATCAAGATATAGTAATTTACAAAGTGGCAGTCTAAATTAATGACTTTGTATTACTACGAATATTTTATGAAGGGGTTGCATGTATAATAAAGTTTTGGGATATAATTTATAGATAAAGCTTAGAGTGCAACTATATTTATATAGTGGTATTAAATATAGTTAATGGTAACTTTGGACTTGTCAAGAGTTGACAGAAAAGCCCAAGGCCCATTGGAGCTAGTGTCTTATTGGTCCCTTTTGGTCCCACTCCAAGCCACACACTTAAGCCCAATTGGTAACGCCCAAAAGGCCAGTCCAATTAGATAATTGGTTAGATACAAAGGGAAAAACGTTCAGAATTTTATATGTAAAAAACATCATTGTGAAATGGTGTGTATGTGAGTTTTTGTCACTCACTAGTCATCCCTTTGTTACCAATTGAGAGACCACACATCTCGGGCGTTAGTGGAATTGGAGTGAAGATTAAAAGTATTCCCAAGTACTTCAATCTTTGTTTTGAAATTCACCGCTTCAAGGTACGATCTCTTGTTCTCAAATTCTGAAATTTACTTAGTACATGTTATCAATATCAAATGAAGTAGATCCATTTAAAACTTATTTTTCCGCTGCATTTATCTTTATTTCCATCATCATTATAGTCTACTCCTTCCATTTGGGAGTATCCTTGAGCCAAAAGACGAGCCTTGTTGCGGACCACATTACCTTCCTCATTAGTCTTATTGCAGAATATCCACTTTGTACCGATGACGTGCTCACCTTCTGGTCTAGGTACTAGAGTCTAGACATTATTCCTTTGAAATTGAAGCAGTTCATCATGCATAGGCTCAACCCAACTTTCATCCTAAAGAGCTTCTTCAACCTTGGTGGGTTCAACATGTGACAAATAACAAGAATATGACACGAAGTTAGTAACACATTTATCAACTGTACACTTCCTTAGTGTAAGTTCATTCATGTTTCCCACAATAACTTCAAGATGATGATTCAATTTAATCCGGGAGGAAGGTCTTTTATCTTTATGGGATTCAGAATCAGGTGAAGTAGGTATGTCTGCTGAACCTTCTACAATACTTGGAGTTCCGGGAGTACTTGGAGATGTGGGCTTTTGATTAACAATTTCTTAAACGTCCTTGGGCTTGAGAGGAAGAATTTCTTTGGGGATTTCCTCACTAAGTTTCTTAGAACTGGACTCAGAAGATTCATTGATAACAACATTTACAGTTTCCATTACCTTTTTGGTTCTTTTGTTGTATACCCAATAAGCCTTGCTTGTAAAGGAGTATCATAGAAATATTCCTTCATCGCTTCAGGAGTCAAATTTTTCCACGTTCTCTCTATCCTTGATAATGAAACAAGTATTTCCAAAGATTCTAAAATACTTAATATTTGGTTTCCTTCCCTTCCATAGCTCATAGGGAGTCTTTTTGGTACTGGGTCTGAAATACACCCTGTTAACCGTATGACACGCAGTGTTGACGGCTTCTCCCCACAAGTTTCTAGTCACATCCTTATTGTGCAGCATGGCTCTAGCATCTCCTGAATAACCTTGTTCTTTCTTTCTACTACACCATTCTACTGAGGAGTAATACGTGCAGAGAATTCCTAAGATATACCTGATCTAGTGCAAAAGGACTTCATGTAAGAGTTCTCGAATTCTTACCATGATCACTTCGAATTCAATCAATCTTCAAGCTCTTCTCATTCAGCAATCTTGTGCATAAGGTTTTAATGTGCTCAAGAGCATCAGACTTGGATCGTTGAAGGATGACCCACGTGTACCTAGTGAAGTCATCTACCACAACCACGATGTATCTCTTTCCACCAAGAGACTCAATTCTGGTTGGACCCATGAGATCTAGATGTAGTAGCTCTGGTGGTCTAGATGTAGCGGATGTCTAAGTGCCTGGATGTTTAGCTTTTGTCTGTTTCCCAAGTTGACATGGTCCACACACCATATTGTTCACTCTACTGAGCTTGGGTATCCCTAAAATTGATTCATGCTTAGATATAATTGAAAGATGTTTTTAACTAGCATGTCCCATCCTTTGATACCATAGATCTTTGTTTGGCAACCGAATACTATTGCACACAATATCAGCATTAGGGGCTAAACCATAACAATTGTCTAGAGCGCGAACACCACTTATGAGTTTCTTTCTAGACTCATCCAACACAAGGCATTTTCCCTTTGAGAATAGCACCATAAAGTCTTGATCACACATCTGACTTATGCTTAACAGGTTCACTTTCAGACCTTCTACATATAGCACATTTGCAATGTCTAGCAGTCTAGGTAGTGAGATGGTACCCTTTCCTTTAATCTGTGATTTTACCATCACTAAGAGTGACATTACCACATTTCTTAGACTTGAAAACCTTAAAGAGAGATTGATCTCCAGTCATGTGTCTTGAGCAGCTGCTGTCAAGGTACCATAAACACGTGTCCATAACCTTAAATGCGGATTTCATCATGAAGCACACTTCGTGCTTAAATGACAGATTAGCATGGTTTTAAAAACCGAACCGGTCATCGAACCGTTTTTTTTTAAATTTCCGGTTCAACCCCGGTTCTTGCCCGGTTTTTGACCGGTTTTCCGGTTTTTGACCGGTTGTTGACCGGTTTTAAGGGTTTTAACCGGACCGGACTGGCATCCGGTTCCCGGTTGAACCGGTCGGACCGGCCGGTCCGGTCCGGTTTTTAAAACTATGCAGATTAGTAGGAATGGTGTTCTCTCTCATCTGCCATTTATGAACAAAACTTTTAACTTTCACTCTTCTCAGATGAACTCCTCTACATAATTTCATTCTAAAACAGTCTAGTTTCTTCTTTGTCAAGCTAAGATCTTTTCCAATGATCATCATGATAGAATTCAAATAACTTTTAAACTTGCATTTTTTGATACACTCAAACAAATAGAGATTAGAAAAACAAGATGTATTTGAAAACAAAGACCTTGTCATGCCAATTGCAGCCATGACAACAGGGGTCAATGGATCACATAGCAATGATTAGAACCTAATCAGAGTGTGCTTGCTCTGATACCACTTGATAGGCCAAGAATGTATTGACCCATTATGATAAATTAACCAATTAATTAGCCAAGTGAATTAATTAAGTTAATTAACATGCAATACACGTGGTAGCACAAATAAATCACCAACTAAGTTAATATGCAATGGAAAATAAATTGACACGGTGATTTATTTATGAATGGGAAAAACCTACATGACAAAACCCTACCAGGTGATTTTAAGGTCACCACTCTCGAGAATCAACTATTATTACAACAAGCGGTTACAAGTAAAGGAATCCCAATACCTTATACCAACCTACAGTTGAACCCTTACTCCAATACCCAATTGTACTTGTTCTGTAGTGACAATCTCTCCTTTTAATGCACGGCTCCTAATACGTGACTAACCAATTCAATGGGCGGATCCCAGTACGCGGCTTACATACCAACTTGAGAAGGATTTTGGCTGCAAAGTTCTTTAGTTCATCAACACGATGAAGATCACGAAACTCCTTGGTTACAAAACCCTACGGTGTACAAACATAGCAGCTTCTTCAATAGAAAGATGAATTATGACATATGTCTCCGGTTCATAATATACTTGTAAAAAACTTTTACATTGAGGTGCATCAGCTGTGACGACCCTTAAGACAATCCTTATATATATTTAGGGTTGTGAGAAAAGAAAGCCCAAACA
Source organism: Quercus glauca (assembly GCA_023736055.1). Taxonomy (NCBI): domain Eukaryota; kingdom Viridiplantae; phylum Streptophyta; class Magnoliopsida; order Fagales; family Fagaceae; genus Quercus; species Quercus glauca. Next base: position 35,111,213 of record CM043322.1, read on the forward strand.
TCTATTCACGGATTGGATGAAAATCAGAATTGAAAATCTGATTTTCTTAAATCTCGATAGATACCTTATCTATCGAGTAGCTGCCAAACAACCTTTTAAACATCGATAGATACTAGCTGTCAAGCTAAAAAATCTAGCACTTCTTTACTTGATTCTTGGACAGACTTGCATGGCTTTAACACTTGAACTTGAAACCTTATTCCTTGAAACATTAAACACATCCTAGATCTACCCAATTACAAGTAAAGTGCAATTCGTCAAAGGATTAGCCAATTCTATATTGACATATGTTCCTAACATGATTCACATATGTTCTAACAAACTTAAAAAATGACATAAAGCTGTAAAAATAATAATAAAAAGTTGTTGTTAACGGGCACTTTACGGTACCCGTTAACATAACTCTTAGTTTAATAAAACAAAAAAAATAATAGAATAAAAAGTAAAAGACAACTCTAGACTCCAGGGTGGTCCTAGACCTAGCTATCTGTTGATTTTAGAAAAAAAAAAAAGGGTTTTGAATTTTTAGCACAATCCATGACTAAGAATAGATCTAAAATTGAATTATTGAAGAGATGTATCTAAGGAATAGTCACTGCAATCTAGGGCATAGTCGCTGCAAAGCAAATTCTCTCTAGATTTGAATGTCGTGATATTTTATTTCACAATTGAATCAATTAAAAAAATACTTAAAATTAAGGATTTATCAATAGGTAATTTTTCAAACCAAAATATATCATTTTAAAAATTCAGTAAACAAAAAACTCTTTATTCTAATTAAATTTCATATTGATATATTCAAAACATTAAGGAATGAGAATCATTACTTTTGGATTTTTTTTTTCTTTTTAATGATTTATTATGATTTATTATTAATATATGCCTTTTTTTGGACTAATAATATCGCAAACCAATTGTAATTACAATTGAAATGACTGAAAAGGATATATAAATTAATATATGCTCTAAAATGGAAGATATCATAAAAATTATAAAAAGAGGGGGTCTCACAATTATAGGAATCGACCTAATTCAATAACTATTCTAGCTCTACCGTATGTCTACCATATGTTTCTTGACTTTGGCAGACTGTAATAAGTGATTGAGTGTTTGTTTGGCTCCAAATTAAAAAGTCAGCTTATTTTACTATTTAGCTTGTTTTTGCTATTATTCATGGATCCTACTGCACTTTTTGGTACTATTCATGGGTCTCACTATACTATTTTAGCTAACTTTTACCTTCATCTACAGTACTTTCGGCAAAAAAATTTCAATTTCAGCAAAATAAGTAAATCCCAACTAAACCATGAATATCACTTTCACATTAATCTACTTTTTTGTTTGTTTGTTTGTTTACTAATCACAAATCAAAATCCTAATGAGACTAACAAAAATTGTTACTACATACGTCGGTTCTTTCAAAGGATTTGGTGGCCTTTTAAATTAACAGGTGTGCCTAAATTAATTTGTAGCATAGTTAAATATCATTAGCTAATAACATTTTAGTTGAGATGATTTATGAAAAGTTTGATAACACTACTTCTTTAGCCATTAAAGTTTATTATATTTTTTTATTCTAAAAATATAGTATACTCTATTTGTAGTTCAAAGGGGTTGGTTTAATGTTTTTTAAACTTTTATAACATCCATAAGATTCTGTATTTGAAATCTCTAACTCACATCTTGGGGACACTCTTAAACTTTTATTTTTTTAAAGAAATTAAAAATTGTAAAATTTTTTAGCTTGGTTTTTAATTATATAGAGTTTGAAAAAAAAAAAAAAAAACACTCAAATATTTAAAAACTTATAAAATTATCCAATTTGGTCTCTAAAATATGTCCCATTTTATTATTTGGCTCTTAAAATTTCAAAAATTTGTGAAATTCTTACCTCATTTTTCCCTTTTATATTTTAGTATTTTCCCAATATTTTAAATTATTCAACAAATTCAAGTTTTGAAACTAGAAAACCTATTTCACTATTTGTTTCACATTGTTAGAAGTATGTAGTTAAATGATTAAATTTACCATATCCTAATAATTTAAGCTTTTAGGACAATCAGTAATTTAACATGGTATCAGAGCAAGGGATCCTGAGTTTGATCCCTGTCTCATCCACTCTACCTCTCATTTAAGATCCCACATGTTAGACATCACTTATTAAAAGGTAATTTCGGTGAGGGGAAGTGTTAGAAGTATGTGGTTAAATGATTAAATTTACTATATCCTTATAAGTTAAGCTTTTAAGACAATTAGTAATTTAACACGCATCAATGCAACATGGTAATGGTGGTTTAGTGAAGCATCATAATCACCACGATATATTTTTAATCCACCTGGATTATTACTATAATTTTTTTTTTTTTTTTGTAATATGGACCTCTTTATCTATATTTTTATTCTATTGTTTTTCAAATATTTTTACATTAGTCAAATATGGAATAGAAAATTTTCTTGAAATCAGCCCTAGGGGATTCCTCCTTTCTCAAAAAAGAAAGTTTGTTCAATTTTTTAGTTTGGTATCTAGAGTTTCAAAAATGACCCTCAAATCCTTAAATTTATATAAAATGATCCAACTTGGTTAATAAAACTTTTCGTGCTTTATTATTTGATCCCAAAAATTTCAAACATTTGTAAAATGTTTACCCCACTTTTTTCTTTATATCTAGCATTTTCCGATACTTATACATTAGTCAAATATGAAATAGAAATTATTCAACAAATTCAACTTCAAAAACTAGATTTGTTAGTTTCTATATGTGTATAGATTTGTTGGCAATTCATGTAAGCACAAACTTGTCTAAATATAGATTACTAAGTCTATGGGTATGATTAGACAATGCTCAAAGTGCTGTTAGGTAGTGTGCAAGAATAGGAAGGCTGCTGATTCAAGAATTGAAATTTCATCAGTTTCGATTGATCAAAACTTAAGTTTGAATGATCGAAAGTCATGTTGCAAAATCAGTTTTTAGCTCATCAGCCCATCAGATGATTATGGCTTCAATTTTAATGCACTTAGTATTTAAAAGAAACGCTAAGGCAAGTTTGCAGAGACTTGGGAGTTTCTCATTTGAGATCTAAAAGGTTTTGTGCCTTCTCATTTCAAAGTCACTACTGGAAATCAATTAATCTACATACAATTTGAACCAATAGACCTGAAGTTGCTGCAAACCAATATCAAAGGTGCTGGATCTAAACCTTCAAGGGTGATCTTGGAGTCATAGACTGGAGGTCTACGTTAGACAAAACCTTTAAGGGTGGTCTAGGAGTCATGGACTAGAGGTTCATGTTTGGAACACATATATATCTGAGAAGTTTGTGGAATTCAGAACTAAGTTTATTGACTCTAATTAGGTTAACTATGAATTAAATATTCAGATTGTAAACTTCTATCTGATAGTGGATTGTTCTTTTTGGGATTGGTCCCCCTAGGTTTTTTACTATGAAACTAGTTTGTTTCTTGGTTTCCTGGGTCATTATCATTGAATTATTTACTTTTCCGCAGTGCATGATATGTTTGATTATTTCTTTAACCTAAGGCTTGCATAATTAATATAATTAACAACTTGGCCTTAAAATTGGTTAAACCTTGTTTGTTCAATGGTCTAAAATATAACAATTATGTTTCATGATTTAGCTTAAGAGAGTGTAGTCATTGTATTCTCAACTAATTGTCATCATCTCTCAATTAATCAAGATCAACCTATTGATTGTCTCCTGACTAAGACTCATTTGGTTAAGACATGGGAAACCTAAGTTTTAATCAAGTCTCAGTTGGTAATCATGAAATACTTGCTAAAGTATGAAAGAGCACATAATAATTGACTAAAAAACAGGCTCGAGAGCCATTTTTTTCATCTAAAAAGAGGAAATCACAAAACCTCTCTTTTCACCACAACCCTTGAGTTAAGATAGATAATCTTAAGATGATGTGTTTTTTATTGGTGATCAAGCTTAAACCACAAAACCTTCCTTGTTTGTCACAATGCAGTTCATGATGAGAGAGTCTCATGATATAGAAGAGTCTAAGCGACTCAAAGTAGATTGTGGGGTTATGTCTATAAGAATTCATTGGATAGCAATTAGGGATTTATGTATATCTCAATCGTAATACTTCAATTCTAAATAGTAAAAATTTCCTTGAGGTTAGGATTAAATCCCGTAATGATTTTTCTTGGGAATGAGTTCATAAGTGTTCTTGTGGTACTTAATCATGATTAAATTGAATACATAATTGGTTTTTTTTTTTTTTTTTTTTTTTTTTTTTTTTTTTTTTTGAGAAAGAATTAGTTTTCTTTTTTTTAGAAAAAATTTCAATGTGGTCAGATATAATAAGCAAAAAAAAAACAAGTTCTTGGGTACTCCTTGAATGCTTGAAAATGTGTTGAAAACACAAGAGCTGTTTAGACCGCCAAATTAAAAATACGGCTCGATTGATTTTACACTAACTTAATACTAAGTGCGGAATAGTGTAAGTGTGAGCAGATAAACAAACAAGCTACTCTAATCCATAAATAAAGCAACAAAGCAGTAAAATGGATGTAAAAGAGTAGGGAAGAAAGATGCAAACACAAGATAACATGCTGATGTGTTATCGAATAGGAAACCGAAGAACTCAACGAAAAACCTCTCCACTGCCCTCAAAGCGGAAATCGATCCACTAAACAATCAGTTGGGATACATGGTTAGCAAAAGACCCTCTAAGCCTAATCTACCCGATGTACCTAAGCTCTCTAAACTCTTACTCCAACAAGACTTCTCGGAACTGTGTCTTGTCTAGCTTTCCAGATCCCGCAATACGCCCGATTGCATCCACCAAGCCTCACCGGCTTCTTTTGGAAAATTCCCAAAGCTTCCTAAGCTCCAAAACACTCTTTACACTCTGAATATGTGTGGGTTGTGTTTGGGTACAAATCTCCTCTCAAGGTATTACAATGGGAGAGGGAAAGAGAAGAGGCTACAATGATTTCTCACTAAGGATGAGTAGCTCTCTCTCTAAAAGATGGGTGTGTGTGTTATAGAAAACCTATCTAGGGTTTTTTTTTCTCTGAATTGGTCTCTTTTACATTTGTAGGCAATGAGGGTATATATAGTATGGGTGAAGGGTAAGAAAGTCACACATTAAAATCCTTCAGGCAGAATGTTTCGTGACTACCTTGCGGGAAGGCCTTACCCACGAGACACTCGCGAAAACAACAGTCTGGCATGACTTTTCAGCTTCCAGCATGTGCTTCTCACATGGCTCTTTCGCGGGTTAGTTTCTCGCGAGCTTCTCGCAAAATCCACTAATTCTTCATTTTAGCTTGAGTCTTCACCAAATTCATAGTAAACCCAATACAATAAAATCTCACAAAGTCCAATGAACAAAATTAAAGTAATTACAACACTTTTTGTCATGGAATAAAGCCAACATAGAACATAGTTGTAAGTCACAACTTTACAATCTCCCCCTTTGGCTATTCCATGACAAAACACCTTATAACAGACTCTAGACTTAAACGTGAGTTTGGGAACAATGGCAAAACTCACTCACACCTAAATCTAGAAGCTGTGATGCACTTGGAACAAAATACCTGTAACCTGAAATACTTGCACAAAACGCATTAGACTCTCAAGGTAAATCAAGTGATAAAATGACAAGTATAATGTAACAAGTAAAATGCAATCAAGTAAACATGTTGTGAAACATATGAGCAACTTGATCAGACACCAAATAGTCATATGGAAATGACTACAATGATCACATAGTAAAGCAAATGATCATCCGAACATGCAACCAATAAAGCACAATAGCATAAGGATAAATGTATGTCCAACACATAAGCACGATGCAATGAGAGTAGCAAAGCATAGATACTAAACATAACTCAAAACACCATACAACAACGAGAAAACAAGCAAAAAGTAAATCAAGGTTTTCTCAAAAAATGTCTTCTCCCCCTTGGTATATGCATCTCTCCTATGGATTTCTCCCCCTACGAATGTGCACAAGGTAGGATTTCTCCCCTAAGATTGTGCACGAGTCATATAGAAATGACGAAACACACCGGTATACTCTTCGATATACTCTCCCCCTTTTTGTCACGAATAGACAAATGAAGCAGAGGAAGGAGGGAAAGAAAAAAAATATGAAGATGATGCATGAGGGGTGCAAGATGAATGAGAAAATGAAACTCAAACAACAGATAAAACATCTCTAAACACATAATGCTACAAAGCATAAAGCTAGGCATGACAAGCTAAGAATGATGGAACATGATATAAACCTAGGCATGACAAAGACACAAAGAACATGTTATTTGTGCTAAAAGGTCTAAAAAGATTTAACTAGCATGAGTGAATGCAAAACATGTCAAGTGTTCAAGTGTGTGCAGCAAAGGTGCATCTAGTGTGCATGTGAGATGCATAACCAATGCATGAATAAACACTCATGGGGAAAAGTGTATAAAACACACCACCAAAGATCAAAATATGATAAACATGAATAATTATGGTGATCCCCAAAGTTTGGTACTCATCGGAGTCCAAAACAACGAGAAAATGCCATTTGGGCATTTTATCAAACACTTAGAGTGCACACACAACACAAGTATGTTAAACAATACAAGAACATATGAAAATCTTACCTAAATACATGATATTTTTGCCACAAGGGGCCAACATCCAAAGCAAATCATCATTTTAGACAAAGCCCAATAAAAAGGATTGGCAAAAAAATAAGTTTTTAAACTCCTATTTGAGAAAATCTCAACTATGAACATAAAACCCCCAAAACATAATTTAAGGATCAAAATCAATGAAAAAAAAGTTAAAGATTACCTTAGAGATGTTTATGGAATGTAAAACACTTGAAATTAGTTGGGTTTTGATGTTGAAGCATTAAAACAGGGGTTTAGGAGAAGATGAGAGAAGTTTAAAACAAAAAACCCATGAAATGCCCTTTAAAAAGCTGATTTGGAAATTTTCACTGGTATCTTGCTGGTTAGCTTCCCATGAAAATGTCGCTGGTATTTCGCTGGTAAGCCTTACTCGCGAAACTGCCGCAAAATTGTCGCGAAACTCTCTGTCCAAAGCTTAAAAACTTGAAAATTGGACCATTTAACTCCCAGTTGAGCATACACATGAAATGGGTCACGAAAATACCCAGAAAACATGGTTTTCACACAAAAACAACTTGAAAAACTTTGAAAAACATAGGTGATACAAATCACTTCCAAAAGCAAACAAAAAGAACAAAAATCTTTTTGGTTTGATCCACATAAGGTTGAGCTCACACACATCACATTTGAACATGTACAATCACATAAAAGAAATAAACATTCATTGAACATTAGACTTGTGTGTTGTGTGTGTGTATCAAATGTAGAATAGTCCTTAGTTTAGAGTGAAATTTCAATGATCAATTCAATCAAGTCATACATAACTAGCACTAAGTCAAGTGGACTATCTCAATTATAGAAATGAGCATATATGACCTCCCACATGAGAATGATTACATAACTTAGAAGCTTTTCATTTGGCTTCTGCATAAAACATAACATGTGATCCATTTTTGGATAATATATCTCTTTTTGAGATCGGTGCTTGAAATTTTTTACAATTCAACATTGAGAGTTAGCCTTTGGCTTTTTGAGCACCATACAATTACATTAAAAGAATCGTTTTCCCTTTTTCCTAGTCAAATACTAGTATGTGCGACAGGCTTTTGCAGCTCAATCTCTTTTCATTTGGAGATTTACATTTGGTGAGCTCTTTTGCAAAAACATAAAAATAAAGTGGGAAGAGATATAAAAACAAGTCTATGTAAGTATCAAGACCATCAAGACTATTGACCAATCATTCATGACAAGCTTGAAGATCTATTTACAACAGTCACACATAGTTTTCAAGATTTCTTCCACACAGAAAAATGTGCATACAAAACAAGCTAAGCTCGTAAATGCACTACGCCATTAGTATGAAGGTACTAGGCTAAACTCACATGAGATATGTGCTCAAACATATATGATAAAACTTTTTGAATTTTTCACTTTTTATGTGTTTTTGGATTTTTACACACATAAAACAAAGCCATAAGGTAAGATCAAAAGAAAAAACAAAAACAATATATATAAAGAGATGCAAGATGCACAAATCCATGATAATGAAGCATCTAATGCATGAAGGGTCCTACAAAAATCGGAAGAATTAGATCAAGGTCCAAAAGAGCAAAAGCTCAATCATAGGAACCCTTCCTCCTCCAAACGGAACAATTTTTTGGAATGAGTGTCTCATAAGAAGTGAGACGAGGGTTGGAAGAATGAGAACCGGAGATGCATATAGACAAGGAGTTAAGAGCATTAAATACTTTCTTTAACAACGTGCTAGTTTCACTCAATTCCGGTTTATCCTTTTTAGCACAACTTCCAAGAAGTTCAAGTTTCTCTTTTCTTTTTATTCTTTTAAGAGCATGAAACTTAGAGCAATGAGGTCTTAGATGACGAAAGGCACCACAATGGTGACAAACAATGTGTTTAGGTCCACTAGGCTTTTTGGGAATGGATCTAGCAACATGGTTTTGTTCTCTCTTCAATTTATGACCTTGAGATCTTATATGACCAATCACACCACAGTAGTGGCAAGTTGGAACAAATTTAGATCCATCCAAAGCCTCAGGTTGAGACCTAAATGAAGGCTTTGACTTAACAGCCTTTCTCTTCACCTTTTGATTTCTTTTATGTGGAGGAATGTACACCGATTTATCCTTTGAGGTAGAACACACAATAGGTACAAAATCGGGTACCACAACATGATTGCAACAAATATTTTCATCATTTTTAGTAATAGGTTCAGCAATCAAACACTTGGCATGCATCTTAAGAGATTCATTTTCGCATTTAAGATCATCAACAAGTTTGTTAGACAAAACAAGTTCAGCATCCAAGTCCATATTCAAACATTCAAACTCTTTTAGCTTTTCAAGAGAATTTTCAGCAAGTTTCTTATATTTCTCAACCAATTTGTTGGATTCATTGAGCTTAGCAATCAAATCATCTTTTTCACAAAATAACTTGCTCAAACTCTTTTGAAACTTCTTAGCCTTTTTCTTCAAGAGTTTGTCATTTGGAATATCAACAACACCCAATGATTCAAGTAACATGTCATCACAATCATGACGATAAACACTCATAGAGGCATATTCACAAACACATGGCATGTTACAATCAACAATATCCATAGAAGTATACAAAGCATTATCCATGGCAAAACACACAAGGGGTCAAGGATCACACTTCAGTAATGAAACCAAAACAAGTGTACCAGCTCTGATACCAAATGAATGCTCGAAAATGTGTTGAAAACACAAGAGATGTTTAGACCCCTAAATTAAAAATACGGCTCGATTGATTTTATACTAACTTAATACTAAGTGTGGAATAGTGTAAGTGCGAGCGAATAAACAAACAAGCTACTTTAATCCATAAACAAAGCAACACAGCAGTAAAATGGAATGTAAAAGAGTAGGGAAGAAAGATGCAAATACAAGATAACATGCCGATGTGTTATCGAAGAGGAAACCGAAGAACTCGGTGAAAAACCTTTCCGCCGCCTTCCAAGCGGAAATCGATCCACTAAACAATCAGTTGGGATACATGGGTTAGCAAGAAACCCTCAAAGCCTAATCTACTCGATGTACCTAAGCCCTCCAAGCTCCTACTCCAATAAAACTTCTCGGAATTGTGTCTTGTCTAGCTTTTTGGATCCCGCAATACGCCCGATTGCATCCACCAAGCTTCACCAGCTTATTTTGGCAAATCCCCAAAACTTCCCAAGCTCTAAAACACTCTCTACACTCTGAATATGTGTGAGTTATATTTAGATACAAATCTCCTCTCAAGGTATGACAATGGAAGAGGGAAGGAGAAGATGCTACAATGATTTCTCACTAAGGATGAGTAGCTCTCTCTCTAAAAGATGGGTATGTGTGTTGTAGAAAACCTATTTAGGGTTTTCCTCTTTGAATTGGTCTATTTTACATTTGTGGGTAATGAGGGTATATATAGTATGTGTGAAGGGTAAGAAAGTCACACATATGTCTAAAAAAAAAAAAAAAATCCTTCAGGTAGAATGTTTCGCGACTACCTCGCGAGAAGGCTTTACCCGCGAGACACTTGCGAAAACGACAGCCTGGCATGACTCTTTAGCTTTTAGCATGTGCTTCTCACATGGCTCTTTCGCGGGTTAGCTTCTCGCAAAATCCACTAACTCTTCATTTTAGCTTGAGTCTTCACCAACTTCATACTAAACCCAATACAATAAAATCCCACAAAATCCAATGAACAAAATTAAAACAATTACAACACTTTTTGTTATGGAATAAAGCCAACATAGAACATAGTTGTAAATCACAATTTTACACTCCTTAATTAAGGAAACAAAAAGTAGAGGTTTAAAAAGGTCATTTCACTTTTGGAATATGTTGGACAAACTGGGTAGAGTCTTATTGAATTTGGCTCAACTTTTGTTGCATTTCCATCCTCGCACTAGTTCTCATTGGCAAAGCTTATGCATGCAATGACGAAAGCAACGAACGACTCTCCACTTTATCATCTTTCTTTATAAATGCTAAAATCAATAAAAATCCTATGGTAAATTTGTTTTCCTGGATCATAAAATGATTATTGCTACAGATGAAAACTGATGCTATGTTTTATTTATTTATTTATTATTATTATTATTTTTTATGACAATATTGATGCTATGTCGTTAAAGATGCGGCATAGTATATACAACTATTATACAGTATATAAGAAAAATCGATAGGAAAAATGAAGAGAGAGAGAATATAAGGAAGAATGATTTGGTATTAGAAATTTACATTCATAGTAAAAGTTCTTAATCGTTAGATCTTTAATATTAAATAGTATTTATTTAATAAATGCTACAATATAACCATTAAATGAAATATACAATAATTTTTTTATGAGAGTAATTTAATGTTAAGGTCACATAATTTGAACTATAAGTAAGATTATGATTTTTTTTTTCATTTAAAGTTGAATTATGAATATGAATACTTTATTTGCATTCCAAATATCATAAGATAAAATAAATATAGAAGTTTTATAAATTTGGACTTTGATATCTTTAATAAGTACCATTACTTTTAAGTGTTTTAATTTTCTCAATTTCCTTAGGAGTATAATTAAGTTAATAGCTAAGGCAAGCATTTCACATAAATGACTATAATCATGTGACTAACATCTAGGCGAAGTTACTATATATAATCCAACAAATTAAGCATGTGATATATATATATATATATATATATATATATATATATATATATATATATATATATAGATAGAGAGAGAGATGGATTCAAGTTACATCTGGTGTAACTCTAAATAACGTTACTCTACCCAATAACTTGTTATTAAATTTATATTTTAAAATCTTACCGTTGTATTACATGTTCTATATGTGCTTAACATGCACGTTAATTTTCATGCTAATCAAATGTTATTTACCGTGTGATCCACAAACTTATCTTTTATGAATTATTTTACATTACAAAAACTTGAATTTAAAAAATTAATTAATAACATGACTATTGATCTTTGGTCACCTTGAAATTTTGCAAACATAGAAAGTATATGAATATAATGTATTATAACAGTAGATTTTTCAAAATTCGTATTTAATAATAAGTTATTAAGTGGTATAATATTATTTAAGGTTATACACACATCACCAACAAGTTGTATACATGGTATTATAAATGGATAAAATTGTATGCATGATATCCAAAATTGATGTAACAATATCTACAATTTATCATATAAAAGCAGATGTGAAAAAAAAAAAAAAAAAAGGTGAAATAATGGATGAGTGACAATAAAAAAGCTGCGGCTAAAAGGACACACACACTTATTAATTTTTTGCTGAATAAATGGTCACACGCTTGTGATCATGGAAAGCCACTCGAAAGTATTGTTCTAATTCGACTCACACAAATAACGCTTTTCTGTGTACTGTACCTTCAATCGGGTATCACGTGGGAAGCCAGTTAGATCAATGAAAATTGTCCACTCATTATTATGATTATATTAGAAAAAGAAAAACAGTAAAATCGATATCTAGGATTCTCCGCACTCCATTCCAAAGAGTTTGAAGACAGTGTACTGAGTCCCAATACACTGAATTTTGTTTTGGTAGACAAAAATGGGAGGGTGCTCGTGGTAAGACCCATGGGTCAATTTATATGGATCCCACCAACGAAAAACTGCAAATAGCAAGACTCAAATTGAGGTGAATTAGACGAAGTATTCCATCCTTACCAACTAAATCATTTTCCGACACTGAATTTTCTATCATCACCAAATGCAGTAACAATTGAGTAGGGACCATGCATGTGAAATCCCCGTCTATGTAAGAGGGACCACAATAAACACGATGTCCTCACCTATCCCTGCCACATATATAACATGGCCATCGTTGCAAATCCCAGACCAGCATAGTAGTGCCGATAAAATTGTACTCCTATCTACTCCATGGCCAACCCGATCGCTCTCCCTCTGTATGAAAAAATCCCACGAAAAAACACTTTACAAAGACTCTTTGATATCCTAATCTTCTTCCTTCTCCTTTCTCTTCTTATTTATCGTTTTCTCTTCCTCAAAAATCATGGTCTCACTTGGTTGCTTGCCTTCCTATGCGAGTCATGGTTCACCTTCACTTGGGCTCTCGTCATCAGCACCAAATGGAATCCTGTTGATTATAAAACGTATCCAGACCGACTCTTACAACGGTAACCTATAACATGTTGTGCCAATAATACGTTACTTAATTTTAGTTGCCACTACAATTTGTATTTGGCTGTTCTTCATCTATATATTTTTATTACAATCTCTTTACCTGGTCTGCTGGTCAGGTGTCCAACATGATTGATTCATGTTCATAACTTTGATATAGGGTACCTGAACTTCCATCGGTGGACATGTTTGTGACAATTTTTTTTTTTTTTTTTTTTGTTGGAAATAATGCCAAAAAAAAAAAAAAAAAATTGTGATTTTGTAAACAACAACAAACATAACAAAATTTTTTTAATGTGTTAATAAATAAATAAAAATTAAAAATACTCACAGAATGAATAAAAACAGAATGATGTGTGAATAAATAAAAACAATTAAATATACTCATAAATTGGATAAAATAGAATAATTAATGCAAACCTAACATGGGATTGTGTTTGCGCAATTCCCTTAAGAAATAGTTCGTCCTTAAGATGTTGAAAATTATATTTTAGGAGAAGAAATAATGCATAAAAAAAAAAAAAAAACTTTTGTGACTTTGTAAACATAAACAACAAATATTAAAAATAATATTTAATGTGTTAATATATTAAAAAAATTAATAATACTAGCTCACATAATTGATGAAAATAGAATGATGTGTAAATAAATAAGAGCAATTAAGTATACTCATAGACATAGACCAATGAAAACATAATAATTGACGCAAATCTAATCAAAGATAGTGTTTGTCACTATTTCCTTAAGATATATTTCGTCTGTAATAAATTGTGTTTTGAGTCTCTTGTGTGGGTGCTTGTTTTCTAATATACAATGGTCACAACACACATAAGAAGCACAATAATCTCCATGCACATTTGGGTGACTATATATATATATGTACAAAAATGAGAATGCACGAATAATTAAAATGAATTAGGGACACTATTTATACACGCACTTGTGCTAGTTTTAGAAGATTGAAAGTTACGTGTTTAGATTTTAGAACCTTACAATAGTTTCCTATCAATTTTAAATAATTAATAATAAATTGGATAGTTATTTTGTCAATATTTAAAAACATGGTAATAATGGTTATGAGCATCAAATGCATCAAAAATCAATTGTAGGAGGCAAAGAAAGGTAAGCGTACGATGTTGCTAGTGGGTTGGACAAAAGAACCAGAGAGGCGGAAGGGTGATTCGACTATATTTATATATATATATATATATATATATATATATATATAAGAACACCAATATACAAGTAGATAAATATGACTCACATAATGATGATTCTTATAATGAAGCACAAGTTCTCTAATTTTATACCATTCAAATTTGATATTACTATAATTACTATCTTAAATTAAATGAATTTCTATCACTAAAATAAAAATAAAAGTTTCAATATTTATGATTTATACCTTTCATTTCAGCTTTAATTCCTATGTTAGCCATAAATGATAGATACTAGGCATTGTGTGTATATCGACCTGTGTAGGAAGGCTCATACAGCTATAGCAGCATTTGGGTAGGGATATATGAATTACAATAATGTTGCTTCAATCACAACCGAATATATTAGTTAGGGACGAACCCAGAAGGGGGGCAAAGGGGGCCCGAGGTCCCCCTGGGCCCAAAAAAAAAAAAATTTTAGCAGCTAAAATTTTCTTTAAAAAAAAAGAAAAAAGAGCTTGGGCCTCCCCTTAGTTTTAGCTCGGGCCTCCCTCCCAAAAATATGAACCCTTGCCTAGCTACCCATCAGATTCCGACTAGCCCATGACCCATGTAAAAAAAAAAAAAAAAAAAACAAACTCAGCAGTCCAAAACCAACCCAAACGGAGAAAGCAAAAAAACGAAGGAAAAAAAGGAACAAAAAAGAAAAGAAAGGAAGTGAGACTTGAGAGCCCATCAGATTCCGGCCAGCCCATGACCTATGTAAAAAAAAAAAAAAAAAAAAAAAAAAAAAAAACACAAAACAAAACAAATTAACTCAGCAGTCCAAAACCAACCCAAACGGAGACTGAGAGCTGAGAACAAAAAAAGAAAAGAAAGGAAAGTGAGACTGAGAGCTGAGAGGCGAGACAGAGAGATCAGAGATAGAGAGGTGAGACAGAGAGAGAGACCCACCCTATGACGCCGCCAACGCCCAGGTCGTGTCACTGTGACGCTTGCGAGAGCGAGACCCATCTTGATCAGTTGATCTTGCTACCAGAGACCCGCGCCAGTGAAACCCACTTGTCGTCGCCCACTTCAAACCCACTGGCCGCCGTTGCTTGTTGCTCGAGACCCACTTGCCACCGCCGCTCACAGGTATTTATTCTTATCTTTTCCTTCAAAACTTAATAAATATAAAATGTTTGTGATATGATCTGAGAATCTGAGATTCACAGAAACTGTGCTTTTCATGTTGTTTCATGTTTGTGTTTTTACTGATGAATTGAACTGATGTTGGTGATTGACTAATCATGAATTGAATTTGTGCTGCGGCTGCTGCCTGTGGTGTTTTTTTTTTTTTTTTTTTTGGCTTTTTAGTTGTGACTCTGTGTTTGTGACTCTCTATATGGATAAGAGAGATTGAGAGAGAGTAGAGTTTGTAGTTGTAGAGATTATTTTTTTCTTTGTTGACTGGTAGTTGGGCATAATAGAGACAACCGGACAAGTGGAGTTAGGCAACGAACAAAAGGTAAAGTCAAAGTATTTAACTTTACCTTTTTTTTTTTTCTTTTTTTTCTGTAAGGTCAATTATTAGTGTCGGTAGTGCCTAGTGGGATTCATTACATTAGTGGGCCAGTGTTAGAAAGAGGGAGACAATCAGACAACACAAAGACATAAATAAAGGCAAACAAACACAAAGGCATAAAGAAAGGCAGACCACAGACAAAAAGAAAAAAAACAAATCATATATTATAGAAAATTGTCACACAAATTTAAGAAAATAATGGTAATTCTTATTTTATTTATAGATTATGAAAAAATCAACTACAATGCTTGATTTTTTCAAAAGAAAATGTTCAACTTCAAATTCTTCCGAAGTCAACGTGGAATTGAAAGAGCGTCGAGTTCCCTTTTCATAGATGATTGTATAAAGAAACAATAGTGTTTCGTGTTTTTTGTTTTTGTTAGTAGATGATTGTATCTTAATATATTAAGAAACAATGATTTTTGGGTATTTGTCTTGGTTGATAGTTTATTAATACTATATGGATGCGTATTTGAAAATTTTTTTTTCGCTTATCTTTGACCCCTCAACTTAAAATACTGCGTCCGTCCCTGATATTAGTCTTTGCGGGAAAAAAAAAATTAATAAAATGGTGTTTCTAAGAGTTCTAAATAATTTTACCTCTAAGACCAAAAAAAAAAAAAAAAATCTCTGTATGCAAGGAAGCTATAATATTTTATATTAGTCCCAATATATCGGCTTGAATGCATCAAATTAGATAACGCATTCAAAACCAAATGAACAGAGTCGTATCAAACAAAATAAACAGCGATTATATAAATATTTAGGCGTAATGCGCTTGACTTAATACGTACCGATGATTCTCCTCGATTTCTCTTCCTCCTTTTTTTTTTTTTTCGTTAACATATCATGTCGTATGTATTCTCTCCTCCATTTGTTCATGTTTCTTTTTTTTTTTTTTAAATGAATTTACTATTAACCAGTTCTAGTTGTCACTTGTGATAGAGCATCCAGCAGAGGCTGCTTTTGGTGATAATACGTACCCGCTAGAAAAAAAAGAAAGACTCCATATAGAAACAGCCAAAAGCTTGAATTTTTTATATTATTCAAAATCTTGACTGCACCAAACCAGAAGCGTGTCAAACCATACACGATCTATACATTCTTTAATAGATATGAATATATTAATACTAACCACTAATCCGTTCAATGCATTAAAAAAAACTTTAGAAAATATTATTTTTTATCTTTTAATTTATTTTAAATATGAATTTTAATAATTATAATAATTAATAATATATATTCATTATGATTTAATAAAACTATTATCCTATTATTTTTAAAAAATATGATGTGACAAGATTTATAGAGAATTTAAATTTAATAAAAAATATTCTTGTATGTGAAATTATATATTTTATCATTTAAAGAAAATATAATGTAACAAAGTTTAAATGTAAAATAAAATTTGAATATAAAGATTATATTAAAATAATGATGTATAAAATTGTGAAGTATCAAAAAGTTAAGTTACATAATATGTTTCGCTTTTGCTTTCATATAGTTGCATGCGTTCATTTAAATATTGAAAATAAACTGGGGAGGACCAATGTTACAGGCTAGATATTTGGAATTTGTAATAATTGTGTCAGGAAAATTTTGTAAGTGCCATGACAGTTCTTTGTCTTTATGCGAAGGACAAACTGATTTGAAGCACACTAGACTCGCTTATGATAATAAAATATAAAAATTGTAATTAATCACTTTATTAAAGACCTCTCAGTTATTTCATTCTGATAATTACATTGAGGGAAGGGAAATTTGAGGTTCTTAGCTAGTAGTAATTTAATCACTCAAGAGTACGTATATAAGTACAAGAATAAAAGATATGGCTTGTATCTATATTTAGTGTTAGTTAGGCTTAGGTTTTTATTTGGTCAGATACAGTTTATGAGGTCTTAAAAACTATTCAAAAAAAAAAAAAAAATTGATATAACAAGGTTTATATATAAAATATAATTTAAACACAACTAAAATATTATATTAAAATAATAATATATAAAATTGTGAAGTCTTAAAAAACTTGTATTACCTAATTTCATGAGGTCAAGACAATGTTTTGCTTTCAATTATGTTTGGCTTTCATATATATTGTAGATTATAGTTGCATGCGTTCATTTAAATATTTAAAATTAAGCAGAGGAGGACCAACATTTTTTTTTTTTTAGGAGGACCAACATTTTGGCACTTATAATATCCCAATTAGGCATTTGGAATTTGTGATAATAGTGTCGGGAAAAGTTTGTATGTGCCAAGATAGCTCTTTGTCTTTATGTGAAGGACAAATTGATTTGAATCACTCTTGATTATCACAAAAAAATATAAAAATCATAATCAATCGCCTTATTAAAGACCTCTTTGTCATTTCTTTTTGATAATTTGATGCGTACATTAAGGGAAGCGGGACCATTAAACCATTTCAAATTTCACATATTGAACATTCATCAGTCTATATTAAATCACAAATGCACAAATATAATTTCTGTTCAATTAAATAGATTGAGTTTTAATTTGTTACTTTTAAAACTATAAAATTTAATTTGTTGCATTTTAAAACCTCAAGGTTTAATTTATTACTTTTGAAATTATGGATTTGTTACATCCCAAAATTATAAGATTTTAAATATAGTTTTTGCAAAAAAAAAAAAAACTAAAAAAATTTTGAGTTTTGTTTAGTCTCTCTTTTAAATAAAAAGAAAAAGAAAAAAAAATCAAATATAAATCTTAACTAACACATAAATTCTTCAATTTATTATTCTAAGTTCACTATTTTAATAATTTCTGTTAAAAGAAAAAAGAAAAAAAAATAAAAAACGGATTCTACATACTAAATATCCACCTCATGTGTACCTATATATTGTAGTACGTAAAATATGAAGTTAAGAAAATAATAAACAACATTTTAAATAAAATAGTGAACCCCAAATGACTAAGAATTAGAAATTCCCAAAATAAAATCATCCAGACAACAAATTGAGACAAATATTTGTTCTAATCTTCCCACTGCCTTTTGGCACAAGCACCATCACATAGTACAACTACCTTATAAAAAAGACTTGAATGAAAGACAGATACCTACTAAAGTTAGACCAATACAAATGAATAATGTAATCTTATTTACCAGGCAATTGACCGTTAATTTTAAAATTAACTAATTAAAAGTGGACCATAACGTAAGCGACAACATGGTCAGAGCAGTAACAAGAAAGAACTAAAAGTCATGAACCTATAGTACAAGTCATGATCCTATAGTACAAAGGCAAATATCTTGGCATAAAGCATGGCAAAGTCAAAACAAAAGGTGTTTGTAATTCAAGGTAGGATACGTAGAAAGCTAAATACAAAAGAAGAAGAAAGACTAGTCAACAAAAGTAGGAACAATAAAACTTTGAAATTTTATTTTTATTTTTATTTTTTATTGAAGATAATATGTGCATGCTGCTGCTACTTGGTAGAATAGTATTTTATACCATTGAATTTGTAGGAATCTCATCATTTATTACTGGCTCAATTTTATCAGTGCTTATGGTCATTGAAATGGAAATTTCTTTTGGTAAATGTATATCCTTGGGGGTTGGGGGTATATTTTGGATATATCCTTGGGGGTTGGGGGTATATTTTATTATTCCTCTCCTGGGCAGTAAAATGATTTTATGCGAAGGACAAACTGATTTGAAGCACTCGCTTATGATAATAAAATATAAAAATAGTAATTAATCGCTTTATTAAAGACCTCTCAGTTTTTTCATTCTGATAATTACATTGAGGGAAGGGAAATTTGAGGTTCTTAGCTAGTAGTAATTTAATCACTCAAGAGTGCGTATATAAGTACAAGAATAAAAGATATGACTTGTATCTATACTTAGCGTTAGTCAGGCTTAGGTATTATTTGGTCAGATACAGTTTATGAGGTCTTAAA